>CM070020.1:31364183-31964183 GCA_036247105.1 Cirrhinus mrigala
GCATTGAGGCTCTAATCAAATTTCACATGCATAAAACTTCTAACACATCAGGAAGTGTATTTCTGCATTGCAAATAACATTCCTTTCATGTATATGAAATATTTTTAATGTGGCTCAGCTTTATTCATGAAACTGCATAGGAGCGGCTTCACCGGAGCACGTTCCCGTAATGGCGGCTACTACCGAGCCCGCTCTCAAAATGGCGGCCGCGCCAGTGCACGCTCATGTAATGGCGGCGACAGCAGTGCCCGTTTGCAAGAAGGCGGTCGCGCCGGTGCGCGCTCACAAAATGGCGGCGACGGCAGAGCCCGTTTACAAAATGGCAGCGATAACGGAGCTCTGTCACGTCACAGCTGCTACCCCAAAGCAGCGTTTCCAGTGTCAAGTGAAGTTACAGCTGCATTTCCCGAGTCAAGTCAAGTTTCCGAGTCCAGTCAAGTTGCAGCTGTGTTTCCTGAGTCAAGTCAAGTTCCGGAGTCCAGTCAAGTTGCAGCTGCGTTTCCTGTGTCAAGTCAAGTTAAAGCGGTGTTTCCTGTGTCAAGTCAAGTCAGAGTTGCTCCAGAACCAGATCACGCCACGTCTGCCAAGCCAGCGCCCGCTAACGCCACGTCTGCCAAGCCAGCGCCCGTTAATGCCACGTCAGCCAGGCCAGCGCCCGCTCACGTCACGTCGGCCAAGCCACAGCCTGTTCACGTCATGTCTTCTGCTCCTGAGTCTGCACCCATCATGGCCGCCCTTCCAGATACGGTTCCTGAGTCAAGTCACATTACAGCTGCTGTTCCTGCTAAGTCAAGTCAAGTCACAGCCGAGGTTCCTGAGCCAAGCAAGGTCACAGCCGTGGTTCCTGAGCCAAGCAAGGTCACAGCCGTGGTTCCTGAGTCAAGCAAGGTCAAAGCTGTCGTTCCTGAGCCAAGTCAAGTAAGAACCGTCGTTCCTGAGCCAAATCAAGACTCTGCTGGTCTTCACATGTCAGATCATGTCACTTCTGATCTCCATGAGTCTAGTCAAGTCATTACTGAACCTCACAAGCCAGGCCAAGTCACTGCTGATCACCATGAATCAGGTCAAGTCACTACTGATCTTCATAAGCCAAGTCGGGTCACTACTGATCTCCACGAGCCAAGTCAAGTCACCGCTGATCTCCATGAGCCAAGTCAAGTCACTACAGACCTTCACAAGCCAAGTCAAGCCTTAGCTGGTCTCCACGAACCAAGTCAAGCCACAGCTGATCTCCATGAGCCTGGTCAAGCCACAATTGATCTTCATGAGCCAAGTCAAGTCATTGCTGACGGCCCAGAGTCAAGTCACGTCTCGTCTGACCTTCCAGAGCCCCGTCATGTCTCGTCTATCTGTCCAGAGCCTCGCCATGTCACGTTTGACTGCCCAGAGCCTCACCATGTCTCGTCTGACATCCCAAGGTCACGGCCTATCATGATGGCCAGCGTGCTAGACCCACCACTATAGTGTCAGTGAGGGCAGCAAACATCCCAGTGGCATCAACACCTTCTAGATCCACCTTTAAAGAGGTCCTGCCACTCGCCACTGCTCTTCCCTTAATGGCGGTTGCCATTTGGTGTGTGTGGGCTGCACACTGTGCTCCTGAGGTCACGTCTGTTCATACGTCTGCCCCTGAGGTCACGTCTGTTCACAAGTCTGCCACTGAGGTCACGTCTGTTCACAAGTCTGCCCCCAAGGTCACGTCTGTTCACAAGTCTGCTCCTGAGGTCACGTCTGTTCATAAGTCTGCTCCAGAGGTCCTGTCTGGTCTCAAGTCTGCTCCAGAGGTCCCGTCTGGTCTCAAGTCTGCTCCAGAGGTCCCGTCTGGTCTCAGGTCTGCTCCAGAGGTCCCGTCTGACCACGAGTCAGCTTCAGAGGCCTTTCCCATCAGAGAAGCTGCGCCAGTGCCTCCAGAGGTATCAGCGTTAGCTGTAGAACCTCTTATAGAGGCGGCGTTATCCTTTGGACTCTTTGCTTCTCTCCTAATTCTGTCTGCCTAGTCTGTCCCTGTTTTCCCCAGGTCCATGCGGGTTCCTGCTCCGCCCTGGAGGGCTCCTGCGCCTCCTACTCCGCTTCCTGCTCTGCCAGGGAGGGCTCCCGCGCCTCCTGCTCGGCCTTTGGCTCCGCCCTGGAGGGCTCCTGCGCCTCCTGCTCCGCCCTGGAGGGCTCCTGCGCCTCCTGCGCCGCCTCCTGCTCCGCCCTGGAGGGCTCCTGCGCTTCCTGCTCCGCCTCCTGCCCCGCCCTGGAGGACTCCTGCACCTGCTGCTCCGCCTCCAGCTCCGCCCTAGAAGGCTTCTGCCCTGCCGGTTCTGCCTCAGTGTCCTGGCCCTCCCACCGCTCCCCAGGACTGTTTTTCGGCTGGAGCGTCTGGAAGCCGCTCCTTGGGGGGGGGGGGGCTATGTTCACTCAACGTTACATAAACTAAGCATTTTATGCATTGAGGCTCTAACTAAATTTCACATGCATAAAACTTCTAACTCATCAAGAAGTGTATTTCTGCATTGCAAATAACATTCCTTTCATGCATATGAAATATTTTTAATGTGGCTCAGCTTTATTCATGAAACTGCATAACTAACGTTTTCTGACTGAGAAAAGTCGTTTTAGAGCATTTCTGAGCAAGCCTTCTTTTCATAAGCCCAGATGCATAAAACCGCTATTCATGATCCTAGAAGGCCTTAACTAAGCGTTTTATGCATTGAGGCTCTAACTAAATTTCACATGCATAAAACTTCTAACACATCAGGAAGTGTATTTCTGCATTGCGAATAACATTCCTTTCATGCATATGAAATATTTTTAATGTGGCTCAGCTTTATTCGTGAAACTGCTGTAGTGGACAGCACATTCCAGGGCCCAGTTTATGGCAGGGGCCCTCCCTGACCACAATACTGGACAGAGGTTTGCTACATTTTGATTGGATCTTGGTGAACTAACATAAACAAACTGTCCAACGCCATCAGATAAAGATGCCAGGACAACAGCCAGACATCTCTTAGAGCACAAGAAGACCACCTTTGGTACAAAGCCCGGAAAGGACAGAACTTCCTATTGGTCAAAATGCAGTTTGTGCCCTTCACCAACCTTGAGACTGATTCCTAAGGGTTTGGCCAGTGACCGACCATAAAAAATTCCTTAGGACCTCCAGATGCAGCAGCAGTGGGTGTGTTACGGCCAGAGTGTTGTTTTTTTGTATTTGTCCACTAGGTGGTGTTGGGCCGTGGTTTCGTCTTTTCTAGAGCGAGAGTTGGGGACAGGTGTGGAGTGTTACCTGTGATTGGCGTTTAGGCTAGAAGGGGAGATTCAGCGAGCAGTGGTGCCGGTGGACTTTGGGTGCCATTCGTCTTCCCTCTCCAGTCCTGGATTGTTTTCTTTTGTTGTTTGTTTTTCCCTTTTTCTTTACTTAATTTTTGTATTAATTTATCTATTTTTGATTAAAAGTTCAGTTATTGACTTTAGTTTCATGTGTGGCCTCCCCTTATTGGTAATGTTGCTTCACCTAGAGCCAGGTGGTTGTAACAGGGTGAAACTAAGAGAGATCATGGAGATCCATCCAAATCCATTCATAACTGTTTTCAAACCTTAAAACTGATGCACAATACAACACACACATCTTATACTTATTCAGAGAAATAAGTATTCCTTGTGACAGCAACGGGTAGTGTAACACCTTACACAAACTGTTAATGGACAAATGAATGTATGCATGACAGTTCAATCTTTTCCCATCATGTTTGGACTTATTGTGTTCATAACATTGCCAAATGCATTCTGGTTATGGTTTGGAAAGTGAGAAATGCACTGGTAAAACTTTAGTGACACTTTTCTAACTTTGTGTTTGGACTATGCAAATAAATTCCACAGGAGGAAAGAAGGGTGGGCCACCACGTGTCCCCCCACTCTGATGGAACCAGCCAATCACAGCACGGAAATGGAGAAGCGCCAAATTGCAATCTCCTCCTCATCGGAAAGGGATAAAGGTGCCCTTCCGAAAGACACTCCTTGTTCTGAGTCTGCCGCCCGCAAAGGAAATGACTGTAACAGAACAACGTTCTGAGTCTCAGTCTGTCAAGGAAAGAGACTGCAACAGGGCAAGAAAGTTCTGAGTCTGAGTCCTGTGAAGGAATAGACACCAAAAGAATAAACCTCAGTTCTGAGTCTGCCGTCCGTTAAGGGAAGAGACCGCAACAGGACAACCAACGTTCTGAGTCTGCGACTTGTAAAGAAGTGACACTAACAGGACAACCAATGTTCTGTGTCTGCTACCTGTGAAGGAAAAGACACCAACAGAACAAACCCCAGTTCTGAGTCTGAGTCCTGTAAGGGATGAGACAGAAACAGATCACCTTCGTTCTGAGTCTCCCATCCAGTGAGACGATAGCAGATCAACCTCAGTTCTGAGTCTGAGTCCCATAGGGGAAAGACACTAACAGATCAACCAGTTCTGAGTTTGCGACCCGCAAGGGTGAGACAACAACAGATACCAAGTCCAAGTCTCCAGCTTTTGAGGCAGCAACAGATACGACCACGTTCTGAGCCTCCAGTCTGCGAGGAAAGAGATAGTCTACATTCAGAGTCTTCGTCCAGCGAGACAACAACAGATGCAGCATCCTGAGTCTCCATCCTACAGAGACAAAGTGGATTGACCAAGTTCTGAGCCTCTAGCCCAGAGAGGCAGAAGACACACAGACATTTGCAACAAGGTTAAGCTCCGGCGAGCAAACCTTCACTTCAGGTACTTTTGCTTGCGTGTTCCAAGCTAAGGACCTTCAGCACCTACTCCAGGGCCACATCTGCATGTTCCAGATCTTAGGACCCTTTGGTGCTTCAGAAGATCAGCGTCCTACAGCGCTTCATCTTCAAGGCTGTCGAAACGGATTCCTGCTCCTTTCCCCACTGTACTGCCACCAGCGCAACCAGCGGAAGAAGTCGCCGCCACCGGACTGCTCACTCAACCACAGCGAACGTAAATATCACTTCCAAACCTCTTCCAGAGACCTTGGCATTGTTGTATATTATCAGTATATGATTTTCTAATTTACATTAGATATTATGTAGCTGACTGCAGTTGATAACAAATCTTACACATATTTTTCTGATGCATAGTAAGGTTATTCACCTTATTTGTTTCAGTGTAGCAACAGTTTATCTATCCAGATAACGTAGCTCTGACATAGCAACACCCAACATAATCACTTGCATTTTATGCATCTTATGCACTTTATTCCTTCTTCATTCATGGTATTCATTTAGTAGTTGTTGATTACTCTTGTCTATCTTTTGTTAATAAAATTTATTTTATTACAACTTGTGTCTTCCTTGTGTTGATAATACAGAAGAGGTTCTACAAGTTAGAGATCCCACCAATCTTTCTTATGTGATGTACTCATAACCACACATTAATTGACGCAATCCAAGAATCATAACGTCAGCTGTGACATGAGTACCCATCACTACCCTATTTCACCTCCCTAGGTTGGTGAAAGTTAAATTCACTACCTTAATTGGCGTCCCTAGGTTGGCGAAAGTGAAATTTACTACACTGCATAACTAACGTTTTCTGACTGAGAAAAGTCGTTTTAGAGCGTTTTTGAGCAAGCCTTCTTTTCATAAGCCCAGATGCATAAAAACACTATTCGTGATCCTAGAAGGCCTTAACTAAGCGTTTTATGCATTGAGGCTCTAACTAAATTTCACATGCATAAAACTTCTAACTCATCAAGAAGTGTATTTCTGCATTGCAAATAACATTCCTTTCATGCATATGAAATATTTTTAATGTGGCTCAGCTTTATTCATGAAACTGCATAACTAATGTTTTCTGACTGACAAAAGTCGTTTTAGAGCGTTTCTGAGCAAGCCTTCTTTTCATAAGCTGAAATGCATAAAAACGCTATTAGTGGTTTTAGAAGTCCTTAACTAAGCGTTTCATGCATTGAGGCTCTCACTAAATTTCACATGCAAAAAAATTTCTAACACATCAAGAAGTGTATTTCTGCATTGCAAATAACATTCCTTTCATGCATATGAAATATTTTTAATGTGGCTCAGCTTTATTCATGAAACTGCATAACTAACATTTTCTGACTGAGAAAAGTCCTTTTAGAGCATTTCTGAGCAAGCCTTCTCTTCATAAGCTGAAATGCATAAAAACGCTATTAGTGGTCCTAGAAGTCCTTAACTAAGTGTTTCATACATTGAGGCTCTAACTAAATTTCACATGCATAAAACTTCTAACACATCAAGAAGTGTAAATCTGCATTGCAAATAACATTCCTTTCATGCATATGAAATATTTTTAATGTGGCTCAGCTTTATTCATGAAACTGCATAACTAACGTTTTCTGACTGAGAAAAGTCGTTTTAGAGCATTTCTGAGCAAGCCTTCTTTTCATAAGCCCAGATGCATAAAACCGCTATTCTTGATCCTAGAAGGCCAAAACTAAGCCTTTTATGCATTGAGGCTCTAACCAAATTTCGCATGCATAAAACTTCTAACACATCAAGAAGTGTATTTCTGCATTGCAAATAACATTCCCTTCATGCATGTGAAATATTTTTTATGTGGCTCAGCTTTATTCATGAAAAAGCATACCTAACGTTCCCTATCTGTCGTACACTCCGTGTTGTGTCTAATGTATGACACTAGGGGTCACTCCTGGGAGCCCAAACACCTCTGACAGTTTTGAGAAAAGGCCAATGAAATTGGCCCGTACATCCGGGTATAAGTAGGGCAGCGCAAGCTCTGCTCACTCGTTCTGTTTTTCGGAGCGTCTCTCTAAGAGAAGCTGCGCCATTCACTTCTTCAGCGTTGGATCTATGGCAAAGCAGCGGTCTCTCCCTTCTCAAACACATATAAGTGTGTTATCTGTGTCCTGGTTGCGGCTTACCTAAACCCCGAGCGATCGACACGACCGTTGTGTTCAGTGTTGGGATATGCTCATGCTGATGCAGTGCTTGTTGTTGATTCATGTTTTGCTTGTGAGCCGCGGCTCACCTCGACTGCTTCCCGCTCCGGTCCTTCTACTTTCTGGTACGAGGCCGTTGCGATGTGCGTCAGTGGGGAGCAATATGAAGCAATGAAGGTTCTGCCTGATGTAGGGAATTGCGCTTTCGCCAACTTAGGGATGCCAATTAAGGTAGTGAATTTAACTTTCACCAACCTAGGGAGGTGAAATAGGGTAGTGATGGGTACTCATGTCACAGCTGACGTTATGATTCTTGGATCACATGTCAATTAATGTGTGGTTATGAGTACATCATAAGAAAGATTGGTGGGATCTCTAGCTTGTAGAACCTCTTCTGTA
Source organism: Cirrhinus mrigala (assembly GCA_036247105.1). NCBI lineage: Eukaryota > Metazoa > Chordata > Actinopteri > Cypriniformes > Cyprinidae > Cirrhinus > Cirrhinus mrigala. Next base: position 31,371,488 of record CM070020.1, read on the forward strand.
TTATCAACACAAGGAAGACACAAGTTGTAATAAAATAAATTTTATTAACAAGATAGACAAGAGTAATCAACAACTACTAAATGAATACCATGAATGAAGAAGGAATAAAGTGCATAAGATGCATAAAATGCAAGTGATTATGTTGGGTGTTGCTATGTCAGAGCTACGTTATCTGGAAAGATAAACTGTTGCTACTCTGAAACAAATAAGGTGAAGAACCTTATTATGCATCGAAGAAATACGTGTAAGATTTGTTATCAACTGCAATCAGCTATATAATATCTAATGTAAATTAGAAAATCATATACTGATAATATACAGCAATGCCAAGGTCTCTGGAAGAGGTTTGGAAGTGATATTTACGTTCGCTGTGGTTGAGTGAGCAGTCCGGTGGCGGCGACTTCTTCCACTGGTTGTGCTGGTGGCAGTACAGTGGGAAAGGAGCAGGAATCCGTTTCGACAGCCTTGAAGATGAAGCGCTGTAGGATGCTGATCTGATGAAGCGCTGTAGGATGCTGATCTCCTGAAGCACCAAAGTTCCTAAGATCTGGAACACGCAGATGTGGCCCTGGAGTAGGTGCTGAAGGTCCTTAGCTTGGAACACGCAAGCAAAAGTACCTGAAGTGAAGGTTTGCTCGCCGGAGCTTAACCTTGTTGCAAATGTTCGTGTGTCTTCTGCCTCTCTGGGCTAGAGACTCAGAACTTGGTCAATCCGCTTTGTCTCTCTAGGATGGAGACTCAGGACTCTGCATCTGTTGTTGTCTCGCTGGACGAAGACTCTGAACGTAGGTTATCTCTTTCCTCGCAGGCTGGAGGCTCAGAACGTGGTCGTATCTGTTGCTGCCTCAAAAGCTGGAGACTCGGACTTGTTATCTGTTGTTGTCTCACCCTTGTGGGTCGCAGACCCAGAACTAGTTGTTCTGTTGGTGTCTCTTGGACGTGCCGGAGACTCAGAACGGGGTGTTTCTGCTATTGTCTCACCTTTGCAGGGCTCAGACTCAGAACGAAGCTTGATCTGTTGCTGCCTTCCCTGTAGCAGACTCAGAACGAAGGTGATCTGTTACAGTCTCTTTCCTTAACAGACGGGAGACTCAGAACTTTGTGTATCTGTTAACGTCCCCTGGATGTGCCGGAGACTCAGAACTGTGTATCCTGCTATAGTCCCTTCCCTCGCGGGTAGCAGACTCAGAACTCAGAACAGAGGTTTGTTCTGTCAGTGTTTTTCCTTCACAGGACTCAGACTCAGAACAAGGAGTGTCTTTTGGAAGGGTACCTTTATCCCTTTCCGATGAGGAGGAGATTGCAATTTGGCGCTTCTCCATTTCCATGCTGTGATTGGCTGGTTCCATCAGAGTGGGAGGACACGTGGTAGCCCACCCTTCTTTCCTCCTGTGGAATTTATTTGCATAGTCCAAACACAAAGTTAGAAGAGTGTCACTAAAGTTTTACCGGTGCATTTATCACTTTCCAAACCATAACCAGAATGCATTTGGCAATGTTATGAACACATTAAGTCCAAACATGATGGGAAAAGATTGAACCGTCATGCATGCATTCATTTGTCCATTAACAGCTAAGTTTGTGTAGGATGTTGAACTACACGTTGCTGTCACAAGGAATACTTATTTCTCTGGATAAGTATAAGATGTGTGTCTTGTAATGTGCATCAGTTTTAAGGTTTGAAAACCTAGTTATGAATGGATTTGGATAGATCTCCATGATCTCTCTTAGTTTCACTCTCTTAGGTCCTAAGGAATTTTTATGGTCGGTCACAGACCAAACACTTAGGAATCAGTCTCAAGGTGGGTGAAGGGCACAAACTGCATTTTGACCAATAGGAAGTTCTGTCCTTCCCGGGCTTTGTACCAAAGGTGGTCTTCTTGAGCTCTAAGAGAGGTCTGGCTGTTGTCCTGGCATCTTTATCTGATGGCGTTGGACAGTTTGTTTATGTTAGTTCACCAAGATCCAATCAAAATGTAGCAAACCTCTGTCCAGTATTGTGGTCAGGGAGGGCCCCTGCCATAAACTGGGCCCTGGAATGTGCTGTCCACTACACGGGTAAACCCTGCGAACCTCTCGCTCCTCGCGTCCCTTGATCGAGCTTCCAGATGAGTTTGTTAGTCTGTCTCAGTAGGGCTGGCTTTCTTATTCGGAGCTCCTAAACGGGCAGAATGGTCAGCGGCAGCATCGCTAGGAGGGCGTGAGCCGTTTGAAGCTGAAGCTTCAGCTGAGCAAGCCTCTGCGGGGGGTTGATTCTCAGTTTGAAGCGGACGCTAAAATGGCAGCCATGCCTAAAACGGGCGGCCAAGGAGGGGCTGATAAATAGACATCTGGGTAACGACCTGTACGCTCGTTTCCAGTGCCTGTTTCCCGGAAGTGCACGAGAAGTTGATGAAATCGCGGAAAGCCCATTTAAAAAAAAAAAAAAAAAAAAAACGGTCAGAACGCGATATACCAACTCCTCCTCCTTCACCATCGAGGGGGCTTGGAGTTTCCCCATGCGGAGACGCCGATTGCGGTGTACTCCCCACGAAACGCCGCCGCTTGACGGGTTCCTCCCACGGCTCCCGTTCAGGGCATGTAAGTTCTCTCCGGGCAAGGCTTACAAGGCTTCTGGACAAGCTGCGCCCGCCCTGCACGCCACGGCCATCCTGTGGGCGTTCAGACCAAGGCGTTATGAGATCTGTACGAGGGTGGTTCCAACCTAGAGCTATAGGAACTGCGTATATGACCGATTACGCTCTCTGAGTTATGAAGTTGCGGCGCAGGCTCTGTCCACTTTGTTGGTCCGCCATCTGTGGCTTAACCTGTCAGAAATGCGGGAAGTTAGAAGTCTGCTTCTTGAACCCCCATTTCCCAGGTCGGTCCCTCACTGTGATAGAATTTGCATGTCAGTACTTCACATAAGCAGACAGAGGCCATCATGTATCCGGCCTCAGCCGTGGGTCGGGCTCCGGCCCTGTATCACCAACAATTCCTGTCTGCTCGTCAGAGTTCTTACGGTCAGAGTTCTTACGGGAAGGTGGCAACATCAGCTCGTCAGTAGGCTTTTAGAACCCTCGTTAGGCTTCTAGTTTTTCCTCAGACGAGCAACCCAGAGGAGGCGGGCTAACTGACCTACCCAGATCCACTCTCGATCTGGGGATGAGAGATGGATTCGGCACAACCCATTCTGACTGTGTGTCTTCCCACAGACAGTCACTGCCTGGTCAGTAAGGGTGCCCCCCCTCTCGGTTATCTTACAGCGATGGCCCTCCATGTGATGGCCAGATGCTGAGCCTGCAGACCAGGATGTGTTTGGCACTTACCTGGTTTTTTGCATGTTGGCAAAGTGTTCTTGGGGCTTTCATCTCCAAGCACGGCACCCTTTGCTCCATTCAGCCACGACAGCCCCACTCCAGGTACAACGGGCTTAGTTTCCTGAGACTGCTAGCAGAGTTCCGAGATGTTGGGCCCTAATTCCTCCCCTTAGCTTCTCAGAACTACCTGACTTGGCTACGCGACTCAGGTTGCGAGGTGTCCGCCAAGATCTATGGCATTCTCTTTCAAATCGGCTCAGGGCGAGAATGCTGTGGTTCTTCAAGCGGAGATCGCAGCCCTCCTAGAAAGGGTGCGATAGAGCCTATCCCCTCAGCCAAAATGAAGAAAGGGGTTTGTCAGCCCCTACTTCATTGTACCCAGGAAGGGTGGTGGACTCATACCAGTCTTAAAACTGAGGTTTTTTGAATCTGGCACTTTTCAAGCTCCCGTTCAAATGTTAACCCTTAAACACATTTCTTTATGTGTCAGGGTTCAAGATTGGTTGGTGCCATTGGACCTGAAGGATGCGTACTGTCATGTCTTGATCCTTCCAAGACTCTGTCTTTGAGGTCGGGCTCATCAGTACAAGGTTGTGGCCTATCCCTGTCGCCCCGCACCTTCACGAAGGTCACGGAAGCTGCCCTTGCCCCCTCAGGGAACTGGGCATATGCATTCTCAGTTATCTCAGTGACTGGCTGATTCTAGCATACTCACGAGGTTCGGTTTGCACTCTCAGTGATGTGGTTCTCAACCACATGGCTTGATTGGGACTTCAGGTCATCTGGGAAAAGTAAACTTTCTTCAGTACAGGGTTTCTCTTTTCTCTGTGTGGACTCACTGTTCTTCACATCTTGCCAAGACTGTGCATAGTCAGTACTGCAATGCGTGAGAGCACTCAGATTCAGTATCCCCTCAGTCCCCTCTTGATCTGTCTGTGGTCCTTCTGGCCTACAGTAAGATCCATTGAGCCCCTCAGTAAGTTGGTTCTGTGCCCTCTCCGTGGAGACGGCTTCCCTGACTGTGCTCATTTCTGTTAAGAGCGGGAAATCTTCAAGCCCTCTCATCAACATTCGTGCCGGCAAACTCTCGCATGGCTCTGAGAACCCGGCCTGAACAACGTACCCACAGTGCCCACCACTCCTTCAGAGATCAGGTGGCGACCCTGCAAGCCATTCCTTCCCAGGAAGATGACCCCAACCTGATCTATGCCCAGTCCGTGTCCTACGCATTTACCTGGAACGTTCTCAGCACTTCAGACATTCCGGTCAGCTCATTGTCTGTTATGGAGGACAGCAGAAGGGGAAAGCTGTCTCCAAACAAAGGATCTCCCACTGGCTTTTGGATACGATCCACACGGCCTACCAGGCCTGAGGCTACCCTGCCCGCTGGGAGTGAGAACCCACTCGACCAGGGGCGTCGCTGCTTGGCAGCTCTTATGAATGGGGCCTCTTTAACAGACATCTACAGAGCTGCAGGTTGGGCTACACCTAATACACTCGTCAGATTTTACAACCTGCGCTTGGAACCAGTATTTGCTAGAGTCTTGAACGTAAGCTCTTCGACTTAGCACTCTGGTTTGGTGTAGAGCTTGCTTAAGCGCTTCCCCTCACGGTGATTACGCTCTTCTAGTTCAGTAGTTTTCCTGGCGTGAACCCTGAACATCTTTTCCATCACTTGGCACTTCTGGACGTAGCTGGGTTTAGCGGAGGAACTTGCTACAAGAATCCAGCACAAGGTAAGGTTACTTTGCTAACTCTTGGTTGGATTCGTGCCACATATGTAGTGGCTCATGTGGCCCCATGTGTGTAATTTCCACCTATAACTCTCTGTGGTGCGGTGTTTCCCCTGAGACATGCCTGTCTCTAGGGTCTGAGTTTGGTAGTCCCTAGGGTGGGGCCCACCTCAGGTCCCTTCACTAATGATATTCATTGGCCTGAATTTCACTGGCCTTTTCTCAAAACTGTCAGAGGTGATTGATCTCCCAAGAGCGACCCCTAGTGTCGTACACTCGACACAACGTCTCCGTTCCCTCCATCAGGGAACGAGGGTTACCATACGTAACTGAGACGTTTTCTGACTGAGAAAAGTCGTTTTAGAGCATTTCTGAGCAAGCCTTCTTTTCATAAGCTGAGATGCATAAAAACGCTATTAGTGATGCTAGAGGTCCTTAACTAAGCGTTTCATGCATTGAGGATCTAACTAAATTTCACATGCATAAAACTTCTAACACTTCAAGAAGTGTAGAGTAGTCAATGTGCAGCTTGTATAGCAGTGTATATTTACTGTCCCCTAAAAATAACTCAACATACAGCCTTTATTGTCAAAACAGCTGGCAACAAAAGTGAGTACACCCTAAGTGAACTTGTCAAAAATGTGTCCAAAGAGACAATATTTTGTGTTAGCACCACTGTTATCTAGCACTGCCTTAATCATTCTGGGCATAGAATTCATCAGAGCTCCACAGGTTGTTGCTGGAATCCTCTTCAAATTCTCTATAATGACATCATGGGGCTGCTGGAAAATGCTGTTCAGCCCAGTTTCTGAAGGGAAGGCATTATGTTCTGCTTCAGAAATGTACAGTACATAATGGAATACATGTTTCCCTCAATGAACCGCAGCTCCCCAGTACCAGCAGCACTCATGCAGCCCCAGACCATGATGCTACCACCACCATGCTTGACTGTAGGAGAGACAATTTTCTTGGTACTCCTCACCAGGGCATCACCATCACCACATGCAGGACACCATCTGAGCCAAACAAGTTTATCTTAGTCTCATCAGACCATATGGCATGGTTCCAGTAATTCATGTTCTTGGACAGGTTGTCTTCAGTGAACTGTTTGCGGGCTTTCTTGTAAGCCAGCTTCAAAAGAGTCTTCCTTCTCAGATGACGCCAATGCAAACCAACTTGTTGCAGTGCGCAGCGTATGGTCTGAGTACTGACAAGCAGACCTTCTACTTCTGCAACCTCTAAAGCAATGCTGGCAGCACTCATGCATCTGTTTTTTGAAGCCAAGTTCTGCACCTGACGCACAGAACGAGCACCCAACTTCATTGATCAACCCTTGCGAGGCCTATTCTGAAATCGTCTTGGAAAACCTCTGTATGACCCTGGCCACAGTACAGTAACTCAGTTTCAGGTTGTTACTGAACCTCTTATAGCCTAGCCCATCTTTGTGGAGAGCAACAATTCTAATTCTCAAATCTTCAGAGATTTATTTGCCATGAGGTGCCTTGTTGAACATCCAGTGGTCAGTATTAGAGAATCGTACTCAAAGCACCAAATTTTAACTGCTCTAATACAAGATACACAACTTTGTATGGTCCTGTCAAACAGACAAAAACATGAACATGATCAATAGGACATGTGGCTTTGCATGGTTAAATGACATAGTGCTGTTATCACTTACACCGTTTCTACACCGGACGCAAGTGGCGCAACGCGACATTATAATCATTGATGCTGTCTACACTGGATGCGGCGCAACACGACAAATCCCCTGCTACCGCATTCTATTTATGACGTGCTCACACAAAGTTCAAATGATTTGCAATGGTCGCTTTGTTGCGTCCAGTGTAGACAGACTTTAGCTAAGTTTCATTTCTATAGTAATGTTCCTTAAGAAGATATACTAAAAACATTGCTGAAATGTGAGGGGTGTACTCACTTTTGTGAGATACTGTAATTGTAAATAAATCAGTTATTTAAACAAGCATGTTGTCACGTTGTCGTGGTGTGCGAGGAAGTTTATTAATAATCCACATAACAAGCAGGAACAAACAGGAACTACAGGGAAATCCAACGCAAACACGACGTAAATGACTATAAACAGAATGACAATACAATCACCGACAAACTTGACTAGACACAACCAAACTTATATACACAGAACAAACCAATCAGGGGAGGACAGGTGACAACAATGAAACAGTGACGTAGATAACAAGAAAAGGAAACGGGAATTCCAAATATGGGCATACACAAGGGAAACACACAAAAGGTCTACAGGGGTCTGACACATGTGTCCTATTTTGCGTCCTAAACTTCTGAAACATTGGTGTCAATGCAATTTGGGAAAGAAATCAATCAAATTTGTATGTGTGAAAATATTCGGATATAACCCCCTTTGTAATTGTTAACATTTTCATAAGTAACTGTAATTTAACTATACATTGTTTCTCTCAGTAACTCTCTCAGATTAGTTAGAATTATTTCGTAATTATATTACGTAATTCCATTACATGTAACTAGTTACTTAACGAACACTCCACTTTTTTTAAAAATTAGGCTCACTTTCCAACTCCCCTAGAGTTAAACAGTTGAGTTTTACCGTTTTCGAATCCATTCAGCCGATCTCTGTGTCTGGTGGTAGCACTTTCAGCATAGCTTAGCATAGATCATTGAATCAGATTAGACCGTTAGCATCTCGCTCAAAAATGACCAAAGAGTTTCGATATTTTTCCTATTTAAAACTTGACTCTTCTATCGTGTACTAAGACCGACGGAAAATGAAAAGTTGCAATTTTCTTTGCTACCATACCACGGGTGCAGCAGGCGCGATGATATTACGCAGCGCCTGAAAATAGGCTAACTTCCGTCAACATAACCAACGTGACCACCTGCTTGCACAGGGAGACTATTTTCAGGTGCTGCGTAATATTACTAATGATAACTGCGTAATATGCATAATGAGCCCCTACCACTGTAATTGAGGCATCAATATGTGCAACAAACACTTAGAAAATGCCATTCATAAACTGAAACATGTACTCTATCTCACACAAACACAGCTTGACAGACATGCTCAGGGTAAGTTCTGCAATACTGTATGTGTAGGCCTCATAGGCTCATAGGTTCATTGGCTCATTTGGGGGCAAATTTCTTTTTATTTCTGACACATTTGTATTTTTTTAAATATAAAAAACATTTTATTTTATTTTAATGAATTTGACTTTTATCAAATTTACCAGTTGTTATAGTTTGTATTTTGTGCTGGTCAGTTATGAACAATAGATACAATTGAACTTCTAGCAAAAACTGGAAAGAATTGCGAGGGGTCGCTGCTGCAAATTTGGCTCCTCTCCTAACAGATATAATCTCACTCCAAACTTTTTCTAAAACTTGAGAGCCCTATAAATATATATTAGGGGGTCACAGTTTGATACGATTTCGGTACATCAAAAAAAAAAAAAAAAAAAAAAAAATCTACTATGCTAGATTTCTTTTCATTTATTTTAAACAGACAGTAGTACAAATTACATTTTTTTTTCCACCTACATGTGAAAATACTTAATATTATGTCAAATTATAATGTCATATATATAGGGTATAAAAATGCAGTATATATACATACAAGGAATGCTTGTCATATTTAATTTAGTTAAGTGTTACACAAGGGGGACAAAATGTAACGTAGCCTATATTTGCTGAGTTTCATTTCAGTTTTGTGACAGAAAGGAAACTCAAATGGCAGAAAGCGACATTCTATTTGTTTTTTGTTTAAGTTGATTTTGCTGGTATGAGGAAAGTTGAGGTAATCGCGCCAGCGCACACAAACACAAAACATATCAGTTCCAGGTTTCTAGCATTGCTAACCTGATTGCGCAGTAGGTACTTTATCAAAATAAAATACAGTGAACCTAACATCAGCGAGCCCGCCACCTTTAAAGCATCTTGAAGGGTAATGAAAACGCACCTAGTGATCATGTTCTGATTCTGAACACGTCTCTCAGTAGGTGTGTTTCCATTACCCTTCAAGATGCGCAAACTGAAATTGCGAATTGAAAATACACCTAATGGAAACGCGTCAATTTCGCAAAAACTCCCATATATCGCAAAAAGTTTTTGCACTCAACGGAAATGGCTTTTTCGCATTTACAGGTCACATGGCACATGTAAAAAGTCATATGATCATTCTTTAATATACTATAAACTCCATACGTTGCCGTTCTCAAGTATAAGGTACTTTCCCTGATATTAATGCTTAGACTATGTACGCTGCACGCATCTGTGGCGTGTAACGGCTCCAACGCGGTCACCGGAGCTGATGTTATGTTTATACCAGCAGCGCCACACATGTTTCTGAAGCGGCTCTCCGCTACACGCATACGCCTGTTTCGATTAAATAAAGCCAAAATCCGCCCAAATCCCACCAAAATCCGTTGCCATGACTTATCACAAGAGGAAAAAAATACGTTTTAGTCGCATAACATCAGTTAATGGAAACGTTGTCATTTCGCAATACTTTTTTTTATCGACATTTCTAAAATGTCGCCAAAGTTCTGCGCAAATCTGTAATGGAAACGCGCCTACTGTTTTTCTACAACCACTATGCGCGTGCAGCTGCAGGTGACGTCACTGTGATGTCCATATGCAACAGTTTTATTAAAGCAGGCAGAGTAAACAGGCGAGGTTCAACAACGGCAGACTGGTGTGGTGAAGACAAACCCAATGGGATAACGAGAGTCCGTGCAAAAGGTCGGGGCAGGCGGCGATCAAAGGGGATAATCCGATAAACAAACGAGGGTCGATAACAGGCAGGCAGCAAAGGTTCACACACACGATAAACAGTCCGGTTGGCAACAGGAAGGCAGTCCGTGAAGAAAACGCTCAGGATTGATAGCATGACTAACAAAACTTCGCGAGGAAACGCCGGCAGAACGGCCCTTAAAATGGCCGACGGGGAAAGTGACCCCGGCCGACCCGGAACCGGAAGTGAACGTCCCAGGTACGGGGTGATGGGAAATGTAGTCCGCTAAAAGTCCGGTGACGGTTCCCGCTGGCGGCGGGTGGAGGGAGCCACAGAGGCCGCGTTCGTGACAGAGCCCCCCCACCCCCACCCCCCCCGCGAGCGCCTCCTGGCGCGAGGAGGCGACCGATGCCGGGGCCTACCTCTCCTTCGGGAAGCTGGTCGATCTGGGTGGGCAGCGTGGAAGTCGGTAATGAGAGCGGGGTCCAGAATGTCCTCAGCTGGCACCCAAGACCTCTCCTCGGGGCCGAAGCCCTCCCAGTCGACCAAGTATTGGAGGTGTCCTCTCCGGCGTCGGGAGTCCATAATGGTGTTGACTCGATAGGCCTCCTCGCCATCGATGATCAGGGGGGAAGGTCCCTGCGGAGCGGCCTCTTCTAGGTTCTCCAATCCTCCCGGGTCCCCAGCGGGCTTTAACAGAGAAACATGAAAGGTGGGTGAGATACGGTATTCTGCAGGGAGTTCTAATCGAAAAGATACTGGGGTGACCTGTCTGATTATTTTGAAAGGACCCACGTACCTGGGGCTAAGCTTCTTGCAGGGGAGCCGCAGACGAAGGTCCCGGGTCGAGAGCCACACCCACTGTCCGGGCTCATAGGGAGGGTTAGGTCGGCGTCGGCGGTCGGCCTGGAGCCGGGTGCGATGAATTGCCCTTTGTAGGTGGACGTGGGCCCGGTTCCATGTCTCCTCGCTGAGCTGGAACCAGGAGTTGACCGCTGGTAGTTCCGAGGGCTCCCCGGACCAGGGGAACAAGGGAGGCTGGTAGCCCAGGATACACTGAAATGGGGTGAGGTTGGTGGAGGGTTTGCGTAGAGAGTTCTGTGCGTACTCCGCCCAGAGTAGGAAGCGGCTCCACTCCTCCTGGTGGTCCTCTGACTCCTCTGAGACTCCAGGGCATCCGCATACTGAACCATCGACGATTCATTGATGTTAGCTCATTCAGAGCAGATGGCGGTTCAACATCGAGATGTTGTTCTCGCTTACATGAAAGAGCTGGGGTTGAGACTAAAACGCCAAGAAAAGTGTGTTTTCTCCACTACAGAGGACTACTTACCTGGGCGTGGTGTGAGATTCGACCACGAAGCAGGCACGTCTGTCTCCTGGACCAAGGGGTTCTCCCCAAGGGGAAATCCGCTTCACATGATCAAGGTCACGCGTCGATGCTTTCGTGCCTTAGACGTGGAGGAAATTTAGGTTCTTGAATCAGGGCCTGGTGTTGGGAGCTCCTTGTCACCGCGTAACGCTAGCGACGGACGTGTCCCTCACCGGTTGAGGAGCGGTCATGAGTGGCCACCCAGCCCGCGGTCTGTGGAGCGGCCGCCATCTCACTTGGCATATTTATCGCCTGGAGATGCTGGCTGTGTTTCAGGCACTGAACCACTTCCTCCCAGACCTGAGAGATCGCCATGTGTTGGTGCGCACCGACAACACATCGGTGGTCTCTTACATAAACCACCAGGAAGTTCTGTGTTCGCGCCCCTTGTACAAGCTGGCGCACCAGATCCTGGTGTGGTCCAAGGGAAAACTCCTCTCGCTGAGAGCAGTCTACATCCCGGGACGTCTCAATCAGGGAGCAGACATCCTGTTGAGACAGGGGCCGAGGCCCGGGGAATGGAGACTCCACCCCGAGGTGGTGGAGCTCATTTGGAGAGTGTTTGGCCAGGCTCAGGTGGACCTCTTTGCGACTCAGGAGACCTCGCAATGTCCCTTCTGGTTCTCTCTGAGTCATCCAGCTCCCCTGGGGCTGGATGCTATGGTGCAGACGTGGCCGAGGCTTCGTCTGTACGCCTTTCCCCCGATCGCTCTGCTCCCGGGAGTTCTGGAGAGAGTGCGCCAGGACGGCATCTCTCTACTGTTAGTAGCCCCGTTCTGGCAGAGCCGAGTATGGTTCTCAGACCTGATTTCCCTCCTCAACGGCTCTCCATGGGAGGGGGCGCATCTCGTAGCTTCCGGTCTCTCAACCGAGGTTGTTGAGACCATCCTCCAATCCAGAGCTCCCTCAACAAGGAAACTGTACGCCTGGAAGTGTAGGCACTTCACTTCCTGGTGTGGTGACTGCCAGCTCGACCCAGTCCACTGCCCATTGGTACAGTGCTGGAGTTCCTGCAGGCCCGGTTTGCCGCAGGGTTGACCCACTCCACCTTGAAGGTGTACGTGGTGGCCATAGCTGCTTTCCACTCCCGTCTTGGTGCTCAATTAGTGGGAAAACACTCCCTGGTTATACGTTTCCTCTGCGGTGTGCTGAGGCTGAGGCCTCTGGCCAGGTGTAGTTTTGCTATGTGGCGATTGGGTTGCTATTCCGTAACCTTGAGTCCTCTGATTCCCCCCTCTCTTTGGGGGTCAAGGCTCACTCTTCTCGGAGTATGGTGGCCTCCAAGGCCTTCTCGTCAGGAGTACCCCTCTCTGACATTTGCAACGCTGCGGGTTAGTCCATGCCACTCACTTTCGTGAGGTTCTACGTCCTCATATTCATGCCATTCCTGGCTCCTCTGTTCTCTCGTCCTAGCTGTGCTCAGTGATACACACTAGGCAGGGATTTGAAAGTCTGGCGGCGTGGGCATCTCGTTCCCCAGTGTGTTTCGACACAGCTCGAGTTCCCAAAGGGGAACTTCCCAGGTTATGTATGTAACCATGGTTCCCCGAGGGAATGAGATGCTGCATCTCTTTGCCATACTTCTGGCATCCCTGCCGCGCTTGCTTAACACAGAAGCTGCCGGCTTTCTCACCGCACGTGCTTTTATGCTCCTGGTCTCCCCATCGCCCCGCCCGTGATGGTTTGTTGCTCATTTGGACTGATTACACACCTGTTTTCAGAGCGTGGTTCCATTTCGACGCAGCATCTTATTCCCTCAGGGAACTATGGTTACATACGTAACCTGAGACGGTTTTCTGCAACCATGCTGCGTGCGCATCCCGAATGTTTACAAACAGATAATTGGTATGTATATATATATATATATATATATATATATATATATATATATATATATATATATATATATATATATATATGTAATTATGTGTGTGTGTGTGTGTGTGTGCCTGTTTGTTGAATACAATTTAAATAATTAATTAATAATATTTATTTACAGGTGAAAGAATATGACATCTGAATGTATTTTGCTTGAAAATGCACTGCTTTGATAAAAATACATTTTTTTCTCAGTTTTTTGTCCAAAATGTTGTATTTCTGATGAAACCTATCTGCATTCAAAGGATGATAAAACATCTTTTTTTAAAAACGCTCGCGGGGAAAGAGTTAAATTAGGTATTGATCTACAGACATGGCAAAGAGCAATTTTGAGGTTATTCATATATACAACAAACGTCTATGTATCTATATCTAACAAATGATACCAAGTACAACAGACGAATAGGAGTGTTTTTCTTGTTGTGCTTCTGCTACATACAACTTAAAGCCTCGTTTTATTTATTTATTTTTATTTTTATTTTATTTTATTTTTTTTATTGTCTGTTTGTATTCCCGCCATAGCGGATAATGCCGAAAAGAAAAAAACTTTACGTGATATTACGCGCTAAAACACAGTATATGATCTACACATAGTACACTGATAGGAAAGAAACAGACCGATGTTTTAAAGATCTGGGGATGTGGGCGGGTCTGTGCTCTAGGCAATTTGCAACACCGCCCCTCCAGTGTCAGGTGACCTCGATGTTGACGTACTCTGTGGGACATTAGCGCGGTTTAATCTAAACCCGGCAGCAGTTCGTGCGTGAGCTTTTTGATTTTCATTCTAAACAATGTCTGCCCATCAAAAATACAGATACGAAAACGATTACAAACCTGATGAAAACAGGTAAGAATTCGAAAAATGTTTAGTGCTGGGTGTAGTTGTTTTTGTTTTATGACTTTTTGACTCAGCAGTTTGCTAGCAAAGCAAGACACGGAAGTAACTGTTTTAGGACATAGGATACTATTTAATCTGTTTTGGGTATCAAAACACGTTTTTTGCACTCCATTTTACTTCCAGTTTTATTCATATCAACTCTTTTAAGCGTCAACATATTTGTATGCAGTTGTAAATAGACGTGAAGTCTCCCGCCAGTCCTCTGTGTTGTGTTGAGAGTGTGAATGAGCATGTTGGCGCCATGAGAACATTAAGATTGTAACCTTACCATTATTTCTAATACTACTATATAATCTTTAAATCTGCCAATTTATTTAGTCGTTATTTTTATGTTGTACTGGGCAGCTCCATATTGTGTCTGTGACAGCGGGTAATTTTGTGGCGCCTTGAATACCGTTTACTTTGATCATAATAAATATGTTGCTGTTTCGTGTAGGCATTTGTTAAAAAATAAAATAAAATAAAATGTTTATAATCCAGCAGATTCGTGGCCGAGTGTGTATAACACGATTAATACGTTTTAACATGCATTGCTTATTTACCAAGAGCAAGCAAACAAACAAACTGAAAATCTAATGGCCGTGTCATGCTGTTGCATAATATTCAGATAATGTGTAAGAATTCTTTTTATTTGGTTTACTAATATATATATATATATATCTTTTTTTTTTTGTTTGAGTTGTACTCGTGTCTTTTGTCTTGAAGGAACAAAGGCGCTTCGAGATGGTCCCATTGTAGGAAACGCGGTGCAGACGGTAGTCTGAGAAAATCTCACGCGATTGAAGAGCCTGGGAAATGTTCACAGCACTCACGCAGACCAGAAAGGTAACGATTAGAATTTTATGTTCCGTATCTGATTCAAATAGTGTGCATAACAGACACTTTTTTTCAAATGGAATTGTTTTGAAATGTTGTGGTTGGCATTTTGTAGAGTATAAAATAAATAAATTGCAACCCCCTTGTTAATTGCATTAATATCACTTTTATGCTAGGGTGAGATCTAATCTCACCCTGGTATACAAACAGTGTTGGGAAGGTTACTTTGGAAATGTAATAGGTTGCAGATTACAAGTTACTCTATTTGAAATGTAATAAGTATTGTAACTTTTCAATTACTTTAAAGTAATGTAACTTATTACATTTGATTACTTTTTGATTGCTTTTCTACATTTCTAATATTTTCAACTGCTAATCATTTTGAAACATTTAAACCAGACAGTGTTAACCGTACAGTAGAACTCGGCACTGATTACTGTCAGACTTATAAAATCTTTTATCACTTGAATTAGGATTATAAGTAAAGGATGGTATACATCTTTATTTTGTGATAACAACTGGCTGGATGTACATTATCTCACTTATTACACAGCTGCTTGCCACAAAAGTAAATTAGACATGAAACACTGATCTGAGTTGAAATATTTGAACACAAAGCTTCCATGAAGAAATCAGTTGCTAGTAAGTGGTAAGTTCAAACTAGACAGACATTTAAGGGATACGGTGAAAAGTCATACCACTTTTATTACACAACACTTCACCACATAAATAATTAAGTACTAGTACTTACAGTACTAGTCTGCTAGTTATCTTATAATTCATTAGTGTACAAAACAAAATGGCAGCAGCTGCATTTGTATGAAGCAATAGAGCAAGTCCACGATAGCAGGATGACAGAATTAAGAAATTGTACTCATAATATTAAAACGAGTTTTAATATTTTATTAGCTAACCAAATGCAAAGCTTCCACCAAGAAAACTATCAAGCATATAGCACTGACTTAAGTTGAGTGGATGAGTCTGTGTTATTAGCTTTTACCAGTTGTTATTGGGGAATAACATACCTTGGAATGTCATGACTCACCAGTCAGAATCAAGCATTCCACAGAGCCGTGTAATAATTTATTTTTAAAGCACAGCCACCACAAATTCAGTCTTAACACCTCTTATTGACTTTGAGATCATTGTGAGGTTAAATACAGATTTAAAATCATAACACGAAATAGTTTAACAGCTATGATGCTGGTTTTAAAATCAAATGTTTGCATAGAAACACTGGCATCTAACAATACCTTGGAAAAAGCAATTAATCTTAAAAAATAAAGCATATGTATAAACCCAAATAAAACAGTTATCAAAGAAGCATGTGTCCTATTCTGTGTCCTAAACTCCTGAAAAATTGGTGTCTCATTTTAGAGCAGTCAATGCAGTTTATGAAAGAAGAAAAAAAACAAAAAAAAAAACAAATTCAAATGTAACCCTCTTTGTAATCATTAACATTTTCAAAAGTAACTAATTTAATTACACATTTTTTCTCAGTAACTGTAATTACAATTCAATTTATTTTGTAATTAAATTCTGTAATTCCATTAAATGTAACTAGTTGTTCCTCAACACTGTATACAAATAATGTTTACTAATGACAAATTGACTGGACAAGTTTTTTTTTTTTTTTTTTTTTTTTCTGTAGTTTCACAACCCCAGAGAGTGAGGGACCTGTGTCCAGAGTAAAAAACTGGGGAGATGAGGTAGAGGCAGAGGAAATGCGTTCAAATGTCCGAAGTGATGTGCATCGGTCAGTTGCCTCTCTTGATTTCTTACCAAAGTAAATGTACCAATTACTCTCTAAATATAAATGTCATTTATTTTAATAGAATTTAAAAAATAATTGGTATCCTGTTAATTGGTGATTCTTCTCTTTTTCAGATACAGAAGAAGGATTCTTGAAGCAGATTTTCCTCAAAGAGAGAGAAAAATCTCATCTGGAAGGTTTGTGATTAAAGCAATATAACATTTTCTTTAAGTCTTCAAAAAGGTGGTGTAACTTTTTTTTTTTTTTTTTTTTTGTGTCAATTTTTTTTTACTGTCCCAGCCTAATATGAGAGCTAAACTAACTAAAAAAGTAATGGTGTGAAATTTAATACAGTTACATTAAGTGTCATTTGTACAGCAGTCATGGTTTGAGTTGTAACTCCAGCTTTTAATGTTCCCCCAGTTCAGACTCCAGAGACTCTAGAGATTCCAAAGAGTCTCCTGCTAAAGGTGATATTGAGTCAGATGAGACCACACTCATAAGAAGACAAAAACAGATAAATTATGGGAAAAACACCCTCGCATATGACAGATACATTAAAGAAGTTCCCAAGTGAGTGAGATCATAATTATTGTTTTAATATAATATCGTTTTATATTTATATTGTTTAACTAAATGTATTATATTGCTGTGACCTCTTGTCTGTGATTTATGGCCTTCTGTAATCTTACTGTTAAAGTATTTAACATTATTTTTAACCATTGTTTTAGGCATATGAGACAGCCTGGTGTTCATCCAAAGACTCCAAACAAATTCAAGAAGTACAGCAGACGCTCCTGGGACCAGCAGATTAAATTGTGGCGGGTCAAACTTCATGCGTGGGATCCTCCTACAGAAGAGGGAAGCGATCTGCAGCAGATGTAAGCTGCTTGATGTCCAAATAAACTAAACGGCTACAATTTCCTAAAGGAATAATCATTTTTTACAACATTTTTAAATGTATTTGTGTTAATTTAATTCCTGCTGTGATTGTAACAGAGAAGAGATTGACCTTGGTGAAATAATGGACTTTGAGTTGGATGTGGAGTGTTCAGCAGATACCGAATCCCAGTGTCCATCATCCAGTGGAAAATCGCTGTCTTTGGCAGAGGTAATTTTCACAGCTAATAACTCCATTTCCAACAAGATCCATCCCACCAGAAATTCACAATATTCAGGGTGTCCGTGGAACATTAAAAAGTCTTAATGTCTTAAATAACGTTTTCCTAATACAGGGTTTCCTCGGGTCTTAAAAAAGTCTTAAAAAGTCTTTCCGTAAATTAAGGCCTTGAAAAGGTCTTAAATCTGAGCAGAAAGTCTTAAATTTATATGATCATGGCATTAATTTTCGTGAGGGATTGTTTCCTCATGTGTTTCATTTTAAAGTGAAGCGAAAGCGTGATTTCTGTGCTACATGGCTTAGGTCGCTCAATATTTATTAAACAATACGTGGTAGATGGCGGTATGTGCTGCTTCATCTGTCAGTCACCCGAAGAAGAACTTGTCGTTTTGATTTTTGTATAGTAATAAAAATCATTTAGTTTAGTTAGAGAACAGGCACTACAATTAAAACTGAACGCGGCTGCTCAATGCAGTGTGCCGAACGACAGTCGCATCACAGATCAGATTTCATTTATCACGTAAAGCGAGTCGAGCTGACTGACGAGAGAGAGGTGAGAAAGACAAGACTATGGCGGAAGAGTTTCAAAACGAAATGCAAAAGCGCCTGTTTTAAAAATATTTTGGATTTTGAAAAGCCTGTTCACTTCTGCCATTTATCTAAGGTGATAGTAGAAGTTTCATATTTATTTGGTTCCACAGTGTTTGCTGATTTATATTTATTTAAACTGTGTTTATTATTATTATTATTATTATTATTATTATTTTATATTAAACGTGCAAGGTGTACGCCATGCTTCCAATCTTTCTTAATCGTTTTGCTAATAAATGTTCTACATTTCTTGTTTATTTGGTTACACAGTGTTTTTTAGTTTTGTATACCTGTTTAAACTTTGTGTACGTTATTTTTTTTTTTTTTATATTAGGCATATAACATGGTGTATTATTGTTCGTTTGTTAATAAAAGTTTGTTGTGTTAAGTTACTGCCGCTAATTTAAAAGTGAAAGTAAAATGCGCAGGACGTTTTCACAAGCAGTACTGGTGCAGAGTACGCGGTCTTAAAATGCATAAACCTATATAAAAACAATGATCGGTTAATTTAAAATAATTATATGGGTTCATTAAATAACACTGTTAAAATACATCATGTGGGCTAATACAAATAATTTATGTACATTACATATTATTACAAATGCCTGCAAAGGGCGCCAAAGGCCTAAGAACTGTTATTGTTCCACTTACAGGACAATCAAATCCTTGTTTAATAGTAACCAAACATTTAAGTCAAATATCCACCTAATCTTGTGATAGAAGCAGGGGCAGATCTAGAAAATAATGGGGTCTAAGAGGGGTGTCAACACCAAAGAAAGCCCCCATGCGTAGTTTTTGTGGATTTATAGTCTGACATACACAGTTGGGTTCACAAATATTGCGTTACCATTAAGTAATCATCTATACTGTTTAAAATTAAAAATAAATAACAACATTTCAATGTCCATCATGGCAACAAGTCAATAAACAATATTAAAAAAAAAAAAAAAAAAAAAAACTTCAACAGGTTATACAGTAAATGTTTCTGAACTTGTATCACTAAAGAAGACATGCGATTCTATTAAATTACTACCTAGATGGTATTAATCACGTTTTAGTGCAAGTTTAGGATGTTAATGTCGATGATTTAATGTTTCCTAACATTAGAAAGAAATATTATAATATCAAAGCACTGAAACTGGATCAGTTTCGGAAACGATGTTTGATTTTTCTCTTATTAACAGAGGTGGGAATGTCTGTAATCACTCATAACACACAATCAACCATAAAATCTAGCAACACCCCAGCAACTGCAAAGCAAGAGCCTAGCAACCAACTAGCCACACTTTAGCAAACATCTAAAACATGTAACTGACCAAACTATTTATGTTTTTAAACAAGTCTTAAGACAAGCCAGAATAAATTTGTCTTTTAAACGTTTCAATCTAGTTATCACAGGTGTTCTTAAATGATTACATACAATTCAAATACAACGATGACTTTCCTGCCCAGTGAACACTCATGAGATCAATTACACTAACAACAAAGTCTTATTAGGAATTAATTTGCAACTCAATGTCTATTACAGTTTACAACATAAATTAAATTACAGATTGCTAATTCAGTAATTAACTTTTGGGAAACAATATTTTTCATTTTACTACTGTAAAGTAATCTTGCAGCAGATGAAAAGCACTAGAAAAGTTCAAATAACAAAGAACTGTATATGAACTTGGTATGCACCACAATACAGTGCAGTACAGTAAAAAATAAAATTAAAAAGTAAATTCAGCATCCTCTGCACATTTGGCTAAATTTCATTAGAGTATACAGTACTATTTAGTTTCCTGACACAAGACTTTATCTCTAGGTAGTCATTTCTCAGTTCTGCAAAAATGCAGTAGGCTACACATAAAAAATGGTTACAAATAAAGTTTGACAGTCACACGTCTGAAGGTGTACAACATGTACTACAGTTTACTGTACACATAGAATAGTGAAATTTCCATCATCTAATATACTGGTACTGTACTATAATTACACTGTATGTGTAGGTATAATACCCATGTAAATGATTCGTTCATTTCTCTCCTCTCTCCGTTGTTGGATGCAGAGATTCTGATTGGTGTGTCATCAGTTTTGCTACTTAATAACTTACTTATTGTTAAACTTTTTGAGAAATGTCTTTGTTTTTAGCACTGAATGAATGGTTTGGGAATATAAGAAAACTAACATCAGTTACATTGTGTTAACAATCGAGAAAACTGCAATACGACCGGATGCTTACCTAACTCTGCTATTAGTTTCCGTGATCAGCATGATTTCATGCTATTATTGTTTCGTCGGATACGGCAAAAAGGCCTTTTTCCATGATGAAAGTGGAGCGAGCGGTCAGAGAATCGGATCACCAGACAATTACGCGATGAAACTCATATCCGGACGGGATTGGATGTCTCAGAGGACTTCTGAGTTAGCCGAGAAGCAGTAATTATCTGATTCACGAACAAATGTAAAACAGTTCGTTAGTGAACTGGGCCGCACTTTGTGTTTTTGACTCAAAACGAACCGGTTCATAAGAGTCATTTGTTAATGAAGTCGAATACACTGGGCGCGCTGCGTGCGCGTGCAACTATCGTGCACATTTTATTGAAAGACGTGTTTTTTGTTTTTTTGTTTTTTTTGCCATTATTTTGCGTTACACTGTCATCGCTGCGGCTGAAAAGCAGCACATGAAACACTGCTTACATTTATATGTTATTCTGTGATCATTCTGGGGCGGCAGGTGGGGGGGCACAGCTTTTTTTTTTACATTGAATTGCTGCTATTTTGAATTGAATTTGAAAGGGAAAGTAAAACTCGAACTATAGGGAACATATTGCTGTATTGTTGGATTTTTTTTTTTTTTTTTTTTTTTTTTTTTTTCTTCTTAAATTTTCTTTAGTTGGTCTTAAAAAGGTCTTAAAGTCTTAAATTTGCCCTCATAAAACCTGCAGAAACCCTGTAATAAAAGGCCTTAAGTCTTAAAATGTCCTAAATTCAGATTGGATGGGTCTTAAATATTTATGGTCACGTTACCACTAAAATATCTTAAGTCTGACAGACCTAATGTCTGTTTACTAATGAGCTGTTTACTAATGCCAAACCCCCCATACTCCCCCGCACCCCCCCCACATAATCATCAGACAGAATCGCAGTAGCAGAATACAGGTCGAACTACCTTTTTTCTATATATAATGTTCTCAGTAATAATAATAAATATGTCAAGCTATAGCTACCTGACCACCAGCCTTTGAGCTAGTTTGAAATGTTTATTTTTTTTTATTTGCCCGACCAGACAAACAGCCTGATTAAAACTTTTGTGACCAAAAAAATAACCAGCGAAGCATCGAAACGCAAGAATGATTTTTCTTATTTTAATATAGTCAACGTAAACAGCGATTGATACTTCAAAACAAATGAGCATCACAGCACACAAAGAAACTCTGCAGAAACAAACTGAGGTGAAAATTCAAAATGTGTAGTTTATTTATAACACGATATAGTTCAGTAACATACGAAGCAAGCTATTTTGCTGAATATTCTCACGATTGCAAATGTTACATTTGATGATTTTCATGATTTTAGTTCAATAAACAAGTAATAAAGTAAATAAACTAGTTAGTCAAGTAGTTGTTACTTTTTTTAGATGCAGTATTTCCTGTTTTTTTTTTTTTTTTTTTTCTTCCCCTATTTCACTAACTAAAATGGTTCCAAACAAGGATCACAGCAGAAGTATAGCACATGGCAGATGGACTGAAAGAATGCAAATTCATCAGTCTCTGCCTGCAGGTGGCGCTTATGGTCTAACTGATACTACGTTTTCTTGGTTACTGCTGTAAACTAAGCAGTGGAGTGCTTATGAATGCTACTTTAAATGCATTATACAGAGGCAAATGAAAAGAAAACGCCATGTAAGCTTTTCTTAAAACAGTCAGTTTCCCTCAGAGATACATTAATATAACCCCTCATTTCAATATTTAGAATAATATTTCCAATATTTCGCGCATTGTGAACAGTGATCTTGCTCTGTCTGCTACAGTATTTTTTTTTTTTTTCCATTTTGCGTTCGTCTTCAGCGTCTCTGGCCTCTGTTAACGGATGTTTAAAGAGTTTGTAATATTTCCACGCACACAACATTCTGAAAAATGATTGCATGCAGTTCGTGTGCAAGCCCAGAGCAGAGATCAGTTGAAATATGTCTGGTCGATCAGTGCATCTGTACTCCACTGTGCAAGTTAATTAATCATTGTCAAAGCTACAAAGTTACTCGTCAAATTTTAAATTAACAAGGCTTAAAAACATGTGCAAATGATAAAACTTTCATGACGACGCAGCAGTGGCCCAATCAGGCCAGTGACAAATTCGTCAATCATCCCGAGCATCTTTCAGGCTGGCCCTGGGCCATCGGGTACTCTTATTGTTGAGCCCTGAAATATGTCATCTTTCACATCGAATTGTTACATTGTTTCAGTTAAATCCATTAGAATAATAAGAAACTGTAGAGTTGTTACCATTCAAATGAAATCAGTTTACGTGGTTTACTACGTTTACATGGACATCAGTAATCTAATTATTTACCTTATTCTGAATAAGACAATATTACGATTGAGGTGTTTACATCAGTTGCTTTTAGAATATTCCTTTCGTGTTCCCATTGTACATGTTATAGTACATAGATCAGTTAGGGGCACACGTCATTACGTCCACACGTGACGCCATATAACGTCCCCTCCAGAATTTCACATATCAGCATACAGTTCGTCTTCATTATGGTGCCATATACAGTTTTGGGTGTTTTATTTTTAATTTTTTACAAAAGCTTCAAGTGCAGTTAATTATTTGTCATGCTATACGTGCAGACAGGCGATGGTGTTGTTGAAGCCATGCTCTTTTGTTTGCCGTCAAATGGTTAACCACTGCCGTGTGTGTATCCTGTTGCAAAATGCAGTGAAAAGTCCTGCACGACGATAATAGTGTGATTAAGGTGTGTACACGTCTATACTACATTTGGATAATGTGACTAAAATAGGAATGATCCATGTGTCTTAATTCGATTTTACATCAAGTATGACTTCAGCCAGCTTAAGGTAATCAAAATCTCTGTTTACATAGATTCTTAATTAGAGTATTGTCTTAATTGTGTTAAAATCAGAATATTGTTGTCTATGTAAACATACTGAGTGTCAACAAACTATCTTTTCACTGCAGAGGAACTGCATCTGAAGTGGCATTAGATGTATTTACACAGATTGTTTGTTGAAGCTAAAGTACCATAAATGCATTTACACTACAAAATTAAAATGTGTAAATTTTATAAGATTAATGTTTTAATTATTGTTTTGAACAAACAAATAAGAAATGTTGGGAAAATGCAATTATACTTTTAAATATGAAACCAAGCCGCCAGTTGGTGGTGGCAAATGAGTGCGTCATGTTGTCGTTCATTCAAATTCGTTCCAATGGCTGTTCTGTTCAGGAATGAGGCAAGTCACTGTCTTTATAAATGGGTTACTAAATCATTGACTCACTCGATTTGTTAAAAAATGTGGATTCTTTCAGTAACAAAACACTGCTTTATTTTCGTCAGCGAATTTGTCTAAAATGTAAGTCACTTTTTTTTACTTGTTTATTGAACTACAGTTGTATAAAATCTGTCGCATTGCAATCATGTTGATATTTGGGGAAACTTCTTTGTTGTGTAATGTTTCTTTCTTAAATCATATATTTATAGTTTTATATAATATATTTTTTTTTTTTATTTTTTTTTTTTAACCACAGTATGAATCTATGACTTTGTGTATGCTGTTGCACTCATTTGTTTTGATTTCTACACGAGTCTCTCTCACACCCTCACTCAGGCTGTGCGAGCCTCATCTGACAAGACATCAATACATTATCAGTCGGCATTTACACTGAATGCAATAAAATCAGAATCATTGTCACGCGTGTGATGTCAAAACCAACTGGCACTGAATCGACAGGCTGACTGGCTGGTCACCGGTCACCAAAGACTAAATGAAACGGCGCTAATGATTGGGGTGGAGATGGGGTAGCGTGAGGAAAAATATCTCGGTATGCAAGGTGATGTGCACATTGCGCAGCCCTGCATGAACCTATAACCAGTCATCTGTGGATGAGCTGCGTTGATCATAATGGAAGATCGCGATGAACAAAGGAGAGAGACAGATTTATTGATTAAGGGAGTTTGCAAATGATATTGATTTAATACAGTAGTTCAATAAACAAGAAGTTAATATTAAGTGACTTGCATTGTCTGAACACTATTGGCTGATTTTGCTTTATTTCATCAACAAAAATTGTTTCAAACAAAGTAACAGCTGAGCTGCTGCGCATCTCCGTTCAAACACAGCGTTGTTTTGTTTATGCATGAATTGGCATTTTTTTTTAAACGAATCTGATTAAATTACCCATTCATAAAGAGTGACTTGCTTCGTTCCTGAATGAATCAGCCGTTCTAATGAATCAATTCAATGAACAATTCAGTGATTAAAATCAGTGACTTGCCACCACCTACTGGCAGTTTTACTTTCATTTTAAAGTATCTTTTGTTATTTAAATCATTTAATATTTCTATATTCAAAATTTTATATATAAAACATTAAGCTCAACATGAAGATATTTCATTCCACTCATGTGACCGCTGAGCCTTGTTAAACTGTCTGAAAATACACCTACAAGCCACTTTTGTGCTCTTCTGTGCCACCTCTGTAGTACTTTTTTTTATTTTTTTTTATTTTTTATACTGGTTTAATTTGATTGGTAACTTATTCTTATTGTACTTGTTTTTATTCTGTTGTTTTAATTAGAAATTGTAAAAAAAGCTTATATATTTTTTGAATTTGACAAAAGATGACATACTTTTAGAAAAATGCCATTACAAAGGTAAAAACAACATTTCCTGTAAATCACTTTAAGAAGTCAAATATCGTCTTGTAATGGGAAGGCTGATATTTGATTTAATCATTTTTATTGATGTAAAAATTGAGAAATTTTTTAAAATTAAAATATTTTACAAGAATTACAGCAAAAAATTGTTTGATGCAAGAATATACGTTTTTATCAATATTTGAGAAATTCAAAATTCCTTTGAACACGGCTGCTCAAAATGGTCTAAATTTATGAAACCTACACATTCAAAACCTTGTTACTCTGAATTTTTTTATTTAAATGTTAAGTCTAAGTGAAATGTTAAGTACTGTAAGAGCTCTTTCATGACGCTACATATGCTGGCGTGTGAATTTGATAGGTGCTTGATCTAAAATAAATGGTGCTTTAAAAAGTCCTTAAAAGTCCTTGAATCTGGTGTTCATGAAAGAGTGGGAACCCTGAATTCCGGTTGCTGGCCAGTAAAAATTTGCATCTTTACTATATAAATTAAATACACACTGATTATTAGTAAAACTACAAAAGTTTTATTTATACATTAATAACATGGCAGTAAAGCCATCTCTTTAGAAACTAATGCACAGTTCCAATTATTGTTCTTAACTGTTTTTAACATCCACCATGTCCTGTCCTTTTTCTCATTCATGCGTTTCTTTAGCACACTTGCGTTACTCAGTAACATGAGTAATGTGCTTTTTGCCACTTATTTTGCCGTTAAATGCAAATTATGCAGGATTGTGAAAAAATTACCTTTTTGAAAAACTGGAGGGACTGATATTTGTTTTTTGTTGTTGTTGTTGTTGTCCATCAACGTTGATGCTGTTGAGTCACAGTGTGCCTTTTGCTAGGGCTACTCAAAGTCTCTGTAACAAACTTTTTACAATTTAAGTTTACAAGACTTTTAATAAAACCAAATTGCTGATGCTAAATATTAAAGCAATGTGATTTCAAACAATCGCAGATTCCAGGTGAGAGGTGATTTAAATGGCTAGCGGATTAAAAATATGCCATCAGACCATTTAAAATCAGTGTAAAACAGGTGAAATAAGGTAAAGTCTTGCATGGAATGAAGATTTGCATAGAACAAGATAAGGTTGAAACATCACTGAAAATGTTTTTTTGGTTGGTTTTGTAGAGATGTAACAGCTCTATAGTGTGTGATAGTTGACTAGGGATGGGCATTAATACTCGGAAATGACATTTCATTACTTTTTTTTTTTTTTTTTTTTTTTCCTCTCACAACTTTGTCATCTTGTGTTTCAGGACTCATTTACAGGAACCCCTAAAAAGATGATGAAAATTGAGGATGCAGAAATGTCATGAGCAACTACACTGAGATTTGAGGCTCTATGAGAGAACTCCTGAGCAATTAGTTTAATACACTGTTCGCCTTACTGTTTTGAGTGTTATTGTGAAATGCTTTCAACAGGTTCTGGTGTTTTTGTGATGGCACAGGTTTTCACAGCTTAAAGAGAAGGTTTTGTCAGTTTTACTGAATTCAACATGTTCTTGCCACCTTTTCCATTTTGGGACTTTGCAAAAGAAAATGTAAATGTGTAAATTTTGTATTTGTTTAATTTTCTATTGTGGTAATCCATTTATTGCTCAGTGAAAATTCTCTTGTTTATTAGTTTGTTGGATCATAAGTAGTTTTTGGTTTTAAATGTTCTTTTAGATTTTCTTTGACTTGTTAATTACTATTTTATCAAGAACCTTTTGAAAATAAATATTAAACTGGAATGATCAAATAGTTTTTTTTTTTTTGTTTTTTGTTTTTAAATGCAGAATGTATGTCATCACTGAAGATGCAAAACTTTAAAAACCTTGGAATGAAACTAAATTAAAAGTCCTCTTTTTACAGTAACATTTTGGATTCCAGTCAAATGGAACCCCTAAATAAAACAAATACGTAAAACCTAATGTACACTACTGTTTAGAATTTGGAATCATAAGGAAGTACTTATTTGGAAATGAAATTGGTACATTTACTCCAATGTTATGTTGAGTTCTCTCTTCAGTGACGCAAATGACTTTCTCAATATTTCATATGTGAGGGTTAATATTTAAATTGAGCTTAGTTTTAATCAAACACACCTGAACAAGCTAATCAAGGTATGAAGGATTACTAGGAAGCTACAGGCAGGTGAGTTTTAATTAGGGTTGGAGCTGAACTCTGCAGGGCTGCGGCTCTCCAGGACCGGAGTTCGCCACCCCTGATGTATAGTGTACAGCATAAATGATTATGCTCTAATACTTTTTTTTTGGTTAATACAATTCAAGGAGAGATTGAATTGGTATTATTGGCAAAACTGAAATGTATTATTATATATTTAAAACGGAGAAATATTTATATCTGTAAAATATATAAATTAACCGGTTTGTTTAAATCAGGGGTGCCCAACCCTGTTCCTGGAGATCTACCGTCCTGCAGAGTTTAGCTCCAACCCTGATCAAACACACCTGTCTAATTATCAAGTGCTCCTTCAGAGCCTAATTAGTTGGTTCAGGTGTCTTTGATCAGGGTTGGAGCTGAACTCTGCAGGAAGGAAGATCTCCAGGAACAAGGTTGAGCACCCCCGGCTTAAATTAAGGGTTGCAGGAATGAGTACACCCCTGATTACATTCAACAAACATATAATATTCTAATATTTAATATGTCCTCCATAACGTAAAGTATATTACTCTGACCCTTCTTGACACTGAGTGTATAAGTTCATGACAAATTGACAAAGTTCTGACAAATCTATCCTGTTTAACTCCTGGAGGACAACCATCTTAAATGCCTTGTGTTGCTCAACTTGTCTCTACAAAGTCCCGTACAGGTGCTCAGTGGTGTTATTTAGGTGAAATACTTTTACTCAGAAGGGTTTTCACCTTAGAAGAACGTACAGGAGTTGGACAATGAAACTGAAACACCTGGTTTTAGACCACAATTAGTATGGTGTTAGACCCCGTTTTGCGGCCAAAACAGCATCATTTCATCTTGGGAATGACAAATACAAGTCCTGCGCAGTAGTCAGAGGGATTCTGAGCCATTCCTCTTGCAGAACGGTGGCCAGGTCACTATGTGATGCTGGTGGAGGAAAACGTTTCCTGACTCGACTCGCTCCTCCAAAACACCCCCATAGCTCAATAATATCTGATCTGGTGACTGTGCAGGCCATGGGAGATGTTCAACTTCACTTTCATGTTTGTGAAACCATTTACCAGTCTTACTATGTGTATTGGGGCATTAGCATCCTGATACACAGCACCTTCAGGGTACAAAGCTTGCACCATTTTGCACGTAGTCAACCTTCACACTCTGCTCTTACTGGTGGAATGTGCAATCAAGTGAAGACTGGCCACCAGGCTGTGCAGATAGCCATGAAACCTCCAACACTATATTGGCCATTGATTCAGTTTCATTGTCCCACCCTTGTGTGTGTGTGTGTGTGTGTGTATATATATATATATATATATATATATATATATATATATATACACAGACACACACAGTGCACAGCATAAATGAGTCCACCCCCTCTAAAACTTAACAAATTGAGCAATTACTCTTTACTTGCAAGACATATTAGGGTTCTTTGGAGATATAATGTTCCAACAAGCCTGCTTGATCAATTACCAAAGAAGAATGTCAAAATTATTTAGCAAAAATTTTTTTATCAAAGTGATAAAATGTTGTGTTGCAAAAATAAGTACACCTTCCTGAAAGTTACTAAATAAAACTAAAAATAGAAAACAAGTAATTTCCTGACAGTTAAAGGCGTTTTATAGCCCGAGTCATACACTTAATAATAGACTTAATGCTGTCAACAATGAAACCACTTGGGAGAGAACTGCCAGGTGACTAATTTCTTAGCATAAAAGTGGACAGTGGTACAAGAGGAATACCAAATTATTGTTTTAAGTGTGAAAATATAGCAGAAGTAGCACAGACATTCAAAAACAATGGACTTGTGACAAGGCTCCTGAAATAATCAGGTCTTCACTTTAAGTTTTCATTTAATGATGAGTGAATTTTTGATACAAAAAGAGCCAGAGAAATACCATGCAAGAGTCAAAACCTCATACATAAATTAGCTTTTGCATATTACAAGATAATGTATTTAAATGTTGCCATCTTTTCATGAATTATATTAGTGATCATTAAGAAAATACATCTTTTATATTTATTCAGAGGGGGTGGACTCTTTTATGCTGTGCACTGTATATATACAAGGGTGGGACAATGAAACCAATATATAGTGATTGCCATGTTGAAAAAAAATGCCCACCAGCCTGTGCAAATATAGCCTTGAAACCTCCAACATTATACTGGCCAATGATTCAGTTTCATTATCCAACCCCTATATGTATATATAGTGATTGCCATGTTAAAAAAATGTCCATCAACACAGGAAATGGAGAGAGGGTAGCATCTTCAGTTTCAAGTGTTTGTATATGCACCTATTTAGCAGATCAAACACTGTACCATCAGAATCAGAATCAGAATCAGAATGTGCTTTATTGCCATGTATGTTTACACATACTAGGAATTTGTTGTAGTGACAGAAGCTCCACAGTGCAATAGAATGACAGTGACAGTACCAGACACGAAAAAAGACATAATAATATTGCTAATATGATGCTTTAAATATGCTCAGAAGTTTCCAATCTATAAATCCATCACCCCGTTGGTCTGGTTTAATTTGTAGGTGCTCTGGCTTCAGTGCTAACTCTTTTAAGGGGTCATCGGATGCCCATTTTCCACAAGTTATGATTCTTTAGGGTCTTAATGAAAAGTCTATAATATACTTTGGTTACAAATTCTCAATGGTTGTGTAAAACAACACCCTTTTTACCTTGCCAAAATGAGCTCTGCAAAAATCATCTCATTCTGGTTGAGGCTGCTTTAAATGCAAATGAACTCTGCTCGCCCCGCCCCTCTCTTCTCTCTGTGGAGAGACAAGCCTGTTTACTTTAGCCGGTAAACTTGCTAACTAGCACTTTATTAAGGCGATCGCAAAGATTCATAAAAAAACCCTTATACTCACTTCTGCTGTAAGTGAAGCTGGATCATGAATGATTCGTGCGAACATAGACGGATATATGTAGATCGGAAGGCGCATTCCCTTCACAACAAATCTTCAGTGGCTCAGATGTCAGGAGTAAATGACGACCACTATGTTCATTATTACATCCTTTAACACAACACCTCAATCGCTTAATCGGAGATATTCTTGCCTAACTTACATCCCTGCTCCACCATCGAAAAAAAGAAAGAGTGCGGACTGTTACAGCTGATCTGAGGTAAAACGCTCATGTCAAGCACCTATCGTGGGAGCGGCCTCTGTCGTTGTGACGCCACACCGACAGGCATCTGAGAATGGCTCGATTTGAAAAAGGGAATATTGTTTTTACAGATTATTTAAAAACCACTGCATGGATTTTCATCATTATGGGGTAGATTTGTACATACACTGCCAACACACATTAATGTTCAAACAACATGTAAAAGTGAACTTAGCATCCGATGACCCCTTTAAGTTTCTTTTGGGATATCCAGCATTTTTTAAAGACTGATTGAGGTTTGTATCTTTTTTTTCAAATTCAACGCTATTTCCAAACACACACATTTTATTTTATGTCCTTACGTTGTAAACATAATTGTGGGTGGGAATAACGGAAACTGACCAATCATAATTTTTGACAAGTGTATGGTATGCACCTATGGGAAGAGGGAAAATTAGGAAACTGCCTGTAATTGACCATGAAAACTCACATTAAATATATTTTACAGTAAACATATGAAGTTATAGTAAAACTATATGTTTATTATTATTATTATTATTATTATCATCGTTTAATAAATAGCATTGATTTGGAAAAATACCAACTTCTCATTGGGTGGGCCACGGCTGAGACTAGGTTGGCCACTGCCCACCCAGGCCCCCATCACCCATGCATTGCACTTCTGCACATTGCATTTACTGTGTGAGATAAAATAGTCACTATTTTCATAGCTTTTGCTGGCTTACTCATCACAAACTGATGAGTAAGCCAGGCGACGGTGGAGACAAGGGAGCCAAGAGCCGGGGCGGAGCCGCTGGGTCTGAGGGCCGAGGCGAAGTCCAGGACTCGGACCTTGGAGGCGGAGATGAGGGATCCTCCAGCCGCGACACTGATGGAAACTGGCAGACCCGCGGCGAACCCACCACACAGATGGTGGGCTGAGGGTGAGCAGAGGGGCTGTCAGGAGACAGTGGTGGTGTGGCTGAGGCAGGGATGGGTGGATGAGGGAAGGGAGGGTGGGAAATCTAGGCAGGCAGACAGGTCAGGGCAGACAGAGGGTTCAGGGTAAACTGATAGTTCGGATGATGGTGGGATAAAAGGGGGCATGTCTGCATGTATGTCCTCATTGAAATCGATCAAATCCTGTTCAAAATTCCACAGTCCCAGATCCAGTTTCTGCTCACCCTCAGCGATGGTACAGTGGGCGGGGCTTTCCTCAGCACTCTCACGCTCCACTGTAACTTCCACCGTCGCATGCGATGTAGCCGGCTCTCGCACCTGGTCGGACGTGATGGGCTCTGGCTCCGGGGCGATCCTCAGCACTGTCGCTCTATTGGGCTCTGGCTCTCCGTCCGCGGTGGGCTCGGGCTCATGCTCCGCGAATTGGGGTGATGGTTGGCTGGGCTCTGGGTCATGAGTGGGGCGGCGAGGCTCTCTCGAGGACCTTCCCCAGCCAGCTGCGCTCATGTGGTGGTGTTAAGTCCAGTGTGATAGAACGAGCAGAGGCAGCTCTCGGGGTAGTGTGTCATGTTGGCCAAAAACACAAAGTCGGTGGTATGGTCTTCGAGAGAACGATCCCCCTGCTCCAGCAATAAAATAAAGACTGCCAAAAAAACAAAACAAAACAAAAAAAGCGGGGTAGCACACCGCTTATTTTTGTAACGGTCTGGTCTTCTGTCACAACTACGTGAGAGGAAAGGCGCAACACGACAATGAAATGCAATGAAGAGTCTTTAATATAATCCACACATAAATCCACACAGGTATATCCACAAAAGGAAGGTAGGAACACACATACTCATAGACAAGACCGGACACAAGCATAGAATTCAAACAACTTATAAAGGGTGGCTAATGATACACAGACAGGTGATGGTGATTAACTAAAGACAACGAGGACAGGAACAGGAACAACCATATATGGGCACATGAGGGAAAAACCAACACAAATAGCCCAGGGGTGTGACAGCAGTACACATAGCAAGTTTTCTATTTTTTATTTATTTATTTTTTATTTTTTTTGTAGAATATAAATAGTATAGGGAGAGCTAGTGTTAGAGAGTCAAGTTATTATTTTTATAAGAAAATGAAAAGAATAAAAGTAGATAGAACAGAAAATGAACAAAGTGTTAGTGTTAAAGGGGCAAGTTTTTAAGTAATAAAAAGAAAACAGGTAGATAGAATATAACTGGAATAGGGAGTGCTAGGGTTAGAGCAGACTTGGGCATTTTACGGCCCCCGGGCCACATTCGGCCCTCTGGCTATCCTTGACCGGCCCGCGTGAGGTAGTTGGTGAATTAAAAGTCAATCGCAAATAGGTGTAATTAGGTGCATGCAATACAACCACACTGCTTTTATTTTCAAGGTGCTCTTATTATTATTATTATTATTAGTAGTAGTAGTAGTAGTAGTATTGTTATTAATAATAACTTAGTCCATTCGTGTAACCCATACCTGGGCATTTTACGGCCCCCGGGCCACATTCGGCCCTCTGGCTATCCTTGACCGGCCCATGTAAGGTAATTGGTGAATTAAAAGTCAATCGCAAATAACTGTAATTAGGTGCATGCAATACAACCGCACTGCTTTTATTTTCAAGGTGCTCTTATTATTAGTAGTAGCAGCAGTAGTAGTAGTAGTAGTAGTATTGTTATTAATAATAACTTACGTCCGTTCGTGTAATCGTATCTCAAATGTGTTCGTGACCATACAGCTTTCAAGAAATGTGAGTTTGCCGTTAGCCGTAAGAACTTATTTTTTTATTTTTTCTTATTTTTGTCTAAATATTTTTCTTCATTACGCGTCTTGTTTGGTATCATTTTGTATCACTGCATGTTAAAAATAATGTTTGTCATAAAGACGCAAAATGTGAAACTGCAGTATTATTCACATATAGTATTTTTATAAACATTTGTAAAATATTATATATTCAGCATATTTTACTTAACCTATTTTGTACCTATCTTAATTATTTAATCCATAAATTAGTAATTAAAACATATTTTTTTTAAGCGACATCCATTTAATCTTGATCGACAACAAATAATAATGATCAACAAGCAGCGTCAGTAAGTTATATCATTTTAAAACGTCAAACAGCCTTCAATTTATAAGTTTTAATTGCATCTGTCTCTGATGTGGTCAAGATTTATTTTAATAAACCTGTTTATGCGGAGTGTGGAATGCACGTACTGCATAGGTGGGAAACCAGTGTCTGCGCAATCACTTTTTTCACATTTTTTCCTAATAATGAAACTGATTTCATTTCTGTAAACTCATAATAACAACAAACGTTGCTTTTGTAGACGAATGAGAACAAACAGGACGCGCATAAACATTAGTTCATGAAATATTAGTTTATGAATAAATAATTAAAATATCCTTAATTTCCATGTGCACATGTGGGTTCGAAATAGGCTGAAAAATTGGCTCTATATGGGATTGTCCATGGGTTCCATAATGGCCCCATGCCAATTGCCCACATAGGTTTCATGTGGGATTACACTGGGCAACATGCGAAAGACCCATCTTGGCCCCATCTTTACTACATGGGCTGAAATATGGGTTTTAAGTGGGTTTGTCCATGGGTTCCATGTTGGCCCCATGCAACATACCGATGTGGGTTTTATGCAGGATTTACCTGGGCTTTAGGTGTGGCCCATCTAGGGATCATATGCAAAACCCACCTGGGTTCTATCTAAATATGGGTTTTACATGGGTTTGTCCACAGGTTCCATGTTGGCCCCATGCAACTTACCCAATGTGGGTTTTATGTAGGATTTCACTGGGCTTTAGGTGGGGCCCATCTAGGGAACATATGCAAAACCCATCTGGGTTCCATCTAAATATGGGTTTTACATGGGTTTGTCCACGGGTTCCATGTTGGCCCCATACAACTTATCCAGTGTGGGTTTTCTGTAGGATTTCACTGGGCTTTAGGTGGGGCCCATCTAGTAAAACATATGCAAAACCCATTTGGGTTCCATCTAAATGTGGGTTTTACATGGGTTTGTCCACGGGTTCCATGTTGGCCCCATACAACTTATCCAATGTGGGTTTTCTGTAGGATTTCACTGGGCTTTAGGTGGGGCCCATCTAGGGAGCATATGTAAAACCCATCTGGGATCCATCTAAATATGGGTTTTACATGGGTTTGTCCACGGGTTCCATGTTGGCCCCATGCAACTTACACAGTGTGGGTTTTCTGTAGGATTTCACTGGGCTTTAGGTGGGGCCCAACTAGGGATCATATGCAATACCCATCTGGGTTCCATCTAAATATGGGTTGTAAGTGGGTTTGTCCATGCTTTCCATGTTGGCCCGACGCAATTTACCAATGTGTGTTTTATTTAGGATTTCACTGGGTTTTAGGTGGGGCCCAACTATGAAACATACACAAAACCTACCTAGGTCCCATCTTCAAACTCTATGTGGGAACTACATGGGATAAATTATGGCTTGCAAGTGGGATTAAAAAAAAAAAGTTTTAAAGTTTTAAAGCATTAGCATACAGCAGTACACAGTGAGATTGAAATCTTTTCAAATTTCAATTTAATTGAAACTAACCATCATATTATGCTATATGTTGATACCTAATTGTTAAAATTATGTAATTGTTAAAGTTAACAAACATGTTGAACTTGTATTTGAACCAGTGTTTACTGAAAGCTTTAAATATTGGCACATAGAAAACGGAAACAGTTATAAGCAGCAGCAGCAACTATACATTTTTCGGTACTGCTTACACTGCAGACAGACATTTGTGCATTCTAGACACCCCCAGTCCTCCTCTGTCTCTTGTCCCAGTAAACCATTTTGAGAGTTCCCTCTCAGATTCTTGCTGGTTGATCTTTGACATCAGTGCACTCTTCTTAAGAGCCTCTGCAAAACAAATATATATACAAATATATTTAAGAATAGGACATTTTAAAATTTGTCAGGAAGATGAAGATGCTGCCCTCCCCTACAGTAAGAAAAACAGAGTAAAAGCAAAGGTGCTTGTTTACAGGCTATTCCAACAGACAACTTTTCTACGATGTGTTTAGTAAACGTGAAACATTATGTTACTTACACATGTTAAAATACTACAAAATAATAACTTTTACTTGGAGCAACTCAAGGGCAAGTAAATGACGACAGATTTTTTGTTTTTGTCAACTATTTCTTTAAGGGTCTCAGTTTTGATAACTTAAATTAGAGCTGTATGATTCTGGATATATAGAGAATCCCAGTTTTTTTAGTTTCAAACAGACATCAAGATTCTGAACATCAAACTAAAAATAAAGTGTAATTTACTAGGAGTTCTAACAAAATACTAATAACTGCAGTCTATTTAAAATGTTTAATCTTGAATGATTTTTTTTTTTTTTTTAATTGTTTGAATTAATGATTAAATGACTCATGAATATATGTTGTTTCATTATTGAATGAATCTGTGTTTTTTTAATGAATCTCTTGAATGATTCAATAACAAATACATGTGTTTAACAGTCACTTGTCAGCACCTACTGGTGTAACATCACTGATATAATCTTTATCTGAATTGTCAACTTTGTTTCAAATGATTTGCTCTATTTTGATAGCTACTGTAGACATCAGTGTTTATATCCAAACTAAACTTTTATCCCAGTACTTCTTCGATCATTTGAATAATTCTAACAGAAAAAAAAAAACAATAAGTGCTGTTGAAAAAGTGTGACACTGTTTTATTCCTACACATGACAACTGCCCTCTCTTTCTGGATCAGTAGGTACATTGACATAAAGCACTGTATTGCAAAAATGTAACCATGTAAACAACTCAAACTCAAATGCTCAAACCGATTGCAATTTCAATTACTTGAAAACCTCAAAAAAAAAAAAAAAAATCATATGTGGCTGCTTATACAAACGTTTACTACACAATGCTTGAATAAGGGGCTTTCCTTGCCATTAAAGCTTGGATGACCTTTTATTTACACTGCACAAGTCTGCGGAACTGATCGCGGCCACTCTAGTCAAAGCTTGTGTTTACACCAGCTCTCCATGCTGCATCTGTTAAGATAGTTGCCCATGTCTCCTACGATTAAAATTAATGGCTAGTGCGGTGGCTGCGACATACCAACATCCATCGCCATGACTTATCATGAGAGGAAAAAAAAAAACGTTTTAGTCTCATAACACTGGTTAATGGAAATGCCGTAATTTCGCAACAGTGTTTTACTGACATTTATAAAATATCGCAAAAGTTTTGTGCAAATCCGTAATGGAAATACACCTATGTCTACACTGGATGCGGCGCGGCACGACACGACAAATCCCCGACAGCAAACTGATGCCTCGTTTTATTTATGACGTACTTACAGAAAGTTTAAAGGGGTCATCGGCTGCCCATTTTCCACAAGTTGAAATTATTTTTTAGGGTCTTAATGAGAAGTCTACAACATACTTTGGTTAAAACCACCCATTTTACCATGTCAAAATCAGGCCTTTTTAGAGTGAGCCATTCTGTTGCATAAAAAACACCCATATACTCACCCATAAACACCCATATACTCACTTCTGCTGTAGGTGAAACTAGATTCGCATAAACAGACGCATTTATGTAGGTTGCACCGGAGTCGAAACAATAATGGTGGTCGGACTGTTCTCAGTGCTCACTCAGCTCATTTAGGGCGGGTTTAAGGTAAGACTGTCATGTTAATCAACTATCGTGGGAGCGGCCTTGGTCGGTGTGACATCACACCAATAAGACGCTGAAAATGACCTGATTTGAAAAAAGGCATATTACTTATAAAGTTAAAAAAAAACACTGGGTGAATTTTTATCATTATAGGGTGGTTGTGTGCACACACTGTCAACTCACACTTATGTTCAAACAACTTGTAAAAGTGAGTTTTGCCTCCGATGACCCCTTGAAATGATTTTCAACGGTTACTTGGTCACATTTAGTGTAGACAGACTTTAGCTGTCACGCCATAACAACTGTCACGTCTGGTGTAGACACGGTGTTAGTCATTTATGAATAAGACTAAGTGGGGCTTGGATCGCGATTATGATCTTTAAATGATAGTTTTTTTTATCAATTTCTGATAATATATGTGTCTCCATCTATTTATGATAATATTTGAAGAGAAACATTACACTTCAATTACATGCAAAAACATTACAATTCAGAATCATAACTATACATTGTATTAAAGGTTTAGTTCACTCAAAAATGAAAATTCTGTCATCATTTATTCACCCTTATGTTGTTTCAAATGTTGGTAACCAGACAGTTGATGGGCCCCAATGATTTCCATAGTATTTCTTTTTCCTACTATGGAAGTCAATGGCTAAAATGAATTGTTTGGTTATCGACATTCTTCAAAAAAATCTTTCTGTCTTCAACCGAAGAAAGAAATTCATACAGGTTTGGAAAAACATAAGGGTGATGAAGGGTAAATGATGCCAGAACTTTCATTTTGGGGTGAACATTCCTTTAAGAAAATTGTGTAAAATCAAATTAAGCAAAATCACTACATTTAGTAAAATCAAAACATCTCACATATCACAAAAAGTCAGTGAATCCATACCAGAAGTGTCAGTGCAATGTAGCAGATAAAGGACAATCCTCCTCCAAATTGGCAGTGATCAGCTGGATCCTTGGTGAATCTGTAGTGGGGTGGGCCCAACGAGTCCTTAAAAAGAATAATTTCTTTTTTTTTTTTTTAACCATTCCTGTAAACAATCTTAAACAAAATTATTTAAATTGTACTGAAATTTACCATTATAAGCCATTTAGGCAACATAAACGAATTTTCAGCTTTGAAATTATTAGTTGTCATCGAAACATAAAACTAATGCATAACAATCCCATCAGAAAAATGTGAATCCCCAAAAGAAAGACAAAGATGATTCACAAAGAATGGACTCTTTCCATAGATATCATAGCAAGGTAAATACAATTGTATCTTAAAAAGCCCATTTGTACACCACAATCAAATCAACCATAATATAATTTTACCTGCAGTTGTATTTATCCTGATATGACACATCTGAAGGCTGTGAGGTTCTCCAGTGAATTAAATAAAGTACTGAAGATGGTGACAAGTTCTACTTCCCTTTCTTTGTGCCACCTCAGAAAAAGACAAAAGGAAAAAAAAAAAAGTTACTCAGATTTTCTAT
The DNA here is from genome assembly GCA_036247105.1 of Cirrhinus mrigala. Lineage (NCBI taxonomy): Eukaryota > Metazoa > Chordata > Actinopteri > Cypriniformes > Cyprinidae > Cirrhinus > Cirrhinus mrigala. The sequence goes on from CM070020.1 coordinate 31,409,989, forward strand.
CACCAGTGGAGGAAATGTCTTACAAATGTACTTATACTGATTATAATCATACTTCATACTACAGATATTTCAAACCCAATCTGAGGTCTGGAAACAGTGGTTAAAATTTACTAACATTTTACTGTAGTCTCCATATTGGGTGCCTGTTTTTTCTTAAAAATGTGAACCAATATCTTATCATTAGAATATCTTATCATCATTTTTAGTGCTACATTTTCTGTCTTCTGTCTTCTGGTTGTATTTCCACAGTGTTCTAATAGATTTATGAATAAAACTCTCATTTTAAAATCTTCCGGGTCTACTGACATTTGATAAGACATTTACTTTAAACATTACAGTGTTTACAATAACTTTTGTTAACTCTACAATAGATAAATCCACTTTACCAGCTAAATTACTTAGACAGAAATGCTATAGAAATATACAGAGCTACTGCACAAACGGAAGTTCAAAGACAATACTTTAAAGATGGTGACGCACTTCTTTCTCTGGAGAATAAGGTCAATACTGTACCCACATAGATCCCAAACCCACTGCCCACTCTGCACCTAGTACCTATATGTGTACTACCTAGGGCCCATGCAGTCAGCCTGTATGGGACTGATTATGTTTGCTCATGTCTTACCCAGAATGCTTATTCTTACCCAAGAGGGTCCCCTATTTTGGTGACCAGACATGGCACTACCCGGGGACACGTTCAGCACATGATTTCTAAATTGCCTAAAATAACCAGGTGTTATGCTGTACTGTACTGATTGATTATTGTACTACATCAAAGTACCACGAGAGCTATAGAGAGCAGAGCAGACGCTCCATGCCTTAGAATCATTCTCGCGGTACTTTGTTGTCATGCAATGATCCATTGCCGCAGCACAAACAACCAAACAACCTGGTTAATTCAAGCAAAATAGAAATCCTGTGCTCAACATGTTCCTGGAAAGTGGCAAGTTTGATCACCCTACCCCATATTAGTGATGGGAAGTTCGGGTCATTTTACTGACTCTCTCCTTTAATCTGAAATGATTGAAATGAATGAATCTTCATTAAAGTCATTTCAATCATTTAAGTGGCGTTAAAAATTATACTTTCACCAACCAAATTCCCCAAAAACATGTACATATGTAATATTGATCATATTTTAAATGAGGAAATCATTATAATGCACCCAAAAATAATTTGTAGGGAACATAAATAATTACTTTACCTTCTGTGTCTTTCATTCGTCACATAACAGACGCAATAAACAGATAATTCACGAATGACCCATCACTACCACATATGTATTTCCCCATTCACAACCCATACATGTCTGACCCATATACTTTGGCCAAGAGGGCCCCACACGTCTTTCCCTGTTCAGAACCCATACAAAGATTACCTATGTGGGTACTATCTTGGGCCCATGTAGGCAGCCTATATGGGATTGATTGTATTTGCCTATGTTTTACCCATATGGTTTGACCAAGAGGGTCCCATATGTGTTTCCCCATTCTGAACCCATATACAGGATGCCTATGTGGGTACTACCTTGGGCCCATGTAGGCAGCCTATATGGGATTGGTTGTATTTGTCCATGTCTAACCCATATGGTTTAACCAAAAGGGTCCCATATGTGTTTCCCTATTCAAAACCCATATAGAGGTAGCTTATGTGGGTACTACCTTGGGCCCATGTAGGCAGCCTAATTGGGACTGATTGTGTTTGCCCATGTTTTACCCCTATGGTTTGACCAAGAGGGCCCCATATGTGTTTCCCCATTCAGAACCCATATAGAGGTAGCTTATGTGGGTACTACCTTGGGCCCATGTAGACAGCGTATATGGGACTGATTGTGTTTGCACATGTTTTACCCCTATGGTCTGACCAAGAGGGCCCCATATGTGCCCTCTTGGTCAGCCTATATGGACAAGAGGACAAATGCAATACTAGAAGGATAGAGAAAGATGCAGCAATTTCAGTTGAAGTATGTGGAGCAAGACAAAGGGCTCAGAGTAGGGTAGAAGGGATTGAAACTGTTCCATCTGCAACCCCCATACTTCAGTTACAAGCAGTCCATACAGCGCTAGGACCTAAAGATATAGAGAGACTATCCCAGAGTTTACCCTCAGCACTCACAAATTTTTCATTTTCAAAATGCGTCTCTACGACATGTTGTTAGCAGAAGTCACACAGCTGATGTCACAAATTCTAACTGAATCTGAATTCAACCATTTTGAGTCTGCTGTTACTTCTGAACTACAACATGCCAGTAAAGCGGATTTGAGAGAAGGTGTTTTGAAAATTCTAAAGAATATTATGGGACCCAAAATAGACTGGTCCAGAATCACTAACTGTGTGCAAAGGAAAGAAGAAACTGTGAATGAATACAACGAAAGGTTTTGTCAGACAGCTGTAATTTACAGTGGAATAGTTGATGATCCTGAAAGTGTGCTAGATGACAAGAGACCCCTAGTCCGCATCTGGTCAGATGGCCTTGTAGCTGAGTACAGAAAAGCATTGCCATTCCTAGATCTAGCTTGGTCGAACAGAACTCTCAGAAATAACCTAGACTGCTTAGCTACTTGGGAAAGAGACTCTGATGTTAAACCAAGAGTAAAGATTGCAGCAGCATCCTTTCAGGTCAACACAAAGAACCAACAGTAACGTAAATGTCCTAAGAGGGAGGGCAGTTGTCAATACTGTGGTAAACTTGGTCACTGGAGGAAAGAGTATAAGAAAAACAAAAAGTATGTAAGAGAAACAGTGTAAGTCAGCTCCTACTCAGTCTGCTTGCAACTCTGAAGCAGACCCTCCCCACTACACCAAACTCGTGGGGCAGCTTGCTGAGGTGCTAACTGTTAGGGCTGTGAGTTCTTAATTACCCCAGTAATCTACAACAAAGATAAAAAGATTCTTTGTAAATAGAACAAAAGGAAGTTGACTTCCTCCCACTGGGTTAAGTACACTCACAGCCTTCAAAGCTATACTACAGCACACTCCAGTCACTCACCTATCCTCTATAGGTTATGATGTTTGCTATGACTGATGTTTCAGTAGAGGATGGAGTGATTGCACGGTTAAGTTCGCACACCAACTACAGGGACAGACTAGGACACACACAGACCAGTAAGGAGCCCAGGGAAGAACCGAAGTGCAACAGGCCCTGGGGGCCAACCCTGTGGTGAAGATTTCCTCATAGGTTTTTCCCCTCCTCAGTTTGTCCCCACCTCACTGGTCCATAGGTGTCAAATGACTTAAGACTAGGTCAACAAAACCACTATATGATCACTAGACTTAAAACCACTATACGATCAATAGAAGTCTAAAAATGTCTATGCATGAATACTGCCGGTCTGCTGTTTCTTTGTTTTCTTGTGTTGCAGGTATGTGTACATGCCATGTCATCTTCATATGCGGCACCCTGGTGTAAAGCATCACCTCAGACATCCATGAACAAGCCTCATGAGGACAAAGAGTCATCTGAGCAAATCTACTTGGGAAATGGACTACAGAAAACAGACTTCACAGCTATTCAGGCGCCATGGACTTCAGGACTTCCACTTTTATGCTACATGGTTTTCTGTGTCATCACGTAGCTTGTACGACATGTTACCATCCATGTCATGTGTGACAACAGTTATGGTTCTGAAAAGAACTATTACACCAAATTAAATCTAGGATCTAAGATAAATGTGAAAAGAATCTAAGATAAATGTGCCTGTAACTATTTCAAGTTACATGAATGGAAGATGGGGCTTAATGTTAACAAACATAAGCTATAGAATGGATTTATGGAGGTTTAAATTTGTATTATGTGAGAGTTATTAGAACTCTCAAAGGGGGGACCGAAGGATTACAAATTTAAGAATCTGTTTAAAATATGCTGATCCTATGCTAGGTTCCAATATAAGAGAATGAACTAAAAAAGTTATGTATATTGTGATCTCTAAGAGCAGGCAGCCCAGGCCCTGAGACAGTAACCTTTTGTCTTTATGCAGTTCCTGAACATCTGGCAGGTTTCCCAAGTTAAGTGTGAATTCTAAGCTCAAGGTACAATTGTGCCTTTTGCTTTAGCACCTATGCATTTGAATGACACTTGTATGCTAAATAGATCAAGGCTGGGAAAAACCTTTTGCTGGGCTGATTTCCTATACTGCATTTGCATGCTTTGTTTAGATTGATTCCACCGCTATGTACTCCTCCCCCTTGAAACCTACATATTCTGCTGTGCTGAGATTTTGTCAGACGACTTTTTGATGACTGCAGCGCCACGCAGCGAGTATCTCAATAAAGAACTCTGCAAGATATCCAAAACGTCTCCTGGTTTCTAAGAAAAATTTACAACAGCAGCCTATATGGGACTGATTGTGTTTGCCCATGTTTTACCAATATGGTTTGACCAAGAGGGTCCTATATGTGTTTCCCCATTCAGAACCCATATAGAGGTAGCTTATGTGGGTACTACCTTGGGCCCATGTAGACAGCATATATGGGATTGATTGTATTTGCCCATGTTTTACCCATATGGTTTGACCAAGAGGGTCCCATATGTGTTTCCCCATTCTGAACCCATATAGAGGTAGCTTATGTGGGTTCTACCTTGGGCCCATGTAGGCAGCCTATATGGGATTGATTGTGTTTGCCCATGTCTAACCCATTTGTTAAACCCATATGGGCCCCATTTGTGTTGCCCATTTCGAGCCCATGCACTCATTTCCCATTTAAGACCCAACTAGGACCCACATAGGGAGCCCATCTCTTTTTCGCCCATGTGGGACCTACTTAGCTGACCCAAGTGGGCCCCAGATAAGATGCCCATTTTGGGACCATGCCCACTTGGTACCCATGTAGACCCAGCAGAAACCATGTGGGGCCCACATATACATGTTGGCTGGGTGTATGCGTGTGATTGAGTGCAGAAAATATTAAGATTCGTTTTGGATTCTTAGCTTTAATATAAACATGCAATAAGTTAATAATTTCTTAAATGAACAAATAGTTAAGCCCTATTAAATAACCACTAGACGTCTCCATTTTTTAAGCATTTTATACGCATTTCCGTAGTCGGATAAATTCCACTTTCGGAATTGTCATGTCCGTAACATTTATTTTTTCCTCAGAAACAAAAGCAAATTTACTGAAGAAAAAAAGGTCTATATATGTTTTGTGAAAAGCCTTTCTCCATCCGGCAGATACTGTTGCTTTTAAACTGTTTTTGTGAATGTTCATTAAATAGTGATGTGTGCTCCACATTTTCCTTGTTTGATTGTAATGTTTCATTTACTGTTGTTTATATATATATATATATATATATATATATAAAGAGATATAAAATTCAATTGGTCCGGCCCTCTGCAACCGCCCAAGTTTCTCATGTGGCCCCTTGGGAAAATTAATTGCCCACCCCTGGGTTAGAGGGTCAAGTGTAGATGGAAGAGATGTGTCTTTAGCCATTTCTTGAAGATGGCTAAAGACTTAAATGCTTGGATCAAGTTGGGCAGGTCATTCCACTAGCAGGGAACAGTTAAGGTAAAACTCTGTGAAAATTATTTTGTGGCTCTTTGGGTTCGCACTATAATACACCATTCACTTGCATAATGCAAACTTCTGTCAGATTGATAAACAGAGGTGTGACATACTCTTTTCGGATCTTTAAAGACTGCTCTTGCTGTCGCATTCTGGATTAGCTGTAGAAGTTTGATAAAAGTTTGATCGTCAGAAAGGAATGAGCAGTAGAGGTGTGTGTCCTCAGTATAGCAGTGATATGAAAAGCCATGTTTATGAATGACAGAACCTAGTGATGCCATGTACATAGAGGAGATAAATAGTCCAAAAACTGAACCCTGAGGTGCCTCAGAAACTAGATGCTGCAACTTGGACACCTCACCCATCCAAGAGACCTAGACTTAAACCACTGGAGTGCAATTCCTCAGATGCCCTTTGCCATGAGGGTTGAGGATCTCACTCCAGAGGTCAGACTCACAAATTTAAATGCAAGACCCCTTTTCCACCTGGGCAATGCACGATAACCAATGGAAAATATTTTAGGGCTGGTGTAAAGAGGCTGGTGTAAAAATCACCATTTTTAGCCCACAATCTAGTTCAATTGTGCAGTACTTGCGTTTTTTACAATCGCCTTTTGAAGCAGGAAATTCAGCATCCACTCTACATGGATGTGACCTCTAGTCAGACATCACTGATGGTTCCTCACTGAGCACACACCACCTACCAGTGGTCTTTTTCAAGGGTTTGTGGAGGTGTCCATCCTGAATAGTTAGACCACCACTTTTGGGATCTTCCTACAGTTCAAAGCTTACTTTGTGGGACCTCTTTTGATCAAACACCCATTAAATGTCAGTGAGTTACATGCACTTTCTGTCAGCCCTTAATGTCTCCCCTGCTAATGCTACAGAAAATGAGGGAGGAGAGGGGGACTCTTTTACTGATAGCACCAAAATGGCCCAACCAGTCGTGGTTTCCAGAGCCGGTGAATCTGTTAATAACCCCTCTGTGGCAAATCCCCCTGAGAAGGGGCCTCCTGTCTAAGGTGAACAGCACCATTAGGCACCCCAGACTGGATCTATGGGACCTGCAAGTATGGTGGGTCAGTGTGGAGTGAGCCTGCTTGACTGTTTCGCAGCAAGTGCTGAACACAATAGCAAATTGTATTTAAATTAAAATTAAATTTAAAACTCAGAACGTATTTTCTCCCTCAACTTCAAAAACCATTTCAAAATCATCCTACATCACTGCAGAAGTTCTGACCCAGTCTTTGCAAAGTGAACATGCAAAGAAGATCAAACACCCTTAACAAAAAAGGTAAAACAGCGATGTAGGACGATTTTGAGGTTGAGGGAGAAAATACAATCAGCGTTTTTCTACATACCCTAACTGGCTTGAGCCAGAATACACAGAGTTCAGGGAGAGCAAGACAAGACGAGTGTTTGACATTAAAAAGTATATAAATTGTATTATGTTTATGAAAATAACCGATTGTTTCGCTAGATAAGACCCTTCTTCCTTGGCTGGGATTGTTTACAACCACATTTGGGATTGTTTGAAGCCGCATTTAAACTGCATTTTGGAAGTTCAAACTCGGGACACCAGATCAGTCCATTATATGGAGAAAAATCCTGAAATGTTTTCCTCAAAAAACATAATTTCTTAACGACTGAAGAAAGAAAGACATGAAAATCTTGGATGACAAGGGGGTGAGGACATTATCTGTAAATTGTTGTTCTGGAAGTGGACTTCTCCTTTAAGGAATTCCTTGTTTTATGTACCAGCAAATTTGTCTTTAAATCTGTCTGCAAATCTGGCTGTATCCCTTGCGTAAACAATGACAAAATAAAATTAACATGCTTAAATACTGTCTCTTAAATAATAAAATAATGTGTGTGTTATTATTTTGTGGACAAAATCCCATGAACTTTGCCCTGATCGGGAGCTGCATGTGCTCTCTGTTTTCAATGCAGCTAACCTTGCGTCACTTCATGTCATCTTTCCACTCATTAAACTATGACTGGTGAGTTACTACAAAAAGAAGGCTATGATATGAAAAATGATGAAACTATGATGTCATGTGCTTTTAAAAACCATTTTCACATGTGTAACGTTATGTTATCGCCTGGGAAAATACAGGTAAAATCCAGAATGCGGCTGAACCGAAAAGAATGCATGTCACACCTCTCTTCATCAGTTTGCACTGGCTACCAATAGCTGCTTGCATAAAGTTACGTAAAGTTTACCTAAATTCATTACTTCAGACTTATGTGCCCTCTAGAAGCTTGCGTTCTGCAAGTGAACGGCGCATTATTGTGCCATCCCAAAGAGGCACAAAATAACTTTTACGGACTTTCACATTAAATGTACCCTCCTGGTGGAATGATCTGCCCAGCTTAATCTGACCAGAGTCCTTAGCCATTTTCAAGAATCGGCTAAAAACACATCTCTTCCATCTTTATTTGACCCTTGTAGAGTATCAGAGCGAATCAGACAAATTGAAGATCCGATCAAAACATTTGGTTGAAACCAAAGAGCCAAATTCCACAAAGAGGCCCATGCTAACCAGACCACATCATAAATCTGTCCATGATACCCTGGCGCCAGCTAGCCTGAAGTAAGCTTAAACAACTAACTTTAACAGCTTTGAACAACTTGCAACATTAACACAACAGAACACAATTATTGATAATCCCAACTCAGGAAGGAGATTGTCAATTTTGGGGCAAGAAACCCAAGATTAATGGTCAAAGATACAGCACATCAGGACCATCACATGAGGAAACTTTGTTGGGTGGTGCTCCCCCACCCAAGACAAGAACCAGACCGAGTTCCTTCAGAATTCCTTTGTTCCTCAGAACATGCCCTATAGTTCACAGAATGACAGAGAGACTGTCCTTTTTACCTAAATATGCACCAAAATAATGCTTAAAAGGACTTATGAATGAACATCAGACCATTGCATAACTCCCTACTATGTATGTTACCCACACATTTGTCTATTATGTTCTAATCACTCGTTGTGTATGTCCTTTTAATAACTATTGAATAGCTTAAGGGTTTGTATTTGTGTTTGGTATGTATGAGTTTGAAAATTCATGCTTTGAACGTTTCCACCGATCAGTTCTTTGTAAAATGTATTATATTCACATTATAGAAATCATGGCCAAATTATACTCTGCAAGAGCGGGAAAATTCGGACCATGTGACTGATAAGATAACGTGCTGATTTATGTTTTGGGAGGAGAAACATAGCAATATCCCGAGTTAAGACAACATCTAATTGGTCAAGACACCATTTTGGGATGTGTCCAAAGCTGAGTTTAAAACCACAGGACACCATGAAATTTTGCTTTTAGCTACTGGTTTTATCCATCACTGCTAGCCATGCTCTTAGCCATCATTTTTGCCGCTGCTTTTTGCGTTCTTTGAACGCTTCCTGGCTTGCACGCCAGCCACTCCTCTAATACGAAACATGAGGAGATCGTCACATTTCTTTCTTTTACTTTAATCTTTTTTCTTTCCGTTGGGAGTTGCGTGTTCTAAGTTAAGTTTTGCCGCTAAGCCGCGTCTCAGATTTCGTGCCCGCCTCAAAACTTCAACCAGCGCACACGACTCCATCCTCCAGCCAACGCCCAAGACATCACTTTGAAAGACCACGAACTTCCAGCCAATCAGCAACCTCGGGGAACCCCTTTCTGCAAGACGTCATCAAAGGAAACCCCTTAACACAAAGGCAACGCAAGTACAACCTCCAGATTCTAGCTGAACTGGTGCATTTGATATAAAGTTTAATAACCTCATTGAGAAACGAGGGTTAATTAAATGATTGATGGTTGTTCAGGTCTAAGTAATTGCATATGCGTATGCTATAAACTTGGGACTTCATATTTTCACTCTTCTAAACTCATTCTTTCCTCAGTTTCTCTCTTTCTGCAACTCGTATGAATGTTTGAATGCGTGCTATGTGTTAGATTAGTTATGTCTTAGGTTTTTCCAATAAATTCCTATTCATATTGAAAAGAGAAGTATCTTGTGTTTTGTGCTTATAAATTAATGTCTTAAACTGCCGACCTTGTTACCGTGCTAATAGTGTTTTCACTATATTGTGGATATTAGTATCCATTGCAGAGTTGGCTCACTCAATGGATCGCTGGCCGATTTACTGACCCGTCGTCAAACGAAGATTCTGTTCAATCTTAAATTATTCCCTTTGAGCTAAATTGACCTCTGTAAATCCCTTACACCCTCTAACTCTAGCACTCTCTATTCTAATTATATTCTTTAAAAAACACTCTATTCATTTACTTGCTGCTTGTTTTCTTTAAAAAAAAAAAAAAAAAAAAAAAAAAAACTTCTTTTTGTAAGGCCTCCAACACTAGCTGGCTTTTTCTTTTTCTATTATATCTTTTTTTCTTTTTATTTATTATATAATTAAAACGTGTACTGCGTTAGGCTAACTGAGACTTGTCATAGCACTTACATGTTATTGCTCTTTGATAAAAGCCTCTGCTAAATGTCTAAATGTAAGTGTAAATGTAAATATAAACAGTATGTCTTGCGCGCTCCCCTTTAAGTCACGAAATATACGTCGGGATATCATAAGGTATTTTTTCAAACAGCAATAATTTGTAACATTTCATTATTTTATCAATTTATTTTTAATAATGCCTTTATAATAATAATACCCCCTACCCAATGAAAAAAAAAAAAAAAACCACAACAAAACAACCTTGAATTTAAAAGGTTTGAAAAACAACGCCTCTAAAATTTCAAATCTTTCAGAATTTTCAGAATTTCATAAACCCAGTTTATTGAATAAATATCCCCATACCCCATATGTTACCTAAGTATGATAAGCAACGTTAGGCAGTTCACTAAGTATTGAGACACAGCCCGAGTTCTCTTTTCTTATTGGCTCTGTTCTCCTCATGCTATGCTAATTCCGGTATATGTGCTTAACTGAGGATTAAATAGCCTGTTGCCGCCAAGCTTCCCCTCAAAATAGGTGTCTTCCTATAATGGGTTTTGAACTGAAGGTCTATCATGTACGCTGATGAGTGACTGTTAGAAAGATGTTATTATTAGCGGGCTATTCCCGAGCGCTAGTTGTGTACTGGCTAGTTAACAACAGTTAGCCTGTTAGCAATAGTGTAAAATGACGGAGGATACAGACACAGGGATGGACGTTAAACTAAAACTCTGGATTAAATCACGACGTTTTCATATGGTTACAATGACAGGTAAGTCTCAACCTAGTGTTAAGTTGTCACGTGTAATGTTATTTATACTTAAAGATTATTTGTATTTAGCAAAGCAGTATTGTAAAACATTCTTCTGCTAATTATTATTCATTTGTCATTTTATTTCATAGACTAGACTCGTAGAGATGAAACCTCTAAAACCTACTTTTCCTTTGACGTGAACAGGTAACCTATCAGATTTACTATAATTTTGTTAACAATATAATTGCTACTGTCCATATCATGTTCTTTCTGATGTGTTTTTGATTTGTTCTTTGATGTGCCTGTTGAGGAAGGATGTAATAGTTTAGAGGTGGAAATGGCTCACTCATCAGGCGGATCTCAGGAGGGACAGACGGACACCAAAACAAACACACACACACAAGCAGGTGCCACAATCACCTTTTAAACTTGTTGTCCTGTGACTTGTCTTTAAAACAGGATAGTGGCACAGTGGCACTAATACCAGCTTTATTAATGTTAACAGGCTTAATATTTGTTACTTGCCAGAATGAAAGTTTCTTTATTATAGATAAGTGACTTTTTAATAATTTTTCTTTGGCTATTGTTGACTTTTGATTGTTACATCAAACATTTGGACACACTTACACTACAGTGTATGTTTGGGGTTGGTAAGATTTTTTTATTAATGCTTTTGAAAGTGGCATAAGCTCACCAGGGGTACATTTATCTGATACAAATATAATAAAAATTATGATTTCTTACAATTTAAAATAACTGTTTTCAATTTTAATAGCTTTTAAAATGTAATTTATCCACCCTTTTCCCAGTGAGCCTACATTTTAAACTATATAAGGCACTTCCATTTTTCTTCCATTCAAAAATACAAAAACAAATGATTATCGCTCAGTGTTAATGAATAATACTCCCATAATTCGTGCAAAGCGTCATGGGATATAGGAAAAAGGTGGACTCCTGTGATGGCAATGCTGAATTTTTAGCAGCCATTATTCCAGTGTGACATGATCCTTCAGAAATCATAAAAATATACAGATTTTGGAGCTCAGGAAACATGTCTTTTTTTGAATGATCAAAAGTAAGTTCTTTTAATAATGTGAAAGCCCCCAAGATGCTCTGCTTCATGTTGTGCCAAATGCTGCCTTCTAGGTGTTCTAAATTCACTGTCAACCACATGGCTCATTGATTTTATAAAATGGTTAGCATGCACTCAGCCCACCATTAAGTCAAAATTCACAATCAAAATCGAAAAATTTTGAAACAGTTTCCTTGGCACAGTAATACTGATAGCAAAATGGTTGCCCTGCAACACACAGACATGTTGGCACAGTAATACTGATGTAATGAGGTAACAGGTGTGTTTCTATAACTAATTACCACGGCTTAGAATTTTGGCTCAACTAGTCACAATCAGGGTCTGGAACTACCAGTTTTATAATTTTTGTCTTTTTTGACAAATTTAATGTGACCTTTCCTTTTTTTAAAAATTTCCTTAAAAAAAAAAAAAAAAAAAAAAAAAAAAAAAAATCTTAATGACCCCAAACTTTAAAATAGTAGTGTACTCATGCTACTGGAATAATGGAATAATTGTAAAGTCTATGAAACCTACGAAAGACCACTTATGGGGGTAATGACCAAAAAGTATAGGAGGAGAAATATACTTTTTGCTGCTTTTCCTTCACGCTTCAGTCTAACTCATCCATTAAAAAAGATCAGTTTTGATGAGATAATGCTTAATTTTTATACTGTCCTTGTTGTGGCGGCCATGATTGTTTTCACTCCGAAGTGCCTATCGGAGGGCGATACATCACATTTAGAATGCACCATCAGTCTGACAGAATATGGCGCTTCTGCTGGAACAGCAGAAATGCAGTCGTTACCCTGTTAACCCTGTAGACAAAGCAGCTGTGCTACTTTCTGTTTCTGAACAGGATTTGAATAGCCATTAAACAGCCATTTGGATTTTTGTATTTGCTACAGTGTTCATCACAGCGCCGAATACTTAACTTAATAGGCTATTTATTTTCTAACAAATTTTAATCTGGACAACAACATGCCCTAGATATTGTTTACAATTTTTTTGATTCTTTATTGTTCTGTCATACTTTACATTAAGGCTCCATTAGTTAACATTAGTTAATTCATTAGTTGACATGAACTGCCAGTGAAAAATTCTTCAACACATTCATTAATTTTTAGTTAATTTCAACATTTAATAGCACGTTGTTAAAATCAAAAGTAACTGTATTATTTAATGAACCCGAACTAACATTAAAAATAAATAAATAAATAAAACGACTTCTGTAGGTTTCTTAAGGTTAACTAATGAGACCTTATTGTAAAGTGCTACCTGTTGTTCTTTATAATTCCTTTGCACTTTAGTCTGTTCGAAACATTTGTTTACTGTATACATTTTTGTATATCTGTATACAGTTTTTTTTTTTTTGTTAGAAAAATTGTTATATTAATAATATCCGTTGTACCGTATTATGACGACAATTTTTTTTTGCAACAAAATTTCAGTATTGTGATCATTCTGTATACTGTGATAAAAGCTTTTGCAATTATCACAACATGAAAATATGATTTGTCACATTCTTAGTTGTTAGTTAATATTACTTTGAAATAAAATGTAACCATTAATAATTAATAAATAACAGAGTTCAGTCTTTTAATCAAAAGTTTAAAAATTAAGATCATTCAAATGGTTGACCGTTAATGTCTGTTTATATTAGAGTGCATATGTTAAAATTATTAATCAGGATCAGGAGAAGTCAATAACTTGAAGTTTCAGCATTTACTTGTATTCTGACATTTCTGAACAGAAAAAACGGACAGTTCTGTTGGTGACAGTTCTGAAAATCAATATTCTAATAATGAACAGGTGAGACCCAATGACTCATATTTTCATACATACCTGTGTATAGCTTAAATATTGTATATCATTACCCATTCTTCTTATCGTCACTGCACATCAGTGAACTTTAAAATAAATTTCTTTCAATCTTTCTAGAATTAGAAATGTGGAATTGAGGTGTCCTCAATCATGTATACTTTTTTTTTTTTTTTTTTTTTTTGCTGATCTTTTTTTGTTTGTTTGTTTGTTTGTGTGTGTGTGTCTTCCGCAGAGGAAGCCAAGTGACTGTACAGAGATACTTCCTGAGGAATATATTTCAAATTACAAATATGATGGTAAGTGTGGTGTTTAGCCTTCTTGAACATTATGAACAGTATTGCTACATAAATAGATATCACTTGAGTGTAGAGGTCATGACTCATTATCACTCAGCTGACTGTGTGCTGTCGGAATGAGTAATAGTGGGAATAAATTAAAATTTGTGCACTTCTGGTTGCATTGTCCAAAAGTCATTGGGCTTTTTGAATAGGTTTTTGGTTAAATGTCTGAAACAAGGTCTGTGGTTAACACAAGTTCAATATCTTGTCATCTTTCACTCTACAACATAAAATAAATCAGTAATACTCAGTGTTGGGGAGTAACTAATTACATGTAAGAGAGCTATGTAACTTAATTACAAAATACATTTAACTATAATCTGTTATAGTTACTGAGAAAAAAAATGTGTAATTAAATTACTGTTACTTACGAAAATGTTAACGATTACAAAGAGGATTACATCTGAATATTTTCACACAAACACACACACACACACACAGATTGAATTGACTGCTCTAAAATATGAGATACCAATGTTTCAGGAGTTTAGGGGGCAGAATAGGACACATCCTTATTCAGTAACTTTTTTTCTGTTTGGGTTTATGTATATGCTGTGATGCAGCATACAGCGGTGTTGTGCATTTTAACCAGTTGATGGGAAAAGTGCAAAAATGCATAAAAAAAATCTGAATAATTTGTTATAAATAATTATTCACAGTATTTTGGAGTGCCTATAATAACAATATTGTGCATATTTATTATTATCATATATTGCATTACTGAATACCAGCACATGTCTAATTATATTAGGCACATGTCTAAGTGGGACTACTGTATACAGGCCACCAGGGCACCAGACTTGCTCATAGTTCATAAGATTTGTCTTGCAATTTGCAAAGATTATTTCACGAACAAAACATGCAAGAATCAAAAACTTTTGTTGGTCACGGAGGTTATTTTCTGCCATAATCTAACTGTCAAGAGAAAAATCTCATCCACCTATATTTTGCTGTAAAAGTGAGCACGGCCATTTGTAAATTTTATGGGTCTGGTTTCTGGTCTCATCACGTCCAGCTATTTTTTTTTTAGCTGTACAAAACAGCTTGTTTTGCTGCTTGATATTGCAAATTGGTGTGTCTTACCATATTATTTTAACGTATTATCTTAAAGGTTTACTCCACCCCAAAATGAAAATGTTGTCATTAATGACTTACCCCCATGTCAGTCCGAACCCGTAAAAGCTTTCTTCATCTTTGTAACACAATTTAAGATATTTTGGATGAAAACCAGGAGGCTTGTGACTGTCCCATTGACTGCCAGGTAAATACCTCTGTCAAAACCCAGAAAAGTATGAAAGACATAGTCAAAATAGCCCATCTGCCATCAGTGGTTCAATCTAAATTTCATGAAGTGACAAAAATACTTTGTGTATGCAAAGAGAAAAAAATAAAGAGTTTATTCAATAATTTGTCTCTTCCGCGTCAGCGTAGTGTTATTTTGGAGAGTATCCGCTGGATGCAAAGTATGTACACCGTTCTGTGTCCGCTGCACCACACGGATACATTTTCTACGTATATTTACGCTTTGATTTGAATGAAAACAGTGTATCCGGCGTACGCAGTTTGGGGTTTCATTTTGGGGTGGAGTAACCCTTTAAATATGAATACACGTTTGTAGTGCAACCATTTTTACCACATGTTTTTACTGCATGTTGCTATTCTACTTGTTTTTTTCCTATAGTGGGTAACTGGAAGTCCAGCCCATAGGCTTACTTACCACATTGTAATATAAGGTGATTTTTGGGTTTTTTTTGTGAATGGTGTTTTCTTGCACCATTATTTAACCCCAAAAAAGCATGTCAAACTATCTTGTGCTTGAAATGGCTGCAGTTGGTGTTGCTAGGAAGAGGTGAACACATTATCTGAACATATCGTTTGCCAGGCCATGTTATTTTTAATTTGCTTTAAGAAATAAAAGACAAATTAAAACCCTCAACTAGGAGGAGTCACGCAATACCAGGTCTATCAAAACTCTCACAACCCTTCATTTTTTGGCCTCCACTTCTTTTCAACGTACTGTGGCTTCTTTATTTCTATATTCTTTATTTGCAACTACATTTGAAAAAGTGAATAATTTTATTTTATTGACAAAATATTTTAGTTTGTCTTGTATATTTCCCTTTTTATTAGATCAGGTGTTTTAAGCTGTCATATGGTCATGTTACAATGTACCCCACCTACGGGGCATGTTGTCAAATTTCACTTCAATTCTTTTGAGGTAAATAATGAAATACATATACTGTAATTATGAAACATTTTGCACTAAACAAGTGTGAAATTAATGTGGATTTAAAAAAAAAAAAAATTTATATTCTGAGCATCACATGGATTTGCACACAATGAGAAATTCAAAAAGTGTTAGGCTGTGCCCCACTCTCCCCTATATTTGCACGTTGTCAGTAAATTACCTGCAATTCTACACTTATCGGCACTGTTTCTGAATTGCGCTCTCACGCTAATTTGCGCTAATTTTGCTAAGTTTAGTAAATCTGGCCCATGTTGTTTTTTTTTTTGTTTTTTTTTTTTTGTCATCTCCTAGTAATGAGGCACATATTTCTGTGTGAGTTTGATGTTAAAGTCTGGTAGTGTGTGAAAGTCTTAAGTCATTTAATGTATGATGCCAGGTTTTCCTCTGTATCCATATACAAAGTCTACAAGTGAATGATACCTAGGCCTGATTTCACAGACAGGGCTTAGCCTAAACTAGGATTAGGTCATAGTTCAAATAGGACATATAAGTACTTTTTATAGATGTGCCTTGGGGAAAAAAACATTACTGGTGTGGATCTTAAGACAAAATAAAGACACTGATATATTTTAAGATCAGTCAGTGCAAGTTTCTTTCAGTTGAAACAGCTCAGACCTGCATTTTAGTCTAAGACTAAGCATAACCCTTGTCTGTGAAACCAGTGGCTAGTGTTTTAAAATCTGTTCAGATTTTAAACATTGTTTACTGTAATTAGGCCTTTTACTAAGATAAAACTGATCAAACAAACATTTTGTTTTTCTTAGTTGAAGTATATTCAGCCATTCATTCATTTTCCCAACCGGTTTTCCTATGTAGTGAAGGGATGGAGGCAATGTTTCCTCTAAGCTGTGTGTGAAGAAATGTGTCGTGCACACTTTTAAAAAAAAAAAAAAAAAAAAAAAAAAGTTGGAAGAGCCATTTGATTGCAAACCTAGTAAATGCAAAATAATTGCAATGCTCGAGCAAACCGCTATAGAGTTGATGTCGCTAGAATCGGTGAATGCGGTTTACAAATTTCATAGAAAGAATGATGTGCACCAAATTTGAGTCGCTGTAGAAATGGAATACTTTTAACGGTAGAGTGCAAACCGTGCAAAATTACATAGGGATGTTTAGATAACTTAGAATTCACATATTCATGTTTTCTGAAAATATTTAGGTTACAGATCTCAGTTTAAATGCTTCAGTTTGTATTCTATTCTATTTTATTATCTTATCAGTTTAAATGCTTCAGTTTATTTTTATTTTATATTATATTATTTTATATTATAAACCTAATAAATAATTGACCACAAAAAGGGAATTTATTAGCAATATCTGCTTCATTTTTTCATTATTATATTATTATAAAGAATTTAACTGTTCTGTGTGAGATTTAAAAAAAAAAAAAAAAAAAGATTTTGAATACAATGTCTTGGTAACACAGCACGGTAAAAAATGTTTTCTCAGGTAACCTAAAATGTGCATTATTTAGTTACATCAAGGGTCAGATCAAATATAAATAGCACATTAAAGTTAAGAGTTCCACACTTTTTGTGTGCGTGCTGTACAGGTCTGGAATGTTTTTGCCCTGGTGGCTGAAATGTCCACCCAAGAGAGAAAAGCTTGCTCAGCAAGAAAAAAAAATTAGAGGAAACATTGGACAGAGGGATGCTGGAGTCTGGGCCAATGGCCAGTCTTGGAAATATGTTTTCATTGTTACTATAAATCAACATTTTATGCTAAACTTTCAGACCTCTTCTAAGGCATAGCTTAATTTAGACCAAATCTGATACTTGCAACCAATTTTTGTGCATATGTGTACAATCTGGGAAAACACGTAGGATGTCACGCTGGGAAGTTTTCAGTAAATTCGAAAAATAGGTTGAATGTCAATTTTGTTGTAAAAACTAAGTTAAATTATTATTATATAACATGTAGTCTATCATCTCTGAAAATATCTTGGCAAAATTCACTTGTTTAGTCCAGAAAAATAGCAATTTATTGCAGCAAGCAGAAATGACTTTGTCTTTCTCTTATGTTTAGAACGCGCTGCGGAGGTGCTTTCTCTTAACACCACAAAAACAGTTAACCTATCAAAATTAACCACGTAACATATTTAATAAAGGTGTATCAATGCACATTCCCCACCAGTCCTGTGTAACTATACCACGTTTTTTTACATTTATTTAATTTTGTGAGATGGCAGAAGGCAACAACGCAGTCTAAAGTACTGTAACTGCTCACTTAAACGAGCTTACTGGTCTCAATCTGCTCAATCTTGGTGATGTCAATGGACTGTTTCACATCTAGAGATGAAGGATCGGGTGATGAAGTTACTAAAGAGGAGGAGTCCGATGATAGTCTGTTATATGCACAGTGCGCGAACAATTTTTTTTAAAAAATGTAAACTACAAGTTACACTATCCGTGCTATCTAAACATACTGTACAAGAGGTGGTCAAAAGTTCAGAGACTATGCCCATGATAAACAACTGAAAACTGTCCTTTTCAAAGTAACGTTAGTCTGTTTCTGACGGACAGCTCTCGTTAAATCTGTTAAGTGAAAGTGAAACCCATCTCACTTTAAACCCATTTTTCTTAAAATTCCATTCCTGAAAATCATAGCTATCAGCCAACTTAAGATGGCTATAACTTTTGTTACGTTCAAGCAAAATAAAAACAGTTTTGGAAAGGGCTTGAACCCAGCTTTCATATGGTATCAAAAACTTAAAGTAAAATTTCACCATGTGTTGGGTTTTCCTAGATCACATCACATATTTATTTTCTTAGTATTTAATCTTTGACTTGGGTTGTAAAAATTGGGAACCTCATAAAAAATAAATGTAAAGTAAAATAAAATAATACAACAAATACACACATAATACAATAACACACAAATAATATTTAATTTGACCTCTAAAGATGAATGAGCAACATTATCAGAAGGTTATGTAGCTTATAAATTACTTTTGAATTGCAAACCCTGTTTTAGTCAGTGAAACTTTTTTTTTTTTTTTTTTTCTTCTTATTTTGCATTTCTGTTTCCTCCCAGCTTCCCAGCAGGGTCCGTTCAGCAAATCTCTCCAGAGGGCAGAGGCTCTGTTTCGTAACCGTTTTAACCCCAGTCTGAAGTGGCTCATGGGGCAGAAGGACAAAGATGGCAGCTGGGACTCTGAGAGTGAGAGCATCACATCCTGTTCCTCCAGAAATATTCAACGCCTTGGGCAAACTTTACACAGTCTCAGCTCTCAGTGCCACACGCTCCGTGATCCCGCATCAGGAGGCAAGCTGTTTGGCTCTGTCACAAGTCTTTATTCCTCTGAGCAAGATGATTTTTACCACCACCCTCAGGCTGCAACCTTCAGCCGGCATTACTGTCAGCTACAACACCTAATGGGTAACCGAGCTCAGCTGCTCTTCCTCCATGAGTACACCCGTCGCACGCATGTGGCCACCTGCTTTGTGGTGCAACTGCGCTTAGTGTTGGAGAAAACACATCTCCTTTTGGCTGATAGGGGGCAAGTAGCTGAACAGCCCAACTCCACATGGAACCTCAGCCTTAGAGCTTTGTGCCAGGAAATGCAGGTTCACATCAACCACTGGGATCTGCTCTGGGCCAAAGCCCGGTCTGACTTCCATCTCCGCCGTGTTCTTTTCAGCCGTGTGAAGACCCTTGCTTCCATGCGGCAAACTCTACACTTGCTGGGCTTCCAGGCCTTGTGGTTGATGGAACGGTGCATCCACACTGCATTTTCTGCTTTGGCTGCTGCCCAGCTGGACCGTGTGCCCAGAGATGCCTTAGTGGACCTGCTGTGTGCAATTGAGCTGTACAACCAGGTCGTAGAAGACAAGTGGATCCAGGGTATAACATCTGCCTGGTGCTCACAGCTCATGTTTAGCTCATGCTGGCCCCAGCTGGGATCTGTTTTGCGTCAAAACAGAGCTGGTCCTAAAACATTCCCAGTTGAGCAGTTGATGATGATTCTGGCCCAGAGTCAAGCTCAGAAAGCAGCTGAACAACTTTACACATGGTCTTCCCAGCAGAGTAACCTCCTCCATATGGCAAAAAACCCCAACAAACTTAAGTGTCACTTTGCACACCCTAATCCCAATAGTCACCTTTCATCTTCACCTACAATAAACATACATGCAGTACAACTCGAACCTCAAGCTGCTTATGATGCCCTCAGAATGCCTCAAAAGCCTATTCACAGCCTCTGGTCCTCGAATCTTCCGTTCTCTTCGTTTATTACTCGAGACAGAGAGTGTCTCGATGCGCTCTTTCAAGTCTTAGTGACCTCAACAAATCTCTTAGCTCCACTTATTCCAAAAACACCTCTGTTAGACAGGACAGCTGATTTGAAAGACTCTGTGGTGATTTCTAGAGGGGTCAGTGAAGGAGAAGAGAGACTGCTAAACAGACCCAGAATGACCTCCAGGACCCACAAGGTGGACGCAGTGGATCTCAGGAAATCTGATGCATACATGAAGCTCTTCTCTCATTATAAGAACCAGCTGTGGGGGGAATTTGGTAAAGCAGTTGTAAGACAATTTCATTATCAGCCGTACAACAGCACTCTGGGAAGTATCAACCAGTGGAACGATGAAATGGTGCTTCATTTGGTCACATGGCTCAAACATTCGTATATTGAAGGTACTGAAGTGCAGGTGGGGTTTAAAAAAAAATGTGTGAAATATTTTTAGAAAAGATATGTAATGCTAGCAGTTGAATCTCAGCATTTATTTATTGGAAATCTTTTGTAACATTATAAATGTCTTTGCTAAATCTTTTTATCAATTTAATGCATTTTTGCTGAATAAAAGTATTAATTTCTTTCAAAGAAAAAAGATCTTACTGACCCGAAACTCTTGAAAGGCATTGCATGTTTTAATTGTATTTTACAAATGTTCTTTACAAATAATTATACATAAGATCTCAAAAATAGACTTTTCTTTATGTAAAATGTTCCTTTTTGTCTTAGTCGGTAACAGATATGAAGAAGTATTTTCTATGCTTGTTTTTGTTTTTTTGTGTATTATTGCCATAGAAAGTATATTGTATATACATGTACTGGATATTGTGCATCTCTAGTATTTTAAGCAGAAGAACTCTTTCTTGGATTCTGATTTTTCTTATTCTGAAATCAAAGAGCTGTTTTAAAGATTTTTTTAACAATTCTATTTCTTTTTTTTCTTTTTTTTTTTTTTTTTTTTTTTTTTTTTTTGTCTTTGTAGACCTCATCCCACGAGAATGTAAAGGAAATTTGAGCAATTTCTGCTCTTATATTTTATCTGCTGCTGCCTTTACACAGTGGGATGAAAGTGAGTTATATTAACCAAATTAAGACTATTCAGATGTAATGACTATTAAGTGAAATGATTGACAGTTGAAATTAAGTTGGTTTTTGATTTTGTCCTGTTGTATTGTAGTGATGTGTTTGTCGCTGGGCTCAGGGCTAAAAGAGAAGTGTGTCCCAGGATTTAAACAGGAAAGATGTGCAGTGAGGACCACCACCATGGATCTCATCCTCCAGCTTTTCCCACCTCTGTATATTGTTCTTCAACTACTGCAATCCCCTGACGTAGAATCAGGTACTCAGCTTTACACTTAAGTCATTGTCAGTATGATAAATAGAATAGCGTTGTCATATTTCATTAGTTGCTGCTACACTGCTGTTCAAAAGTTTGAAGTTGATGCTTTCAATGTTTTTGAAGTATCTTGAATTTTATCTTGTATTACCTGCATTTATTTATAACAAAAATATGACATATGCTGATTTGGTGCTTAAGAAACATTTCTTATTATGATCGATTTTGAAAACAGTGCCGCTGAATATTTTTTTCGGAAACCATGATACAATCCCAATCTTTTTAATGGTAGTCTATATTCGGTTTGTAATGTTGTAAATAATAATTACAATAAAATGTTTTTTTATATTATTTAATTTTATATTATTATTTTAATATTTACTTTAATATTTATTACTGCTGTAATAAAGTACCAGTACTTTTATATCTCTAGTTTGGACATTGTTCAAGATACATAAGCTCGCATAACCTCATCCTTCTGACACTTAATTAAATGTCTGATGCCTTTCACTAGTTGGCAGTGGATCCAAGAGCCTCAAGAAAAATCATGTGGGATTGCTGTGTAGGTCTGTTGCAACTGTCCAGTCTTCTACTGTCTGGGTTATGACTAAAGCCTACCAGTTTTTGGCCTCCTGGTCCCTTACTAAGTTCCTGCTGGTCACACAAGGAGATCTTAAGGTAAATTGACCTTTAAACTGTACTTAAATACCTCCATGCATATATATGCATCTTTTTGATGCAGGATATATTCTGATCTTGATTAGCGTTTATTTGTCTTTGTTTTAAGGATCTTAAGGACTCAGTGGATGGCCTTGTCCACCTCACTCAAGCCGCTGACAGAGATTCAGTTCACCCTCTGATAATTCAGCAGACAGCCTCACTCTCTAAGGCACTTACAGATCTACAAGTAAGAAATTCTAGCATTCTAGCAAATGAATGCTCTATAGAAAATTCTGGTACAATCTCACCCTTATGTAATTTCGAACTTTTGTATGACTTTCCTTTTTCTGTGAAGATGAAATAAAGATGTTTTGAAGAATGGTGGTATCCAAACGTTTTTGGTGACTATTGACTTTCACTGTATTGACACTGAAGCCCTTTTCACACAGCGCGTTGATCCCGGAAAATTGCCAGACTGTCTTCTGTGTGAACGCAGACATGTCCCGGGATTGATCCCGGGAACGATCCTGGATGGGGACCAAGTAACATTGCTGGGAACAGTCTTGTGTGAGCCCTGTGTGAACAGGGTTTGTCATAGTGAAGGATGCACGTTATTGTGTGACATTTATTTTTTACTGGGTGTTTTGAAGGTAGATCAACATTCACAATGAAAAAATATGTGCAAACTGGAATGAAGCAGAGGTCAGGGAGCTCCTCACTATTTGCACTGAAGCTGAGATCGTTTGCCAGTTAGTGAAATGGTACGTGTGACATTACACGTTACATCCTAATGTCACATGTCACAAAATCACTGGCAGAGTGAATGCACCAAAAAGGGAAAGAGGCTTGACACATTTCTTCAAAACATCTTTTATGTTTCACAGAAAATGATACAGGCTTGGAAGGACATGAGGGTGAGTAAATGGTGACAGAATCTTTTGTGTGTCTCTTGGCACGATACAAAATCAAATAGTTTAAATTATCGTTCAAAAATTTGGCGTCAGTAAAAAAGAAATTAATAGTTTCATTCAGTAAGGATGCATTAATTTGGACAGAAATTACAGTAAAGACTTGGTTATAAAAAATATTTTAAATAAATGTTGTTCTTTTGAACTTTCTAAGAATCTTGAAAAAATGTATCAGTTTCCACAAAAACATGTAGCAGTACAGCTGTTTTCAACAATATATTACATTAAGAAATGCTTCTTGAGAATCAAATCAGCATATTAGAATTAATTCTGAAGGATAATGCATCAGTAAAGACTGGACTAATGATGCTGAATATTCAGCTTTGCCATCACAGTAGTATATAACATTTTATTAAAGTATGATTTACTCTGTTTGTCTGATATTGCAGGCTTTCTCTGATCTTGTCCTGAGGACTTTTTCTATAGACTGTAAGAAAATGTCTGTGGAGATCTTTGAGCAAACCATGCCACCAGCAAAGCACTGGAGGATCAATCACAAAACTGGTACAGACTGATGAATGAATATGTACAGTGAGTTGTCTGCTTATAAACTACTGAATCCTTTCTAAATGTGTTTAAAATGCTGTACATTATTTTCAGAGCTGCCCAGCAGTCCTAGTGATTATGCAGCCTCTGCAGCTCAGAGTGTGATTGGTCAGGTGCTGGAGGGTGTTCAGCCTCTGCCTGATGATGCTCGTATTCCTGCTCTCACTGAGGCTATGACGGCTTTCATGGAGGCCTGGATGGAGCACATCCTCAAACAGAAGATCAAGTTTAGGTTAGTAAACGTGGTGAAGCAATAATCTTACTGTAGCGGTTCATGTTCCATTCTTTCATTGTTCATTTATGTGAATTTTTCATTCACACTAGTATTCAGGGAGCTCTGCAGCTGAAGCAGGACTTCGACTTGATGCGAAATTTCATTCGATCAGAGGAATATAGGCTCTCAGAGGAGCTGCACCAGAAACTGCTGTCACTACGTGTTTTTCATCAGGTGGATAATGCAATCGTGTGCCTACTTCAGCAGCCTATGGCCAAACCTTACCTGCCCTCTCGCAGCTGGGAGCCTTTCAGACACTGCTGTGAGTTCATTCAAATGAAAATTGAAAGAAAAAAAGTCATGAACTGCATTTTTAATTATTTTATGATGTTTCTTTTTTTTTTTTTTTTTTTTGGTCAAATTACATAAAATTGCCCTATCCTGATTTTAGCTCTCTGATTTGAATGCTCTGTTGGAAGGGGCATGACTCCTGTGAGTGTTCAGCCTAACTGCCCCCTGCTGTAATTGACTACAATCTATGCATATGAATTATTACATGTGGTGGTCTCTTAAACTTTTATGTCCCAGTTTTTACTATTACAGCTATCGAGATTAATTGTGAAAAGTGTTGATGATAGTATGGCATTATATTTAGATCTACTCCCATCTCATGAAAGTTTGCAGTGATGAGCACTGTAACCGATGACAGACTGTTTGAGCGCACAGATTAGGCTTTAGAATGAACAGTTACTTAAATGGTGTAGCATTAGTGTTAGGTCCATATTTTACAGCAAATATCTGTTTGCAAAGCCTGCACAGAAACTGCAACTGATTTACCAAAGAATCAGTTAAATGTACCAAAAAAACAAATAATGCTCTACTGAGACATCCACAGTTGAATATGGATACCCATTAAATTAATGTTACTTTTAGTCCAGCAGTGATCCTGTGTTGCTTTTTTTTTTTTTTTTTTTTTTTTTTCTTTTCCTTCCTCATCTTCTTTAGTGGGGCCAAAGACAATGATGTAGAAGTAGGCCTTGATCTGATTGTCTTCAGAGTCTGTCTTTTGTCGCACTGTGATGTCATAATGTGTCAAAAAGTCATTTCAGTAAATGGAAGTTTTTAAGGGATATCTTTACAGTACAGTGATCTCTTACGTGTCAAAAGATCAAGGGAAAAAAAAATTCTTAATTCATTACCAATTTAACAAACAAAGAAAATGTCAATAATCAGAGATTGCAAAAAAAAACAACAACAACAACAAAACTTTCATAACTACAATATTTACATCTTCATTTTATGTTTATTCTTAGAATTTTAATTTTGATTTAGAGTTAAATTATTTTAATGTTTTAATAATAAATTATTAATTAAAATACTAAAAGTCATCCTGTGGCCTGCTTGCTTTGGACTTTTGTAGAGGCCCTCTGGTTGAGAACATCTGCCACGGACCAATTTTTAAGCTAGTGTAAAATATACAAAATTTGTTCATAGACTCAGTGAGTCATCATACCTCAAGGTGCACTCTGTCATTTATGTCGCTGGCTGATAGAATTCTGGATTTATACAGACACCTAGCAGTAGGATAGTTGCATCAACCCAAAAACAGAAGTTTCGGTACCTAACAGTGTTGTAGAAATGTGTTATTTGCTGTCAGCCAGAATTAAAGTGTCTCATAACAACAGGCATAGAAAGATAAAGTCAGTAGTATTCAACTTGTGACTGGTTACTTCATATAAAATAGAACATGAGTCACCTAAGTCTTTATCTGGAGTGAACAGACTTCAGCAGCTTTATGTTAATACCTGTGTTCTGTGTTTCCTCAGGTCCAAGCAGTGCACAGGTCATGGATCAGCCAGCAGGGAGTCTTAATAATCTGGAGAGTATGGACATACAGGTAGCGTGCCAACAGGCCCTGACACAAGCTGAGAGCTCGGTGACCCCTGAGCTGCTGTCTGCCACCCCGCCTGAGTCCTACTTGGCCGTGGCTCAGCAGGAATGGCTGGACCTGCGGATACACAGCGGCTCACGCTGGAAACTCCCAGTGCTGCATTGTTTCACTAAATCTGAACCATAGTCAAGTGGCCAAAGCAGTTATGTCCGTGTTTACTGGCCCACCTAATCCATCTGTTGTTCTTTCAGATGTGTTGTTGAATTTCTTATAAGGATGTGATCAAATGGCCAACCAAACCGTTCAGGTTTCTTGCCAGACAGCAATGATTTGAGGAAATCCTGTAGTATGTGCAGATCAAAACTGAATCCTATGTGTGTAGCATTCATATTTTTTGTGAAAAACTGTTTATTGTCACTGTAACTAATGTATTTCACCTGTTACAATGTCACTGATGCCTTTCTCAATAAATTGTGAAAATAGTAAAATTATTTAAATAAATTTATTTTTAAAATCATTTTCTTCATTGCCAAATTAATTTGTGGCGTTTCAGAAAGACTTCAACTACAGATGTATTTATTTATAAGTCGTACACACTACATGCGTGATACACATTGTCTATTATTAGGTCTCAATATCAAGGCCAGATAATAACTGCATTGTAAAATAGAAGCATATGATTTTATTAGCCATTATAGACTACCTGGCCCAAAAAAAAAACGAAAGAAAAAAAGTTGCTTACTGTAATATTTCATTGGACTGCCTTAAACTTTGATTATATTGTGCATTCATTGTGCCATTGTTTCAACGTCATGCAACATAACAGCATTTAAGACATCAAGAGCTGCATTAATTTTTGGCCAAGATCTTGTATTGATAAAGGGCGGGTCAAACCACTATGTGAAGTTGTCTCCAGCACATTCTACTCTTAGTAGGGTTAAACTCAGGACTCTGGTGGCCAATTCATACAAGAAAAAGATTCCTCATGTTCTCTGAACCACTATTTCACAAATTGAGATGGGTGAATCATCTTCCAACATGGTAAAAGGCCTCACACTGCATCAGTTACAAATAAAAAATATAACCAGAAACATGTTAATCATTGCAATAAGGATCCAATCCTAAATTCTTAAGTATTTGCTTATTTACATCCAAATGGGACTTTTTTAGGGCTTGCAGTGAACTTGGTAACAAAATCTGTTCATTGTTCACAGTTGTTCACGATATATTTGCGAAATGGGAGATTATGAAATGTTTAAAAGAGCAGGCAGTCACCACAGAATGTCACAGACGTCTGATACCATGGATAAAGCATATATATATATATATATATATATATATATATATAAATTAATTTCAGGTTCAGTCTGCCAGCATTTATGTCCTAGACTAGAGCATTATGAAGCGTGGTTATATCTCGTATGACCGAAAGGTGGTGACAAAACATCATGAATTAAACACATCAGTTGTAAGAGCGTCGTAGGGTTGATTATTAAAATAATTTCTTGTAATAAATGCAGGTTGTGTAATACACACGTCCTCTTGTTCACCTTTTAAAGTGTCTATATTTGGTGCTCATTAATGAAAAAAGGACATGAATGATCAAGAAATGGGATAAGAAATACCGACGCTGGTACAGCACGTAAGTTAATGCTAATTTACTTACGACTATAATCATTAATAATTTTTGTTAATGAGGTGTTTACTTTAGCTTGGTTTTTCAACGTTGTTTTCTTGAGCCTAGTAGATGAAATGTAGCAACCGTTTCCGAAAAGCGTCCAGTCTCAGAAAAGACTTTACTTTTACTTTAATGCTGACTAATTAGTCATTGAGGAATAGTAGAACAGATAATTAATATAATATACATTAAGTATATTACTATTTATTAAAGTTAAACATATCAACTATTTAAATGTGCTTTAACTGAAGATTTGTTAAGTATTACGAGACGTATAGTGAAACATTCTGAACCTGAAATATTGAAGCCAAATACAGGCCCTTAAACAATATTACATCAGAAACAATGTTTGCAAACACCAGTCTAAATGCATTCAGAAACATACTCTAAATATACGGCAACACACCGACTTCAGCTGTTTCTGTGTGTGGCTTTACCTCAGTGCAGGAGTGCTGCACAGACTGACCCATCCCATGCAGCCCTTGTAATTAATTTAAATTGACCATTAGGGCTGCTTATGATAAATATTCCCAATATCATTTGCTCCACAGAAGGCCTGTCGCACACCTGGGAAATGTATGATAATGTCTGATTGGCAAGGAGGGGGCTGTGGCCATTGTTGAGCTCCCTCCCCAGCATGCACAGCGACTGAGTTATGGCTGCACGGCCCACCCTACTGTTTGGTGGCATGTAATTTGAATACAGATTAGTTGGCCCCAGTGTTCCAGTGCTTTGGCATTACCATTACTGGGGACAGTAATTTGACTGATGAACACAAGGGTTATCACAAGGTCATCACCTTCAGCGAGGTAAGAGGAGGATGGCGTGCCAGCCAACCCACTTTTGGAGCCACCAGCCAAGAAGTCTTTCGATAGCATAATTAGTTCCTTTAATTAAGAGGTGAGCTAGCTGATTGAATAAATCCGCTGCTAATGGAGCATCCGATTTCCCATTCCAATAGCTCATGTGTACTTCTGTCGCCATTTACTCCCTCAGGATGTAGTAAAAATGTTTGCGGATGCATTGCTTGTTGTGTCATTTGAGATTTCCTTTTGGCTGCTTTAAACCTGTACAGTTAATCCATCCTAATCTTTAAATCTCATTTTAATACATATTTATTTTCTATTATCTTTTTTAGTGTTGAATTTTCATGGATTGTGATTTTATTTTTATTTATTTTTTTTGATAGTTAATGTACAGTATAATGATTAGACTGTATTTTTTATTAGACTTGAGGTTTGAGACACTAACAAACATTGTCTTCTTTTTAGAATGGGCAGATTCAGACAGTTTTTTTAATGACTGTGAATGTAACACTTGACTGCAAAACTTTGAAGGTAAGTCACAGAAATGTTTGTTACTGTCTGATCCAGTTTTATAGTAAGGGTGTTAATTTAGCAGCTCTATGTCTATAGTTTCTTAAGATAATGACATTTCCTAAGATAAAATCTAATATACGTTTTCAGGAATGTTCCTACATGCAAATTCCTCTCGAATCACAAAATCACACACACACACACACACACATATATATATATATATATATATATATATATATATATATATATATATATATATATATATATATATATATATATATAAATTAATTAATTAATTAAATAATTAATTAATTAAATAATCAGCTACCTTACCTATACCAATACCTTAGCTGACAGATAAACTTAATAATAATAGCTAATAGATTGGTCACTGAGCTTCTGCTATGTATCTGTAATGTAAGATTTCCTTAACCCTTTAACTGTCACTCCCATTTTTGAACACAGACATAAATATGCACTATCCAGACTTTAATTTTTATAATTCATGAATGAAAACATTTTGTAATATGATTTTCATGTACATTTTCCGTGGTAATGCAATGTCTGATTTTAAAATGCCTTTCAAAGGATGAATTTTGAGATTTTAAGTTTTGAACTGATATATAACTTATTATGATTTCTAAAGCGTGATGGGGAAAAAGGCAACAAAGAAAGTCTTTTGTGACAAAGGTCAGAACTCATGTTATGATGTAGATATTTTAAGTTGCATATATTAATCTATTACTTTTTCTACATAATTTGTAACACAAATATGGTAAAATATCTATTTAGGAGTCTTAAACTTTTCCAACGATGTATAGTTTGTCATGATTAGATTAGGATTTATTTGTAATATGGTAAGGTAAATTTAAAGTTAAAGGTTCAAATTTGTGTAAATACATGGAGTTCAAAAGGCACTGCAGAACAGGAATGACCCTGTCCTGAATATCACTTTATAGCTAGAGCACATACCCTAAATTATGTGTGGAGTGCTGAATGAGGTATATCTAGCCTAATTATTTCTGTATTTTATGGTGTTTAACACACCTCTTGACTCATGTGATCTTTTAATCCCTTTGGGCTATTATTATTGCCATGACCCTCCCCTCTACCCCAACCCCGCAATTTATTTCATCATTGGCTTTATCTGTTTAAAGAGTAAATGCACCTGTGGTTATAGACATGTAAAAAAAAAAACACACACACATATAAACAGTTCTTAAAACATTCTTCATGCTTTCTTTGACTGTTTTTCTGCAGAGGTTTGGCAGAAGATTTAATTTTTTTTTTTTTTTTTGGGGTATACAATATTTGAACAGCGGCCATGTGTGCTGGAATAGGAATTATCTTTCTGATATCCTTTCTAGACCTTTCACTGGGAGATAACAGCATGTTATCTACTCCAAAATCCACCTGACATAATTAAACAGCAATGATCAACTGATAGTTATAAAAAATAAAAGTGCCCTCCTTCAGCAGTCCTTCAGCTCACTAAAGTGAGATATTTCCTCGACATGACTGAATCAAAGACATTTGATTCAAATATATAATCCTACCTCAAAATCACCCAAGTTGTGGTGCTGTGCTGGTTGATTTGTTTAAACAGATCAGTGTTTTGGTCATAGCACTTTTTAGGCTCTGCAAATTAACCATGATACACAAATTGTCATGTTGCATGAATATTACACGTTGTGAAATCGAAAACTGTAGTACTTAAAGATGACTTCCATTTCCCCCATACTGTCTGTACAGATCTTTTTGTAATGTTTGTGTATAATTGTATGAAGCCTCAAATGTTCTTATAAGCAAAAAGCATTTGGCACCACTGCAGGCAAATACCCATCAGTAAGTGTTGAAAGTAAAGATTGAAAGACGTTGCTGCATAAGAGTTATGTTCCTTTTCTTTGACTGTGTAAAACGCATATGTGATTTATTTAACAGCATCTTATTGTGTTGAAAATCTCATTTCAATCATACATGGCAGGGCATGATTTAAGAATGCATTGTTTAATAGGCTTGCCATGCCCAAATTTAAAATAATTCAATTAATCAGCAAAGCATTCAGTGTGCCTGTCTGAAACTCACTTAGGCAAACAAAGGTCTTTTAATATAAATTTTCCACAAGATTTCTTTATTGATTTGGTGCAAAATGATTTGTGTGATACATTCACACCAATCAATAAAGGCCAAGTCAATAGTGTTTATAAAAAAATCATAGCACCATAGATGAAGTGTCAAGCAACTTCAGCTTAGCATTGACCCGCAGCGTATACTACATTGGAAAATACACTCATAAAAATCCACTTGGCACATCATTTCCCGAATGACCTGTTTGATGGGTCTGACCAATACAATGCCTTTATTGGTTAACTGATAAAGCAAACTTTTTATACCTGTAATGATTATGGTAGTAAAGTTATGAAACGCCAGCTACACAGTGGAAGTAGCAAAAGTTTGTGTTATAAAAAGAGGTGTTTTCCTTTTCTTTTTTTTTTTTTTTTTTCTCTGTGGTAGCAGATTCCTATATGTATGTAGGTCAGTGATTGTCAATTAGGCCCCTGGATCCCACTTTAAGGGACCTCAGCAAACTTGCAAGATGGCTTAAAATGATTAAAATTAATATATTATTAGAAATATGATTAATATGATATTATCTGAGACAAAGTTCATAATTAAATGAAAAACATTTCTGGAATTGTAAAAGAGAGCAAGACCTATGAGGAATTTAATTTTCTATGGGATCTTACAGTAAGCAGATTTTCATAACACTTCTGTCTTGTAATCAACAGTGTTTCCAATCACCAATTTACTCGTACTTTTTAGAAAATCTTCGAAATATTTATATAGTTTAAATAGTATATTTTTATAGTATATGTGCCAAAAATTAATCTGAATCCTTGTTTCTATCTGAGGAAATAGACAGAGCTGAACTGTGGACAGAGAATTGTGGGAGCCTCTTTTTGGGTCAGAGACTGGCCACACAGCCAATTGCACTGTGCCTGCTTGGCTGGGTTTGGTAGGGTAAAGTAATGTCAGCATGAGGAGGATGATAAATTGTGTTTGTTTAAGCCATCATTACATTGTACTTTTCTTCATGGAGGTCACTATTTAATAACACTTGAAGTTGATTGAGGCATGGGCGCGACCCACCAGGCATCCCCACTGGTCAGCTGAGGTGACAGGCCATGACTGCAAACATGGAGATATTACAGAGCCGACGCTGCTCCGGGATGTTGTCGTAATCTCACACAATCTGCTGCCTGCTCTAGTGTGTAATGTCCTGCTGAAAACTTTCGCTCAGGGAAACCCATGAAGGTTGGAGGAAAAAACTGACAGAAATTTAAGGGCTAGTTGTTTTAAATTACAGCCAGCCAGTGCACTAAGTGAATAACCTCTTCACCTC
This sequence comes from Cirrhinus mrigala, assembly GCA_036247105.1. Lineage (NCBI taxonomy): Eukaryota > Metazoa > Chordata > Actinopteri > Cypriniformes > Cyprinidae > Cirrhinus > Cirrhinus mrigala. The sequence goes on from CM070020.1 coordinate 31,442,423, forward strand.
AGCACTTTATAAAGTTGTCAGGATTATTCAGCTCTGTCTCAGAGAATTGTGGCCATCACTGCCTCAGGCATCTCTTAAAACACCCAAAGCCACAGAGAAGAGTTTCTTGTGCTAATTGACTATTAAAGCAAAGAAAATGGTATGGTAGGGATTCTGTTTCATTAGTGCTGTTTGCTTTTGCTCAACTTAATCTCATGGCAGTTTGTAACTATAACTATTCTAAGTTTCCACAAATTGACTAATATATTTAAATTCTTAAAACTTTACAAGTTTAGGGGCGGATCCTCATGCTTTGCCTTTTTAAAATGTTATTTTTTCAATACAAATCATATTGTACAGATGCATACAAAAACGCCAACTCCTGAAATAGTTGTGTTTTCTCATGAGACAGGGTGTAAAATAAATAAATAAATAAACAAACTCATACAACAAATTCAACAAACTCAATACCCTGCCTCCATTTTGGTATTGAGTGCCCAATTTTCATGATCCATAAAGTCATTTTTTTTTTCTTATTGAATGTCCTTATTCTTATTGAATGACAAATGGTTTGTGTGCCATTTCATGTTGACTGTATATGTAGAATAAAAAGATACATCTACAAATCTACCTTCACAAAGTTTCATCTGCCTTGTCTTTCACAACCGAAGTACTGAGCAAAGTGTGCACCATGCAAATGTTAAATGTAAAGAACAAATGGAGCGATGCTTCTTTCTCTGATACACCAAATGTATAAGGGATACTTACCAGCTCTGGTTATATTACATGATGATGCACTATGATGATGACATAGTTAGGCTGACAGTACCATTACTTATACTTGACTGTAGCAATGCAAACACAAGTTAAGAGGTAACGGGGGCACTAATAGAGGCTTCTCTCTAGGAAATGGCTGTCAGCGGCCTGTCACCTGTTCCCTATCCCATCACCATCTAAACAGTGTACTTCTGCTAGGGACATATTCTCCGCTTGAGTGGAGAGTGATGGAGATCTAACCAAGTCATCAACCTCCCTCAAATAATGTGACCTGCGAGATATCCTTTAGCATCTCCACCACAAAAGGGGCTCACACAATGGTCATCTACCAACTACAAAATAAACAAGCAGATATCAGCCTGTTAAGGGAGTTTTAGGACAGGAAAGTGATTCTTTTGAGCTGTCAGATGAAATCATGTGTTTTTCTCTGATGGCCAGACACTCAACAAATGTAAAGAATAGTGTTTTCTTTATAATGTCAAGTCACCTTTATTTATTTAGCATTTTTTACAATAGCAAACACTCGATTTTCAGTTAAAGTCATTTCATCATTGATTCAGTTATGTCAACATCCAGCTCAGTTCAGTTCACAGAAAAGGAGAAAAAAAAAAAACTTTGGGAGAAACCAGGCTTAGTCAGGGAGCCAGTTCTCCTCTGGCCAGATAAAACCAGTAGTTTAATTCCAGGCTGCAACAAAGTTAGAGAAGTCGTCTTGTTCCTGTGGTCTTGTGCCAGTGGCGTCTAGGTGATGAGGTCTTCGCAGGTGATCTGTCTCTGGGGCTCATCTAGTTGTCATGGTCTCCGCTGACATTCAGGGCTGTCGAGGACGTCTCTAGATGCTGATCCAACATCTGGATTGAATTTGGATTGACTGTATGGCTGACTGCAGTGACCATGTGATCTTGATACAGACTGGATCTGGGTGGCTACAGTGACCTTGGAATAAGAATGAAATGGACTAATATTTGATATAATGATATTTTAGGTATTATCAAATGGCCAGAGTTTTGAGAACACAGCAGACGTGAAGGACTATAATGCAATATGAGCTCGCTCAAGTACTGAGGAGCAATACCATTCAATTTTATAAGTAATTAGCAAGATTTTAGAATGTATATGTTGTTTAATAGGAAGCCAGTGCAGTGTTGACAAAACTGGGCTAATAAGGTCATACTTCCTGGTTCTAGTAAGAACTCTAGCTGCTGCATTTTGGACCAGCTGGTCCAATTGTTTATTAATCGCATCTCCCTTCTCAAACACAGGTAAGTGTTGTGAAAGTACCCCTGGGTGCTTTGACGGTGATCTTGAAGAGCGAATTTCCTCCTAAAAGTGTAATTTCTCTAAAAGAGGTTGACAAACTTTGGTCGATTGTGTGTCGACAAACATGTCTATCCTTCTGTGCCCTTCTCGTTGCAGCTTTTACCTCTTCAGCTCATGCTGAAGTAGCATTAGTTGATGGTTCATGTTCTGCTTGCGAGGGCATGACCACGGGTACGCTCCGCTCACGAGTCGCATTCTTTTTGAAGAAGCCGCCTCTCAGAATTTAAGGCTCACCTTGACTGCTTCCCGCTCTGGTCCTCCTACTTCCGGGTATGACGCCACAACAATGTGCGTCGACGACGAGCAAAAGGAAACAAGTGGGATTCTGCTGGGTGAATCCCCCGCAGACCACTTGTTCCTTGCATCCCCCAGTTGAGCTACTGGACGGTATGGTTGTAACATATTTGATTTTCACGGTATGATAATCGACTCAGAAAATATCACGGTTTCACTGTATATATTGAACAATAATTCTTATCAGTAAAAATGACTCTTAAAAGAATAAGATCAAGGAATTTAAGTGAACAAATCCTTAAACAAAACTATTTTAATGAAAGTATTGAAGTCTCACTTCTGAATAATAATAATAATAATAATAATAAAGCTATAAGCCTTATATTTATATCACACTTTAACATTTTAATGTTTTAAAATGTTAGCAAATGAAAATTTAACAGCTCTATTTTTAACAGCTTTATTTTGGTGCTGCACAACAGAGGTATACTAAGTTAAAAGATGGACAAACATGATATTCCTTAAAAATAATGTTTAAATAAATTCATTATTATAAAGAATATTATTATTGTTGTTATTATAACTTTGAAGTACATTGCTAATATATTTCTGTCATAACTTCAAGTTAAATCAAACTTTTATTTTGACAGGTTGTAGTGGACCTTTGAGTTTTAGAGTGTATTTAACAATGTTTTTTCTCAAATAAAACTAGGAAATGTTTATTTAGGTTTTCTTTCAGAGCAGCTCTGGTGATGTTCATGTTTATGTAGATGCTGAAAACACCATTAGCATCATGTATGTGTACTTCAGTATGTAGTAGATAAAATTGTGCCACTCAGAGACATGCAGAAACTTATTCATGCAAAAAATGCAGAAGATTATTCATATAGCAGTCCCTTTGCGCTTTAATATTCACAGACACATATCATATCTTCTTTTGATTTATCCATCGATCAGACTGTGCATTTTACGTGACATCCCCGTTATACTGTAAATTCTATGTTCACAACTGCATAACGGAATCATACGGCCTTAACTTATAGCTTGTTATAAATGCAACATACCTTTATCTGCACAGACAGATTGTGTTCGCGAATATGATCAAACATGTTGGATGCTTTTGCAGCCACTTTGCGTCCAAATTTTTTGTAAATTGGATCTGTCCCCAAGGACAACCCTGCATTTTTTTTTTTTTCGAAGTATTCACTGCATTCACTGCATTCACTATTCACTACTTTTTTTGGTGAGGGTTGAAGTTTAGATATAATCTCTGTCTCTGCCATTTTCTCTGCTGCACATGCATGTAAGCAGGCAAGTGATTGCAGAGTAAAACAGTCGAGTGAAAATAAGTTTTTTTTTTTTTCGTTTTTTTTAAACTGTAGATATCCAAATGTTTACTGTACGATAACTGTGCACGTATATCATATGATAATTTGTCTTAGTACTTTTTTTTATTTTCTGTTCAAAGCTCCAGACGAGGAGAAACGGTCAGCTGCAGCATCGTAGGGTGGGCGTGAGCCATCTGAACCTAAAGCCTCAGCTGAACAGGCTTCCGTGGGGGCCAAGTCTCAGTCACAGGCAGACGCTGAAATAGCACTGTGTTTGAATGGGCAGCCAAGAAGATTGGGCTTGAGTAGAACCCTCGACCTCGTCTCAAGCATTCGCGGCTGGATAGTTGGTTTCTGGGTGATGATTGTGACTCAAAGCCACGCTCGACCCCAGTGCCATTCTTCCCGGAAATCCACAAGGAGGCTCTGGCTCGTGGAAGCCCCCGTTTTCAGGCAAGACTGCGGTATACTGACTTCTCCTTCCCTTACCACCCTCGATGGGGGTCCAGCGAGGGGTTATACAGAGATTCCCTAAGTGGAGAGGGTGTCGGCGGTGCATCTTTGCCTGCAAAACAGCGCCACTTGGCAGGATCGCCCCAGACTCCCATCCCGGGCCTGTAAGTTCTCTTCAGCACTCGTGGCGAAGGCTTACACGACCTCTGGACAAGCTGCGTCTGCCCTGCATACCATGGCCATCCTGCAGGTCTACCATGCCAAGGTGTTACAAGATATGCATGAGGGTTATCCCGACCCAGAATTGCTGCAGGAACTGCGCTGGACCACTGACTATGCTCTCAGAGCTACGAAAGTCATATCGCTGGCTCTGGGAAGGGCTATGTCTTCACATCTCCAGTCATCTGTGCTCCACACAGCCACAGGATCCTCACTCTAGGTATGTCGGGTGTAGTTCCTCTAAGACCACTAGTGGAGTTCTTGGATGCTTGGGTAAACCTCCCCAACCCCTCCCGTTGGCTTCTCAGGACAGTTCGGCTCAGCTACACGATCCAGTTCACGAGGCGTCCGCCGAGGTTCAGCAGCATTTTCTTTACCTCAGCTCGAGGCGAGAGTGCTACGGTTCTTCGAGCGGAAGTCACAACCCTTTTACCAAAAGGTGCGATAGAGCCTGTTCCCCCAGCCAAGATAAAGAAAGGGTTCCACAGCCCTTACTTCATTGTACCCAAGAAGGGTGGTGGACCCAGACCGAATTGAGGGTTTGGACTGGGCCCTTCTCAAGCTCTCGTTCAAAAATCTAACCCTCAAGCACATTCTTACATGTGTCAGGGATCAGGGTTGGTTCATGGCAATAGACGTGATGGATGTGTACTTCTGTGTCTCAGTCTTTCCAAGACAGTTTGCCTTTGAAGGGCAGGCATTTCAGTACAAGGTCCTTTCCTTCGGGCTGTCACCTTGCGTCTTTACGAAGATTGCGGATCCTGCCCTTGCCCCTCTCAGGGAAGTGGATATACGTTCTCGACGACTGGCTGATCCTAGCACATTCGCAGGAGTTAGTTTGTGCCCACAGGGACGTGGTCCTCAACCACCTAGCTTGAATGAGACTTTGGGTCAACTGGGAAAAGAGCAAACTGTTCCCGGTGCAGAGTATCTATTTTCTCGGTGTGGAATTGGACGCGGTCGCTATGATTGCACGCCTTTGACAGGATCGTGCACAGTCTGTGTTGAAGTGTTTAAGAGCAGTCAAACACAGAACAGCAGTTCCTCTAAAATATTTTCAGAGGCTCCTGGGACATATGGCATCCTTAGCTGCGGTCACATCAAGTCTCTGCGTGCCACTCAATTATGTAGCAGATTCTCTCTCACGACAGGTCTCGCTCCGGGGTGAGTAGAGGCTCCATTCCCAGACGGTCCAGCTGATTTAGAGTTGATTCGACCAGGCACAAGTAGTTCTGTTTGCTTTACCAGCATTCACTTATCGCCAGTTACGGTACGGCTTAAACAAGACCCTCCTAGGTACAGATGCACTGACACACAGCTGGCCCAGGGATCTATGCAAGCGTGTGTTTCCCCCAGTGAGTCTCATTGCTCTGACACTGTGCAAAGTCAGGGAGGACAAGGAACAGCTCCTGTTCGTAGCACTGTATTGGTCTAACAGGACTTGATTCTCAGAGCTCGTACTCCTGTCATCAACTTCTCCCTGGCACATTCCTCTGAGGAGGGACCTCCTCTCTCAGGGGAAGGGCACAATCTGGCACCTGTGGCCAGATCTCTGGAAGCTCCATCTCTGGTCCCTGGACAAAGAGGACTTCAGCAATCTTCCATCCACAGTGGTAAACACCCTTACGCAGGCCAAGGCCCCCTCTACTAGGTGGCTGTACAACCTGAAATGGTGCATTTTTGTGAATTGGTGTTCCTCCCGGGGGAAAGACCCACGGAGATGTGGCATTGAATCAGTGCTGGATAGGCACCTTTCTGCTTCAATAGGTGTACGTGGCTGCGATTTCCGCAAACCACGACATGGTGGAAGGCAGACTGGTGGGGAAGCATGATTTGGTTATTAGATTTCTCAGAGGTGCCTGGAGGTTGAATCCTCCCAGGCTGCACTTCATCCCCTCTTGGGATCTGTCAGTGGTCCTTCAGGTCCTAGAAAGAGATCCATTTGAGCCACTTCAGTCAGTCTGTCAGTACCCTCTCTATGAAGACGGCCCTCCTGACTGTGCTCACCTTTATTAAAAGAGCGGGAGACCTTAAAGCCCTCTCCATTAATGATTTGTGCCTAGAATTCAGGCCAGCAGACTCTAATGTCATCCTGAGAACCCAGCCTGGATACGTGCCCTTCTCCTTTCAGAGATCAGGTGGTGAACTTGCAAGCTATCCCCTTCTAGGAAGGGGACCCCAACCTGTCTTTGTTATGCCCTACCCATTTATATTGAACGTACTCAGAGTTTCAGATGTTCTGAACAGCTCTTTGTTTGTTTTGGTGGACAGCAGAAGGGGAACGCTGTCTCCAAACAGAGGATGTCCCACTGGATTGTGGATGCGATCTGAATGGCTTACCAGGCCAGAGATCTACTCTGCCCACTGGGAGTGAGAGCCCACTCAACCAGGGGCATCCCAGCTAACAATTTCTTCTTCTACGAATGTTCTGAGAACATTATGCTATGTTCTGGTAATGTTTTCACGGCTAGTTTTATTTTAGTTCCCAGAATATTCTCCAAAAAGATAGGATAACATTCTCTAAAACATTCTACAAATGTTTATTGATAACATTGTTAGAACATTATCCTCTATAATATTCTAATAAAGATTTAATCGGGAAGCTTCCCATTGGACATTGGATGTGGACTCTAATGTTGCCCAATGTCAAATTTTGGTTGAAAGTAAAAACTCAGCCTTTGTTTGATGAAGCTCCAACTTCATTTAATAATTCCAAAAACAGCATTACCAGCTTCACTTATAAACCAGATTGACTTTATTTCCATCATACATTTACAAAAGGTCTTATTGAGATTAACAGAGGTTCAGATGTTGATGTCACCATTTAGGTGATAAACATTTGCTTTAGTTGTGTAATTTGACTTGTCTTTCAGATGTTTATTATAGCAAAAGCAGTAAGAAAAAATGTCATCAGGTGATGTTAGAAACATGTTGATAGTTCAGATATCATCATGTAGTTATTTGTTTTATTGAGTCCGATCTATGGTTTTAGTTTTTTATTAAGTGCTTCTATAGGCTGAAATCAATCAGAATTTTAATTTTATAATTTCAAGGATTTAAAAAAAAAAAAAAAAAAAAAATGTGTTAATTTGTGTTTCACACAAACATCAAGAATCAGTGTATAAATCTCAACAATGGTGACATGCTTCATGCTGCAATGTATTCTGGGTGTTACAAAACTCATCCAGGGCTCCCAGAATGCATTGCGGCGTGAAGCATGTCACCATTGTTGAGATTCATACACTGATTCTTGGTGTCTAAGCATTCAATAGCATCAAATGGTTTGTGAACAATGTGTTTTGAAAATTTTGTACAAACACATAGATCATCTACTTAAAAAAAAAACACCAGATTTTAGGCTGCTTTAATGCATTTTTTCAGTCACAGATATGAAAATAATTGCATAGATTAAACTCTAAATGAGATCAGTTGCTCAAATCACTACATGATGATATGGTTAACATCAGAAAGTAGCTAACATCATCTGATTATATTTTCTCTTGCTACTTTCACCATAACAAACATAGTTAAAAACATACATTGACACAAAAAGTCAAATTACAATTAAAACAAACGCTTATCGCCATAATGGTGACGTCAAAACAATTAACATCTAAACCTCTGTTAATCTCAACAAGAATTTGTGTAAATGTATGACAGAATAATCTGGTTTATAATAAGTGAAGCTGGTAATGCTGTTTTTGGAGTCATTTAATGACGCTGGAGCTTGACATCAGTCAAAGGTTGGGTTTTCACTTTCAATCAAAATTTGACATCTGAGCAATGTAAGTCCACATCTAATGTAATGGAAAGCTTTATTAGAATGTTAGAGGATAATGTTCCAACAATGTTATCAGTAAACATTTTTAGAATGTTCTTAGAGAATGTTATCCTACCTTTTAGCAGAACATTCTGGGAACTAAAATAAAACTTGCCGCTAACATTCCCATAACGTGAAACATTTTTGGCTGAGATCCTTGTAATGTTTTCCTAATGTGCTTGAGATAATGTTCTTCATTAGTTACCATGAAACATTGTGTCAATGTTTTATTAAGAAAAGAACCTCAAAAACATTCCCAAAACTTCCTTGAAATGTTACAGCTAAAAAGTGATATCATTGCTTACATTTAACATTATAGGAATGTTTTTTGAAACTAAAAAACAACCTTAAAACATTCTATAAACATTAGATTTAAATGTTTCTTTTTAAAACATTAACCAAACATGTACAGAACATTAGCTAAAGTTCTGGGAAAGTTCCCTGTTAGTTGGGATCGCTGCCTTAGCAGCCTTGGCAAATGGGGCCTCTCTAACAGATATCTGTAGAGCTGCAGATTGGTTTACATTTAACACATTTGCCAGATTCTACAGTCTGCGACTGGAACCAGCTTCTTCCAGAGTCTTAAACACAAGCTCTATGACTCAGGAGATTGGCACAGTGTAGAGCTTGCCCATAGCACTTCTCCCCAAGGGTGGTTACACCTCTTTCAGTTCATTCTGTTTCCTTGCGTAAACCCTGAACTACCCTTTCCATCATTGTAGCACATTTAGTTTAGTGAAGTTTGGCGGAGAAACTCACTATTAGAGTAGGTATGTTTCCTCATGTGAACTCTTGTATTGGGATGGTGCTTCAGATGTAGCAGCTCACAAATGTGTATTCTCCACCTTATACCCCTCAGGTTCGGTGTTTCCCCTAGACAGAGACTTCTGTCTCTAGATTCTGAGTTTTGGTAGTTCTCCCCTTACGTGGAGGAATAGCTCCAGCTAAAGGACCTCTGCCTTTATGGTGGCTCTCCAGTTAGGAGAGCAAGGTTTAAGTCTTGGGTGTTGTAAGATTACGAGAAGGAGAGGTCCATTTATTCTGACATGTTGGCTTGTCAATATCTGACAGTTGTGGCGTTTAGTATAGGGACCCCTAGTGTCATACACTTGACACAACATTGACGTGAACGACTGAAAGGGAACAGCTCGTTATGTATGGTAACCCTCGTTCCCTGATGGAGGGAATGGAGACGTTGTGTCCTTCATGCCACAACTCCGGACTGCCTCTGAGTGGGTTGAGACTTCAAGTTGCTTCTTGACTCCTCAGTACAGAACAAGTGAGCAGATGTGCTGTGCTGGCCTATTTATACCAATATATCCTGGGCATGGCCAGCTATGCAAATTCTGGACATCCAGTTTTATTGGCCTTTTCTCAATGTCAGGGGTGTTTGGGCTCCCAAGAGCAACCCCTAGTGTCGTACATTCAACACAATGAAACGTGGCTTTCGAAGGAAAGTCTGCTATCAAATAGCACATCTAGGTTTCTAACTGATGACAAAGAATTGACAGAGCAGACATCAAGTGTTAGACAGTGTTCTAGGTTATTACATGCAGAGGTTTTTGGTCTGATAATTAACACCTCTGTTTTGTCAGAATTTAGCAGTAAGAAATTACTAATTATCCAGTTTTTTTTTTTTTAGTTAGTTTTTTTTTTTAATGTCAACTATGCATTCCATTGGTTTTACAAACTGGTAGGCTTTATCAGGCTGCAAAATATAGAGCTGAGTATCGTCAGCATAACAGTGAAAGCTAACACCATGTTTCCTGATGATATCTCCGAAGGATAACATGTAATGTGTGAAAAGCAATGTACTGAGCCTAGTGGTATTCCATACTGCACTTGTGACTGGTATGATACCTCATCATTTACTGCTATGAATTGATGATGGTCAGATCTGAAGTATGATTTGAACCAAGCCAATGCACTTCCTCTAATGCCAACATAATTATCTAGTCTATTCAAAAGAATGTAGAATGCTTGAAAACATGAAAAATACTGGTAGGGCTGCTTAATATAAAATGCAGTACATACTGTATTTTAAGCAATAATATAAGAGAGGCAATGTTATATTGTTAATATAGTCATGGCTAATGGGTGTTGATGAGCATAACATGCAGCAAAGTAATATAGCAAATTAATATATGTTAAATATACACATTTTGATTAAAGCATATTTTATTGTGCAAATTCTTGATAGAAATATTTAGTCTAGCCCCTGATATATAGAATAGTAGTTCTGTGAATGTTACTGTATTGTTTTTTATTGACCAACCCGCATTCAAATGTTATATTGGTTTATGTTTGAACAAATTCTTAAAGATTTGTCCAAAAAAAGTGTTAATTTCTGCATGGCTATAGCCACACGATTTTATTTAGTATAGCATATTTCCCTAAACATTCCTATACCCAGCTAGCAGGGAACGATCCCAGAACTTTTGCTAAGATTCTGTACATGTGTGGTTAATGTTTTAAAGAAAACATTTGAATGTAATGTTTAAAGAATGTTTTAAGGATGTTTTTTTTTTTGTTTTTTTTTCCATTTCAAATAATGTTCCTATAATGTTAAATGTAAAAGTTCTGGGAATGTTTTTGAGGTAACAGATTATACAATATTCTTAATAAAACATTGATACAGTGTTTCATGATAACTAATGAAGAACATTATCTCAGCCACAGGAAAACACTATAAGGATATCATTGAGGTCTGAGATAACGGAATGTTTTTATAAAACATTCTCATAATGTGATGTGTCTACAAAACTATAACATTTCAACTGCATCATTTTGAGGATGTTGTTTAGGTAACAGATTATACAATATTCTTAATAAAATTTTGGCATAATATTCTAATAACAAATAAAGAACATTCTCAGCCACATTAGGAAAACGTTATAAGCATGTCACTGAGGTCTGAGATAACGGAATGTTTTTATGAAATGTACTTTTATGAAATGTATTTTGAAGATGTTGTTGAGGTAACAAATTATGTTCTCAATAAAACACTAGCACAATCTTGCATAAGAACAAAAGAAGAACATTCCTTGGAAAAAAAAAAATAAAAAAATCTGCAGCTCCCCAGTACACTTATGCACAATATTGCTCCGTCTAATGTGGTGGACGGGCCAATGCCATGATAAATTATTTATTTATTTTTTTTTTGCAATGCATCATGGAAATAGCAGTTGATTTACATCTACATCTACATCTATGCTTTACAAAAAGGATTACTTTTCCCAGAGCGCACCCTGTGACAAGAAGCTGTTAGCCAGCCATTCACATTTGCCAACACAGGCTGGAGGTAAAATTAAAACTGTCGTTCGAACTTTGACGATCCCGCTACCTTGGTTTTGTCTTTTTGAGTGCTACACAATCTACACAGTATGACAACTAAAAGTCATAATTGCTTTTCTGTATTTGTCATTCTGTTATATTTTTTTTATTAAGTTCTTTATTTATGTTTTGCTTGCAGAAATCATGTGCCACACTGTCAGCTTTGTTGGTACTGAAGACATGGAGATTGCACCTGCAATCTGGGTAAAGAATGGTGTGTGTTTATGGCCATACAAGGCCATTTCAGGCACAACAAATAACAAGTTTCATATAGCTTCCTTTACCTGAAGAAACACTGCCCACCAAAATGATGGTACTTGATAACTTTGTGGGATTACACTTCAGTTTACGTTTTCTTAGTTGTTAATAAAAATCACAACCATAATGATCCCTTAAAGGTGAGGTTTTAATTATTCTCCATACAAGGGAATTTAATTATTCACCATACACAGATTTTTGAATTCTGGCTTTCATAGATAATTATGAAGTATGTTGGAAAGCTGCCTCTTGCAAAACAGCAGGCCGATCTCCAATCAGATGCTGGGCTTGACACCCTGATGCCACCAAAACGCAAATTTAAACATAAGATTGTGTGTAATTTCATGACACAGACCTAACAGGTCTTTGTATTATTGTGCAGTCTACTGCGTCTACTAGGGTTAGGGTTACTAATTTTTTCCTCTTATTTTCTTCTATATATTTAGACAAGGTCCATCCCATGACTTTGCAGAAGCTGGTACACACAGAAAAAAAATGGTGCTTCAGTGGTTCTTCAGCGGTTCTTTGGTGTGACTGTGGTGCTATATAGCACCATTAGTGTATAAAGAACCGGTCAAGCCCCTGTCTGGTTCTTCAGCGGTTCTTTGGGGTCGTTAAGGTGCTATATAGCACCACTGCCATACAAAGAACCTGTTCTCTAACTCTCTCTTAAACTCTTCAGTTGGTGAAAGGATTAAAAACAACATTAACATACAGTGTATTTCCTGAAGATATTTTTGCTCCTAAGGCCCCCATAAGGAAATATTTCCAACATAAGACCTTTTGACCTTAGAAAAGCATAAAAGTGATTCAAGACATTTTGCCATATTTACTACTATTGTAGTAATACAAGCCCTTATGATTGTTTCTATTGAGCACCATTTTTGTTGAAGTAATAAAATGCTATAAACAGCAAAATCCACAGTGTTAATTTAACACTCTGAGTGTGGACACATATAAACACTGAAGCAGTGTTGAAGTTAACGAGATAATTAGGTGATTAACGAAGTGATGATTGATCATTATTGAAGACACCTGATGTTAATAAGCAGAATCACCAAAGGAGAAAACCAAAATTTTTAAGCAACCATTATAGTGGTCAGTGTTTGCATTAGTGGGGCTCTTGGCCCTTAAATCACCTATATTAGGTCTTGTTTGGCTGCAATTACTGAGTTATAACAGCTAGACGAGCAAAAGTCTGTAAGATGGCATTGACTGTGCTTGACTTGATCATCATATAGTGACTTGAGTATTTGAAATAGAATTTCCTTACAGATTACAAAAAAAACTGTGAACAAAAGGTCAATCAGTTTTGCCATAATCAGACAGATGACGAAAAAAAAGTTTATCTTAAATTAGACACAGACATGAAGAATCAGTGTGAGAATCACAACAACGGTGACCATCAAAAAGCGTGTTGTAGCCAATCAGAACTCATCCATGACTCCCATCATGCATTGCGGCATGAATAAATTATGAGAGTTCAGAGTTGATCTGTTTATCTGAATATGTCGTTTGTCACCATTGTTGAGATTCATGGGCTGGTTCTTGTTGTCTATGTGTGCCTAGATTAAACACCTTTTTTTTTTTTTTTTTTAAACAGGTTGTAAAAAAATCTTTCCAAAATGTATAGGAAGTGCTGGCTTTTCTGCAGATTGTCAAGGCTATTACAATAAGCAAAAAAAAAAAAAAACTCACAGAGAGATTAGACTCTAGGTGATTTACGTCAAACAATGAATAGGTTAAAACATAATCACCTGGCGACTTGAGCTTCAACTCAAAGGGCCAAGAGCCCAACTAATGCAAACACTGACCACTATAATGGTTGCTTAAAAATGTTGGTTTTCTCCTTTGGTGATTCTGCTTATTAACATCAGGTGTCTTCAATAATGATCAATCATCACTTTGTTAATCACCTAATTATCTCATTAACTGTGTATGGTACATCTGATGGTTCTGCATAGAACCATTTGACAAAGGTGCCATATAGCACTAAAAGTGGTTCCCCTATGATTATGAGCCAAAGAATCACTTTTAGTGCTATATAGCACCATTCGTTTTTAGAGTGTACGCTGAGAAATGCTCCTCACAGAGGGACTCACGTCAGTGGTAATCATTTGTTTAAAAGCAGGGATGTAACGATTACTGGTTTGACAATAAATCATAATAAAAGTCCCCACAGTTAGTATTAGCATTTCTTGTTTTAATTATTATTAAAACCGTATTTAATTACCGCAATTTGAACAATTGAGGAAAGATAAATACTGTCCAGCATAAAGCACAGCTTTAAGTAACAGTCTCATGTGCGCAAAGGATGCAGATCAGTTTTGTTTTGTGCATGAAAACATGGCGGAAAAGCTGGGAGGTTTTAAAAGAGTGCTAAGGGAATTATATAAATGAAAATATGAATGAATTAATTATATGAATGTACCTCTGAAGATTTTGATTGTCTTCAGAAAAGATTTAATGGCCAGTTGAATAAAAAAACAAGCTTATGTTGATTGAACACATTTAAACAATTCAGTTATCTAGAATTATTTATGGAGCAGAAAACTTGGAGACTTAACCCTTTTCTTTATTTAAAGGCTGAAATGTGAGCTTTACCTCTTTATGAAACATCATTTATTGGGTACTTTCAGTTGGGAGGTGGCTGTCCTGAACCCTAACCCCTAAATTTCAATTTATGGAAATATTGAAATAATTTTTTGCATTTTATTCCATTGTTGTTTTTAAAAATATCTTTTAGATTTTGAAGTTTATATATATATAAATGTTATATATATATATATAAATGCAAAAATAAATCTCATAAATTACACTTGAAATGTTTTTGCAGACAATGAAATTGTTAAAATTATAATTGTTATTGATTTACCTCTGAAAAAAAATAGCAAAAAATATATTTACAATGTAGATGTAAGCAAAATCTTAATAGGTCAATATAACCCTTGTATTTAAATTATTATTACTGTGTTTCGGTAGTGACAAATTTGGGGAGAGGAAACATATTCCAAAACTTTCTGAAAATACAATATGAGAGTTAACAATTGCTATAAATTATATAATACCTTGGATATTATACAATTTGCATACATACAACATTTGTGGAAAAATACACTGTTTAAGATGTGACTGTTAAAAAATGTGTTTGAAATTGAATCATTTATTCAAGAGAGTTTTTCAAAAACACTGATTCATGAAACAACTAAACAACAGTCTAAATTAATCATTCACAAATTTTACAAAAACATGTAGATTTTACCTGTCTGGATATTACATGTGTGCTCAAAACATTTATGTACATTATTTGACAGTATATTAGGGTTTAACTCTTGCAAGATAACAAACTGACCTGTTAGAATCTTCTGGCTGTGATTAAATTGTAAATTCTTGAATTTCAGCATTTTTCAGAATGTTGTTTTAGTTGTTTCTTAAGTTCTATTTTATTTGTGCATTTTTTAAAGTTATTGTATCCTGTTACGAATGTTTGTTTAAATGTTTGAGCAGGCTAATAAAGTTTACATGTTATTCATTTAAACATTTTCATGTTATTAAAGCATGTACTATGATTCTACTCTTAAAAACTGTCTTGGGGGCCTTTGTAGGATTGTTAGTGCATAACAGTGTTAGTTCCAACAGTGTTGACTGAAACATTTTAGGAAAACATTCTGGGAACTTAAAACTACCAGCTGAAAACTTTATAAGAATGTTAAGGTATAATGTTCTAACAATGTTTTTACTAAACATTTGTAAAAATATCCTATCTTTTAAGAGAACATTCTGAGAATAAAAATAAAACTACCCGCTTTGGAAGAAACTTTAGAAGAACATTAGGGAATAAAGTTCTAACAATGTTATCACTATACATTTTTAGAATGTTTTTAAAGAAAGTTATCTTGCCGTTTAGGAGAACATTTTGGGGGGAAAAAATGAAACTACCCACTTAAAACATTACTAGAACACTGCCTGATAATATTATCAGAACATCTTTAGAACAAAAAAATTCTAGCTGAGTAGCTTGTTGTCAAATTTAGCTAAAAGTTACTTCAAGCATGATCATGACCAATCATTTTTACAATATCCCTCAATGGTGTCACTTCAGTGTACTTGTTCACACATATAGCCTATTATGGCATGTTGTAGTGCTTAATATTTAAAACTATCCAATAAATTAATTAATTCAAATTCTTCTCAGGTTTTGACAAAAAGAAGAAAAAAAGAAAAGTTAGAAAATAAGAAAATAGCATTTAAGAAGAATTTTATTCTGAATAACGTTCATTGTCGTCAATCATCATTTTGTCATTTTGTCAACATTTCGTAATGTGACTGGCCACTGGCCTTTGTGTAATGTCTTTCTCATGTGATGTCTCAATGTTCTTTTAGAGAGTTTTAGGCACAACAATTAACAAGTTTCATATAGCTTCCTTTACTTGAAAAAATACTGCCCACCAGGGCATCCAAAATGATGGTACTTGGTACCATGTGTGTAATTTATAACTTTGTGGGATTGCACTTCAGTTTACATTTTCTTGGTTGTCAGTAAGATTCACAACCTAAATAATGATCCCTTAAAGGTGAGGTTTTAATTCTATAATTGATTGATTGATTGATTGATTGATACATACTTTATTAATCCCAGAGGGAAGTTAAGAAATTCCAGTAGCAACAATAAAAAACAGACAACAATAACAACAACAACAAAAAACAGACCAGTTTCAGTCCTGCTAATAGGGAAAAGTTAAAAAGCTGTAACGCCTGAGGGACAATCAACATTCTCAGTTTATCTGTAGAACAAGACACAGACAACATCCTGTCACTAAAGGTGCTCCTCTGCCTGGAGATGTTACTATGCAGGACATGTCAAAGATGGACATAATGGACATTGTCCAAGATGGACAATAGCTTGCTAAGAGGGGACTCTCTGCTACAGATGTTAAGGAATCTAGTTCCACACCCACCACCAAACCAGCCTTTTTCACCAGCTTACCCAGCCGTGTAGCATCCCTCTTCTTAATGCTGCTCCCCCAGCACACATAGCACAAAAGAGGATGCTAGCAATGACCATCTGGTAGAACATCTGCAGAAGCTTCTGACAGATATTAAAGGATGCCAACCTTCTTAGGAAGTAGAGTTGACTCTGTGATTTTCTGTAGAGGGCATCAGTATTTTTAGACCAGTCCAGTCTGTCATCCATCTGCAGAGCCAGGTATTTATAGGTCTGGACCACCTCCACACAGATGCCTTAAATGAATACAGGCTGAGGGTGTGGCCTGGGCTGACGGAAATCGACCATCATCTCCTTGGTTTTTATAGTATTGAGCTGTAGATGTTTGTGGCTGCAACACTTCACAAAGTCCTCAATTAGGCTCTGATACTCCCCTTTATTTCCATTTTTAAAATACCCCATAATGACAGTGTTATCAGGAAACCTCTGCATATAACACAATTCCAAGAACTTAAAATCTGAGGTGTATGAGAAAAACAGGACCTGGGGAGAGTACTGTCCCCTGTGGGGCCCCTGTGCTGCTGACTACTGTGCAATCCTTCAGTCGGACATACTGAGTAAGACATTTTATGAAGTAAGAATCCACACCTTGGATAATTGCTAACTACAAATATTCAATCCTTAAACATCAATAATAAAATTATTCTTTTGAAGGAAGATTTCCACAGGGAAAGTGGTCATAAGATATGCCATGAGTAATGTTTAAAATAATGTGGCTTATATTTGATTTCCAAGGCAAATTAGAGATCAAATATCCTGCTGTCCTATAGTTAAATTATAAACTCATACAGTATGTGAGCACCATGGTAAAGTCAGCACACAAGTATGACCAATTATTGATAAATATTTAAATAATCTATAATGATTTGCAAACAGGTTTGTCTCTATGATGTTGTCTGCTTTTCACAATTTCAGTTGCGTAATCCAGTTTTTCGATGACCGTTAACCCAACTTGGCATGAAATTAAAATTCACCCAGTCTACTTTGTAAATGCATGTCCTTGTGAATGATTCATCCATGTATGTGTTTCATTTTTCTTAATTTATTTATTTTTTAAACCTTTGTATGACCATGTTCTTTCTTTTATGATAATCCGTGACACCCAGACTTCAGAGGCGATTTCAGGATTTTTTTAAATGGGGTGGAACAGAGCGGACCAAAAGCATTACGTTTTTTTTAATGGAACAGTTTATTAAAACTTTAAATAAAATCTTTAATATATATATATATATATATATATATATATATGTGTGTGTGTGTGTGTGTGTGTGTGGTTCATATGATATAGGAAAATATGAATCTCACCCTCAATGAAGGAAAAAAACAACTTGGTCTTATCCAGAAATACAAACTGAGCAAAAATATACATTTGGTGCAGATAATGTTATTTATGACCAGATGTAAATCTTGTATATCTTGTAAATTAGTGAGATTATATAACACTACAGCAGTTTTTTACCTAAAAGGTATTAAATATCAGTGTCACTTGAGAGCTCCCAATAAAAATATTGGTAAGGTAATGCTTAGTTCCCTTTCGATACTACACTCGTACTGCGTCGCTAGACGCTATGGGAAAAAGTCCTTTTTTCTCCTTGACTGAAGCCTTTTTTAATAACGCAGTGAAACTGCACGGACATTGGATCGTGCAGAGAAACGAACGAACCAATGACTCGGTAGCGGTGCTGCACGAGCCTATGGCGACGAAGCCCGCCAGAAAGGGCGGGGCCGTACGGCTATATAAGCGGCCGTTTCGCCATAGGATCCTCAGATTTCTTCTCCTTCAGCGACGGACTACTACATGTTCGCTCTTCGAGACAGAAGCCCTCGCCGTAGAAAAGCCTCGCAGCGGATTGGGATTTCTCTGCTCGGCTGACTCACCGCCTCCGTTTTGGCTTGACGCCAGCTGCAGCCGCGATCTCTCTTCCCTGCCGCCATCCGGCGATTTAAAAAGAGCTTATTTAAAAGAGCAAATTTTACGGCGTTGTTTCAAATGCCGAATCAGGCCCTCATGAAACGGCCGTTCAAGATGATCACATTGAAGCAGATCCTCTCGCACATACGCCCAGGGGACTGGTTCTTTTCTCTGGATCTGAAGGACTCTTACTTTCACATCCAGATAGCCCCCCATCACAGACGATTCTTGAGATTCACCTTCGAGGGAGTGGCTTATCAATACACGGTCCTGCCCTTCGGCTTGTCCCTGGCTCCCCGTACATTTACGAAGTGGATGGACGCGGCTCTTTCCCCTCTGAGACAAAGGGGAATCCGCATCCTCAATTACCTCGACGACTGGCTTGTTCTAGCCCAGTCAGAGGCAGAGCTGTTATCCCACAGATCACTTCTTCTCAGCCACTTAGAATGCCTGGGACTCAAGGTCAATTTGGCCAAGAGCGCACTGCATCCCAGCCGACGGATCTTGTTTCTGGGAGCAGTTTTCGACTCGACCCAGATGAGGGCAATCGTCGCGCCAGATCGAGCTCTGGCAATACAGCGGCTCGCGGCCTCATTCAAAATCAGAGCCTCTCACCCCCTCAAAATGTTTCAAAAGATGCTAGGCCTTATGGCCTCAGCATCCCCAGTGCTAAAGTTAGGCCTGCTTCGTATGCGGCCCCTTCAGTATTGGCTGAAACCACGGGTTCCATCTCATGCGTGGCGTCACGGACGTTTGCGTATCAAGGTGGACCAGGCCTGTGTAGAAGCCCTGATCCCCTGGAAGAACTCACAATGGATGGAGAGAGGTGTACCCCTGGGTATGGTCTGCAGGAGGAAGGTGGTCACGACAGACGTTTCCAACACGGGTTGGGGAGCTCTGTGCAATGGCAAACCAGCTTTCGGCCTTTGGACGAAAGCAGAAGCAGGGATTCACATCAACTGCCTAGAGATGCTGGCAGTGTGTCGAGCCCTTCACTTCTTCTTGCCAGATCTGAAGGGGCACCATGTGCTGGTCCACTTGGACAGCATGACGGTGGTGTCCTATATAAATCGCCAGGTGGGACTTTCCTCCAAGCGCCTCTTCACTCTAGTGAAGGACCTTCTGGAGTGGGCTCAGCTCAACCTGTGTTCACTGAGGGCAACGCACGTACCAGGCAGACTGAACCAGGGTGCGGATATGCTATCACGAAGCAACGTCCCCTCTGGGGAGTGGACGCTTCATCCACAGACGGTCCAGAAGATCTGGGAGGTCTTTGGCAAGGCGGAGGTCGACCTCTTCGCCTCAGAAGACAACTCTCATTGCCCAATATACTATTCGAAGGACAGGGACGCGTTGGCCCACGATTGGCCCAACTTCCTCCTTTATGCTTTTCCCCCGACATCCTTGATTGCTCAAGTACTCAAGCGAGTCAGGGAACAGAAACACAAGCTTCTTTTGGTGGCCCCTCTCTGGAGAAACCAGCATTGGTTCTCAGAGCTGTGCCAGCTGCTCGTAGCAGCCCCCTGGCCCATTCCCCTGAGACGAGACCTCCTCTCTCAAGCGAACGGGACAATATGGCACCCCCAGCCCAAGCTGTGGGCCCTGCACCTTTGGTGTCTGGACGGGAGTCTCTGTGAGCCCCTCCTGTCTTGAGTTCGGACCAGGCGACTCTAAGGTCATCCTGAAACCGAGACATGGATATGTACCTAAAGTGCCCTCTACTCCCTTTCGGGCACAGGTGATTACGCTTTCTGCACTCCCTTCCTCAGAGGAGGATCAGGAGTTGAATTTACTCTGTCCGGTCAGGGCATTAAGGACGTACATTGAGCGGTCCGCCTCCTTTAGGCAGTCGGAACAGCTCTTTGTTTGCTTCGGTGGCCGACATCCGGTCACGAAGCTAAGACTTTCTAGATGGATAGTCGACGCTATTAGGCTAGCCTACTCCTCTTTGGATCTGCAATGTCCCATTGGAGTATGTGCCCACTCGACCAGAGGCATGGCCTCCTCTTGGGCGTGGTCTAGCGGTGTATCCATTGCAGAAATTTGTGCGGCGGCCAGCTGGGCCTCGCCGTCCACCTTCACTAGGTTCTACAACCTGGACCTCCCTGCCCTACAGGCGAGTGTCCTTCTGCATAATGGAGCTAGTCCTGTGCATGAGTGAGTTACATGTCAGACTAAGCAATGAGAGCGACTTCAGGCTGCGCCTGCAGGCTGTATTGATTTTGGCTGTACTCTAGGCCCCAAGGGGCGCCTGGGCAGAAGCCTATTAGTCGTTCCTCTACCATGGCACGGCGTGTATGGAACGGTTCCCATAGCGTCTAGCGATGCAGTACGAGTGTAGTATCGAAAGGGAACGTACTCGGTTACTGTCGTAACCTCGGTTCCCTGAGATACGGGAACGAGTACTGCGTTACTGGCCGTGCCATGTCGCTGCACGACTTTGTCGTCGCTTCAGTCGAAGTAACCTGAGGATCCTATGGCGGAATGGCCGCTTATATAGCCGTACGGCCCCGCCCTTTCTGGCGGGCTTCGGCGGGCTTCGTCGCCATAGGCTCGTGCAGCACCGCTGCCGAGTCATTGGTTCGTTCGTTTCTCTGCACGATCCAATGTCCGTGCAGTTTCACTGCATTATTAAAAAAGGCTTCAGTCAAGGAGAAAAAAGGACTTTTTCCCATAGCGTCTAGCGACGCAGCACTCGTTCCCGTATCTCAGGGAACCGAGGTTACGACAGTAACCGAGTACGTTTTATGATCAAAGCTCTATAGTTTAAAAATATAATGCAGTCCAATACAATGATGATTAAGAGAGGGATATGTGACACCACTGCTGAATAACACAGTAAAGTTATAGCTATTCAGCAGTTTGCCGAAGTTACTTTATAAGCTACTTATAATAAATTGATCACTTGCACAGGGTAAGGTAATCAGACTAAAAACTGAAGAAAAGATTTGGCGCTGCATCCATTTCATTGTGACTTTGATTAATTCAAGTCATAGCATGTCTCTGTGATAGTCTCACCAAATGTGTACAGAACTGCTTGCAGTGATTTTTTGAGAAATTCTAGTGATCCTAATAAAATTATCTTTATATCTCTATAATTTTTTTTTTTTCATATCGATAGTATCTTTAATGTTTATTTTAATGAATTCGTTCACAGTTACAACATGGGGCAAGTGAGAATGAGATCTACAAGGGAACAATAATGGAACATTTATACCTTGTGTTGTCAGCAGCTTACGTATAAAAGGCAAATGACACCACAATCTGATGGTACAAATGGTTAGTATTTTAAGTCATATTAACACAATTATAGCAATATATGTTATGATGGCCAGGCTCACATTTATCACTAGTGCATTGAATGAGGTTATGTCAAAGAATAGGCACTGAAACTTTGACACTTCATTAAATGGCGTCCATAGCAGGGTGCTCAATCCCAATACACAAGAGACTGCGCGATTTTATCAAAAGCCCTGGAAATTGAAGCCATCACTATAAGGTGTCTGGGAATTAAAGCAGTTCAGCCAGCCAGGGAGATAGACCTTTTACTACACAGATCTGGGATTTTTGTTAAAGGCTTTAAGCACTGAAGGAAAGGTATCCTATCTGAAAATGTATTATTGTGTTTAGAAAAATCTTTTTTTTGAGAAATGGCCATTCCAGAAATGGTTAGAAGAGACAACACTGTGATAATGCACACTGCTGTTTCTAGTGTGACAAATGTGCCTGAGTGTTCATAGAACAGACTGTGATTTGAAAACTTTTTGATTTATATCATCATTTGAAATATATCTCTGTTTGTTTGCCATGGATATAGGCTATACATAACCGTTCTTTTTTTTTTTTTTGTATGTATTTCTTGAGTTATCTTATTCTACATATCTTTCAAAAATGTGTGAAATCCTAACTAAACAATCTCCCTTATAATATAAAAAATGATGGCAATGGCAATGCCGAATGTGGTTTAGCAGATAAAATGAGTATATCATCAGGAGCTTGTGCTGGCCCCCTGATTCTGAAGAGCTTAGGTTAAAACAAATTACACAAATGGAAAACAAGCTTTTTATTTACTTTAGCCCAGTGCAACAAGGGCCCATTTTAATGCGTCATAATGTGTCACTTGTCTTGGTGGGGAAGGTTACACTGTACTCCATTGATTTAACTACCTCAGCCAAATGAATATAGCCATAACCCAGGACATACATGTAAATTGAAATCAAGCAGGTGATGCATAAAACCACCATGCAGAACACAAATCGTCCCAGAGCCCCTTTGTGGGAGATGAGGCCCTCTCCTTGGAACAATGGGAAGGAAAATTTTTTAAATGGAAAGTATTATATTGCTCATCCGAATAAAGGATCTCCAGAGATGCATATAGATGGTGGCAACAATTCATGTTTGAAAATACACATCAGAATATTTAGATTTATGGCTCATCACTAATTGCTGGCTTTTACTTATTATTTTATGGGGCGGAAAAATAATAACCTAATATGTTTTATCTGTCTGCCACTAAGGTGAGACACATCTGGGTTGTGAGTCTTGGTTGCAGCCAGCTGCTTTGTGAATTTAGATTGCGTGTCTGAAAAAATAAAGATGAACGTCTTACAAGGCAATCACCACTATCACTATTAGATTTGAAAAACTCCTTACCCTGCATATTAAACTTGAAGGAAAGAGCCAAGTCACATTCTGAGACCGGAATATTATAAAGACCTTTTAATGTGTTGTGTAAATGCTTTAGTCAGACTGAAAGTGTACCAGACGATTTTTGCAAAGTCAAAGTATAAACATAAATACATTTTGCCTCAGCAATGTGGACATGCTTTGTTGTGTATTCGTATATTATGTTGTGTATTGTACGTTAAGCTTTCTTGTAATTATGATTTTACTGTACATGTAAACAGACTTCCCTCACAGAAGTCCATCACATTTTCTTTACTGACTTAATGAATATGCTCTGAACTACAGCCTTTAGATTTTTATTTTTTTTTTGCAACTTCTACGTTGTAGGTTTCGTATACCATGTTATCAGCATTATCTTCAAAATGGCTGTTGTTCTTTTTGAGTTTTGCAGGGCTATACCTTTGAGTTGTTCGTGGGCAGATATTCCTCTGGAGGTTGAGAGTTATCCTGAGGCCTTACATCGTCTGGGGAATTTAATTGTTCCATCTCCATTGCCCCCACCCATCTTAAACAGATTGCTAAAACTGTTAATTTGATCAATACTTAATTTTTTTCACCTGCCTCTTTTTTCTCTGTTAAGCAGTGATAAGCGATGGTAGGGTGGCAGGTGGAGTGAATTGTCAGATTTTTTTCCCGCTCTCTGCGGGCCCTTCTGCCATTTGGAGTGATGTAATTTATACCACAGTAGTGGCTCTGCAATTACCCTGTCTATTGCTGTCGACAGTATCTCACTATCTTTTAAATGGATCCAGCTTGACTCGTCCAGCCAGGCAAACAGTACAAATGATGCCATTCCTCATGCTGCAAGTCCTAAAGAGATAAGTTCCTTAAAGAGCGGCCCATTTATCAGTTGATACAAGCAGGATACTTACAAGCCCACTCTATTGTTTAGCTGTTTTGACAGTCAGCCTTTTTCGTCTGGGAAGGTTGTTGGGATGGTGGTGGTGTGAAGATCCCTTTTTTCTCGTAATCATTCCACTGGGGATGTCAATAATGGAGCTGATTTGTTTCTTAAGGCTGGAGTGGATAGGACATCTCTGGCCCTGTTTCTTTTCTTTTTTTCAGAGAATTACGATTTGTAAGGCACAAAAAAATATATTTCGATTTTTATTTTATTCTAGTGCATGCCAAACATCTGAAGAGTTTTGGTTTGCCTTCACCAAAAAGAAAAATCTAGGGAAATTCACAGCTGCTTCCTAAAATGACTACTGGAGCCTTTCCAAATTAAGGCCAAACAATCTCAAGGTTCATTTGTTCCTACATCACTTCTTGAATTGTGTTTAAAGATCACTAAAGCACTGTAATTTAAGCACTTAGACACACAGACTACCATTTATGTCTCCCCATTAACTTGATTATTACACTAATTAATTAAAGGGAGGAATTTCACAACCAGTTAACAATCAGATGGCTTACCTTAAGTGAGAGCAATCATTTTAAAGTAGTGGTAGAAAACTAATCAACGCTAGAATAGAGGAACAGCTTGTCCTTGAAGTATTATGAGTTAGTTATAGAGGAATATAATTTGCAGAACAGGCTTACTCTTTACCAACATATATGAAGCAGTACTTACTTGTGAAGCAGACATCTTACTTGCATTTGTGTCCTGTTAGATCTTTAAGATTTCTCTCAATAGCAAATGATTGTGCATAACCAAATAAGCTCACTTTGTTGAGCCAGCTGATTATGTACTTTGTAAAGGGAACTTGGCACTTAATGAGTGGATGAAAAAAAAAAAGTATAATAATAAATAATATTACTGCTAAAAAATAATGTAAACAGGTTTTTAATTATTATAATTAAAACTAAAAAGAAGTATTATTAATGTACATGCTATACTTTATTACAGATATTGAGAAATGTAAATGTAAAATTATACCTCTAAATTAAGTCAAATTAGCATGTATAGCTTTTTTCTTCCTTTCTTTCTTTCTTTCTTTCTTTCTTTCTTTCTTTCTTTCTTTCTTTCTTTTCTTTGTGGACAGTGAAAACATTTCATTTTTGGAAGTGGCCCAGTTTCCATGTTTGTTCCAGTTACCTGGACATTTTCTGTATTTAAAATTATGAAGCTTTGAATATGATTACGTGTAATAAATCAGCCCTATGCTCTAAATTGACCTGATGTTCATCTACAATGATGTTCAACTCACACTTACAGCTGTCATGTAGGCAGCTGTAAGTGTATCTTTTATAGCTGCTGGAAAAAACAGTCTTCTTTGTGGCTGACTTAATATTTACAGTAATTGAATAAACAATCACAGTCATTAATAGAAAAATTGAACCTGTAGAATAATGACCTTTTGAAAGAACAGTATTTGGAGCTGTTTCAGTTGGTTCAGGTTTCAGCAAAAGCACCGATAAAGACTTTGTCTATTACAATAGACAAATAGAGGTCTTCTGAGGATTGTTGTCATATTGTTGTCAGAGGCAGTCATGGCCTAATGGACAGTCTGACTTGTAACCCAAAGGTCACGGGTTTGAGTCTTGGTACTAGCAGGGATTGTAGGTGGGGGGAGTGAAAGTACAGGGATCTCTTCCACCCTCAATACCACGACTGGATGAGACCCTTGAGCAAGGCACCGAACCTTGCTCATTGCTCTGGGTGTGTGTTCACTACTCACTGCTGTGTGTGCACTGGGTTGGGTGGTTTGCTGGGATACAAATTTGTATAATGACATGGATATGACAGAGGTATTACAGTGTGAAGGTGGTTAATGAGGACACTGCCAATGTCCCCGTAATTCAAATACTAAATGATGTGTTTTGTTGTTGTTGTTTGTTGTTGTTGTTTGAAAATTCGAAAAATGCACAAAGTTTTTTTGTGAGGGATAGTTTTAGAGGTAGGGTTGGTGTAGGGCAATAGAAAATACAGTTTGTACAGTATAAAAACAATTAAACCTATAGAAAGTCCCCATAAACCACCGATACCAACATGTGTGGATTTGGATAGGTTAAATGCAAAGCACAAATTCCAAGGATGGGACACCATATTTGGCTACACACCATGTCACTCATTTGATGAGATTTCCAAGGTTCATGTTGTCAAAAGTTTTATTTTAAGTAGTTAGCTACAAGAAAATTGGGAGTATACTTTCCTCTGTGAGAAATAACCTTCTTGTCAAAGTGATTTTTCAGAATAATTATGTAAGCTTAAAACTCCATAAAATTTGCCATCTTTAATTATTAGGATTTCATGTTATGCTCTCTATTTTGATAGTATGGTCACATAAAACTCTAACAAAAATTAATCTAAGCTTAATTAAATGCTTTAGTTTAAAATCTTTTAATTAGTTTAAAATAGGTACGGTTGGTCATTTTGTTAAATAGTTCAGATAATCGGGAAATTTTTATATTTTTAAAATATTTTTTTTTAAATGCTGTTATTTTGAACTTTCTATTCATCAAAGAACCCAAGAAAAAGATCAAGGATTCCACACACACACACACACACACATGTTGTGTTTCCATGTTTTATGGGGACATTCCATAGGCGTAATGGTTTTTATACTGTACAAACCATATTTTCTGTCGCCCTACACCTACCCTACACCTAAACCTAGCCCTCACAGGAGACTGTGCACACTTTTACTTTCTTAAAAAAAACTCATTCTGCATGATTTATAAGCCTGTTTCCTCATGGGGACCTCTCAAATGTCCCCACAAGGTCAAAGTTTACTGGTATTACTATCCTTGTGGGGACACTGAAGAACTGTTGACAACATTGAAGAATTGCGTATTGACTGCAGAAAATTCACCTTTGCCATCATTAAAATCTATTAAAATAGCAAACAGTTATTTCAAATTGTAATCATATTTCATTTTGATTAAATAAATGCAGCCTTTGTGAGCATAAGATTTTCTTTCAAAAACGATTTAAAAATCTTACCGACCCCAAACTTTTGAACGGTAATGTAATATCTCAAATAAGATAAATAATAAAATAATAAAAGATACTAACATTTTTTACTATTTTACTATTTTTTATTATTTAGTATTTTGGTAACACTTTACAATAAGATTCATTAGTTAACGAACTAAGAATGAACAATACTTCTACACCATTTACTAATTTTAGTTAATGTGAATTTCAGCATTTACTAATGCATTATTAAAATCACAAGTTGTGTTTGTTAACATTAGTTAATGCACTGTGAACATGAATTAACAATGAACAACTGTATTTTTATTAACTAACATTAACAAATATTAATAAATAGTGTAATAAATGTTTTGTTCATAGTTTGTTCAAGTTAGTTAATACATTAACTAATGTTAACAAATGACACCTTATTGTAAAGTGTTACCAGTATTTTTTAGTATTTTGAATTTTGCACTTTTGCATTTGCATTTTGTCCATAAAATTATTGGACAAATATTCAAGCAGAAAATTACCAACACAATACATTCTCCCCCCACTACTTGTATGATATTATTGACATGATTTGTTGCACTGGACAAGGCTTTGTTGAAGAAGTGACATGATTTGTTGCATTGTTGAAGAAGAAGTGCCAGTATAGGTTTTGAGCACATGCCATCTACTTCTGATTATCCGTTTCACACTGTTGATCAGTGATGACTGTCTGTGGCATTACAGTGTTTTCCCAGCGTTCTGCCGGCTTGACCTGCTTTCTTTATCCGGGCTGCTCTCTTTATCCTTTTGCCCAACAAAACTGCTTGAGTTACTCCTTCAAGATGGTTTGTATTCGACTTCAAATTAAACTGTGGCCGTGAGGCATTTAATCCACAGATTAGGATATTTCTCATTGATAGCCTTTGATTCAGCTTGTCCCTGTTGTCTCCTGTCCTTTCAGCGGGTTTTAAGATCTCTCTGAGCAAGAAAACTGAATTCTGTAGCCATCCGTCAACAGAGGGCTGAAATGGCCTCTCTCCATTATAGTTAATTGAGTTTGTCCCTCCATGTCATCGAATGGGCTTTCTTATCGGAGTCAACAGGGATGTGAGAGTAGACTACCTCTGCTCCAATCCCGCACTCTTAATCTCACATGTCAGTCTCACCACTAGGCTAATACGGCATGCTGCAACTGCAGCACTTTGCAGTAAATGTCCGTTTCCCTACTTAATATTCTGAAACAGTAACAGTATTTTGTTTATGCATGGCTGTTGGTATTTGGCTGTTGGCATAACATTTCAAGCAGTCACCAAACTGGATCTCGAAGAGCAAATTATTCAAGTTCTTTACTTTTATACATTGTGTAATTCGTTGAGAACAAAATGATGTGACAATAGTCAATGGAAACCAAAATCATCAACCCAGTGAGTGCTGGATTCATACCGAATCACACCAAAAATCAAAGTAAAATAAATAAATAAATAAATAAATAAAAATATACAGGCTAATCCAACTTGCATGAATTTTATCAATAATGAAAGTCAGTAGTGTGTATGGTTCCCACATGTCTGTATGCACTCCCAACAATATTTCTGTAAGCTCCTGATGAGATGGGGTATGGTGTCCTGGGGGATCTTCTCCCAGACTTGGATCAGGGCATCAATGAGCTCCTAGACGTCTGTGGTGCTACTTTGTGGTTTCGGATGCTCTGATGCGTAATGTCCCAGAGGTCCTCAATTGGATTCAGGCCTAGGGAACATGAGGGCCAGTCAATGAAATCAACTCCTTGATCATCCAGAAAATGCCTACACACTCTGGCCACATAAGGCTGGGCATTGTCATGCACTAGGAGGAACCCAGGGCCCACTGCACCCATGTAACGTCTTTCAAGGGCTCTGAGAATTTCATCCCAGTACCTAACAGCAGTAAGGGTACCACTGGCTAGCTCATGGAGTTCTGTGCAAGGATATTCCTCCCCAGACCATTGCTGATCCACCGCCAAAATGGTCATGCTGGATGATGTTGCACAGCATCTCCAGGTTCAGATATTCAAGTCTGTCACATGCTCAGTGTAAACCTGCTCTCATCCGTCAAGAGAACAGGGCGCCAGTGGAAGACCTATCAGTTCTCTTGTTCTCTGGCAAATGCCAGTCAGGCCCTCATGCCACCCTCATGGAGACTGTTGGACACTCTGCCAGTGATGCCAGTCATGTGCCTTATTGCATAGCTTTTCACTACATAAATAATTATAGGAATAGGATGGTTTGAGATAAAATTATTTAAATCTTACCTGTTTATTATCCTATAATCCATTACAGTATACTAAACAATCATCCTGGCGAGACGAACGCAGAAACAATATCATAGTACTATTAAAACTGAAGTCCTCCGATTTCATTTTCAGTACAATCGATAGCTATAACGGAGATGCAAGACTGCAGCAGCGTTGCTAGTATGAATCAAGAGAGAGAGTGAGTCTGCGATACCTGGATGAGCGGTATGTTAGTCAGAGTTGCTGTTGATGACGGTTGTTATCAGGGAATAACACACCTCAGAATGCCGGAACTGACCAAGCAGAATCAAGTAATTCAGGAAACTGTGAATAGTGAATAACACAAAATAAGCTCATTGTAAAAACATGCATCAACTTACATTTTTGCTAAACTCCAAAAACTAACCTATACTGTACATACAAATTCACTGCAGTTTCCAGCTAAAATAAATACTAGAGGCAGTAAAACAGCAACAACTTTTATACCTATAATTATTATGGGGCAGATTATTGATAATAATAATAATAAACCCTTATAGATGAAAGTATGTATTAGGCTTTGTTATGATAATAATACAATATATTATTACCATAGTGCATGGTTTGTAAACTAACACATTTTAATGTCTGTGTATTCAAATAAAGTACCTTTATTTTTAAGAGTGTAGTCCTGTGAAACATGAGCCATGATTTCTTTTTTTTTTTTTTAAATCACATGTTTGTTTTGGGTTAGGTGTAGGGTCAGGTTTAGTGTAGGTGGTGTGTTATTCTCAAATTTGTGGCTCTTAACTCCAGTCTGGGGACCCACTGCTCTGCACATTTTGTATGTCTTTCTTATTTAATGCTCTTGATTTAGAATATCAGCTCATTAGGAGAGAGCATGAACTGAGTGTGTTAGATAAGAGAAACATACAAAATGTATGGGACAACTACAGTCTGTAGTTGTGAACTACAGGACTGTAGTTGTGAACCACTGTGATAGAGCATTAAACATTTAGCACCACTCAGTGGACATTTAATTTCTGAAATGCAGAATACAACAACCAATGTAATAAAATGTTGTCAGATTCATGTTCATCTTTTTTCAAATAAGACTGAACATGCTTTTAGTTCTAAACACTGACATTTCACTTTCACTTCAGGTGTTGCAAAATGTGCAAAAAAAAATAATAATAATAATAATAATATTTTTTTTTTTGATTAATTGATCCAGGGTTGCAATAAAAACCTAAGTGATAATGAGTAAATTAATGACAGAATTTCTATTTTTGGGTGAACTATTCCTTTAAGTTAACTTCAACAAAGTAATTAAACATGGTGCATTTTTAAAAGAACTGTTGAACAGTTACAGCATCTGAAACACTTTCCCATTTACTTTCATTCAAATTGTAACCATTTTGTAAATGAGGTTTGTCAGTAAGCCATTTGGGTAACAATTTATTTTAAGGTGTCCTTGTTACACATGTACTTACTATCATAATAACAATAAATTATGCATAATTACATGCAAGTAACCCTAAGCCAAACCCTAGTCCTAACCCTAACCATAGAGTAAGTATATTAATTAATATTACCCAGTACTTAAAATGTATAATTACAGTGTAACAAGGACACCTTAACATAAAGTGTAACTGCCATTGTATTTTAGAAAGTGGCCTCTTTTGTGTATGTTTGTATTCATTATTTCCTCTTGCTGTGAGCTTGGGTAATCTGGCTCATCTCTATAGCTCCATTCCACCTCCAGCAGTGGCATCCACGATTTGCATGCCATGTTTGTCTTTGCTAATCATGCCGTGCTTCTCCAACAAGACTTGCAACATCAGAACATGGCTGTTCATCTAATTAAGGTGCTAATTGAATTAAATGACTCTGGTAATGAGTAGACGAGTAGCATAAAAAGCAAAGAGTCAGAACAGGCTAATTAACAAAAGAGCCTGGCTTAATTATAACACTTAAAATACATGCAGCACTGCCCTCCCATATTGTTAATTGGTGCACAGGGAAATTTATGATAATTGGGGTAATGATAGTTGTGCGAGGGGCCGTTCCCAAGCCAGAAGAGTCTTGTGTGCTGGTGTTAATTAGTACTCAGAATATTATAGTGCTTGAATTCCTTAATTCTTATGGTGATATTTGATTTTGTCTTGTTTTGTTCTTATTTTTTTTTTTCCTGCTTGATTTACAGTGGGGTCCAAACAAATTAAACCTACTAATATATACATTTAAAATGTATTTATTTTATTAAGTTATTTATTATTATTATTATCATTAATCATGGATATAAGCTAAATGTTATAGGAATTATGACAATTGAAGAAAAAAAAAAGTTTTCATGAAAAACAGTGGTTCTCCACTCCAGTCCTGGGGGCCCTCTGCTCTGTACATTTTCTATCTGTCTTTCTTCTGCAGGGACATGCACAAGCCTGG
Source organism: Cirrhinus mrigala (assembly GCA_036247105.1). Lineage (NCBI taxonomy): Eukaryota > Metazoa > Chordata > Actinopteri > Cypriniformes > Cyprinidae > Cirrhinus > Cirrhinus mrigala. Next base: position 31,474,296 of record CM070020.1, read on the forward strand.
TGGCTTGAGCCACTGCCCCTCTGCCCTCATCAACTGAGGTGCTCCTCTCAGTGTGTAATTTCTGAAAAATGTGCGTTTTGGTTGTTTTTTTAATATTAGTTATTTAATGCATTTTGATGGTGCAGAGCAGATAAGTTATTGCAATAATGGTCTCCACTGGAGCATTCTACAGTGGTCCACAGCAAACGGCTCCTCTCGGCTGGATCCACTGTAATTTACCTGAGCATTTGAATAGAGCCAACACGCTCATCCCTGTAATGTCCCTTTATATTTGCGGGCTACAAGATAAAAATCCCTAATGCCTCCATATTAAAAGAGCTTGCCTCATTTACAAATGTAATTTGAATTGAGGATAGTCTTCCAATATCCCTCTCATTTGGGTAGCAATTGAATAGCTCTCTATTTGGAAAGCTCTCTTTTTCTCTTGTGGACTCTGGCGGCTGATGGAGTGATTAGAGGTGCTGGGAGCTGTTAGAGATTAGTCAAGCAGAGAGAGTATAAATTGGCAAGGATGTTTTATCAGCGCGTGTCACAATATATGAAAGCAGATGTGCATGCGTGAAGCTGCTCTCCCACATTACACTCAGCGAATAATTGAGATCTTTTTTATTCCTGCAGATTACCGCTCTCACTGATCACGCTGTCACGTCAAAGTGAGCACTTCATTCGCCTTGTATGCACGCCAGATCTATTTTGCTTTGGTAATGGGCTGATATTACCGCTGCACAAAGACGATGAAGACATCAGTGTGATAGATAGGCGAAAGATTAAATGGGATCTTTATGACTTCTTTGATCATCAGTTATGACTGCATGATAAGATGAGCCAAGTTGGGTGCTGATTTGTTCTTTATTGGATGCAAACATTAGCCAGGGGCAGCCAAGCTTGTGCTGATGCTCTCATTTAAGGTGGAACAGAGCCTCTACATGTTTCATCCAAAGTGAAAGGGGTGGGGGTGGTGATAAAGGATCTCTGCTGACAGATTAACAGCACATACCGTTTACTTGGTACTTGAAAACATGAGTTTATAACAGTAATTGGAGCACCTTATTTCAGGACTGCTTTTTCTTGGATTTGTTTTTAATAATTCAAAATATGTATTTGCTTAGATTTAAAATATATTTAAAATTTATATATATATGGAATGCATGTGATACTCATTCCTAGTTTCCAGTTCCCAGTGTTTAGTTCCCTCGCCTGGCTTCCCCGTTTTCGACTGTTCGCCGCCTGCCTATTGGACTCTAGCTCGTTTCAAGGATTATTCTCTCGTCTCGCCTCTGACATTCCTGTTTACTATTGTTTGACCCTGCCTGCCTGACCTTGTCTATGTCTCGTCCAGCTAATAAAGGTTTGCATATGGATCTGCTCGTCTCTCGTCTCGCTCCCTCCGTTACAATTATAGATTTTTTTTAATGTTTATTTTTATTGTTTTTGTTTTTAAAATGGACTTTTAGGAGAAAATCTGTGGAATTTCTACACAGCGGATTTGCACATGGTAAAATGTGTTATTCACACTCTTATTGGAAGCTAAACCACAATCAGATGAAACAAAATATTTAATTAAACACACAATCTAATAATGATGAGGAAAGTTCTGCAGATTTCTTGTTATTTATTTATTTATTTAGGGTTCAGATATTCAGTTCCATAGAATAAATTAAGTCAAATTAAGAATTTTTGGCTGTTAATGTGTATTAGCAATAATATTTTGCATATATTATTCATGGCTGTGACATTAATTTAAGGTAATTGGCTATTTGGAGGTGATTTACATTAAAAGATTTTAAAAGAAAACAAACAGCAGACAACTCTCTTGTGTTGTGTGTGTTTTTTTTTTTTTGTTTTTTTTTTTTTGAAGCCTGGACAGCTGTCTATTTACGTTAATACACAGTCATATAACTAGAAGGCTAGAGTCTAGTCCATACCTTAAACATGCTGTTTCATGCTGTTTCCACCTTAAATCTGATAGCTTAAACAAGATTTTTTTTTTTTTTTCTACTATGCAGATCAAGGCTTGGGCACTCAGCGATGACAGATACTAATGTCTAAATCAGCGTCCCAGACCAGACTGGGGTGTTGCTCGTGTTCTCCTTTGAAATGTCACCTGTTCCCATCCACCGATTTGCATAATGCAAAGTTTCTCACTCGTAAAATACAGATTAAGAGGAGAGATGGGGAGCCATTCGTAAAAAGCGGAGAGTCATTTCATAGCACTGGCTTCCCTGGTGATTAACTCACTCACCACCATGGCCAGCACCGCTGAAATGTTAACGCTACAGTATTAATTACATGCCTACAAACTGCTCAGCCAAACCGTAATGACCTCTGAGCACACCGGTGCATGAGTGCATGTGTTATAATCAAGGTGTGAAATCTTGGAGCACCAGTTAGATGTACCTACTGAGCAATGTGCCACATTCATGACCATCCATTTAGAAGTGCAGCTCTGCATGTTTTCAAGGGCTTTATGCTAACATGAGCCAAAACATATGAGGATGGATCAGCACTGCAAAAAGTGGAAACCTGCAACTGTTACTAAGAGATATTACTACCTGATTTAACTTAGCAGCTAATTAATGTATTTAGGATGATTGAGCATTATTAATATTTTTGACTTGAATAAAACAAGATAATTTATATCTTACCATTTTTAGATTACGATTTTTTCAGTAAGGGATCTCTGATAAAATTAAGGATTGCTGACTTATAATAACATGCACATGGTAGCATATTCATGTATATTAAATGCTTTGTTATGATGGCTACCCCTTCTAAAAAGGCCATAAACATAAACCAATCAACAATAAACATTGAAAAATCCAAAAATAATTATAGTAAATATGAAAAGATTTTTATGAAATCAGTGTGATGGAAAGTACTAAAATGTAAAAACTGAAAACTCTGATGCAGAACATCAGTTGGTGGTATTGTTTGTTTATTATTATTTATAAATTTGCTGCCTGAGAGAGGGCAAAATTCTTGTCTGATTTCTAATCATTTAACTGACAGTGTCTGTTAAAATTCTAAAACGTTTAAGTGGCGTCGTGGTGGGACCTCACTTGTCTTCTTGACAGCCTAACAATAAATTTCATCTTTGGGCCTCTAAATGCTGAATACACAGAATGACGGGACTGTTGAATTGCTTTGTGCTTGATAGCGGCCTACTGTGAACATTTTTTCCTTCATTTGTAAGCCTGTTGCAGCAGTGGGTGAGAATTGACTCAATGCAGCTAACTCTAGCATTAAGTGACACCTGACCGAGGACTTCTGAAACACTAGCCTTATTAAGGCACGCAGGGACACCTTTCATCCCCTGCACCGCATGCAAGGATTGCTGCTGCTGCGCCGATAACGCTGGGTGGCTGATAAAGTCGACGAGTAATGGATTTTTACTAATGAGAAAAGTGCCGCTGATTATGACGAATAGCCTTGGACCAACAGGCTAAGCTGCTACACAAGCCTCCAATTGTTAGCTGCACAGGTTTTGCATTTCATTATGTACTGCCCCGCTTATGTGTAAACCCTGTTCACAATGTGCTGTGTGCACTCAAAATACAGTTTTCCTAGTGTATTGAATTTTTTGAGTGTCAACACTGGCCTCAGAAGTTATTGTTATCCACCCTGGCATTTACAAACTTTGCCATCTGTATCATTAAACTTAAATAAAAATATGTTTAAAACATTGCTGCCAGACAGAAGGCTGAATGCCCATGTATTTGCTTTATTTAATTCTAAAAGGACATTATTGTCCCATTGGGTTTTGTTTCATGTTTATGTTTCCATGTCTTTTATTTTGTAATTTTGTTGTTGCAATGTTTCTTCTGTGCCCTTATGTGTTCTTTTAGTCCATGTGTCATGTTCCCATTGGTTCATTGTCTTGTCATGTGCTTATCAGTTCTGTTTGTTCATTGGTTCCTGTTTTATTTTAGTATTTATGCTGCCTTCACATGCTATAGGAATTTGGACATAAACGGCCTCTCAAATCGTATTTACTACTGGGAAACTTAGAGATTATTTTAATAGTCGAGTTTCTGAGTTGGTCGGGCCATAAACTTTAAACATGGTGTAGACGACAACGATTGCTGCTGTCTTTTAATTAATTTAATTATCTTTTAATTCATTCGTTTTTTTTTTTTTTTTTTAACAACAACTACATCACCTTGACTTGTATATACAATTTTGAACATACAATTTTGAACATTTGAAGCATGTTTGTATGTTTTAAAAAAAGAGAAATAAGCATATATTTGACCGAAATTCCAGAATCGTCAACTACCTAACAAAGGGGGGAGCCAGCCAAAGCCGCAGGAGCCGGAGGGACGAGGGAGCCCGGAGAAGCCGTATGGCAGATGGTTTCTGGTGGAGCTGGGGAAGGGAGGAGCCAGGGTGGAGCTGAAGTTTTGACAGGCCAAGGTGGAGCAGGGGGCGCACAGGCTGGAGACGGAGACAGGGGATCCATGAGGCGGGGTGAGGCTGCTGGCCTGCAGAACAGTACTGATATGGGCTGCTGAGGGGCTGGAGGACAGCAGCTAAGCTGGGGCTGAGGAACTGGCTGACTGAGGAGGCAGGAGAGGGAGGCTGGGTGGGAATTCAGGGCAGACAGGAGAAACAGGAGCTACTGGAGCTACTGGAGGGAAAGAAGATGCTGGAGATACAAGCGCCATAAGAGATACTGGGGAATTGGGCAAAGCCTCACCAAAAAAAGTCTATTAAATCCTCCTCAAAAATGTCCTTCAGTTCATCCTAATAGCCAGTGACAGCAACCAGTGACATCTCTACCACAGCGGTAGTGTTGTGGGTGTGGCTCTCTTTCCAGTCCCTGAGCTCCACAAGTACTCCCTCAGCGGCTGTCTGCGGTGTAGCCGGCTCACGCACCTGGTCAAACCTTTGTTGTGAGGCAGGCTCCGGTGCAATGGTACCTTCCGACCTTATCCTTGGTCTATGTTCCTCCATCGCAGCATGCTTACCTCTTCGGATCTGCGGTGGGCACATGCAACACCCCCCTTGCATCGATCGCTGATGGTGAGTGGCTGGTCTCTGGCAGTGTCCTCAACAGGACAGACGGTGAAAGGGGAGTCATTGTGCACCAGTACCCACTCCACGTAAATGGCGAAATCCTCTTTAGGGCCGTCTGCTGGAATGCATCCGGGTAATGAGTCTGGCACGCGAGATGTAATAAGTCCCATGTGTGGCTCTCCAGCGGATGGTCTCCCTGCTCCAGGCAGAGGAGTTAAACTGAGGGAAGGTCCATAAGGAAAAATAAACAAACAAAAAAGAAAAATGCCGCTCAAACAGTTTTCGGCCAGTTATTCTGTAATGCGTCTCTGGTAGATAAACTCACGGAGAGCAGGAAATCCAAAAGAACAGTCTTTAATATGAATCCACTCAAGAACAGACAGGAATACTCAGGAATAATCCAGGTAAACATGTAACAGAGACAATAACTGGCAAATGAACTTGGGGAGAACTCAGGACTTAAGAACACAAGGACTAATGGGATAATTAATGACACAACAGGTGGGAACAATAAACTAAATCAAGACACAGGCAAAACTAGGTCACAAGAGAAACTCAGAACACACCGACATGTAACAGTAATATAGTTGAATTTTCAAATATGAAGTCTTGGATTATTTCGATCATGATTTTTCCCTTTTCTTCTAAATAAAAATCAGAAAATTTATTCCTGTTTTTTTTGTGTGTGTGTGCTTTTAAATTCTGTTTACAAACTCACCACACAACACTAATGTCAATAATTGTACTTTTTGGAAAGCCATTTGTTTTCTTAAAAAAAAAAAAAAAAGAAAAAGAAAAATGACACCTTGCACTTGAAAATTCCCTTCAAAAAATAAAAGTAATCCACTGCGTTTTCAACGGCTCAGATGTCAGGAGTAAATGATGACTCATTATTACATCCAACAACAAAACACCTCTTAGGAAACCTGCTCTGGCTTTGAAACAATGGCAAACTGTTTACAGCTCACACAGGAGTCTATGCTAAAATTGCAGTGTCCGTCAACAGTCGTGGGAGGGGCCTGTGCAAAGCGACGTCAGTTTGACCAGAATCTGTGAACGACTTGGTCTGCTTATGATTTGTGGGAATTAAAAGAAAAAAAGCACTGGGTGTTTTTTATTATTATAGGGTGGATGTGTACACACACTGCCAAGACACATTTAAGTTTAAACATGTAAAATGTAAAAGTGAATTTTGCATCCGATGTTCCCTTTAAAGCTGCAATTGGGCCAACGCCAACAACCTTGTGGGCAGGATGCAGCAACATATAGTGCCATTGCGCTGTGGGCATCCCGGGTTCGAATCTCGGCTCAAGGACCTTTCCCGCTCCCACCCCCCTCTCTTTTTCCCACTTCGCTTCTTGTCTGCTCTGCGGTGTCATATCATAATAAAGGACAAAAAAAAAGCTATTGCTAAAAAATAGTATTACTACGATCTTATGTTCTGACATAGCATCACATAAAAAATTAAGGTGAAATATATTGTATTTATCATTTAAGGTAAATATGATGTTATCAGACAAATGATTCTCTCAAGCAACGTTTGTAGCAATAATCCTGCCAGTTCCTGTTCTCTTATTGTAAGTCAAATGAGCCAGATTACTGAGATGTTCACCTTTTGTTTGTAATGGCTCTTGGTGCCTCTGCCCCAGTCTTCGAGTAGTTATGATGATTGGATTAGGACTGGTGTAAATGGTGCAGGCTGCTATACCTGAATACTTCATTTGCATGATTTGTTTGGGGTTGTCACCCAGGTGCTTTGTCTCCAGATCTAAGCACTGCCCCCTAAATGTATATAAACTACAATGTATCACTGCCTTCGTTGGACGACTTTTGATGACTGCAGCGCCACGCAGCGCATTCTCAATAAAGAACTCTGCTGAAGATACCCAAGAGTCTCCTGGTCTTTGCTTCTGAGTTTCCAACAGACGCTTTTTTTTAATGGTAATGTTATCTATTCTTTTTGTTAAGAGAAAGAAAAAACATATTAAGAACAGAATTAACATGCTTTATGTAAAATGTATTTATGTAAATGTAAAATAAATAAATTATCTATAGCAAAAAAAAATAGCAATGTTTGAACAAATCACTATTAGACAAAACAAATTAATATAAAACATCTGTTTGTAAATTGAAGTACAATAATAAATGCAATAAATGCAAAACATACAAATGAAATATTTTTTTCAGGAAGGTCTAATTGTGTATTCAGAGTATAAGTACTCTTTTATAAGTAGCAGCCTATAAAAGAAACTGATTAAAGTATTCAAATGTAGCGGCTTTTAATGTGCTTTTAATAACTGTTTTTATCATCAAACACATTCTGCAGTTTAGAAACAGTGTACTGTATTTTACGACAATCACAGATTTTGTTTATTGGGATGTTAAGTTTGAACTTTTCAGAAGGAACAAATAGAATGTACGCTAAACAGAATGTGGCACAATAATTATTTTACCTGAAATATCTTGTTTTCATAATCCTTGGAAGCCAACATCGAACTTGAAAATCAAATTAATGACACAACTCCAAAGTGTATCCAGACTTTTAAAGTGCCCCTATTATGGATTATAAAAGGTTCATATTTTGGTTTTGGAAGTCCCCAACAACAAGTTGACATGCATGCAAGGTCAAAAAACACTTTTCTTGTCTTATAATATGCATTTATTTTTACCTTATTTGCTCAACGACTCCCAAACGATTTGTCAAAACGAATCATTTGTCCAAACCACTCCTTTGCGTGACACTAATCTGCGGTGATTGGTCCAATGACCCAGTCTTTTGTGACTGGTTTAACGTTACTGCGTGCAGCAAATTTCAAACACGGAACACCTGTCACCTTTACTCTAGCCCACAACTTGGTGTAAACAACAACACCCAAACAGCCATAGTATATGCGTCAACCCACACAGAAACATATTGATAAAGCACTGCAGCTTGTACACCAACGTATTGTTCTATTCTTTATCAGAACTTCAAGTAATAACAACGACAAACATTCACTATTCATCGACACGTTTCTAGACAATAGTGAGTGAACAGATAAAGCCGTTAGCTGGTTAGCCAGAGACCTACGAGCTGCGCGGAGCGAACAAAACACACACACAACTAAATACGTATTTTGCATGATACAGAGTAACGTTACATGAGAGCAACAAGTTTTAAAGGATTACTCCACTTTCAGAATAAAAATGTCCTGATAATTTACTCACCCCCATGAGCGATATAGGATGATTTTGAACGATCGCTAGAAAATACAACCATCAATTATTAATCACACTTACAGTTAGAGGTTAGAGGTTACAGTTAGAGAAAAAGATTTGAATTCCTGACGACTCGTTCAGGCAATTGTGAACCGACCCTTTTTTTTGATAGACAATAACTTTATTTATCGTTCACTGTCGGCTTCACAACTTTGTAGATAGTTTATATTCACATACAGCTACATGACACACTGCAATGAAAGGTCATATTTGAAAAGGCATACTAGCAGCACTTTAAACATTAAGTTCTGTGCACCATCACCACTAATTAAGCAGGAGCTTTTGTGTTGTGTCATTTTATGCTAGAGTTAGCTACATTGAGTCAGTTCTCACCCACTGCCGCAACAGACTTGCAAATGATGAGAAAATGTTCACACTAGGCCATATCAAGCACAAAGCAATACACCAGTCCTCAGGTGGTGATCTGCCTTGTGTACGCGCAAAATGCTCCAGTCGCTCACTTAATCACACAATATAAGCAGCCCCCTGACACAGATGTTCAGAGCAAAAGCACTTCTATGTCTGCCATGTTCAGAGCAAAAGCACTTCTATGATGAAGTAGCAACTGTGCTGCTGGTCTCATAAGGGAGTGTAGGTTGCTTACACTAACCACTATATGTGCTAGCAAGCAAAGCTGCTGTCATTGCCTTCTGTGATAAGCACTGGCTGTGTTGCCGCTTTTCATATTGGTGTGTAACGTTGCTATCGCTAACCATTATATTGCCGTTCATTGTCTTCTATGCATCGGCTATGCTACTGTATTTCTTAAGTCCAAGGCCAATTCACACCACACAGAAAAAATGGCAACAAACATGTTTGTTGGGATTTTTTTGGATCAGTGTGTTACCCCGGTTGGCGTCTGTTGCCATTGACTGAAAATATTCAATCAGCGTTTAGTTTGTGAGCACATTATTAGAACAATCTCTCTGACTGAGCTGAATTAGATTGCAGGAGCACCAATTATCTTAGTATCTGGAAAATGCCTGCTTCGATATTCCGATGTTTCTGAGTTTGCTTCAAGGGTACAATGTACCACTTTGCATATATTGACGGAATATGTGAACGTGGCTTAGAGTGTCCCAGGCTTCTGCCTCTCAAGCGCACAGCATATTCCATTCTTAGAGAGTGGAACTGGTCTTTATTTTGATGCGAGCCCACCTTCCAAAGGGGTGCTCCTAATCCATAATTGCTACCCTGTTGAGTTCGAGCTAAGAAGTTTCTACCTTTAAGAGGTGTCCAACTCGGTCCTGGGAAGACCACTTTCCTGCAGAGTTTAGCTCCAACTTGCTTCAGCACACCTGCCTGGAAGTTTCTAGTATGCTTAGTAAAACCTTGATTAGCTGGTTCAGGTGTGTTTAATTGGAGTTAGAGCTGAACTCTGCAGGCCAGTGGCTCCCAAGCAGGATTGGACACCCCTACTTGAAGAGTTCACTCAGGAATCACTCAGGCTCCCGATGGCCTTGGCAGTGAGCCAACTGGGACTGCATGACGTTCTTGGAAACAGCACCCTTTGCAAGACTTGGGCTGTGTTCCAGTTAATTTTTTTTGTGCCCCTCCCTCACTAACTTCCCGCCATCTCATTTACTCGGATGTTCGTCATTGATTACATTGCATGAGTGCCCACTACTGGCACTTTTGCAATTGGCTGAACTGGAATGTCCTAAACCCTTCATCACTTGGAATCTGCTATGGAGTTGCTTTATTACACTGACCAAAATTATAAATGCAACACTTTTGTTTTTGCCCCCATTTTTCATGAGCTGAACTCAAAGATCTAAGACTTTTTCTATGTACACAAAAACGCAATTTCTCTCAAATATTGTTCACAAATCTGTCTAAACCTGTGTTAGTGAGCACTTCTCCTTTGCCGAGATAATCCATCCACCTCACAAGTGTGGCATATCGAGATGCTGAATAGATAGCATGATTATTGCACAGGTGTGCCTTAGGCTGGCCACAATAAAAGGTCACTCTAAAATGTGCACTTTTACTGTATTGGGGGGGTCGGGGGGGTCGAGGGGGTCGAGGGGGTCGGGGGGGTCCAAAAACCGGTCAGTATCTGGTGTGACCACCATTTGCCTCACGCAGTGCAACACATCACCTTCGCATAGAGTTGATCAGGTTGTTGATTGTGGCCTGTGGAATGTTGGTCCACTCCTCTTCGATGGCTGTGCGAAATTGCTGGATATTGGCAGGAACAGGAACACACTGTCGTGTATGCCGATCCAGAGCATCCCAAACATGCTCAATGGGTGACATGTCCGGTGAGTATGCTGGCCATGCAAGAACTGGGATGTTTTCAGCTTCCAGGAATTGTGTACAGATCCTTGCAACATGGGGCCGTGCATTATCATGCTGCAACATGAGGTGATGGTCGTGGATGAATGGCAAAACAATGGGCCTCAGGATCTCGTCACGGTATCTCTGTGCATTCAAAATGCCAAAAATAAAATGCACCCGGGATTCATCCGTGAAGAGAATACCTCTCCAAAGTGGCAGATGCCATCGAATGTGAGCATTTGCCCACTCAAGTCGGTTACGACGACGAACTGCAGTCAGGTAAAGACCCCGATGAGGATGACGAGCATGCAGATGAGCTTCTCTGAGACGGTTTCTGACAGTTTGTGCAGAAATTCTTTGGTTATGCAAACCGATTGTTGCAGCAGCTGTCCGGGTGGCTCGTCTCAGACAATCTTGGAGGTGAAGATGCTGGATGTGGAGGTCCTGGGCTGGTGTGGTTACACGTGGTCTGCGGTTGTGAGGCCGGTTGGATGTACTGCCAAATTCTCTGAAATGCCTTTGGAGATGGCTTATAGTACAGAAATGAACATTCAATTCACAGTCAACAGCTCTGGTGGACATTCCTACAGTCAGCATGCCAATTGCACACTCCCTCAAAACTTGCGGCATTGTGCTGTGTGATAAAACTGCACATTTTAGAGTGGCCTTTTATTGTGGCCAGCCTAAAGCACACCTGTGCAATAATCATGCTGTCTAATCAGCATCTTGATATGCCACACCTGTGAGGTGGATGGATTATCTCGGCAAAGAAGAAGTGCTCACTAACACAGGTTTAGACAGATTTGTGAACAATATGTGAGAGAAATAGGCATTTTGTGTACATAGAAAAAGTCTTAGATCTTTGAGTTCAGCTCATGAAAAATGGGGGCAAAAACAAAAGTGTTGCGTTTATAATTATGGTCAGTGTATTTACATTTTTTTCTTTATGAATTTGTTTGATGCATTCTGTATGTATATAGATATGCTTGGGCTGTTATAAATATTTAAAATATATATATTACACAGTTGTTTGAGGTAGGGATAAATTAAACGCTATCTGCAATGACATCATTATCATGTTGCATTGTGATCAGAGGGGCCTGAAGTGTACATATGAAGTAGACTCGTTCCCTCAGTCAAAATCGAGGGTCTGTCCATATAAACTTCCCTCATCCACTTAACGAAGTGAAGCACACTTGGCAGCTGGAATTCCCCAGAGTGTCTAAAAGTTAAGCTAAGCTGCTAAGCTCTTTTGTCATGACAAGGCCAACCTACTTGCTTTGAGCCCACGTGGTGGTGGTATTTCCACTAGGTGCTGTTACTTATGCCCAGGGTTTTTGTTGAGCCTTGCTCTATTCAATCGAAAGATTCAGAGGAATGACTCTTAGCACTGCCTTATATAGGCTGAAGAAGATGCAAACCAACTTTTCAATTGCATGGATCACAGTTGTGGAGTTGTAACGTTTGTAGTTCTTTTTATAGCTTTTTGTCATGAGTGTCTGGGGATGATCTCATCCAAATCGGATGAATGGCTTAGGAAGAGTTCAAAAAAGTATATATATATATATATATATATATATATATATATATATATATATATTAGTGAACCTTTAATACCATTGGCTGTGTTGCCAATAGCATTGGTAACCTGTACTGACTTGGTATTTGACTTCTTATCTAGTTTACCATGAAATAATAAATGAGTTCTGTAAAATTTGTCAAAAATCAATTAATCAAACAAGGCCATGCTTCAATTAATCATTTAGATGTGTCACGGTCTATTTTGCAATATAAATCATATACATATGCATATTTATGCATTTTGTCTGTTCTGTATGGCTCCCGTATTTTAAGCAAATTTGGATACTGAAAATAGAAGTGCAAATATGTTAACACCTTTGGTGTTCAAAAAAAAGCATTTACTAAGACAGGATTTACTGGAAAAAAAAAATAGCAATGAAAAGGCTTGGACATTTATTTTTTGTGGAGAATCTGATTGCATATTTCAATTTATGGAAGGAGAGTATCTAAATAAATCATGCAACATGATTTACTTATTTACGGTTAGCAGTAGTCAATTTACTGGTATTTGTACCATTATTTAAGACCCCCTCAAAACCTGTCTTAACCCATTTTGCGCTTGACATGGCTGCAGTAGTTGCTAATTTTCACTGCTCTTGGTAGATTGCATTAGTCATTATAAAAATCAGCTGACTGTGTCTCTGTTCTTTAATTTTAAAGATCTTTTGTAAAGTAAAAGATGCAAACAATTTCATACTGCATTTTCCTCTCATTTTGCTTGTGTCTTTTGTTTAAATGATAAAATTAGTCTTCATTTTGTTTATACAAAACAATATTTGTCTTCTGATGTTGGGGTGAAATATGACCTGGATGTGTATTTCACAGGTTTAGTGACATTCCCCCATATAGACCACCACCTGAGACCCAGCAACTGTTTGTCTTGTGTTTCTTTGAGCTGAATACCCCTGCTGGAGTGCCTATTAAATCCCAGGGTTAAACAACTGCTCTATACACTGATCTTTAAGAAAACACTCGGCAGTTAAGCAAAGCATACATTAGGTCGACATGAAGAGTGTGCGCTTGTCACTGTCATCACAGACTTGTGCTTTAGGGAATGTGTGAAATGGGAGGGTCAGAGGAGAGGGCAAAGCTCATAAACGGTTCTGAAAGGAGTCAAATAATGGGATCCCTGATGTGGAACGACCATTGAAAAGCTTGCTTATGTAAATAAGGTCGAGATGTTGAAATCCATTATGAGGCTCATTTACATAAAGCACTTCAAATGGGATGTGCAGGACGGCCCAGACTATGAGCCCCCGCCCACAAACGCGGACCCCTTCTCGCACCCTCGACCCTAAAGAGAAGAATAGAGCATATACTCCAAACATAGACAGACACACGAGTCTCAGAGGATATTATCAATGTCATTGCTATTCACTCGTAGACCAGCGAAGGTTTCAACTTGGCGTCCTCTGATCTCCATATCACCCCTAACAGGCCGACACTGTATTAGCCAATCATCTTTGATAGATGAAGCATGGAAATTAGTGCCAGACTTAAAGTGATAACCACAAGCAGAGCTAACATCCCATTATGGCAGACTTAATTGATGAGCTCATTAGGATCATTATTAGAGAAATTGATTTCAAATAGGCACTTAAATCCTGCCTGCTAAAAAGGTGGAGGAGAAACACTCCACAATGCTCTCTGAATCTCTAAAATACATAATGGAGCAAATAATTTAATCGGCTTTCTTTAATTAATTATTTTAGATGGCGTAATGTGATCGCGTAACGCGTAAGCCGCATAAGCCGTTAAAACATTTATGTATCAAATCAACCCTCTTGGTAACATTAATGACTGCTCATTGTGCGTTCTCCTGTAATTTATTAATTAACCGTAATCTTAGGCATTCAATTACTCGTGTGCAATGGGTAATTTAGAGGTGTACAAAGTACTTCTTGATTGGAGCCCAAAAGACAGCACTACTTACATAAATTTTCAAATCTATTTTTAGAAAATGTCTATCTTTTAGAAATTATTAACATTTATCCCTTACAGGTTCTCTAAATTGAAGTTTTAATACACTGTTAAAAACTGGTCACTGTCCATAAACTGAAGCAGTTACAGTGGCTTTATGTATTTTTTTATTGTGTTAGGGGCCTGAATTTGTGATTTGGTTGTCTTATGATGTCATTCAAATGTTGCTGATCTCCATGAGTTTAGCATCAGTGTTTATTTAAACAGATTATTTTTATTTAAATTATATATTTTTATTATTTAAAACAACTTTTTATATCTGGTTTGGAATTAACTGGAATTCCTGCTGTATATATTTATTTATATTTATAAAATTTTATTTCTATCTGCTACATGCCCAAACTCTGAGAGGTCATACACATGGATGTCGTGGTGCACTTTTCAACATACTGGTAAGGTAGGAAATTGTAGAATGTTACAGTCTGATGTGTTAAGTTGTATTCCAGAAGCTTTCCTCTATGGTGTTTTGGATTTAGGCTCTCAAGGAGCTTCAGACAAGCATACATGAAGAAAACTGTCTAAAAACTAGCTTCAAAAGTCTGCGTGTTTGCTGTATTATTAGGTTGTTAGTTGTGTAAAAATGACCTTTTGAGGCAGTGTTATATTAGTATAATTTAGATTTCATTATAGTTTTTATAAATACTTCAAATTATTTGTGTGGGGATGGTGTGCTCCACTCCGCCACTTGCTGAGGTGTCTTCTCTGGCCTGTCTGATTCCACCGGCATGCCTACTTGATGATGTTTGTAGCGTGTTTGCTATGGACGGAGTGTCTGCATCTTGCGTTTTGTTTGGGGTCCTGAAGTTTGCACTCGTTTTGTACTGTATGGCATATGAGATGCAGTTCAAGGCAGGTTGCTTGCTGTAACATTACGCACTTGACGACGGACTTCTCTGGTTACATAATTTTTTACATAATCGGTGTTCATTCTGCTTAGACATATGTATTTTCTCACTTCAGAGTTGACTAAGATACCATGATTGTTTGTGGAGAATGACGTTTATTCTCAATCGTTTATTGTATTTGTTCTTATGTGTTCTGTGTTTATTGTTGATTATAACATGCTTTGAGCTTTGGAAAAGCGCTATAAAAATAAACGTATTATTATTATTATTTGTTTTAATTATAGTTAAAGTTTTAGTAATTTTGTTGTGTTTTTGTCTCTTTTTTTTAGTTTTTATTTTAAATATTGTCCGTATAGTTTTAGTACATTAAGTTGTAGGACATGAAAATAAGAAATGTTGCCTTGGAAAGGCAACATAAGTTCTACATTGTTTTTACATTTTTTTTTTTTTTTTTTTTTAATCAGTTAAAATGCATTTAATTTCAAGTACTTTTTTTTTTTTAATGCTTTTAGTTTTTTTTAACTATAATAACCCTGCTTTGAGGTAAAAGTGACATAGGTAACACTTTATTTTTATAGTCCACTTTAGACATTCTACTAACAGTAAGTAACTTTGCAACTGCATGTCAACTAGTCATTAGAGTATTAGTAGACTGTCTGCTTAATATCTTCTAACACTCTTCTAAACTTTGCAAGTATATGTCAGCTTATTCTACTAACCCTAAACCTAACCTAACAGTCTGCTCTGAGAATTAGTAGACATGTGGTTGCAAATCAATGAGAATTAGCAATTAGTATTGCAAAGTTACTTATAGTTAGTAGAATGTCTAAAGTGGACTATCAAAATAAAGTGTAACCATGTGTAACCATATACTTCCTTCAAATACTGGGGACTTCCTTCTTACATTTTCAGAAGCTGTCATCACGAAAAAAAAAATAAATAAAATAAAAAACTGTAAACAATGCATGCAAACTAAACTACATTCAAATGGACAATACATCAATAAGAATTAAGTGCAGTTCCATGTGGTTTAACCATTTAGTTGAATACTTTAAATGATGCCCCCAAAAAGTCCTGTTTTCCACTGTTAATTACAACACTGTGCTAGCATTCGTGTGTTCTTTTAAAAATGATCATTAAACACCCACACCCACTTTTGAAAATGTGCATATCGTTGTAAATCAGAGCATTGCTAGTTCTTTGACATTTTAAAACCACTCAAATTTTGTGTTTATCCCTGAAAGCTTTTTTTTAGCAGAGTGACAGCATTTGATTCTTAGACATATTTGCTGGAAATTTAGAATTTTCTTTAACTGGTACTTGGCTTCAAAAATGAAGGACAATACAAAATCCTCTATTGAGGGGAATAATACAGACTGTTCGCCACTAGTGGGACATGGACCATTATCAAGGCTCTATTCAATGAGAGACGTTAAAGCTTGTGTGGCTGCTCTCTAAGCCACAGGAAGTCCATCCTCAACTATCCCCCTCACTTGATTCAATATGTTTAAATTGGTTCCCCAGCGCATTGATATTTCAGCTATCCATATTGTGCTTCGAGTAAGGATTACACGTTTAGAGGGAACAGATCGTTTGCTGGCATAAAGGTGGTCTTAGCTCACTGAAGCCCTTATCAGCTGTGCAAAGACTCTCATGCATTCAGAACGCTAAAATCCCATTTAATTGAATTTCTTTTTAGACACACAAGCCTAGACTTTTTTGGCATTAAATTTTACGTGGCCTTTCGGGATGCTTAAATTCTTGCCGGCGTTTTGTCAAAAAAGGAACTTGCAAATTATTTATCAAATTGCCTTTTTTCCCACTGTCTACCCCTTCCATGTTCTATTCTATGTTCCATGTTCATATATATATATATATATATATATATATATATATGAAGAGTTCAGATGCAAAAGCCTCTAAGCATGTCTGATGTTTTTCTTTAAAATTTGAATTTCTTTCTGGCTACTCTGTATAGGTTTCTATGTAAGTACTGGCACTTCTGAATGGGTTTAGGCTGGTTTTTAGCGCATTTAAAGTGAAAGTACTTGATGAACATATACTATGTGTATATGTGTGGAGAGCATTCACTCAGCATCTTATTTTTGATCAAGATGTCTTTTGCATTGGAACACTACACACACAAACACACATATATATATATATATATATATATGTTCTTCTTCTGAGGACTAACTTAGTGTCTTTAAAAAAAACTCACCAGTGGGAGGCTATTTGGGGAGAACATGTTACCATGCCAACAGGCAACACATCAGGAATGAGCACTATAAGCGATGCTATCTCTGCACTCTGATGTATTTAATGTGCTGGCATGTGGACAACCCCTGCACCGAACGTATGGCTCTTACAGATGTAGAGCGGGTCACAACATTCTGCAGATTGTGTCAGCCAAAGCTGTTTATTAAGCCAGACGACACTATTCATAATCTATATCTCTCGTTCGCATGCTTTGGGGGAGAATGTCATATTTTTCTGCCTATTACATGATAAAGGATGATCAGAAGTGGTGGCCACTACATGTGAAATAGGCTGCAGAAATCTACACTTAAGCATCAGGCTTTTACTGACAGTATGATTTCTCATTCCTTTAAGGGTCAAAACAAAACTAAACAATAGCCAATAAATGCATATTTTATGTGTCACACCCCTTTAAAGTTGCAGTGTATAATTTCTAATGGTACCAAATGGAAATTTGTTTAAAAACAATGACTATTTTCAAACAGGTTTTTCCAAACCTTCCCTTATTTATCTTTGGTCAGTCAAACAAATAGCCCCGTCCCAAACTCACACCCTTGGTTGAATCTCTGTTCACACTTTTCAAGATGTCAAAATACAAATGGGCTGCATCTAAGCACTTGCTAATTATGTAAGATGAGTTCATTATAATATTATAATTAAATTACGTAAAGTAAAAAAATTACATCACCTTTAAATGTATGTCTCTTGTTTTAAGCTGTTTAAATTGTGATAAAACAGTCTTAAGTCAATTGTTGTCCAATACAAAGAATATAACAAAAACTATAACATACATTTGTACTGTATGTATGGTTTTGTTGACGTGTCGCCTCCCTCCATTCTGAAAGTATTTGTCTTGCTGAGTGACTCGTGCTTTAATGAAACCCTTGACTGCTTTAGTGTGCAGTGTGATTTAAGCGCTGTATATGAGGCTATGATTCAAAAACTTGGATCTGCATCAGCACTGCGTGTTATCTGGGGCTCTTCATGCACAGTTGCCCAAATGACACTTTAATGGCCCACTGTAAGGGCTACTTATTTTGTATCTGTATCCAGTGGCTAATGATGATAAGGTGGGGGACTATGGGAAGGTTTGCGGGCAGGCAGACACTATGTCTTCAATGGTCCCTGGGTTTACAATTTCATGTTAAAGGTTTTCTCATTTTACCTCATTACGCACATTTGCCGTAGTGTTTTGGGGTAACTATGCACACTCAATCTCTTTTTGCAACTTGAAGGACAGTAGGGTCAGTGGATGTGTTTAAGATGCAAGTCCCCTTATAGATAAATGGAAATAAAGCATGCACTTTCTCAAACCTCTGATACATCAAAAATAATAATAATAATAATGTATTTTTGATATATGTGTGTGTATATACAGTACTGTGCAAATGTCTTAGGCTACTAGTATTTTCACCAGCTCAAAAAAATGGTTTAAAGTCAGTTATTTCTATGTTTTGCTGTAGTGTGTGAGTAGGAAATATCAGTTTACATTTCCAAACATTCATTTTGCCTTTAATTGTAATAATAATTCAGTCAGATTTTTGTTTGCACAAGAAGTCTGACAACAGCCAGTGCTCCGCACCGAGATCTGATTTCATCATCATCCAGTCTGTCTGGAATGACATGAAGAAACAGAATAAACTGAGACTAAATCCAGAAACCGTGGCAACGTCTCCAGGATGCTTCAAGAAACCTACCTGCAAAGTACTGTTAAATGTTTTAGGCACTTATCAATTAACATCTATTAACTAAATTAAATCAACATTTGGTAAACCATAGTTGCGTTTAAAACAGCTTTTGCCCTAGGTACATTTGCGCATAAGTTTTCAGGTAGCTTTGCATGTAGGTTTCTTAAAGCAACTTGGAGATGTTGCCACAGTTCTTCTGGATTTAGTCTGTCTCGGTTTGTTCTGTTTCTTCATGTAATTCCAGACAGACTGGATGATGGTCAAATCAGATCTCTGTGTGGAGCACTGGCTGTTGTCAGACTCCTTGTGCAAACAAAAATCTCACTGGATTATTACAATTAATGGCAAAATGAATGTTTAGAAATGTAAACTGATATTTCCTACTGACACACTACAGCAAAAGATAGAAATAACTGATTTAAAACCATTTTTTTGTTGGTGAAAATACCAGTTCCTAAGTCCTAACTCCTAAGACTTTTGCACAGTACTGTATATATATATATATATATATATATATATAATCTCTTTGTTTCTGTTCTTCATATATCCTAACTGTTCATGTATAAATAGCCTTCATGTGTTTTGTGTGTGTGTGTGTGTGTGTGCGCTCAGTCCAGGCCAACACAAATGCTCTGCAGAACGTCAACAGAACACCAAGTTGTTTTTAAAGAAAATGAAAATGAAAAAGAAAAAATCCTATTTCTTATTTATTTATTTATTTATTCGCAGTTTTAGCAAAAGCACTTCATGATTTCTTTCCATTGCATTAATGAAAATCACCATTGAGAATAGCAAGAGTTTAAAATGTGGTGTGATCTGCTTTCTTAGTTGCTGGTAATTGCAGTTGCTTAATGGCAGTTGTTTATATTGCTGCATGTGCCAAATGTTCTCTGCAGTACATGCAGCTGAAGCCAAGGACGAGAGTTTTTTTAGCGCAATATTGCATGCTTTTCCATTTTCATGCCCCAGTCACACAACTTCATGTGAGCTCATGCGTTCATGAGTACTCCCACCGAGCCGGTCAAGTGACATTCACATCACCCAGAACTTCTATTCAGCCTCAGGTCGCTGCCTGGCTGAACTGACCACATGCGGCACACATGGAGACTGATGCTCAACACTGGAGCCAAGTGGCCATTTCATCAGAGCTTATTGCAGTTGCTCACTTCTGGAGAGTGAAGCCCCAAAGTCTATGAATTATTACAATCCCAGTCAATCTTGGCATGCTGGCAGAGGGCCCTGGAGTGTGAAGGCTTTTGTCTGCTGTTTAAGTTACCATGGAAGATGAAATAGTTACAGTGCCACCGTATCCTGGCCCGGTGCTCCCTTATCGGCCTCCGCGTGTATCTTCTATCTTTAGAGAATGTTTTCTCTTTTTACTCGCTATCAACATTATATAAATGGAAAAAAGGAGTCTCATTTCTCTTACTTTGGCAAGGCTTTTCTCAGCATTATAGAGGAGATGCCACCAGCGGGTGGCACTGAGCCATAAGCACAACAGGAGAGCATGCTGAAGCTTTGTCAGTGTCTGACACCAGTTGGGAAAAAATCAACAAAATGGGCTGTATAATAATCAGAGTATATTTGCTTTAGAGATTGCTTTAAAGTCGACATGAAAAGAAAAGCCACAAAATGCATTTTATATAGTTGTTGTACATCTATTTAATTTTGGGGGGTTGAATAATTTTCTTACTTTCTTTCTTTTTCTTATTTCTTTTTTTTGTCAACTGCATCCTCAGAATCACTTAAATGGGTATTAATACATTTTTTATAGTTTACTGATGTCTTGGTTGAAGTATGTCAAAATGTGGAAGAAATAAATCTGTTGCTAACTTCAGTTTCATTGCAACTAAATGTGGGGTTAACCTGGATGTGTCAGTAGCTAGATATTAACATTGATAGAACAATCAGCAAAATTCCCTTCAAATGTATGTGTTGCACAACAGTAGTTGTGGCTGTAAGGAGACCTTCTAGCACCACTTGTGGTAATACTATACTGTACTATGCATACTATACTTGCATTGTGTTTTTGAATTGATCTGACACATTTCAGAATGCAACAATGGAGAAAACTGATGTTGTGTAGCATGTGTGTTAATGTGCTTAGTAGCTTAGTTGCACCTGAATTCACTCATTTTTGCTCACGCTTTCCCCATCTAGTGAAATACAAGTACTGGTAATTACTATATAATGAATAGGAAATAAGTGAGCAGATTTGGTCATAAAACTAAATGGCAGTGCTGGACAGTCAGTCCTGAAGATCAGATTTGAACAACAGGTCAGAATTAGGTTCAGTGTGTGAACAAAGCTTTAAGGCGTGGTCACGTTTAATTCAATTCAAATTTATTTGTATAGCGCTTTTCACGATACATATCGTTGCAAAGCAGCTTTACACCAAATTGACATTTTTACAATATATGTAGTAGTAGCTTGATGTACATATGGTAGAGATGTGTGGTAAAGATCAATTAATAACGTAATCAAACAGACAAAGAACACTATAAATTAGTAGCAGAATTCGGTAGTGCTGTATGTTTTCAGGGTTGGCATCATCTGAAGTCCTCTGTGGGGTTGGCATCATCTCTTCTTAAGTGTTCTGGATCCAGACTGGAGCTTGTGAATTCCTAGTTACCATGGGATGTCAATCCCATGGCAAAAACAGAGAACAAATAGGAACATAATTAGCGTAGCTGCTGTTCAAACTAAGAAAAGGAAGGTTTGTTAAACCAGAGCTAAAAGATTAAAATGAACATTTGATCAGATATAGCTGCAGAAAAAGTTTATGAGATGCATTATTTGAATGCTTGGCTAAAAAGATGTGTCTTTAATCTAGATTTAAACAGAGAGAGTGCGTCTGAACCCCGAACGTTATCAGGAAGGCTGTTCCAGAGTTTGGGTGCCAAATGTGAAAAAGCTCTACCTCCTTTAGTGGACTTTGCTATCCTAGGTACTACCAACAGTCCAGAGTTTTGTGACCTTAGGGAGCGTGATGGATTGTAGCTAACTAGAAGACTAGTTAGGTACGCAGGAGCTAAACCGTTAAGTGCCTTATAGGTAAGAAGTGCTATTTTGTAGCTGATGCGGAACCTAATAGGCAGCCAGTGCAGAGACTTTAAAATTGGGGTAATATGATCATATTTTCTTGACCTGGTAAGGACTCTAGCAGCTGCATTTTGGACTATCTGTAGCTTGTTTATTGAAAATGCAGGACAACCACCTAATAGTGCATTACAATAGTCCAGTCTAGAGGTCATGAATGCGTGAACTAGCTTTTCTGTATCAGAAACAGGTAACATGTTTCGCAGCTTGGCAATGTTTCTAAGATGGAAGAATGCTGTTTTTGTAACATGAGAAATATGATTTTCAAAAGACAAGTTGCTGTCTAATATAACACCCAGGCTTTTGACTGTAGTGGAAGTAACAGTACATCCGTCTAGTTGTAAATTGTAAGTCAAAAGATTCTGTGTATTGTTTTTAGGTCCAATAAGTAATATCTCTGTCTTATCTGAATTTAATAGCAGAAAATTGTTGGTCATCCAATCTTTTACATTTTTAACGCACTCTGTTAACTTTGATAATTCAGAAGTTTCATCTGGTCTTGTTGAGATATATAGTTGAGTATCATCAGCATAACAATGGAAATTAATCCCGTGTTTTCTAATAATATTACCAAGGGGCAGCATGTATATTGAAAATAGTAGAGGACCTAGAACAGATCCTTGTGGCACTCCATACTTTACTGGTGATAACTGAGATGACTCCCCATTTAAATAAACAAAGTGGTAGCGATCAGACAGGTAGGATCTAAACCATTTTAAAGCCTGCCCTTGGATACCTGCATAATTTTGTAGTCGATCTATTAGTATGTCATGATCTATAGTGTCAAACGCAGCACTAAGATCAAGTAAAACTAACAGTGAGATGCAGCCTTGGTCTGACGCAAGAAGCAAGTCATTAGTGATTTTAACAAGTGCAGTTTCTGTGCTGTGATGGGGCCTGAAGCCTGACTGAAATTCTTCATAGATATCATTTTTTTGCAAGAATGAGCACAGTTGAGCACATATAACTTTCTCTAAAATTTTAGACATAAATAGAAGATTAGAAATGGGTCTATAATTTGCCAGTTCACTAGGGTCTAGCTGTGGTTTCTTAATAAGAGGCTTAATAACCGCCAGCTTGAATGGTTTAGGGACGTGACCTAAAGATAACGATGAGTTGATAATATTGAGAAGCGGTTCTTCTGCCACAGGTAACAATTCCTTCAGTAATTTAGTGGGTACGGGATCTAATAGGCATGTTGTTGGTTTAGACACAGTGATGAGTTTATTTAACTCTTCCTGTCCTATAGCGGTAAAGTACTGCAGTTTTTCTTTGGGTGCGACGAAAGAAGTTGACATATTAGATGCAGTATAATCTACATTGGTTATTGTATTTCTGATGTTATCTATTTTATCAGTAAAGAAATTCATAAAGTCATTGCTATTAAACTGTAAAGGAATATTTAGCTCAGGTGGCGTCTGGTTATTTGTTAATCTAGCCACTGTGCTAAATAAAAACCTTGGATTGTTTTGGTTATTTTCTATGAGTTCGCGGAAATGCTCAGCCCTAGCAGCTTTTAAAGCCTGTCTGTATCTGGACATACAGTTTTTCCATGCAATTCTAAAAACTTCCAAGTTAGTTTTTCTCCATTTGCGCTCAAGATTGCGAGTTTCTTTTTTGAGGGATTGGTTATTACTATTGTACCATGGTGCAATACGTTTTTCTCTAACTTTTTTCAATTTGATGGGGGCAACAGCTTCTAACGTATCGGAGAAGATGGTGCCCATATTGCTAGTCATTTTGTCTAGATCCTGTGTATTAAGGGGTACACAGAGCAGTTGAGATAAATCAGGCAGGTTATTTGTGAATCTATCTTTGGTGGCTGGAACAATAGTTCTGCCAAGACGATAACGCGGAGCCCTACAGTTAATATCAGTGAAACGCAGCATGCACGATACAAGGAAATGGTCAGAAACATGTTTACTATTGCTCTGTGAACTTTTGTGGATGAAATCCAGTCATTTCAGCAGCAATCTGCTTGTTTGGAAATGTTGTGTGAGGGAGAAAAAATTCCCCACACAGATTTCACTCATGTTTAAGTTTAGTCATGCATTCACAATGCTGACCAGAAGAAAGAGGATAGCACCTTTATGTCACTGCCACACAAGACTTTGGGACTGAGAGAGACTGAGAGGTCACTTCACTTCATAGATCATAGTTCACCAAACTTGAACATTACAATGCAGTGAAATATGCTTGAGCTTGCATTTCCAGTATACACATGCATATAAATGGTAGTCAGTGAAATAAAAAAAATATATATAAAAAAGTGTAGTGTTACCGAATCTTCAGTCACTGCACATTACATTCTCAACAGCTACAACAATCAGCATGTACTATCATTTCTAAGTTTGCAAATACATGCATATGAACATTGTGCACATTGTATGTGTAAAAAAAAAATTGCAGTACCACATGCTTACACACACAAACACACACAGATAATTTTTTTTTTTTCATCTTCGCACTGATATTCTTCATGTAGAATAATCTCAAATTGGATCTGCACTGGGATTTTTTTTTAATTATCTGTGAAGCCTTATGAAGCAAAAATAAAACGAGTTATGAAGCAAAAATAATGGCCCTCATGGCTGCTGAGGTTCTATATCTCAGTGTGGTTTTAGCGTTATCTCTTCCTGTAGGTGCTTGACGTTTCCTGACCTTCAGCCAGAGTGTAAAGAAAGTTTGCTATTAATCTACTGTCCACAGCACTGTTTTATGCTCTAGTCATGGCAGGCGCATCACTTTGGATAGAACGATATTTACATAGAAACTTAATTTACATAGACATGTATCTCCAAGAAAAACCCATGACAGTGTGTCACTGTTTATATATGTAATTTATTTATGATTATTTAGAGGCAATAATTAATATTTAAATACTTGAGATCATTTAGAGGCACATGGAAATAGCGACATACAGTAGTGTTTTCCTTGTAGAATTTTCTTTGCGCTAAGTGTGCATAGTGTTACTTAGATGTCATTTATACAAATAAATGGTGACAGATACTATACTTATTGGGAAAAATCTGGTTCAAACTCTTTTCAGTCTCGTCGAAAGATATATGCACTATTCTTTTGTTTCTTTTGTAATTTTGTCTGGCTCAACCTGTCAATGATGGGTGTAGCTAGTTTAAATAGCTTTTGCCAACAAGGCAGGCTATTTTCACTTAGTTAACATAGACATCATATTAATTAATGACAGCAAAGCATCACTAATTGATGAATTAATTCATCAATTAGTGGTGCTTCTTAACGTAAGCATCACTATTAGTTTTGGTTATAATTAGGGTCAGGGCATCATACTGATGCACAAACAGCATTCAGAATACCTTTGCTGCTGTTCCAATGGACCTGTAACTCCATCCTTTATAAGTCTCCCGTAATTTTTCAGTGTCTAAACAATAAAACCTCTCTACATAACACTTCTACTTTCCTTCAGTAGGCTAGCGTTGTATGTTGAACATTTTAAATGAAAACGGTTTGCTGTGTATTTCATAACAGTACTTTTCTATATCACATATAAAAATCTGGTTGTGTCTAAGTGTTTCTTTGCTGCGGACTGCTAGTGAGAACAGCATTATTGAGTGAGGTGCAAAAGTGAATTCTGCCTGGTGTTGAAATATTCACATAACATTAGGCATGAGCAGATCTGCCAGAGGGCACTATTCACCAGCCGTGAACAGGTTTAGTGCTTTCATAAAACGAGCAAAGGTTCAAAATTGATTCATTGATCAACTGTTTTAAGAGGGGTGGCTGCAATTTCTGAGCATTTAGATAAAAATCCACACACCATCAGATAAATGCAGAATCAGCAGAGGAAGACTTAGACACCACAATTACACCTTAATTGTTAAGGGAACAGTTTAGTACATTAAAAGTCTAGATCAGCCATTTAGACCCAGTTTCAGGAGCTACTTTAATCCTTTATTTAGGTGTCTGTACAACATCAACACAAAAACAAGACACAGAGACCACAAGAAAGATCAGAGCGCAGTGTCATACCTAAAATTAGACTCTTTCATTTTCTGAAGCAACTGTGAAAACTGTTCTCAAGGTGTTTGTCAAGGTGTTGATTTAGCATGATTCCTACACTTTATACGATTTTTGTAATTTGAACAGTATTTTACTGTAATATCCACAGTACGATACTGTAAAATGTGTACAGAATTTTACTGTAAACGGTAAAGCATTATGGGAAAATATATGGTCACTACTGTATTTTTTTCACAACTCTTCATTACAGTAAACTATTGTAAATTTACAGTAGTTAACTTGCCCACAAAAAACTGGGAGATTTCTTTTCTCCTGTTGAGTGGAAGTGGTGGTAAAAGGACAAAAGAGAAATGTTGCCCCGTTAACTCAGCAAAAAGGTTAGTATATTATTTCTGTTTTATGCAACACTGAGATATTTTAAGTTGTTTTTTTACTTGTAAACAGCAAACTAACATTATTCATCGATGTGTCCTTTTTCATGTTGGGAGTTGGATAACTCAACTAGCCAAAATTAGACAAAGTTAAAGGTGCAATAGGTGATTGTCTTTGGAAACATTTTTTGTTATGCTGGTTGAAGGTCTCTTCACATCTCGACAGCAATCATTAAGTTAAGTGGTCTAAATGTATTTATATGTATTTATATATTCTCTGGAAGGCGTAGGACCATTAAATGTTTGTCCAATCAAAATGTTTGGTCCGAACATTACGATAGGCTGACGTACCTGCCTGTCAACATATGTATTTGCATACCTCTGTGCACCCTGTTTGCGCAGACAGGATACATCATCAGCACGTTCATGTACGCTGTGCAGACAGAGTGATAATGGCAGGCAAAAATCAACAACCTGATCTTCCTTCCTGGTATCGTAATACTTTTACTAACTGTACTATAAAGTGTTTTCACGGTTAATGACATATAATGTTGTAACGGCCAGTTACACTTTATTTCGACAGTCCACTTTAGACATTCTACTAACTATAAGTAACTTTGCAACTACATGTCACTTAATTCTTATTAATTTGCAACTACATGTCTACTAACTCTCAGAACAGACTGTTAGATTAGGTTTAGGGTTAGTAGAATAAGCTGACATATACTTGCAAAGTTTAGAAGAGTGTTAGAAGATATTAAGCAGACAGTCTATTAATACTCTAATGACTAGTTGACATGCAGTTGCAAAGTTACTTACTGTTAGTAGAATGTCTAAAGTGGACTATCAAAATAAAGTGTTACCTAACGCCCACTACAGCATTTACAGTAGTTTTGTGGTGGACTGACAACTGCGGATGTGCATAACGTGTGTCTGTACGTTCTGGAAAGAGATGACTCGCTCTATACCGTCATCTGTCTCTCTTTATTTTATTTATTTCCTTTCTGTTTGTGACCTTAGTTGGATGCATGCTTGTGTACATTTTCCCGCACTCGATACCCATGTATGTGGACGAATGTGACGACACATGAGGCTTTTTATTAAACTCTGAGAAAATCTGCCATCTTCTCATCTCCCGTGCATTATTAGCACCACACAGTTTTCCTATCTGGGCTGTTGAACATTTCAAATGTGTGTTACAATGTATTGTAGTAATGTTGTCTCTGCTCGTCTAGTCTGTGTGCGTTTATGCGTTTGGGAGGCGTGGCTTTGGATGGCAATTTGCAGGGAGGGTGGGACGTTCGCTTTCTGTGCTGTCAGGCTAAAGATCTCCTATTGCACCTTTACCTAACTTACTTGAACACAGAGAATATAATATCTTTTCTACACTGCCTCTATATCGCAAGGTAATTCTCTTCAAATGCTATTTATGCTAGAAGCATGTATCTATGTAACTTTAGAGACGGTCCCTAAATTCAGTGACAGACATAACATAAAACAGCACACTAACATGAAACACTGAGGAAACAGTGTAAGTTACTGTAAAATTTACAGCATTCTTTTTACAGTGATATACAGCTGCTATGGTGTTTTGGGTTATGCTTACTGGCTCAATCAAAAAACGATGACCTTATTAGAAAGATGATAGCTAGAACCAAAACATGGATCAGAAGAACTTTTTAATTTCTAAATAACTAACAATTTGTATGTATTCATATACATAAAAATATTTTTAATAATTGTCTAAAATGATGCCTTTTTTTAATTATTATTATTATTATTATTATTATTTTGTAATTCAAAGCTGCAGTCCGTACATACAATCACAGATTGTATGTTTTGGAAGTATGACCCAAATAAGAATTTTCACCAGATATTGTCATCTGAACGCAATTAAGTAACATGTCTGCCACATTTGTTCTGATCAACTGAGGGAAAAAAAGCATTATAATAAATCGTGCTACCAAATGGTGATTAAATCTAACAATTGCTTGGCTCCTATCACATCAAACCATGAAAATTATTATTATTATACTCAAATTGTTAATGTTAACAACATCAGCATTGTGTGACTACGTGTAGTGTGTATTAGCGTTACCTGTAGAAAAACAGTCTTTGCATTGCCTTCCAATGTTAGGAAAGTGTAAACCAGCTCAAACCAGCAGCCATGTTCAAAACATAGCTAACCAGTATATGAAGGATTATTTAATAGGGATACATTTGAAATAACTCAAAATTTAATCTCAGTCCTTGAGTCTGTACAAGATTTGCATCCAGACCAAAAGCCCACTCCAGAGCACAGCCTAGTGATGGCTCCAGCACCTGCAGTATATCCCAGTGATTGCTTCAGCCCCTGAGTACAGCCCAGTGATGTCTCCATGCAGCCTCCGAGTATAGCCCAGTGATGGCTTCAGCCCCTAAGCACAGTCCAGTGATGGCTACAGCCCCCAAGCTCAGCCCAGAGCCCGCTCTCATTCCAGAGCTCGGCATAATACCTGCTGTACCACCAGAATCCTCAGTCAACATGATTACCAGGACAGAGTCTCTCTCTATAATGAATGTTGTGCCTGAAACTCCTGATGTCATGGCCATCATGCTAGCCATTCAGTTCCAAACCCAGAGGATTCAGAGACCCCTCTATCACTGATTGTTCTCCCTGGTACAGTGGTAGCAATCGTGTGTGGCCACACACTGCTCTTTTCCTAAATGCTACTTTTACAAATAAGAATTTCTATTTACTTTTTTCATATTCCTCTTAACAGGATGGATATGTTGACCTTCCAATGAAATGATATTAGCCTCAAACCCTCTGGAGTGAGGGGAGCACTGCTGAGCTCACCACGAGAGCAGCCTAAGGAGGGCAAAAAAGGCCTGACCCCCTAACATGGCTGTCCAGCAGAGCTCTAGAGGGCTGAGGCTCAACTCCTCCTCCTGAGGCTCAATATCAGGGATAGAGGAACAACAGACGCTCAGTATGGGAGCGTTGTACTCACAGGTAACCCTCTATGGTGAGGGGAGCACAGCAAAGCACACCCAACAAGAGCAGCTCAACGGGGGACAGAGAGAGGCCCAACAACCTGCGGCTGCAGCTCCACAAAGCTTCAGGAAGTGCAGGACCTGGTGAGAGGATGCTCAGTCTGGAGCGGCAAGCTCATAGGTAACCCTCAAGGGTGAGGGGAGCATTGCTAGGCTCTATCAACATGGTAACTCATCAGGGAGGCAGCAAGTGGGCAAACTTTCTGGTGTCACCGCCACGGAGCTCAATGAGCGGAGGGCGGACCCTAGCAAAGGGACTGGTTCAACTCAACTGGTACTGAGTGGTCAAAGCCCAGGGGGCAAGTTCTCAACTCTCAAGTAGAGAGGAGGACTCACAGGATCTGCCCAGGAGTGGCCAGTGCATAAGAGAACCTTCTGCAGTGAGGGAAGCACAGCCATTCTCAGGGAGCAGATTGACCGTAAAACGGGACTTTAGAGATGGGATTGTAACGTGGGGAGGGAGACGAGAGGCGAGCGGATCCACATGCAAGCTTTTATTGTTATGAGACAGAGACATAATGAAAACAGGCAGGGTCGGAACAGGGGCAATTAGGTATACGAGGAGCAAGACACAAGAATAGTCCGAGAAGCAGGCGTGGGTCAATCAGCAGCGAACGTAATCCGAAAGAGGCAAGGCAAAGGGGTGAGGCTTATATAGCGCACCTGATTGGGTACAGGTGTTAGCGCAATCAGCGTGATGGGTGATGGGAAACGTAGTCCGGGGTGTGATGGAACAGTCTGTGCAGTGTGAGATGTTAAGGAGATGCACAGCGACCTCCAGTGGCGGGCTGACCAGACAGGAATCATAACAGGGATCCAGCTTAGAAGGGGATCACACTTTTCACAGAAAGTTTTTTGGAACAGTGCTCTCAGGCTGAGGCAGGTTCTCAAAGCTCAAACTGGGAGTGTTAGGCTCATAGCTGGCCCTCGCAATGAGGGGAGCAGTTCCTAGCTCGACAAGCAGGCACAATAGACTAGAGGAGGCAGTCCAGCATGGCCTGATGAAAAACTGTCCACAGTTATGGCCGAGCGTAGTCTTACGCTTTTTTGATAGAGAGCATTGGTCCCGTCTAACCAAGCTTGATAGAACCTGTAGAATCAAAGGTACCTAATAACCCACTCATGGGTTATTAGGTACGGAGCGAGATATGAGTAGTACATCCTGGCCAGGGAACTTCTCAAAGCAGACGCCATCTGGTGAGAAATGAGTAGCATGTTCTGGCCAGGGCAGCTTTTCAAAGCAAACACCCACACATCACGATGCGTTACACTCCAAAAATGCTCAGCCTGAAAGGAGGACCCGCGAATCCTGGGGTTACAGCGCAATACTGGGGACCTGAAGGCCAAGGAGGTTCCTACAGAAGCCTAGTGACTTAGCTGCATGATCCAGCAAACATGAGGCCTAAGATGTAGGCTATCATCCAATCTGGATCCAGTAATGACGGGTGAGACCATCACCACAATCAGTCAACAGTTCGGCTGAAGACGAAGGATGACGTGTTCTCCCGGTGCAATTATATACTGTGGTCGTGCCGGTGGTGACGTCATAGGCTGTCGCCAGCCAATGTTATCGTCGTGTTTAGAAATATGCTTCAGACACCGGTCGCACCGGAGGCATTCCCCAGAGTGACTGCTTGACGACGCGGTTTGAAGCTCCCTCGGAAGGTAACTATTACTGATACATCAAACAGCATGAATCTAAATCTAAAATCTAATATATATATATATATATATATAAAGTGTGGTATTCATCATAGAAATGGTAGACACGGGCCTGGAGACATAGGAAAAATAGTGATATTTGCTGGTTTAAAATGCTGTAAAATGTTTAGAATTATTAAAGCAAAAATTTAAATATGCTTAAAGTTTAAAAGGTGTTATTTATATCAACAATAACTGTAAAATTGATGATGTTGAAAATTTTAAGTTAATAATATCATGACCTTTACTGGGGACACAAAAGGCACTGAATCCCAGGAATGACCTAGCCACTTCATCATGGCTACGGAGGCAGATGAATTTCTCTCATCTCGGCCATGAAGGTTGGCCTAGAATTCTATGTTTGTCTTTTTGTTTCACTAGGTCTGCTGAAATCAGCCTACAGTATCGGTCAAACTCTCAGCTGGCACTCCAGACACCCGTCTTTTGACCAGCCCCAAGCCAGCCAGCTCTTCAGTCTCTCTGAAGCCTTCTGCTCCACTGTGGGGATATTCTGTCCCATCTGCTCTGCTTTGGTGGTCTTCAGTTCCATCTGCATCGCCCTGGTGGTTGTCTGCTATGTCCTGGTGGTCTTCAGCACCACACTGGAGGTTTAGCTCCCTCTGCTCTGCTGTTCTTCTGATCTGGACTGTTGTCACTATCTTTGCTGTCTGTAAGTTTGCCATCAGGCTGCTATTAGCCCTCTACCCTGTTTCGTCTCCACCACATTTGGCTCTTCAGATGGGTGAGTTACTGCTCTCTCAGTCAGTTGCGCTGTTCGTTTACTCCTTGCTATTTGGGGTGTTGTCTCCTATTTAGTTCGCTGTTTTTGGTGATTTGGCACTCAGGGTCCGGCTAACGTGGTTTTTGCTTGCAATTGGCTCTTATTTACTCAGCACCAACATGCATCGGGCAACAGCTTTTATTTTTTCTTTCATCTTCTGCCTTATTTTTTGTCTCATATCGGTAATGGATACTGGATATTTACCATCACAGCTAAAGGCCTTTAACTGCCATCCACATCATGATCCTATGGAGGCTAGGGATTCTCTGTCGCTCAGGATATAGACATCGCTCGGCACATGTCTTCAAGAGTACCTTCCGCTCTAAGCCTGATGCTCTTCCATGTATCTGGACAAACTACAGATTGTCATCTGTGAGCAGACTGGTAATGATCAGCAGCATACCTCCAACTCAAATTCCCTGCACTATCACTTTGCACTTTTAAACTGTCGATCAATCTCTGACAAAATTCCTTATCTCAATGAAATTATCCTTGACAAAAAGCTTGACATTTTTCTTCTGAAAATTGGCAAGTTCCTGATGATTTTCTGCAGCTACATCTTCTTGCACCAGAAGTATATAAGTATCTGTCCAGACCTCAACTTCATGGTAAAGGAGGTGGTCTCACTGTCACCTATCGTGATAAACTCAGATTTACGCAACTTGATTTTCATGACACTAATGCATTTGAATATATGGTATTGAAGGCTGACTCTCTTATAATTATCTTTCTCTATCGTCCCCCTAAGGCCTTGTCCAACTTTTTTTCTAAACTCAGTAAACTGTTAACCCTTGTCTGTTCATTGTCATTTCCTGTTCTTCTCGGTGGCTTCAATATTCATGTTAATGCTGTTTGCTCTAACACTAATCAATTATTGTCTGTTTTTGATTGTTTTGATTTGACTCAGCATGTTCATTTTCCCACTTATATGCATGGTCATATCCTTGACCTGATCTGTACCTCAAGGGTTGATATCGCTCCCATCTCTTCTTCTGATATTGGTATCTCTGATCATAAACTGCTTGATTTTATCCCATTGCGTAGAAAATGTCCTACGACTGTTATATCCTATTGGAATCTCCATGCTGTTGATATTGCATCAGTCTGTGCCACTATCTCTTCTCCCTCTCTGATTTTATCTCACTACCACACCATAATTTCTGAAATCTTACAGGAGCATGCTCCTGTTAAGACCAGAAACATCCCTTCTGCCTACTCTTGTCCTTGGTACACTCCTGAACTCCAAACCCTAAAGGCTACTGGTAGACAGCTTGAGCGTCTCTACAGGAAAACCAGCCTTACTGTTCACCATTTAGCTTTTATCCAGCACCTCAAAAAATACAAATCTGCTCTGAACTCAGCTCGTTCTAGTTTTGTCTCCACTACAATTAATAACTCAAGCAACAGGCCAAAAGCATTATTTAACACGAATAATAAGCTTACCAAACCTCCACCCCAGGATGCTATGGCTTCAACTGAGTTTTGCTGTTCCTTCCTGAATTATTAGCTAGAAAAGGCTGATGCCATTCACAAGTGCTTTTCTAGTAATTCCACAAAGCCTAGTTATTTACCAAATCTGTCTGGTCAGTCCCTAACTTGCTTTTCTCTGACTACTCCATCTTCTGTCTCTGAGTTAATCTTGAAATCCAGCTCTTCATCCTGTCGACTTGACCCTGCTTCTATTTCTCCTCTGAAACTTTGCCATTCTTTTATCTCTGCACCTACCTCTCACTTAATCAATACATCACTTACCTCTGCCACTCAAAACCGCTGCAGTTACCCCTGTTCTCAAGAAACCCAACCTGGAACCTTCAGTTCTATCGAACTACCGTCCTATTTCAAATTTACCATTCATCGCGTAACTACTCAAAAATACTGTTGCATCTCAGCCTTAGTCTTTTCTAATCGAAAATAATCTCTTTGACCCCTTTCAATCCAGTTTTCGCCCACTCCATAGTACTAAAACTGCACTTGTAAAGATAGTGAATGATCTACTACTTTCTGGTGACTCTGGTTCTCTGTCTATCCTTCTGTTACTTGATCTCAGCTCTGACTTCGATACAGTCTCCCATGAATTACTTACTTCTCGTCTCCCAGATTTGGGTATTTCTGGTTCGCTCTTTTCTGGTTTTCTTTCTGTCTCTCTGACAGACAATTTTACATTTCAGTAAAGGACTTTCGATCACCTACTCTCCCCCTGGAGCAAGGTGTCCCCAAGAGATCTGTTCTCAGGCCATTATTATTTATAATTTACAAAATGCCTCTTGGTCAGATCTTACACCATCATGGTCTAAACCAGTGGTTCTCAACCACTGGACTGGAGGACTGGAGTTGAGAACCACTGGTCTAAACTATCAATTTTATGCTGATGACATCCATTTATACACTATCTGTACACCTGCTCTCTCTGCCCAAATTGACAAAATCTCTGCTTGTGTGAACGAAAATAAAACATTGGCTTAAATTTAATTAATTGTTCTGAAACTTAACATGAACAAAACAGATCATTTTTATTGGTACTCCGTCACTCACTAGCAATACTCCTATGAATTTCAACTTTGAAATTGCTGGTTCTTACATCAAACCATCAAGTACTGTTAAAAATGTAGGTGTAATCTTCAATTCCTCTCTCTCCTTTCAGGCTTATATAAACTCTATCCAAAACAGCATTCTTTTATCTACGTCGTATTGCCCAGCTCCGTCCCTTCATCAATGTTAAAGACACTGAAACTGTTAACCATGCAGTTGTTACATCATGCCTTGATTACTGTAATGGCCTCTTCATTGGTTTACCTGCAAGCTCCATTTCCAGATTACAATACATTCAAAACTCTGCAGCTAGGATAGTTACCAACACCAAGTGATCTGCACATACCACCCCAATTTTGTATGATCTCCACTGGAGTCCAGTAGCATATTGGATTAAATTCAAAATTCTCCTGCTCACTTTCAAATCACTGCACGGCTTGGCTCCCCCATATCTTTGTAAACTACTACCCTCCAACTCGTTTACTACGATCTTCTGACTCTGGCCTTCTCGTTGTCAATCGGCATCGCCTCTCTCCCTCGCTCACTCTGTTGTGTTAATAATATTTTTGTTTTTAAATCATTACTCAAAACTCACTTATTTTGGATGTTACCATCCTTAATTTTTGTATTTGTTGTGCTTGATTTCCTGCTTGTAACGGGACTCGGAGGAAGCGTGAATAGATCCAAGTGCGAGCTTATTATACAGATCGTAGTCAGACAGGCAAGGTCGATCTCCAACAAACAGTGATAATCAGGGCGAGGCGAGAGCATAATCCAATAAACAGGCAGAACGTCAAAATACCAGAGAGCAGTCCAAAGTAACAAAATAAACAAGGCAATGAAACAAGGCAAAAACTATGGCAATGAAACAAGGCGAAACTATGACTATGAAAGCTGTGGTAGACAGTGGAACACTGGAGGACCTGGGCCATGGAGCTGTGGCAGACAGTGGAACCTTGGAGGACCTGGGCCGTGAAGCAGTAGCAGACAGTTAAACACTAGAGCAGAAGTCAACCATGTTGGATTCTGAGGAGCCTGGAACCATGGCGGAGCAGGTAGAGCAAGAAGCCATGGCGGGGCAGGCAGAGCAGGCAGAGCAGGCAGCCATGGCGGGGCAGGCAGAGCAGGGAGCCATGGCATTGCAGGCAAAGCAGGCAGAACAGGGAGCCATGGCGGGGCAGACAGAGCAGAGAGTCGTGACTTGACTTGACTCAGGGAGGTCTGCCGTGACTTGACTTGACCCTTAACATAGACAACCCAATTCTAACTCAACTTGACTTAGCAACAACAACAGCTGTAATGTGACTTGACTCAGGAATAACAGCTGTAACTTGGCTTGACTCAGGAACAACAGCTGTAACGTGCCTTGACTCAGGAACAACAGCTGTAACGTGGCTTGACTCAGGAACAACAGCTGTGACTTGGTTTGACTCAGGAACAACAGCTGTGACTTGGCTTGACTCATGGAGAATAGCTGTGACTTGACTTGATTCAAGAACTACAGCTGTAACTTGACTTGATTCAGAAGTAACAGCTGTAACTTTATGTGGCTCAGGAAACACAGCTGTCACTTGACTTGGCACTGAAAGTGCAGCCCTGACTTGACTTGACACCAGAGGATCAGCCATCACTTGATTTTCTTTGGGTATGGCAGACATGATGGGATGAGATTCAGATGAGATGTTTTTGGCATGATGAGGCTCAGGCATAGCAGCCATCTTGGCCGGGGACTCAGATGGGGCGGCCATCTTGTGAACAGACTTGGGGATGGCGGCCATCTTGTGAACAGGCTTGGGGACAGTGGCCATCTTGTGGACTGGCTCTGGGATGGCGGCCATCTTGTGGACTAGCTCTGGGATGGCGGCCATGACAGGTGCAGACTCTGGAGCGGCAGGCATGGAGTGAGCAGACCCTGGAGCGGCAGGCATGGCGTGAGCAGACTTTGGCTTGACTGGCTTGGCAGAGATGACATGAGCAGGTTTTGGTTTAGCAGGCATGACGTGAGCAGGCTTTGAAATGGCAGCCATTTTGTGAGTAGAATGTGGGATGGCAGCCATCTTCACCAAATAACACAGCTCACAAAAATCAGTGACATAATCCTCAATAGGCCGGTTACCTTGGCAGAGGCGGAAGAGGCATGATGCTGGATCCATGGTGGATCTGTGTTCTGAAAGCCGCTGGATCTGTGGGTGGCGAAGTATTCTGTAACGGGACTCGGAGGAAGCGTGAATAGATCCAAGTGCGAGCTTATTATACAGATCGTAGTCAGACAGGCAAGGTCGATCTCCAACAAACAGTGATAATCAGGGCGAGGCGAGAGTGTAATCCAATAAACAGGCAGAACGTCAATATACCAGAGAGCAGTCCAAAGTAACAAAATGAACTAGGCAATGAAACAAGGCAAAAACTATGCCTATGAAACAAAACTATGACCATGGACATAACACTATGAAACAAGGAAAAAAGCTTGGGAGAGTGCGCACAGGCAAAACAATACTTTGCGAGGCCTGTTTGGTATGGGCCTCCTTAAATGGCCACCAAACAGGAAGTAACCAAAGAAGCAGCAGAGGGAGCGGTAACATGGGTAAGGCCTTCCTCTGCTGGCGAGGCGTTACACTGCTATATGTTGCCCCATTCTATATAATGCTCTTTTACTGTTTTTGCTAACTATTGTTTGTCATAATTATCTAACCTTTGAGTGTTATTCTTTCTCATTCTTTCCCAATCAAAAGCTTGGCCCACCCTGGCTCCACATTACATAACCTAACAGCCAATCACAAAAATTGGAGCGATATTCAGCTGAGCTAGATTTTAATTTTTCCTTTTTTTTCTTACTGTTTGCAACCCGAAACATTGTAATATTGTATATAGTTTTTGCGCTATCAATATGCAGGGTATTGAAATCGCTTTTGCGCTGTTTACTTTCACTTTTTATTTTGTGATTAACGCGCACTCTGTGTAAAGGATGTTTGTCATTGACCACAGCAAACAAAGTAAATATTACATGAGTGGTTAAACGATTGCAGAAATGTTGTTTATTTTAAGGTTTTAAAGTGTAGTTAACATCACACAGAACAGAACGAAAAGTTGTCATTTCATAAACAATTAAGTAAACGATTAAACAATTTAATAATTCAATTGAAAACATAAGGCCATTGATACAACTAAAAACAACAATAATGATGAAATTAATACCGGGATTTGAATATTTTTGATTTTTGAATATTTTAGGTGTCGTCAATACGTCCGTATTGTACGTTTAAATGCTGAAAATACGCAAGTATTTGTACGTTTAGATGCTGTACAGTAAACACGTCAATATTGTACGTTTTAGTGTCTGGAAAAAACATAAGTAAATGTACGTTTTATAGAACCACTTTTTATGTAAAAAAAAATCTATTAATTAAAAAAAAATACGCATTATCACATATTAGATCACGTTGAAACAGCAGATACTCTCAGTTTAGAATTGTAGTGTATGTTTTCCAACTGAACTAATGATTTTTATTTCTATAAAAATGCTAAACGTCAGTGAAGGCGGTGCAGCAGTGGGCAAGTAATGTACTCAGTGTATGATCATACACCGTGTAACACCAACTACTCCAGGTGAAAAAAATATTTTCACACACAATTTTCACACAAAATTCACAATTTTGTACTTATACTACAAATTATTCTTTAGTAAGATAGTCTTAAGAACATGGTGTACTCAGCTGTGCTATTTTGAGACACTATGAATAGGCATTATAAACTAAAATGTGCTTTTAACACACTATCTCTGTATTAAAATAATGTATGTAGTTACCACTATACCCCCCTCCCCCTCCCCCTCCAGGCCCACCTCGAATACCACTTGGCCCACCCTTCATCTCATTTCTGGAGCCGGGCCTGTTGAACATACATTGTAAAGTGTCCTTGAGCCCTAGAAAGGCGCTATATAAATAAAAATTATTAAAAGGGCTTACCCTTCTTCTTACTTTTGATATTGCCTTTGATAATGCATATTTTTAATTTCATATTTCCATATTCTGATTGACATACTTTATATTTACTTGTTTATTGAATTTTTAAATACAGTGTAAGCAAAGAACATTTAGTTGTCTTGTTTAATGAGACAACAAAATGTTATGACCTTAAATTCTTGTCAACAAGAATTCTTGTCTTGTTGTTCTGTTTAGTAGCTTAATGCTCAGATTTGAAACCTGGAAATTACTGAAATAAACTTCTTTCCCCCTCAGAATAGGGATCTTTGGGGGGGGGGGGGGGGGGGGGGTTTAGAATTCAATGTGGCAAAATGGCTTGATAGCACCAGCTACAAAATTTCAACAAAGCGATATATTTCACATACATGTCTGAAATTATGTAGACACATGTAACATCTCAAAACCTACAAAAAGTCTCTGAGCAAAATCTTAAACCCAACAAGAAGTCAGCCATTTTGTTTTTTCAGGCATTGTACTTAACAAAACAAAAGAAGATATTTGTGACCACAAAATATTTGAGATTTGGTGACGAGTGAAAAAAAAAAAAAAAGAATATTTTTATATTTCACAGACGAAAGAAAGTCATACAGGTTTGAAAACGATGTAAGAGTGACTAAATGATAACAGAACTTTCATATTTGGGTAAACTATCACTTTAATTGGTGAAATTGAATTGTCGGTTTTCTGTTTCCTAGCCTATAGATCTAAGTGACTAGTTGCTTTGATAGAAATGTTAAAATGAGCTACGAGCAGAATCCTGCACTTCCAAGCGATCTTTTCAGCCCATCATGTCTTCAAATGATCCGTGATATCTGCAGCTTTATGCCGGCTGTGTACTCTGCCTTCTTATCTCCATATAGGGTCTCGGTCAATAAGCAATTAGCATTTTATGACAAACTGCTCACCAACATCAGGGGAGGTTGGCAGCTTGCCATCGCAGATGAATTTTATAGAGTGGATTCAAGTCATGTCTGGGAGACAGAAGTCAATGTTTATTACCATGGAAATTACATGCCCTCTAAATGTCCATAAAAATAATTTAACATGAGATAGGCAATTAGTCTAATGTTTACTCACTAACAAAAAAGGCTAAAGAATGACTGCTAAAAGCACAAAAGCATGTGTTTTACTGGAACTATGTTCAGGCCCCATTTTTGTTTTTAAAAGCTGTACTCAAGCTAATATAAACAAATGCTAATGATCATATAACCCAGCATAATTTCCAACATTAAAAGTCAGAAAATATTTAGTTTATTTCCAATAAAAAATAAATAAAGAAATTGACTTTCAGGGTGGTCTCAGATTTTTAGAACCCACCTTATAGGATAAGCACGCCGTAAGAGTAATTTTCCAAAAGCTCCACTGGCTTGGAGATTGCGAGCTACCTTATTTTCTCTCCCCTGGCCATGGCTTCAAGACTGGCCCACCCAGCTACTAAATAGCAGACTGACAGCAAAGGAATAA
This sequence comes from Cirrhinus mrigala, assembly GCA_036247105.1. Lineage (NCBI taxonomy): Eukaryota > Metazoa > Chordata > Actinopteri > Cypriniformes > Cyprinidae > Cirrhinus > Cirrhinus mrigala. The sequence goes on from CM070020.1 coordinate 31,514,163, forward strand.
TTCACAAGTGGAGCTAATCAAAGGTGAAAAGGGAGAATCAGTAAATGTCGTATCCTTTTGCCACTTTCATCAATCCAGCTAACTGAATTTGAGGTAAAGCTGAGCAAATTTTACGGGGAAGGAAATTAATATGTAACACATCTGAGGTCTGGCCAGAGCCGGCGGAATTGGAAAAGTCTGCATTATATCAGAGGGGCAGATTATTGGAAAGACAATTGGGGCCGTTGGTGTAATCAGAAAACAGTGAGGTGTGTCTATCTTATGATGGCACTGTGACCTAGCGGGCTCATGGGCAAGGAAATTTTTTCTCCCTGTTTTCGATTCAATCACTGGGGCCATCCGCCCTGCTGTGTGAATCTGTTGGCCCCCACACATGACAGTATCAATTCAATTACCTTGAAAATGGATACATATTCAGGGTCTAAGAGAGAGCTTGAGAGAGCAGAGGGAAGACAAAGAAATACACTTTTACCCTCGTAATAAGTTTCATTTGGAGTCGGTTTGAAAACAATTCGCCTGTGCATTTGTCCCTGTCAGATCATATTATCCGCAAATGAAGTTTACAAAATATCAATTCAATTTCTATAACCAAAGCCTGTAGCAAAACACACAGGGCTTTGAATTGACCATATCATAACATCTGAGGGGCCCCTGGTGGCTTTCAAATATTTTCAGTCAGAGGCAATCAAAGCTAGAGCGGCTCATGCTAATCCGTTCAATTTCATCCTTTAAACCATCCCTTTTCCCCCATAAACACAGTGACGGCTTACCTCCCCGGGCCAAGGAAGGGCTGACCATGTTTGCTTTGTGATCTTCTTTTCTGTTGTTTTTGGGTTGTTTTGTTGGCCCTTTTGATCTTCATTTATCTGCACCTCTCTTTATTTAGCTTTGGCCATGATATTTGACTGAATAGCACCTTTTTGCTCCATATCGAGCTGCTCGCTAAAGAATGAAACACAGGTAACGCTAATATTTTATATTAGGTAGCGGGTGGTGCAACCATATACTCTGAAACATCGATGTGACTGATGCATACTGTAAGAAGGAGCAACTATTGCTAATACAACTGTTCTACATTTGATTAAATTACGACCAACATTTCCACAATAATCCACAAAAATAGATGCATGAACTATTAAAAAATCTTCAAGAACTTTTTAGTAACTCAGCTGTTAACATGCATACATTTTCATTCAGTTTCACCAAGACATTTTCCATAAACCAGAACACATAGTTAAGGTTACTGAAAAGGGTTTGACTAGTTCTTGTGATGCATGTAATACCATGCACTCTCCACGGGTGGCATATTATTAGTCATTTGGAGAGTGATGGGCTACATTATCTTTCCATTACTTGTTTTTAGCATTGTACACACTGCCACTTTTTCAGGGAGGCGCTAATTTGCGAATTAAAGATGTGAAGTTTCCTTGATACATCTCAGTGGGAAACAGAGAGTGTTGCCGCCTCTTACCGATGTCAAAATGGGTCGTCACTTTATGAAATTATTCACAGATGCAGCCTGTAATTACGGCCGTCTCAGTCTCATGCTCCATCAGTGCAAAAATGCCTGTATGGAGTGTCTTTAAAAATGCTGTTTAACAAATCAATTTGAAAACGCTTACCTTGTAAAACACTGCGATTGTTCCAGTCACTCCTGATCAGGCAGTGCTGAGTGTTCATCTATTAGAGCTCTAACAAACAGGTTTACAGAGCAGCAGTGTGGAAATGCGTAATTGGAAAAATATAAAGGAGTCGACATGGATGTAACATTTTTATTGATTTTTTGGAACCTCTCTTTGCTTTCTGCCGAGGGCCTTAAGTTTATATCATTAACAATTCTCTTCTGCTACTTGTTCTTTTACTTTCAGGTTTATAGAAATGCAAACAAATAAAGATATTACTGAACACCTCTAATACCAACAAACTAAATGGAAAATAAATCAAGGATAATCAAAGACAAACGAGACCAATATTGATTATAAACAGGCTATACTTATGTCATCCTGTACTGAAAAGTATTGAAAATTTACTATTTTTCCAAATATATGTGTGTGTGTGTGTGTGTACCTGGTATTTATCACGTTATGGGGACCAGTAAATTTTGACCTTGTGGGGGCATTTGTGAGGTCCCCACGAGGAAACAGGCTTATAAATCATGCAGAATGAGTTTGTTTGAGAAAGTAAAAGTGTGCAGTCTCCTGTGAGGGCTAGGTTTAGGTGTGGGGTAGGTGTAGGGCCATAGAAAATATGGTTTGTACAGTATAAATATGTATAAGTATGATTTGTAAACTATACATTTTGATGTTTGCATCACAAACAGCTCCACAGGTGTAAATTTTCAAACATAGACAACTTGTTAAGTAGTTCACCTGCTACAGGTACAAGTCAAAGAGCTCATGATAAAAGAACTCAAAAACTGGTGAAAGCAGGCTAAAATGGCATGGCATTCAAATTTTAGCATAAGTATGTGATATTTCATTTCCAAACTGGCTCAATACATATGTGAACCAGCATTAGAAATGCTGCCAGATTTACGTTCATCTTTTTAGGGGAACATGCTTTTAGCGCCACTCACTGACATTTTACTTTGAAAGTGCCACGAAATGTGCAAGAAGCAATACATTATAATTTTGCAGAAATGTTGCCATATGTAGGCTATGTGGGTTGTTTTTTTATTTATTTATTTATTTATTTTTCTCGTAAGGTCAGCATCACACTAATTGTCAGGCTGTATCAGAATTAGTTATTAGTTGTGTCTAGCATTCAGAGTGCTGTTTGTGTAATATGGAATATGGAGATGTTTGAAATGCCTATGTAGAGTGTTACAAAATGTATTAGGTTCCATGATGGTGAGTTGCTGTGTTTGAAGGCAGCTGCCTACAGTATGGTGGCAGTGTGCAATGAGACCTGTGATAATTTACCAATGAATCTGCCTCTGACAAGTTGGTTTATCAGCTGAATAGAGATTATTGGTAATTTTATTATATTAGTCTCAACATGTGTATCCAATAAGACAGCATGTCTGACTGTTGTAAGACTTCTTGAATCATGGCCAAATAAGAGGAGGGTGAATTTGACGTGAGAAGCATTTGCATGTTAAGTGTGGTCAATCTTGAATTGATCAGGACCAAATTAAATGCAGTGAGTTTCAATATTTTCCCTGTTCACACATTAGCCTCTCACCAGCAACATATGGATCTATTGAATTTAGATTAGTAACCTAAGCATAGACTTAGACAAAGAGGAACTTATCTTTAATTAAAAACATGAAATTGGACCTTAAATCCTATTCTGAATGTTCTTTTGGGTTTGCATAATTACAAGGCCAGGGTTTATGCTTTTGATGCCTCTCCAGTATGTGAGTCATATGACTAGCGAGACAGGATAGCGATGCGTAACTTGTTTGTGAAAAACGTCTTAATTGTGTCTAATATCTCAGTAAAATACTTTTCAGTTTTCTGCAACCAAGATTCTATAAAACTTAAAGAAAGCTGCCTATTAGCATTCCCATTCATATCAATGGTTTTTACTCCAATAGTGCAGGACCCCCAGGAAGTACATGATTTAAAATATGCCATATTTATGAAACCATAAAATGTTTTTGCATTAATTACCTGAACTGTAAATGTCATGTGACATGATCACTCTTGGGCTGCAGGAAAACATTGCCATAATAGCATAGATTGGATGATGGCACCACAAGAACACGAGCAGTCCCAAACCCTCCACTAATGACTATCCTAAACTATTGCCAAGGCAGCAAACTGCATAGAGCCCTTAAAGTTCTCTTTAGCTGGCAACAGATTTATTAATGATTCTCATTACAAATTTGGGAAATTGTCTGGCAAACTTTGTTTTTTTAAACTTTATAAGCAAACCCTAACTCAATCGCTTGCAGAGATAGAGTTTGTTAGCTTTCACAAAAAAAGTTACGGGGAAACTGGCAAGTAACACTGTTTGATATATATTCACGAGTGCCATTTTTATGTGCAAGCAGGAAAGCAAATAAAATTAAAACTCTTGATTTTCCAGTTTTGTGTGTGTGTGTGTGTGCGTGTGTTCTTGTTTTTGCTACATTGTGGGGACCAAATGTCCCCACCAGGATAGTAAAACCTGCGGTCCCCACAATGTTAAAAAATTATTAATAATAGTAAATGGTGTTTATCTGAAAATGTAACGATGCAAACGTGTTTCCTGTTAGGGGTAGGTTTAGGGTTAGGGTTGGGTTAGCAGATAGACAATATCGTTTAGTCAGTATAAAAACTATAGAAGTCTATGGAAAGTCCCTACAATTCACGAAAACAAACATGTGTGTGTGTGTGTGTGTGGGTAAGGCCATTTTGCGAGTTCAATCTAAATACAGCCCAACTCCCTGTCACAGCGAGGCTCTGTGACTAGAGACTCTTATTATGGAACCGTGAACATACATGCATATGTTTCCCTATCTGTTTTGCGCAAATTGAACACCATTTAACACAGATATAGTTGTCAATCATTATGTGTGATGTAATGTTGTTCCTGTCTTTATGTCATTTCTTCCTTAGTTTGACATTTCATAACTGATAGACTTCACCATATCGGTTTATGATTGTACTGTTAAGAAGTAAAGTAAGACTGGTGATCAGGTTAAATGTTTATTGTTTTTGTATAAAAACCTTCACTTTTGCACCTCTGGGAATAAACACTTTGAACTTTTGACTCCTTTGTCACGTCACCTCATTTTTACGCCTCCAGCTGCCGATACATTTGGAGCAGTGGTGCTTATGCTGTTTGCTGTTAGATCTCTGAGGCCTTTTTTTTTTCTGCAGTTGATGCACCACTGGCTCCTTTACACTCCCCAACATTGTTTTCATCCCTGCCAACATTCACCAGTATCTACTATTTTGTCTTTTAATAAAGCCTGTCTGGAACAACCAACTGTCATTGCCCCCTCCCTCTGCTCTTGAAAATTGCTCTTGAACCTTTTAAACCAATTACCACTAAGGGAAAACATGGCAAAATGTGTCTAAGAGTGTTCAGCGCAGTAATGTGACTTATTGGCATGTCTGCAAATAGGATAATTTCTGAAATTTAGCCTTAGTGAAGTTTCATTGCTTTCCTTGATTTATTGACGAGTGGGCATTGGCTCCCCGCTCAGGTTAATTGGAGAAGCCACCTCATTAGATGGGAGAGTTTGTGATCTGGAGCAAATCTTGGGCAAGAATGTAATTAATTATGAGTGCCGGTGCCATTGTTACGTGAAGTGCACCGTAGACAAGCTCATGGAGTTTCCCAGGAGTCGACTCATCCTATCCCAACAGCCAAACAGTTCAAGGGAGTGCAGTCAACGGTGGCTGATTACTGACAAGTAATTAACAATGTCAACAGAATGGAGAGATGGAATTTATATTAATTATTTCATCAACATGGTGATGATCTTGTAGCAAATCCAATTGCAGAGGAAAGGTTAATTAGTTGCCATTGTGTAACATCAGAGCACCAACTTTGCTAAACCCCACGGCATGTTTTAACCGTTAGTCAGATAATTAATTAATAGTAGGCCTATTAATTACTATTACCTACTGGTGTGTTCGACTTCGGCTGCGTCTGGATGTAAATGAACGGCGATATTTGGTGCTTGCAGTCAGGGGAGGAGTTCCAAATGGTGCATCTGTAGTGATGCTGTGTTTGCACGCATTTTTTTTAAATATAGACGCTTTTCATTTAATACTTTCTCTACTGCTTTATGTGTACCAATTAATTTGGTGTTTTCACTTTAGTTTTGCAGAATTCTGTTCACAATTTATCTTAGTTGCAATGAAAACACATGCTGGACGCTTGCTGCTGCTTTTTTTTACATGCCCTGACATTTGTGCTTTTATTCAGTATCTTAAAAGCATATTAATGGCTAAAGTCTGATTACACTGTATTCAGCACAATCTGGGCTACAGTAATATGTGCAGCATGAATTTACATGTTTGTGTTTTTAAGAAAACAACGATTATCCGTGGTTAGTGAAAAACTAACATTTTTAAGTGGATGTTGTAAACTAGAGTTTTTGCTACAAAGTGATGTAAAAATCATCCTATTCACTCATTCACAGGAAACAATACATTGATTTCAATTTTGTTAGACGTGTTTCGTGTTAGAAAGGCTGTATGCAAGGGAGTGACAATGCCCATGAATATTTAGTGATTCACATCTAAGAGACAAAGGACCTCCCATAATGATCCATCAGTCAGTAATGTGTCTGTGAAGTAAGAAAGATTGTGAGGATATTAAAATAATGGGGGTTTTGATTATTTGTATGTTATTTACAACAGTATAATCAAAATCTACATAATTAAGGCCAAAGACGCGTTATTGAGCACATGCATCTTGAATATTTGTTGAGAGTTGAACATCTGATGTTGGTACTGCGCTGTAACTTAAGTTTGTCTTGCTGTCACTTTAAATGTTCACTTTCCCATGGCCACGTAGACACACTGTGTTTTTTTTTATATTATCTTAACACAACAACAACCGAAATCAAAACCGTAGAAGCCTGTCAACAGTTTTGTAGTTGCTGTGTGCAAATTCTGCTAATTCACAAATTTGTGAGTTTTGTCAAACTGACAAGGGCAATATTCATTATTAAACCAAACAAAAAGCAAAACTTCCAAAACTTCTCCAGAAATGTGATCATTTTATTGAGTTATAGGCAGCGGGATAATCAGTGACATTATTTACCATCGATTGTCTTCTCATCATCTCCACAACCTGCTTCCCTTAGTTTTTATACATAGAAAAGGCAAACGAAAGTATTACATTGGCCAGTTTTCTCCCCAAACAATTTCCCAATGGAGCAGGAATGACCTACAATGTCGGCATTTTCACAATCATGACAGAAAATCAAAACACTGCTTTAAACTCACTAGCAGAAAGGGAGCAAAATCCTCTTAATATGGCGTCCAAACAAAACCCAGAACGCAACACGCCGTGACGTCAGCTTCTCTGTTTTACACCCAACCTTGTATCTCAAAAATGTTAGCATTTATCTTTCCTGGAAGTCGGGAGATATTTGCCTTATTTATGTAACCTTGACATATTTTACTTTTTATTAATGGCATAACAATTAAAAAATTCCTCATCTGTTTGAGGTAAAATTATATCACATGTTAGTAAAAGTGTCATGTTTGTGAGTTTATTTTATTCGTTATGTAACCTAGGACCATGAAATCTGTTTGACTTTTGTTAGACTGTAGATCAAAATAGAATGCTTGGTAATAGGCCTACTATTAAAATAGACAACTGCCTATTCTGAATTTACACAGAACAAAATTAAACATTTTTTCATCTTCAAAACAAAATGAATAAAACATTGTAACTGCAAATTTTATATGCAGTTTAATAATATCTATAAATTAATTAAACACATCTTAATTTAACACAACACACATTACAGAGAATTGATGCTTTATAACAGGAGCAACACTAGGACTGTGGATGCTGCTGGCAATCTGTCATGTGACAGCACATTTATTTACATTTAAAGGTGCAGTATGTAATGTTGAAGGTTAATGGATGAAACATGTAGTCCAGTCCAAATTCTCCTGCCCCCATTGTTTCTCCTGCAAGAATATCTTGCTGTAGCATTGTTTTTCAGAGAAACACATATGTGAACTTAGCATTTGTCCTAAATATCTGCAAATGTATTATGGTATTTTCATGCTTCATGACAGTCAACAAAATTATATTCCACACCTTTAAAGTCATTTTTCTCAACGAGTGTTTCCAAACAAGGTTTTGCGACATTTTAAGTATCAACATAGAATTTATCAGCTAAAGTTGAATAAAAAAAAGAGTGTGTCGACACTCAAATTGTATCAGTAGATATCTGTAAACATTTTGATGCACTAAAGCTTTTTTACACATACACATATATCCTCAGATGGAAACCTGGCAAAGATAATCTAAAGATTGTTTGCACACTTTAAGTGTTTTATGATATTAACTTAAGCACAAGTTTCACAATGGCTACAAGGCTCTGGGGAAAAGAAAAAGAAAAAAAGCTGAACTATGTAATCTGTAGATATTAAATGGCTAAAGTTAATTAGCCTTTACCATTGTCCCAGCCTCCAGATAGGGGATGTAGGTGGTAATCTAGTGAGGAGCGAGAGGTGAGACCGTCCATTCATTCCATAGTTGGGGTGAATTCATGCCCCATACAACTACAACACATCAACACTGTTAAGAGTGAGCCATCCGACAAGTAATTCGCTTTATCTCTCTTGGCTGGTATGAGAGGCGCGGGTGCTAAAAATAACTAATTAGAGGAATTACTAGGAAGTAGGATGTGTCGGGGAATCAGCAGACTTTTAATGTAAAAAGAAATTTGATCAATAATGAGGAGACTTGGAAATCCAGGCCTCTTAACATTAACAATTACTGTGATTAACAATGATACTCACAACTCATTTTTCATTACAGAGGAGACGAGATAAGCTTGTTTATATAGACTTGCTTTTCAACCAATGAGTAATTTATCATGGCAAAGCCCATGAAAGCGCATAACAGCCCACAGCAATTAAAACCTTCCCAGTGACCTTGTGACAACCAAGGACCTGAAAGTCCATAGGAAAGTGAGGGGGGGTTTCGGCCTATTCGCAGAAGGCTGATGGCCTGAATATATATTACAAGCCAGTTTATTGATTTTTAAATAAATAAAGTATTTTCAATAAGTGTTTTAAAATGACATTTTAAATTAAATCTCTTTTTTATATGGTAGTCATATATACACAATATACTGTAACTTAAATATTAATACACTGTATGTAATCTCACAGGCAGATCTCTCTGTCAACATGCCAAGATCATATTTCAGTCAAAAATCAAAAGGAGGAACAAGAAATTATATTTTTGTTTAAAGAAAATTAAGCCTATTTTAGGAACATTAGCATCATTTTCATGACAAAACTCCATTCTCATTATGGCGAATTTTCATTCTTATTTAATGTGAAAAACCTTTTAAGATAAAATTTGTTGGGTTTTTAACATTTTTTTTTATGATAAAATACTTACCAGCTAGATATCCAGAGCAAGTTCTTACCAAAGCATATAATTAATAAAATACAACTATCCATTGTTATTAACAGGTACAACTTTTGATTTGAATAATATATTAGTAAATGTTACATTAACTAAAAAATAATAAATGCTTTACAAATATTTTTCATTCATAGTTCCTGTTAAATAATGTAGTTAACTGATATTAGCAAATGGAACACTTTTTGTTACCAAGTGTTACCAAGATTTTTCCATACACTAAATGAAAGAAATGTTATAGTCCTGATACTTATTCATCGCTTCTATATATATATATATATATATATATATTATATACACACATGTGTGTGTGTGTGTATGTATATATATATATATATATATATATATATATATATATATATATAGCAGCATGATTTGGTATTTCTTTTTTAATATCATCTCTGTGCTCATCCTTAATTTGAAACCTTGTGCTGCAGAGCTAAAACATGAATTGTTATCCTAATAGAGTTCCTTTACAACCATTCATTTCACTCAGTGAGCCAGGCTGGATCTAGAAAAGGTTATCTTGCCCGTAGAATAGGTTCAATTTTAACTCCATAAGACGGACTTGGAAGAAAATGAATCTTAAGGGATTCACTCAGCTCTCTTGTTCACAAAGTCATCTCTGAGGAGAGAAAGCAACTTTAGGACTCTTTCTGGGTGCACTTTCTGGATGACTGACCAGTGCAATCCAGTAAGTGATGCCGCTACAGAGCGAGTCGTCTAAAGCCAAAATCACTGTGCAAAGGAACTGTAAAGCTAAAGCTATTTTACACTGTAACAACTGATTTAGTTTGGGCTGTTTGGTGCTCAGCTGATACAACAGCCATTTTTTTACTATGCCACAAAACTGGGAGACTTTATCTGTATTACTACAGGCTCAGCCAACGTGAAACACTGATTTTGTACATTGTTTGTACAAAACTCTCCTTTTCTTTGGCACGGATGTAAAAAGAGTCACGAGTCACACAATATTAAAGCTGCAGTATTTAAGTCGAACCTTTTGATGTGGATCACTGATGCATGGGTCCTATTTGAACTCATGTGTTTGCTAGCAATGACTGTACCAAATGGTGATTGACTTTTAGCATGTAAATAGCAAAAATGATAAGCTACTTTTTTATATTCCAACAATTAGAAATAAATAACGTCTTAACAACGCCAACCCTAGGCACAGAGACGCTCGCCTATTTGAGATTCCATTATAGACAGTCTGCACTGGAAAGTAATGAGCCATAAAATTTAATTCAGAAATGATATTACCAAAAAATGATGGAGCGATACTGGGGCACAAAGAGGCAGCACGGCCAGTGCTCATCTTTACATTTGGCTCCGTGTACTTCTATTGATCCTGCAGAATCACTTAATATTGCCAAGGATAACACTTCCCACTCGGCCTTTTCCCCTCCCACTTAGAGGCTACAGAGCTCAGGTACTTACAGCGCTGAATTGACCAATGTGTCTCCATGTAATTACAGGGATTTCCTTATCTCCCTCTATTTGCTGAAGCTATTCCGCTGAAGAAAGGCTGCTGCTAATGCTGGACCCTTCTCATATCTCATTTACATTGGCCGCTAATCCCAGGTCCATCTTGGTGTGAGATAATGACATTAGCTTCTCTCACTCGCTCACTCAGAAAAGCCTAGTAAATCAAAGCTTTTGGCATATTGTCTACACTGAATGTTTGGGCTCAAATGCGCAAATAGCAAAAAAATAAGGCTGTTTCTGCAAACTGTGGCCACTTTTGGCCCTGTGGACAAATAAACTCTTAGAGAGCACACTTTTTTCACTAGTTCATTTATTGTGTGCACTAAAATTGTGAAAAAGACAACTGTGGGAAAGCCCTAACTAAAAAAAAAAAAAAAAAAAAAAAAAATTCAAGTTGTTTCTAGAAGCTCAGTAAATGTGTAAATGTGTTAATAAAACATACACATAGCTTTTGAAAATAGTAAATATTAAAACAAATACGAAGGCATGGTAAGAAGCTTACTAAACATTTGAATGTTTATAATGTTTATATTCATCAATATAAGGAAAACACAAAAGTTATACATAAAATTTACATACCGTCTCAGATGGTGAAAAAAAACTCAATGGTCATTTTGACCAGTATAGGATTTTCAGTGGCTGATGCAACATCTTGAAATCAGGGTGGCTAATATAATACTGATATATATATATATATATATATATATATATATATATATATGTGTGTGTGTGTGTGTGTGTGTGTGTGTGTGTGTGTGTGTGTGTATGTATGTGTGTGTGTGTGTATTTATCAATTAAAAATAATAACAATAATACTAATAATAATAATAAACAATAATATGCAATATTATATGCTTATTATAAGTGATTAGAAAAAAATTTCTCCATATAATAATTTTATATTATATTTACATAAAATTCACCTAGAAAAATTTAAAAATCTAACTGGCACAATGTGGAACTAACACATCTATTAACCCAGAGAGCGTGATTATAAACCAGAACTCTTTGGGTCTGGTTTATTTAATTTATTTTTCCCATTTACTGTAAGAAATAGAAACATTGGTTCCATTCAGAACTCTCACCCTCAAGTTGTTCCAAACCTGTGTGAAGAATGTGGGTCACAAACAGTTTCTGGTCCCCTTTGGCTATAGTATTTATTTATTAATTTATTGTTTCTGTACTACTGGGCACCAGCAACTGTTTACTGTGTACCCACATTCTTTAAAATATTTTCTTTTGTGTTCAGCAGAAAAAGACATTTATACAGGCTTGGAACAACCTGATGACAGAATTTTTCATTTTGGGGTGAACTATCCCTTTAAGAGGAGCGAGTGGAACTCAGTGGCAGTAATGACAGGGTGGTGGGATGTACTAATAATTTCTGAATTTCTGTGGAGCGTGGGCAGCAGGGAAAGCTGACCCCTGAAAATTAGATAGATGCAGTGGAGGTCCACTATCATCATGCAGCCGGCGACCAGCTCCTCTTATCAGTAGAGTGGGCCCGTTTGTTATTTATGGGGAGATATACCCCCTCATGCGTCCTCTCAGCTGCCACGAGCACCAGCGCTAATGAAAGCCCTTCTTCCTGAGCCACTTCAGATTAATACGCCACTTTACATTGAATACTTGTATAATTTCGTAATTGAATCCTAAGTTGTTGTGTGTTCATTGGAGAAACACCTATATTCTTTGCTTAAAAATGTACTCAAGCACATTTAAGAGACCAGGAAACCGAATATAAGCTCTATTAAGCTTTGAGTGTTATAGGGTTCAATACAAAAGCTTTTTCTTTCAGAATTTCAGGTTTGAATTTACATCCCTGGTGAAAAAACCAGCATATGCTGGTAGGTATGTTTTGATGCTGGGATGCTGGTTAGGTATGCTTTGATGTTGGTTTAAGCTGGTCCTTTGCTGGTTTATGCTGGTCCTTGACCAGCAACATGACCAGCATAAACCAGCAAAGGACCAGATTAAACCAGCAAAGAACCAGCTTAAACCAGCATCAAAACATACCTTACCAGCATACATAATTATTAAACAAAATGCTGTTTAAAAATATGTTTAAATGAAAAAATAAACACGGTAGCTGTAGGTCAAATGCTAAAAAAGATTATTGTTAACAGTTTTTTCGATTTACAAGACTATTAATTGATAACAGCTAATTAATGGAAATGGAAAGCTCAAACACCAATTGTATAGACGAACGAGTGTATTGACCATTCTCATAGCCTAAGGGCTTTCCATGTGACCTCACAGAGACCTGAATGACAACATTGTCAAACATAAGACCCAGAGGTAATATCCGTACTCATGCTCATCCTGGCTGTATCTCCTTCAGACATCCCTACGAGACACATATTTAATGACTAAGTGAATCAGGTCATTCAAGGAAAAACTGTACAACTTGCTACTCCCACAAATATAGATTAATGAACAGTCCAAAAGATGAGAACTGGGAAGAAACTAACAAAGGTTTTCAGATGGATTGTAGAGCTGTATTCATAAAATTCAGATGAAGCAGAACAAATGTTCATTTGTCAGATGTGAGTGCAGGTATTCTATACTCCCATTCAAGTGTAATGTATTAAACCCCCCTCAAGCGCAGCACACCTCGAATGGATCCTCTCAAATTATGACCTTTTTCTACATAGATGAGCCCTAAAAAGCAGTCATCATGGAGACTGATCAGGACTGTGCTTGTGAAATACCATTTGCGGCTAATGACTTCGGAGTGACGTGTGGGTTTCTTTGGAAGCTGCTAAAAAGTGGTGCCTTTGAGGACATCTGCTTAGGGCTGCCTTGAGCAATATGATACCAGGCCAATAACATTACCCAGAATGCATTTAAAATGAAATCCAAACTATCTGACATGGCGATACAAGAATTTAGTTATTGCTAAAGCAAGCATCACTATTACTTTTGATCATGTTTAGGGTTAGTGAATTGAACAAGCCCCTAACTTTAATATTAAGCTTAAGTGTGTAATTCATCCAACCGTTTGTGCCACAGACATATGATTACTCACATCATGTGGCTTGTTGAGGAGAGGTGTGTTTTTATTTTTCTGTGAGTTTCACCCGGTGGAAGATTAAACAGAAAAATCACATAAACTAGCATTCGGAAGTTTAAGGGCGGTAAGATTTTTTGATGTCTTCTATTAAAGGTCAACGGATGCAAAGTTCACTTTTACATGTTGTTTGAACATTAATGTGTGTTGGCAGCGAAAGTACACATCTACCCTATAATGATAAAAATCCATGCAGTGTTTTTTATTTAATCTGTAAAAATAATATTCCCTTTTTCAAATCGAGCCATTCTCAGATGCCTGTCGTTGTGGCGTCACACCGTCAGAGGACGCTCCCACAATAGTTGATTGACATGAGCGTCTTACCTCAGACACGGCTTAAATCAGATGTAATAGTCCACCCTCCATTGTTTCGATGCGGGAGCAGGGATGTAAGTTAGACAAGAATATCTCCGATTGAGCTATTGAGGTGTTGTGTTGCTGGATGTAATTATGATCATAGTGGTTGTCATTTACTTCCGACATCTGAGCCGCTGAAGTTTTGTTTGTGAAGGGAATGCGCCTCCCGATCTACATAAATGCATCTATGTTCGTGCAAATCATTCGTGATCCAGCTTCACCTACAGCAGAAGTAAGTATAAGGATTTTTTTATGAATCTCTGCAGTCACCTTTCCTAATAATGTGCTAGTTAGCAAGTTTAGCAGCTAAATGCGGCTAAATGCGGCTAAATGCGGCTAAAATAAACAGGCTTGTCACTCCACAGAGACAAGAGAGGGGCGGGGGGCGAGCAGAGCTCATTTGCATTTAAAGGAACAATCCATCAGAATCGGTTGATTTTTGCAGAGCTCATTTTGACAAGGTAAAAAGGGTGTTGTTATACACTACCATTGAGAATTTTTAACCAAAGTATATTATAGACTTTTTATTAAGACCCTAAAGAATTATATCAACTTGTGGAAAATGGGCATCCGATGACCCCTTTAAGGACTCTCTAATGCTCACCAAAGCTGCATTTATTTGATAAAAATACAGTACAATATATTTTAAAATGTAATTTATTCCTGTGATGTTAAAACTGAATTTTCAGCAGCATTACTCCAGGCTTCAGTGTTACATGATCCTTCAGAAATGATTATAATACGCTGACTTGGTGTTTAAGAAACATTTCTTACTATCAGTGTTGAGAACAGTTGTGCTTCCTAACAATTTTGTAGAAACCGTGACACATTTTTTTCCAGGATTCTTTGATGAATAGGGTGTTTACTATAATAGCATTTTAAATGTTTTTACTGACATTTTGATCCATTTAAAAAATCTTACTCACACCAAACATTTGAACGGTGGTGTATAATAGAGAATATCAGAAATTTATAGCAACATGTTTGCATAATGGCAGTGAATGGCAGAAAACGCAACCTTGCTTAGATTTGCACTCTCATAACAGGACATAATGGTTATTGATGGCTAACTGAAATCGTCTACCAGCTATATTGTCTTAAGTATGAGGGGTTTGTTTTAATCCTCCGCTTGATCAGGTCTCAGAGATATATCCACTGCAATTTCTTTGAGATACTCTGAAAGGAAGGCCCAGCCTCAAAGGAGCTGGAAAGAAAATATATAGTATGTATTAAGTAGTGTCTTTTGTGCAGGAAATACTTTTATCGTCTGATCTTAATAACCCTGACCATCATTTAGGCCAAATAAGTCCTTTTTAACTCTTCTCTTTCTTTGCTCTAAAGGCATGGCTCTAGCTTTAATTATGACATATTGATTTTGTAGTTAAGCCTTGTTTGGCTTAATGAAATCTTTTGTTGGCCCTAATTCTGTCTTCCATTGTCCCCCCGAAGCGCTTTGATTTTCGTCCTCACCTTTCTTGTGCTGTTTGAAATATTTAATCTCTTTTTGGTCCTAGTCAACGTCAATGGCTCCTTAAAACAGCCACTGTTGCCATTTATCTTCAGTTTCCGAAAGCTTGTGCATTGACTCCTGGCCAATCAATTTCCTAAATGATGTAATTATCTGCTAGTCTTTTTTGCACATTTAAAGTTGAGAGTTTATTTTAGATCAATTCAGACCACTTTGTGTGCAAATTGCACAATTGCATTGCCTTCAGATTTCGCACAAATCCAATTGGGATTAAGGCCTTTGGAGTGGAATGCTTAATGAGTGTTTTTATTTATTTATTTTTTCTTTTTTTTTTGGATCTTTGACTCTCACATGCCTTTTTTTTTTTTTTCTTTTTCTGCTGGATGGCAAATAGGTTGTCCTCCATTTCTTGACTAGGAAATATGGTACAGTGGCCCTGCAGTTAGGCTCAGACTAAGTTGTAGACCTATGGCAGAATTTGTTTTTCTGGTCTGACTGTACTGCATATGCCAGTATGTTATTTAGGGTGCCAGGATCCATTTCTGTATGGTTACTAAAATGTTCTGAGTTGTTTTCAGCACATTGCTACACTATATGGTTTCTTGGGTTTTCTAGCAAGATGCTACATTAGTACTTAGCAAGTACTCCAAGTCTCAGGAGTCAGTCCCTAAGTCTCTATGATATTCTGGTCTTCATATCAATTAAATTTTTTTATCATCTCTCAGGTGAACAATTTACATCTGATTGCTTAGAAAAGTAATCTCACACCTGTTCTCAATAAGCCACATCAAATGTAATAGCTAGAGATAGAGGTCTGCCTGTTCAAATCACAAACAACACGACAAACAGCATGAAAAATAGTGATTCTTGCCTCATTTATCAATACTTATTCTTGCTAGTAACTGCATATTTTACCTTGAAGGGAAATGCTTTGACAAACACTTTAACTGTTAATCACAGTTTTTCACTTCCTCAGAAACAGACAAAATGCAGATGTTACTGGAAGAAGAAAGCTACCTATTGTAGGAAAATTTATTTTCCAGCTGCAAACCCTCAAAAACCAGCTATGGCAATAAAGTACTTTAAATTGAAAATTGAATTACTTAATGCGTCTGTTAAAACAAGAGAAAGTCGTGGTGCTGCTTATGTTACTATGGATGAAGACAGTCTCTGTATGACTGATAAACAAAAAAAAAGTGTAATACATCCATATATCGGATTTTAGATTTAGTACCCTACAAAAGGTCTTTCCTCCCCATAGTTTCCATTGAAGCAATTGCACCCCTCTACTGCTCCTACGTGGGGCAGGGGGGCTGAAAGACGCCACGGTCCCAAAGGGAGTGTCAGTCTCTGGCTTTGGTCTGGTTGAGCTCGGGCTGGTTGCAGAGGGGTGGGCGGAGTATAGGGGGGCTCCGTAGGGAAGAGGGGACTGCAGGCCACTAAATCAGTGCACGCTTGTCAACATCCTTGGGCTGCGGGAATTACTCAAGTGAAAATAACAAATGGCTGTCATTGCAGAGCCAAAAACCTGTGATTATAATTATCACATCCCCAGTGACCTTGCATAAACTTTAATCTCTCTCCAATGGAGCATTTAAATAGCCTGTATCTACTGGCAGGGGGAGCAGCGGTGCCGGGCCACTGGAACACACGGGATCAGTGATTCACGAAAGAGCTATCGCACGGGCCGGAGCTGTGTGAGGGATTGCACATGCTGGAGACGGCCACGCTGTGTATCTGTTTGTGTGCTTTTGCTTCTTCTTTGGCACTTGTGTATGTTTGTATTTAATAAAGGTTTTAATAAAGGTTTGTAATAATAGGAAAGTTAAGTCACAAATGAGATCTTTTTAAAATCTCAATTGTTTCACTTAGATATGAGAGTAAATGAAGGGCAAATTACGACTTTTGCTCCAGTACCCTGCTTTTCGAGTAGAAAAGACATTTGTAATTTTACAAATATCTTCCATTTCAAACAAATGCAGTTCTTTCGAACTTTCCACTCATCAAATAAAAAGTGTATTATGGTTTCCTTTTAAATATTAAGCACCACAATTGTTTGTGTAAACTGTAATACTATTTTCCCATTTTTTCTATTTTACTGTGGGTTTTTTTTTTTAATCAAGTAAATGCAGCCTTGGTAGGTATAAAAGACTTCTTTCAAAAACACGTGCAAATTTCAGCGACCGAAAAACTATTGCATGGTAGTGTATATATGAATATGAAACATTTTTTCCAAGAATAAATTATCTAAGCTGCCAACCACAGTCATATTAAAGCTCTGTATATTATGGCTTTTTATTTCTCACCAGATTTTTCTTCTAAGCAGTAGATGATGGTGTTCTGGCACAATACATGCAATATATTTTCTGTGCATGTTTTCTATTTGGGCAATACACATCTTTTATTTAACATTTTTGCAGGAGCAGAATCATGCATTCTACCACCTTTCTAAGAATGTTTTCTTCTTTCTGATATGTTGTTTTAAACAGCAAATCACTTTCTGTCTTTTTCAGCCCAGTGAAACCCAATGAGACAGATCCCAGTGCGATGAGTGTGAATATGTCAGTCTCTCTGCTGTGGCAGTCAGCTAATGAGTCTGCTTTCGTGTGGCCCTTCACATTTCAGCATGGGCCCTGATGTGTCGTCCTAATTGATAGGAATTCCTTCTGTTCCAGGCAGGCATCATTATTGCATGATTAGCTCTGATTACGAAGGTAACGACTGCTAGGATTACCAGGCATGACAAAGGCTGGTACTGGCCTTATAATGAGCAACAAGATTTTATATTCAATTACTACCAATCGTGAAATAGTTCTTATCAACATTTTAAAGCAGATTTTGTTAAAAAATTAAATGTTTGTCATGACTATATTTACAGGGATTTTGCAGATCACATGACACCTTTGAAAGTAGATACATTTTAAAGGTTTTAGATATCAGAATAGACTCTGGTCCATGTTGTCATTGGTCAAGAAATGCCTACTCAGACAGGAAGAGAATATCTGATGGACATGTAAAGCAACCAATCCTTGTTCATTTTGTTTTTAACAGTCATTTATGTGCAGATTTACTTAAATAGTAAAACGGCTTTGTTTCCAAGCAGCTGATAAAAACCATTGCACACTGATTCAGACAGTCAGATAAGAGCTTGCCAGATTGTGAAAGTGCTTACCAGTGCTGTTTACATTATGTATCACATGGTTAGTAAACAGTCTCACTCTCAGGCAGCATGCCCACAGACCTGTAGTCCATTGTTTTACCACTTAGGTTAAGTTTTCTATTAATGGCAACATCTTGAATGTCTCTCAACTCTCAAATTCTTTATTGTGTTTACACGGCAGGTGTATGCTTAATTATCTGGCCAACATTTTTAAACTTAAATCAACAACTAATTGCCAGTTTGCAAGAAAGGCTAAACTAATAAATGTATGTAAATACAAAGCATGCAAATACATGTCATTAAATTCTTGAGAGCCTAACTCTCAGTCAGATGAGTGAAATGTTTTGACATTGGCACATCCCACTAGAGGGCAGCAGATGGTACTGTAATGTAGAACTGTAAACAGTTTGAGTGTTTATCTTTATGGTCATACTGTATTTTTTTTTAACATGAATTAACCTTAGCACAAATCTCAACTAATGCAGGTCTTGTTGAGAGGTTTTTTTTTTCACTCAGCAAATGGAAATCATTATAACACTTTACAATAAGGTCCCATTAGTTAGCATTTATTTATTATTTTTTAATTAATTTCTTAAATTTTTTTTATAATTTCTTTTGATTAATATTTATATTTTTCGTTAACGTTAGTCATTGTCAGTTCATTTTAGCTCAGGTCAATTAAATATATGAACAGATGCAGTATTTTATTTTAATAATGTATTAGTAAATGTTAAAAAAATCATTTTAACTAAGATTTATAAATGCTTTTTGCTTTTTAGTTCAGATAATGTAGTTACCAAGTGTTCTACTATGAATAGTTACGGGGTTCACCCAAAAATGATCATTTTAACACTTTATTTGAGGGCTTGCATCACATTTTATATTAGGTGTCTATAACTGCCATGTGCTGCCATCAAAAAAACAAATTAATTTATTATAAATAAACAAATTGTTTATAATGTAAAAACATATGTACACAGTAAATACATTGTATCCAATTATTAATTTAAATGTTAGCTACATAGTAGTTAAAGACACTTAATATAAAGTGGGACTGGGGTTTGTTCAAATCACTAACTCCAAGGCAAAATTCAGTTCTGCTGTGTTTTTCACACAGAGCTCATGTTCAGTAAGGGCTTTGTTGGCCCCTTGTGGCCCTTGAGAAGACAGCCAGAGTTGTAATAATCTTACCCTGATGCTTGACTCTTGCAACACCATATTAATAATACCATGTAATACATTCTGATATCACTTCAGTATGAAACCTGCTACATGGTATTAATTTCACTGGCTGTGACATCCTGTGACCTGTGCATGCAGTTATTGCATGGAAACCTACAGCAGATAACAGCATGCTCACTGCAGACACTGTGGGTATTGATGTTGGCACAGGCACCATTACTTAAATGTATAGCTTTTAGAGTTTGGTTTTAGCTGTGTGTTAGCTGTGTGTTGTCACATACCAGGTCAGCGTGTGTGAGTCTATATAAATGTATTGCATGTGCATGCCACCATTTCAGAGGTCTCTCACATGACAGCGAGCATGGAGGATGCAGGGTCAAGTGATTTGCCCCTGGGTCAATTGACTGCAGCTCTTCTAACTTCCAGCCATTAGCTGAAGTCCCCTGGCAGCAGGACCCGCCACTTTGATGAGATTTAGCTGGATTCATTCTTAATGTGATATGAAGACCCTAAAATTTGTTTGTTATGAAAGCTCCTCCTTTAAAGTCAGTTTATAAACACACTAAGCAGGCTGCTTTTGGGCCTGTATTTTGATGACTGAATCTGTATGGATTTTCTCTCATGTTGTGTTTTTCTCTGTAGACTCACAATTAGATGCAATAACACAATTCATTTTTCATTTTTGTAGAATTTCAAGACAATAGACTGTTTTATTTAGTGTTTTATACATACAAATATATACAGTTTATAAGGACATACGTGGGTCATTGCAGGAAACAATGCTATTATGATATTGTTCAGCTGCAAATGCATTTTTTTTTTGTTTAAAAAGCATATATAGTGAAAGGATGATGTTTTACTTTCATTAAGCATTGGATGGATTATTTATTCTCTGTATTAAAATGGTTATAATGTTGAATGGGACAAAATTTGTGATATTCTGCAAACAAAATACTAGCAAACAAACTTTAATAATACTTTACTAATAATAAAACATTTTTTTTTGTGTTAGTTAATAAAAATGTACCTGGTTGTGGAAAATAGGTACATAATATCATAATATCACTATATCGATTGATATACTCCTGCATTGAATCATATCATAGAATTAGCACATATCATATCGCTGGATATGAGAATAAATATGATATTGTATTGTGATGAACCCCTCGATTTACACCACTTGTACGATTTACACCAATGTATTTAATTATCAAGAATTACAATACCCTGAATGACCTGCTGAACATTTATTTATTTATTTATTTATCATTTTATTATTATTATTATTATTATTATTATTTCTTTTATTTATTTATTTTTTTTTTATGAAAATACACACATTTGCACACACACAAAGATAGATGCAAACACGAACAGCACATAGCTGTATTACCAACACATAAATCATAATGTTTTAACAAAAGCTAAAGTTCATTTTCTCCACTGAGCTTTTATCTTGGTTTGGTGGTATATAAGACACTTTGGCTGAGTCATGTATTACTTTTGCTGAATGGATAATGGCAGACCTAGTCTATTACCCAAAGCTTTGTTGCAGTCCTGCATTTTAACCTGCACTTTACAAAATACCCTAACATGTATAATACTAACAAATGTGTGCGACTTTCTTTCCTCTTCGAAACAAACAGAAGACATTTCGAAGTATGTTTTTCTATACACTGAATATCCGTGGGGTCAAAAACAGCAGTGGACCCCACTGACTCTGCTTGTGTTAACAAAGAAAATAATAATAATAATTTGAACTCCACAGAAGAAAATGAATGAAATGGAATATTAGATATTTTCCATACATGTGGTAGTGTTCTTGTATTTAACAAAAGCTGGAACAACTGGGTAAAAACCCTAGTCAGTTGATAAACACAGTCTTTCAGTACATGCCCATTCAACCCATCAGGTCCAGATGCCTTGTTAGGCTTAATTCAGACAATATGCAATTTCATGTTCTTCTGAACAAATCCTACTAACCTCAGAAGTACATTCACCAGCATCAAACCTACCAATAAATAATAAATTTAAAAAAATAATAATTTGAATGCCACAGAAGAAAATGAATGAAATCAAATTAAATCAAGGTGCATAAATGTGGGCATTCCTTTGTGGTATATTGAATAAATATATATAAATATAAGCTTTTCACAACTTTATTAAGAAGGGTTTTAACAGTGTTTTTCATGCTTGTTCAAAGAACAGGACACTTTACAGGCAGCACACAGTTATGGTCACAGTTGCAATAACTTAGGACAGCTTAGGACTACCAAGTCTGAAAAACACTAGAAGATGCCCAGTGTCTCTGATCATTTACATGAGCATGACACAGTCCTGCTACAGGGAAGCATGAGGACTGCAGAAGTGGCCAGAGCAGTAAACTGCAATGTCCGTAATGTAAGAAGCCTAAGATAGTGCTACAGGGAGACAGGGAGGACAGCTGATGGTCCTTGCAAGCCATGATGGTGAGATGCACTTTAGTACTTAAAGCGGCTGGTGGCTGCTACTTTCGTTCCCATTATTCTTCTCATCCAGTGTCCATGAAACTTGTTCAGTTTATGTGTCAGTTACTGAATCTCTTATGTTAAGACAAATATTTACAGATGTTAAGAAATTAGCTGGAAATTAAAGCAGTTAAATGTGAGAGGACATTTATTTTTTGCTGAGTTTATGCCTGTGGTGGCAAAGGTAAATTTTCAGCAGCTATTAACCGTGTCTTCAGTGCAACATGATCCTTCAGAAATCATTCTAATATTCTGATTTGCTCCTCAAGAAACATTCCAGATACTATCAGTTATGTGATTGGATTCAACTGCTGAAGTCCTTATTCAGTTCATGAACTTAATATGCATTATGGCATCATCTCTTTGTTGGTTTGTGTGCGACTCTGTGGCGACTGGCAGCAGCAGGGTTTGTTCAGCTTTAGAGATGAAGGTCATTTCGGGCCATCAACAGGACACAAGGTCCTCCTTCTGACCACTGACCACATCACTCCTGAGAAACTATCAGATTTCTCTCATGTTGCACTTTCCAGTTCAGAAGCTGAACTAAAAGAAAGCAGCCAAGCATGCTCTTTTACAGCCATATCCAAGTAAATTTGCTGCGAGATTAAAGTTTCAGTCTCTGAAAAAAAGAAAAGCTATTACACGGCTCTTCTTTTGTTGGTAATATCAATGCGACATGCTCGCTGTAGGCTTTTAAGTTTGTGGTGTGGCAAAGAAATCCTTTTAAATGCAGATATGTAATTAATTCTTCATGTTTAGGGAATTAAACATATCTTAGAATGCAGAGGCCGGTGTGTAAGCGCGGTAATTTTATTATGTGGCAGATAAAAGAATGCCATTGACCCCCACCTCCCCGCTACGCTGTACGCTAGCACCATCACAAAACACTCTGCGCCACTACAAATTCATTTCAGACAGCGAAAATGCAAAGTCCATCCTATGATAATAGAGAACAATCGCAATCAGGGGCGCTTATTCTCCAGGGTACAGTCTGCAGTCAGCATAATGCGCCCAGGCGGGCGCAGTGAACATAAAGCGGTTTTCAGAAACAAAGAGAAGGAGCAAGAGTGCATGCCAACACTTATACATCACAGACATATTATTAACCTTCACACAGCAAGGTGCTCAGAGAGAAGCAGTCTACAGAGAGAGCGTTCCTGGCCTGTTGCGAACAGCTGTGTCATTCACTCGAGCAATATTCCAGCTGAGCTAAATTAAATGCTGAAGAAGAATGCAGTTGTGATAATTGTAGCATATCTTTTGCAGGTGTATCTTGAGCTCAGTGCCTTTTTTTAATTAATAAAAACGAAATGAAAGGGTGAACCTTTTTTTTCCCCCCATTTGCCAGCTCTGGCTAATGTGTTGTAATTGACTCTGCAATTTTCTAATTGTGATTGCCATTTTAATTTTACTCTTGACTGTGCAACTAACAGTGTATAATAATTAAAATGGATTGCATATGGTGTACCTGTATGATTCAGCCAGGCTTGAACTTAAACCATAAGTTAACTATTAGGAAACTAAGAGGCTATGATCATTTTTCACTTAGACTTAGTAACCTTTAGAAGAACTGTAAATGGGTAGTTAAAAAAGATTTTATATTAAATTGTACAAGGGGAAAGTGTTTCCCACCATTTTTTGTTTGTTGTTTTTTGACAAATGAATTTTTACAAGAATTTTAGAAGAAATGTTCTGTGTAGTTGCACAGATTATTGTGAGGTTATCATGAATGCATAATAATTATAAAATAGTTAGCAAAGTGATATTTAAAATAGTTTTAGATTCAGTAGAGCAGGACTATATATTATTTTCATTGCAATATTAGTTATGCCAGCTATTTTAACACTATAAAACCTACTGTATTATAATTTCATCATATTTTTTGGCCAGATGTCTGTGTGGGGTGGGGGTGGGGGTGGGGGTGGGGGTGGGGGGTGGATTTTCTCTAAAGGTTAAAAAAAAAAAAAAAAAAACTCTTCTATTAAAAGTAAATATGGAGTGTTATTTCATATGTCAGGCTATATACACTATATGCACTATATCTTTCTTTTCTGTTGTGTTTTCCTCAGTGGCGAATACCTGTTTTCCTCGGATCCCCTTGGGATGTGTGCCTCTGTAATGAAAAAGCTTCCTGCTCAGATTTTTAAGTGTATGGTCCAAGTGGTGCAGACACTTTCTAATTTAGAGGAAATTTGGTAAAATGGCTAGATTCTTTTTTCTCTCTCTCTCTCTCAGCCTGAAGCATCTTGTTGCAGTTTGTGTTTTCCACCCTCAAGTGCAGACAAATGTGGGTCGTTTCCAACCCAACTGTAGAAATTAGCTGATAGACATCGAGGCAGATAACTGAGACCTGCAGCATTAGAACGGGAAAGGACATTAATCTTTCCAAAATTAAAATCTGCGCTGCTGCATTTAGGATTGAGGCCACCACCATACGCCAGCCGCCCGACCGCCAGTTTTGATAAAACTGTTTAAGGAGAGGGGAGATTTAGATAAATTGCCCATGGTGCTTCTATAAGTGCAGTGGAACAGAGGAGGGGTCCCTGTTAACCACGAACACGTGGATATGTGCTGGCTGTTTACAGCGACCCCAGTGAGGCCGTCAAGACCACCAAACTGATAACCTGCTGTTATTGATGTCAGGGAGCCAAAAGCCAATGCTATCTGCATGTGTTGCATACAATGCAGTGCTTGTGAATGATGGGATGGGTGCATGTTTGTGCTTTGGAAGTGCATGGGGTATTCTTGGCTTTCTTGTTGGAGGTCAGCACTAGCGGTGGATGTTCTGGCACAGCCATGTATTGCTTCAGTTGCTTTGGGGTTTGGAGAACACGGAAAGCAAGGAATGCTTTGAATGATCCCTAAGAGCCCAGAACTCCAGCAGCGAGATCATAGGGGGCCAGCGTGCTTCACGCTACGGCAAACGCATGAAGAGTGTATATGTCAATGTAGCCAACCATCGAGCTGTTCGAGATTAGAGATCTCTCATGTAGCTACCTACTGCTGATGTGCTGAGACTCATATTAATATGATATGGTGTGAGTGTTAAAATGAAAAATTAGAAAATATACACAAAATCACATTTAATTATCCTCCTGCAGCGACAGCATATGTTGTTGTTTGTGTGTGTGTGTGTGTGTGTGTGTGTTGATTCCTTACATTTTAATCTATTTATCATACAAATTGTGTTACTTCAGAAGACTTGGAATGTACTAATGTGGAATAATATTAAGCTATCAATTAAGCCATATGAATTTGGAATGACATGAAGGCGAGTAAATGAACAGAATTTTCATTTTGGGTGAACTTAACTACCAAGATTTCCTTAGCCTTACAGCCTTTAGCAGAGAGATGTTTTATTGGTAAAACTATAGTTCCGCCAGCTAAACCACATCAATACTATATAGCTTTAACCATCCTAAATCAGCGTTTCAATTTATAAGGTGGATTTTCAGCAGGAACTTCCAACTTGGAAACTTCTAAACCATCTTCTCCGTTGAAAACCATGATATCATTACAGTTTCTTTGCACCTCATTTTCCGAGCATCAAATGCTTTTGTCATCCAATATCTGACCAAAAGATATTAATTATGAATTTCCCGATTTCCACATGGATGAACCGCACTATAAGTGTCACTGTCTAAAAACACTTAAGTATCTAACTATCCTTGCTTATAGGCAGAAAAATACAAGGATGCTTCGTCTGTCTGCTCCCATGTAATCATAATCTTCCCGATAGACCTCCATGAAATTGACATTTAGGAATAACTGGACATGTGGAAAATAATACAATTCTGCAAGGTATATTTCAGGTATACAGACAGTATTTGTGGCCAGTGTTTGTCTGGATGTTAGGGGTAGGTTACGATGCCGATGGCAAAAAGCGGCAGATTACCAGGCTTATGGCGGTGAGATAGAGCCACCAACCCAGCTGAGTGGCTTATCTCCGACGGCCAGCTCTGGTCTGGGACCTGTCTGCCAGCCCTCCATACCTGTCCCACAGCCCACCGTTGACCAGCTCCCCTCTCCTCCAATAAACAAGCAATTACTGACCCAAACAACTGTCAGGGACTATGATCAAATAATTTAGCCAGAGTGAGAGGACCTTAATACAGGTCAATTTCACTCTGTTAGGCATGGTGGCTGAGGAAAACCGAGGGACAGCGTTTCCAGCCTGTCAGGGGAATGCTATTGCCACTGCTGAATTTAAAGGTTAAGATCTGTGGTCCTGAAATATTCTATTCCACACTAGGACTGGATTTTCATCAGAACCAAAAGCCACTGCACCAGACATTCATTACGTGGTGTTGTATATATCATTAATAGCTAACACCAGTAAATATGAAGTTCATTGTTATAGTTAAAATATTTAAAATATATTTTGTTGGGAAAACTTGTTTCAGTATGTCGTATTTACTACAGCAGGGTCCAGAAGTTTTAGACCACTAAAAAAGATTTGTATTATTGTTTTAAATCAAACTTAAATTTGATTAGTGGCCCAGAAAAAATTAAGAATATTAAATTATTTCTTCCTTATTTCTGAGTCATTATTTTACATTTTTCAAAACCCTAAATCATTGTTTATTTTTCAGATTTGGGGAGGGCAATTTCAACATCGTCTCAGACATTTGAACTCTGAAACACTGTCTTTATTTTCACTCTCCAAATAAGACTGCCAAGCCATTTATGATGCCCCATCAGATTTCTCTCAGTTTCTGCAGGTGTTGCGATTGAGGAGGACAAACATTAGCTTTGTCCAGATTCAACTAATCTTGCTCAGCCTTCTCCAAAGTGCAATCTCAGCTGCCATCTAACCTTGGTCCAGACTATTATCAGATCTGGATCTAATTGAACCTTCATGGAATAAACCTTGTCCAGTCACAGGGCACAGAAATCTTGATATACTCCACAAGAGTCTTCCATGACATGGGGTCTCCAGCTGCAAACTTTATATCTTTACATTTTACCACTTTCTCTGTGGTCTACACCAGTGTTCGTGTGCACACTACCAAACACTGTAAAATGTTGTTGTGTGGTACCAAACCAATTTTATAGGCTTTAAAAAAAGAATAAATGAAAAATTTCAATAATAAACAGTTTTGTAAGCGCTTGTTGATGGCTTTATCCTCCTCTTCCATCCTAGTGATTTCTCTTTAAATAGAAAAGACAAGGCCTGGAGCCTTTCGCAAGCTTATTATGGTAATAATTAGGAGACTGATTTTATCTTAGCCTGTACAATCACAGTGAGAGGCAATGGCTAAATAAACAGCCAAAGTCCTTGTGTCCCCAAGGGCTGTTCAGTGTAATTAAAATCAATAGGTTTTTCCTCCCAGGGCCTCTTTAACCCAGCCAGCTAAGCCAAGGTTCTTTTATTGTTAAGCAGCTCTCATTCAGTTCTTCCACCATGACATAGAGCTTCCATTACGTTAAATTGATGCATTAAGACTTAAAAATGAGAATGTTGTTGCGGATCCATGATAGGCAACCATGGGATAAGTGAGATGGCTTTATCAACGTTCACTGTCCAGTTACCTTGGTAAGGATAAACAAGGTTAGGTGACCTTGACTAGGAATCACCACTCATTCAAGGGTTGCTGTAGCTTGTGACTCTCGCTACATTGCTCCAGTTTCCAGCAGAAATGAATACTAGCGGAGGTAAACCAACAACTTTTGTTTCTTTTCTTGTCAGTGTGACGTATCACGATCCTTATCCATTAAGTGAAGAAGGAGAACTGGTTCCCCGACTAATCCTGGTTTCTCCTAAGTTTTTCTTCCCTCCATTTCTGTCACCTGATGGACTGAGTTTCTTGCCACAGTCACCTTTGGCTTGCTCAGTCGGGGTCTAAAAGACATTTGATTATGAGTATTATCATTGATTTGATGACACTGGCCATATCGGATGAGACAATATTTGTATTGACTTGAGCTGAATAACATGATTGTTGCCTTCAGCTGAGCTATTGTTCATATAGTTGAACTTGTTTCATAATGAATGAATTTTACTCAGTTATTGAACTGAACCATCAATGAATGGACTGGAGATGAAAAAATGACACTATTGTCTTGCTACAGCTAAGCTGCTTTAAAACAATCTGTAGTTTATAAAGGGCTATAAGAATTAAGTTGACTTGACAAATTATGATTACAGGGGCAAATTATCAATTAATAAAGAAACATTTTCATGCAGTTTCTTGCACAATGCAACATTATGATCTTTAAATGTGTCTAACATTTTGATTTTCTAACTAATATTTTTCAACATTTGCGTCACATAATAGACTCCATACTGCCACAGACCCGTTTAAGTGTTTCAGAAAAAACTGTGTATGCTTTTTAGCACCACTCACTGTCGTGAAATGTGCTACAAGCAACGTGATATATACAGAATACAGAATTTACAGAATACATTTTTTTTTCTGACACTGGCTGTTTATTAATTCATATTTAAAACTTTCAGATGTCTTTAAACTTTTTTTGTCATGACATTTTTTTTTATTATTATTATTATTTCTGCATGTGATGATAGTCATTTCACATTAGCTACTGTAAAACTGAGTCTCCTAAATGATGGTCCTTCTCCAGAAAATAGCTTTCACCGTTTTGAGCCATACACATCAGTTACATGGGTTTTGTGAGCAGCACATTTAATCAAATGTTTTTAGACGATCATTTGCCATCGGTTAGCAGAAACGCTATAGCGAGCGATTTTGGTGAAACGATTTCCTGCTTGACAAATGAGACATCATCGGTTGTATGAAGCTCAACGCGAGCCGTCCTTCCTGTTCCTGCTATGCACATCAGTCCGCTGATGCAGTTGTTGCACAGATGACAACATGGCACCCGAGCAGTGCCAGATCCTCTAATAGCCCTCTGCCTGACAGAGTCTGTCGTGATGAATCGCACAGCTCTTCCCTGGCTTTTCAGACTTAATTTTCTGAAGATTGCTTGCCCATTCAAGAGGAGAGGGACCTGATTCGCACTCCTGTCCAGGAGCCTGGGGCCCTGATGAGATGTCACTATTGTTCAGCAGAGCCTTTGGCATGGAGGCTTAACTACAAGTGGCTGCTTTTAAGACATTGGCCCGAATTACTTGACTGGTAAAGCTAAATAGCAATTAGACAGTTCGCCCACCAAACGGAAATTAGAAATTTGCCAGTGGTCTTAAGATGGGACTGGGTTTTGCTGCCTGCACAAACACTTTCAGACCACCTACAGGAGCAACTATTGCCCCCAAATGGTTTCATAGCTCCTTGTAACATGCCATCCAAATGGTATTTCTTTCTTCCGAATCTACTCTGGAGCAGCTGAAATTTCTCTGTTAAATTCTCCCATGGAGCATGTGTGCTGCCTATATTGGATCGTGCTGAAACATTTCCATCAACTTGCCGGTGTGCTAGGTTGTGTGTCATAACGCATGTTGTCAATCAAATGTTAGGTTATGATAATCTCTCGTCTAGTTTGCACCTCCCTTATTACAGCATACATGATTCTTTGAACACTTGAGATCTCATTTGAGGCTGCGGTAATGTTTGATAAACAGACGCAATATGAAAAGAGCAGTTTAGTAAGTCTCAGTGGATCAGAAACAGAGCATCCTGTTATACACAATGAATGAGATGCAGAGATGAGACCCAACAATTTTTAACTCTTGCTGGATCCAGTTGAACTCACATTTTTGCATGAATATTATTTTGTCCACATTTGATGCCTAATTTTTTATACAGATTGTTGGGTTCAAATATTTTTCATCTTGATTAGGTTGAAATGTATATGAATGTGTAAAGGAAATTATAGATCTTTATCTTATTTTTTTATTTATTTTTTTTTTTTTTAAATATACCAAAAATATTTGGCAATGGATGTTTGAATTATCAAAATTAAAGGGGTTCTATTATACTCTTTTACAAAGTCTTGATTTTGTTTTGGGGGTGTATTAGAACATGCTGTCATGCTTGGTGGATCGAAAAACATTATTTTTCACATAATTTACATTATTACAATACCTTTCTCCCTAGCCTGGCAAAAATGGCTCAATTAGTTCTGGGTTTAATGAAGGCCCGCCTTCTGAAAAACGAAATGTGTTGTGATTGGTTAGCTGTCCCAGTGCATTGACATTGGCGAACAGCTTAGACAGTGTTTCCGACCTGCTACGCCCCTCGCCAAAGCAGTTAGCGCAAGCTAGATTAAAGTGATTCTTACGTTTTAAATATGGATATTTTTCTTACAAAAACGCATCGATTCGCTACAGGAGGCTTTTATTGACCCGCCATCAATACCCCCCGAGCCGTGTGAGGCACTTTTTATTATGGATGGATGCACTTTATTGACTTGTTTTGGACTGATGAAGAGAAACACCCGTCTATGCCGTTCTAAAGCTTGGGAGTGCCAGGATCATTTTTAATATAACTCCGATTGCATTCGTCTGAAATGGGAAGTCATATACACCCAGGATGCATGAAGGGTGAGTAAACAATATACTAAGGTAGTATTGGGTCCTATCCTCAGCCTGCGAGATCACCAGTACATGATATTAACGCGCTAATTTATTTTATTATTTTGCATACTTAGTTTCATTGCCCAAAACCAGCTCCAGCATAAGGCTTAAAGCAGCCTAACATTATCAAAGAACATCATCACTAATTAGTCTAGTGCAAGTTTATGCATTTTAAAAAACACTTGTGTTATAAGTGAAGCTAACTACACTGTATGATGAATAAATCTGTTACCACACACTGCACACGTCTGCGGCGCGTTACGGCCTTTGACGCAGCAACCGGAGTAGATCGCGGCCTCAGCATGTGTTTCAACCCCCTGTACTGAACACTTCTGCGGAGCGCTACTGCTCTGAAGCGGTCACTCTAGTCAGTGCTTGTGTTTATACCTGCCACGCTGTGGGTATGATGCGCTGCATCACTAAAGTTAGGCTAATCCCCCACCTCATCCCTACCCACTTCCCAACAATTCGAATTTCCATAGGCGGGATTTATTTTTATGATATTCTAACAGACTGCGTTGTGACATCATAGCATGCGGAAAACACACACTGTAGTCCAAAGGAGCCGTTCGTTGTAGCTCACACACTGAGTAAAATTCAAAAAGTGAAAAAGCATAACAGGACCCCTTTAATAATGATGGCAATGCGGCCACAAGCCATTACAGTTGTGTCTTTGTCAGTTATTCCTGCAGTGTCTGCACTGTACATATACTTAAAGTCATGATGAAACGGAAGTGACTTTAAGTATACATTAAACATTATGGGGCCAAAACATTTATTTAAAAAAAAGAAAGAAAAGAAACATTCAAAGATAAATAATATGATCTATAACCTGCTTTTAGAAAATCAACGACTTTAAAAAAAAATGGATGACTTGTTTACACAAGTTCAGTGCTATAGCATGAATGGCTATCAGACTCTTGGTTTCTCTTTTCGTAGAGCGAAATGCAGTTGGAGAATGAATCAGATGGACAGAATGAAATCCTGCTGTGAAAGACTAACAGATCTGTTCCTGAGAGCTCTAATCCACTTGTACTCACTTATCTTGTGTGACAATGAGGCTTCCTCTCAGACTACAGAACTTTCCCGTTGTACTTTGTCTTCCTAAAGCAAATTTGTCTTGTCTAAGTGTCTTATACCTCCAAGACAAACAGTTTACCTCTGGCAGATACAGATTTTGTCAATGCTTGAATGCTGACTGTCAGCTAATCTCCTCTTGCTGTTAAAAGAGAACAGACTTCCCCCAACAGATTTCTGCATGTCTGTCTTCAAACGCAGGAGACTCCATAAGTGATGACTACAACAGATAACATAAAAATCATTTGCCCTCAAGCATCAAATGACATTTCTGCACTATAAAACGTGATAGCCTTCGTTTGTGACCTTAAAGAACTTGTACCTGATTCAACCCTGAAAAATTGGTTTGTTTATTTTAATGTATTTAGGCTTATTTAGCAATATTAAATAATATTTTTGGGCCATTAAAATGCATTCATATAAATGTTTCTATTTTTAGGTTACTGTTTTTTTTAGTGTAATGGCTGTGTTTTCAAAGGACAGAGCAGAAGTGTATAAAGAAGTGGTGGGGGAGGGGGGGCTAAAATAAAAACTTTTTGTTTCTTTGCACCTGCTGAACTGCTACATGCAAGACAGATGTGTACTAAACTTCACATCTCAGGATTACAGATACCGCAACATCTTCGTCCACCAAAAATCCAAAACATTGTGGATCGAGTGAAACATGTGCAGCAAAGATCCAAAACATACACTGATTGCAAACATGGAGCGAAGGAAGTGTCATTCCAACAATTATCTTTGTTATTATTATCCAAACCATTGAAAGTTCTGGGAAACATTGGGCCTTACACTTACAGACTGTCTGATGGACGTACTTGGAATGCTTTGCATCTCACGCCTGTCTCTTCTGGACAGGAGGAGAGTGGGATACAGGAGATGGCTAACTTTGATTATGACTGTACAATGCAACCCGTGTCAGTGGCTCAGCCTGAAAGACAGGTTAGGGTGAGACGAGCACCAGCGTGGACTCGGGACTATGTGATGAACTAACATTGTTCATTGTTGTCACGTAAATAGTATTTTACGTGGAAAGGTGATGTTTTATAATGCATATAGAGTAAAGTGATGTTCTATAAGAAATGTTATGCATTTGTTGAATCAAGGGAGATGTTATGTTTGTCATGTTTGATATGTTGGTACTATGCAGTTGAAACATTGGTACTACTATACAATGTGTTATAATCCTCCCCCAAAAAATGTGTTGTTCCAAATGAGTGGAAGTATAATTGTTTAAAAGAGAGTGAGATGTGGTGTCGCCATCTGTCCTGTGGGTGGCACTAGTGGGATGTTTTGAGTAATCTAAGGTTGGTGAAGGAGAACAGTTTGCAGTAAAAAGAATAAGTTCATAAGTTACCTGTGTCTTGCGTGTGTTTTCCTATTCTACGACATAACACTGTCCCACTGCGTCGCGATTGGCGAGCAGCTTAGACAGTGTTTCAGTACAGCCACACCCCTTGTCAACGTAGCAAGTTCCGCGCACAACTGTTAGCGCAAGCTAGATTAAAGTGATTCTTATGTTTAAATATGGATATTTTTCTTACAAAAATGCATCGATTCGCTACAGGAGGCCTTTATTGACCCCCCAGAGCCGTGTGAGGTATTTTTTATTATGGATGGATGCACTTTATTGGACTTGTTTTGAACTGATGAAGCGAAACACTCGTCTATGCCGTTCTAAAGCTTGGGAGAGCCAGAATAATTTTTAATATAACTCCAATTGCATTCGTCTGACAGAAACCCGAAACCAGCTCCAGCATAAGGCTAAAAGCTGCCTAACATTAACATTATCAGAGAACATCATCACTGATTAGCCTTGCCTAGTCTAGTGCAAGTTTATGCAAAAAACATTTGCGTTATAAGTTAAGCTATCTACACTGTATCATGAATAAATCTCTTACCACACACTGCACACGTCTGCGGCGCTTTACGGCTCCGAAGCGGCCAATCTAGTCAATGCTAGCTTCTATACCAGTGCTGTCTCTGACGCGGCCTCTCTAGTCAATGCTTGTGTTTATACCCGCCACGCTATGGCTCCTTGAAGCGTCTCAGAAGCTGCTCTCCGTGCTGCATCGCTAAAGTTAGGCTAATCCCCTACCTCGTCCCTATACACCCCCCAACCATTCGAATTTCCGTAGACCGGATTTATTTTAATGATATTCTAACATATTCTAACATCACAACATGCGGAAAACAAATGCTGTAGTCCAAAGGATCCATTCGTTGTAGTTCTTGAAAAGGGATTTTTAAAAAACGAAATATCTCCCTTTGGAGTGGACTTTGTAAAGTTGTAGATCTTTTTTATGCCTAAACATACACACCACACACTGGCTAAAAGTCAAAAAGTGAAAAAGCATAATAGGACCCCTTTAACTGAAAATCACATGTTTACTTTTGTCGTTTGCATTATTACACACTATTTTCCTGTTTAATACTGTAAAGCTGCTTTGACACAATCTGTATTGTTAAAAGGGCTATAAAAAATAAAGTTGACTTGACTTGATCGGGGGGTTTGAACACTATGATCAGGGTACGTTTTACAGTTTACAATTTACAATTTATGGTGTAAGGCAGAAAGGTTTGGTTTAAGTTAAATGCCAATGCTGGGCATCTTAAAATAAAGCGTCCTGGTTAGAAAGTGACAGGGAGAACACATCCATGGCAGTCACTTGCTTGCTTTGACAAAGTACAGCCATTATGCAAACGTGACAGTATTTCTCCAAGGGCAATTTCTAAAAATTATTTCAACAATGTAACGAGTGAAATGTCACCACTTGCTAATTATGTTTATGCTAATTGTTAATTAGGCTCTCAATGAGCATTGTCTTAATTAACAATGGCTGTGAAAATATGTGCAGGGCAGTAGAACCATAAATTAGTCCAGTAATTGCCAGCCTCCGGTGATTAACACAGATATACTGGGATTTTACTGCTTCTGTTACAATTAAATTTTATTTTCATTTTTGGTAATAATTCGCCTGTCTGCTTAATAGGTTGGTAGAACAGAGGTTTTTAGCAAGCATTTTTGATTGCAAACTAAATGCAATCAACTTGAATCAAAGCATTTTAAAAATCATTACCCCACTAAGTCCTTTTTTTTTTTTATTTTAAATCAGTGCTATTTTATTCTGTATGTAAGTGTCTATAAACATTTTTTGACTAACTTTTCCTTTCTTAGATGCTTGATGGGGTCACATGAATAACACATAATTCATGTTTTAATGCATTATGATGATACAGATGCAGATTTTACACAATACTTTACAGCTCTATTGTGGTTAATTGAGCTAGTGGACAACAGTTTAGTTTAGTTTAGTTCTTTAATAGCATATTTATATTCTGCAGATCATTAGGTGTGGTATTGTTGGCCAGGTATCGACACGTTGTAATGCATTAGGTTAAGCTGGGGGAAGAGGTGCACCCTAAGAGCAATGTGGATTTATATTTAAATTGCAGCATATTTAAGTTTAAGGTGCAGGATGATGATGCATCAGCTAGTGTGTTATGGTAATGACATTTATTTGGATAAAAGGCCTGGGGCACTGCAGTAATATAATGTATGTAAGGCTTATATAATAAAATGTTGGGAATATGTATGTAACTGGCTGTAAATTAATTATTTTCTAAATGTCTGCAATTTTCTGTATATTTGTGCCAGTTGCAGATGGATTCGAGTGAGCAGACTGACAACAGCTTTGGTGCCTATGCTCTATTACTTATGAATTATGAAGATTACCAAAAACCACATCGTATTTTATGCAAAACTATGCATCTTTGCAAAAAAAAAAAAAACTTCATTGTTCATCAGGGCTACTTGACAGATTTTACAATCACCAATGTCATCATTTTGCATTTTTTGCTTTCATGGTCCTCATTGCCAGTTATTCAGCAATGTTTAATCAACTCATCCAAATGAGTTGATAGTAATAGGAGCCACTATTGACTTAACTAAGAGCCCATGTACAAGTTCAGAGTATTATACAATTGCTCCAGAGTAGAACATCTTGTCTTAATTATCTGTACTGAGGCCTTGGATAGAGCTATTCAGAAGCTTGATTGAATTTGACATGAACAGGGAGAGCATTTGTGAAAGATTATAACAGTGAAATACTAATGACTATTCAAAAATATTAATTCCCATACTCTGGTTTTAAGAGCCCATCCTCTGTATGTGTTGTACAGCATCAAGGAACCCACTGTTTAGTTCTGTATTCTTGTACACACATTTTATTTACTAGTCTCTCCTTACACCGTAAGTTATACATCTCTTTCACTAGTTTTAAAGTAAAGCACACCCTGCACTTCAAATGTCATTTTGCTGACAACAGTAAATCTGTGCTTTACAGGTTGTAACACTGTAGCCAAATAAAAGTGGATTAATGGTAGTTGCAGCTGGCAGGGACAATAAAAGAGGAAGCCAATTATTTGAAACCAGCAAAGCTGTGAAGACAACTTATTTTTGTTGGCTGTTTTCTTTTGCCATAGTCCAGATTTTATCAGCTAAAAATAATGTTTTTTTTTGTTTGTTTGTTTGTTTGTTTGTTTTTTTTGGCTCTATCTTTCTGTCTTTGATGACTTTTGATCTCTAGAATTGGAGATAATGATAATCTGCCTCTTTAAAGAGACATTTTGTAAATGTTTCACCTCTTCACGCATGGCCTGGATATTACAGTTCATCTGCCACAGTTTAACTACTGTTATTAGTGTGTAATTTAATATATTAAAAAAACAGCTAATAATTTCAGTAAACTAGTTATGGACAGTGGATATACAGTAGATATGTAAAAACTGAAGTTAAATTTATTAATGTGCCTTGTTTGTAAAAGCAGCCAAATTAAATGGAAAGCAAATGACTTATTTAATTCTCCAGCTTCTCACATTCTCTTCATGAGAAAAAGACCCCAGTAATCTCATGTGTCTCCTCTCATGAAATCTCATTTTGCCTAGATTAAGGTTATTATTGTTAACTAAAACATAAAATAATTTTTATTACTTGAAAATTAATGAATAAATTAAAATATTTCTAAATTTTAATTTAGTTTGTTGAAGTGAAATAACTACAATTAAATCAACTAAAACTCAAAAGTAAGCCTTAGTTTCAAAAGCTACGTACGTAAAAAAAAAAATACAAAAATGTTAACTAAAACTAAAATAAAAACAGAAAAAAAAAGAAAAAGAAGAAAATAAGGAGAAAAAAACTATGATGATGGTAATATATAATATAAGTTAACATAACTACAAATTGTGTTGTTCAGGCTCTAAAGCTCTTGAATAAGTTTGCTGTGTTTATGGAGTGGTAGCTACTGCTAGTGATGATTTGCACTCCTTACTAAGGTTAGAATTGTTAGTACATTGCTAGTGTAAATTCTGCCAGTGTAACTCACACTTTCAGACTCAGCAATCAAATCTTTCTCCTAGACAGCAAAATCAAAATTCACTACAATAACCAGTGCCACAGAGGCCCCTGAATCGCAGTCACTTGCAGTCCGGACCCCCTTAAGCCCAAGCCCAGGACAAAGCCCAGTTTTTTAATCCAAACCATTTGTTTTAAACATACTAAGTATTTTTAGAATCATATCCAATGCAGAGGAGAAGCCTGAAGACTTAACCATCAGAATATTACATTAATACGGAAATCATTAATCAAGCAGATCACGTGAGTCTCAGCTGATCCACATCTACCTATAGGAATACGGCGCCATCACGGCATTCCTATATAAGGTCTATTCAGTATTATTCAGCAGCTTTATCACTTTATCCCAACTCCTTGCCCAACTCATTCTTTTGCCACAGTCAGGACTTGGCTTTCTGATATTCCTCGTTGAATCAGACTCCAATCCAAACTGTATGCAAAGTGTCAATCATTTTTGACAATAGTGGTCCTGACAGAAATATAGTTTATAGCTTGTCTACGTTCACCATAAGAGCAGTTTTATTTAAACTCATTCTTAACATTTTATATT
This sequence comes from Cirrhinus mrigala, assembly GCA_036247105.1. NCBI lineage: Eukaryota > Metazoa > Chordata > Actinopteri > Cypriniformes > Cyprinidae > Cirrhinus > Cirrhinus mrigala. The sequence continues at coordinate 31,551,992 of CM070020.1, forward strand.
GTGTGAAACAGTGGTTTCTTCTCTCTGAAACTGTGTGTTAAAATAAATATCGACTGATTGACCAAGTGATCAAGTAAAGCCCCAGAATGCTGTTCTCTCATCTCTCTTCGGTGTAAATTTATGTATGTTGGATTTACAGCCAGCATTCTGTGTGTTAATTTAGCTTATAAGACTCCTAGTTTCAATGCATTTAAACAGCTCCTGTCTGCTGTGATGCACAATTTAGAGCTCCATCTGCAAGTGCAGCAGGAGATACCAGACCACCCTTGCATAAATCCCCCCAAACAGTCTCTCACCGTGTAGAGAAATAAGAGGCCTGCAAAGGTAAGAAAAATTCAGATGGTCATCAATATGTCCCCTTGCCTCACCCGCCAGGGAATGTTTATCAGTAAGTCAAACGGCTGTATTGCTTATTGACTGAGGCACTATAACCTCAACGTGTCACAATAGCAGAGGCCTCTAACCTGAAACGATTGCCCCCAGTGTACATTTTTCTCATGGCTTCAAAGTGTTTTTTATTTATAGGTCCTGAATTTTTTTGCTAGTTAGGTCCTTTTTTGGGCCTCTTAGGAGATATCATTAAATGCACCTATTGGTTAAAAAAAGAAGAATGAACAATAATTCCTAATATATATTTTTGTCTAATGAAAATGAAGCATATTTTAGAAACGTTACGATTTTTTTGCTTTGTGACATTTTTTGTATTAAATATTCCCCAAATTCCCATTACCATAAATAACAACATTTTGTTTGTTTTTTTGTAATTCTAATTAATTTCAGTGATGATTCTTATTACTGTAAAAATGTTTTTGTTTTTGTTTTTGTTTTTTTTTCATGATGTATGCATTATGGTAATAAGAATTTTGGGGGAAATTTTGAATAATTGTCAGAATTTTCTATTGACCATAAAATATTAATGGTCATTAAATTGATCTAACTGACAGTAAAGACTTGAATTGTGTTACAAAACAATTTTAAGAAATCGGAAAATTCAGCTTTGCGATCACATGAATAAATTACATTTTAAAATATATTCAAACAGAAAACTTTTTTTTTTTTTTTTAACAAAAAATATAATAATATTTCACAATAGTACTGTTTTACTGTATTTTTGATAAATAAGAAAATGCAGCCTTGGTGAGCATAAGAGACTTTTATTCAGAAACATTTAAAAAATCTTACAGACCTCAACAGTTTTGAACAGTAGTGTATTTTTTTTTTATCTTATTTTGGTCTGAATTGTGCCATAATACTTAATAAAAAAATTAGTTTGATCATTTTGTTCCTTCAAATATAAATAAAATTATTTGCATTGTTACAGGTAAAATATAATTTCAGTAATTTGATGAATAACATACTACAATTTTCAGTTTTCCTTTCACATTTACAGATTTATTTGCTTTATACTGCTAATACTAACCCCAGAAGAGTATTTAGTTGTAATTCATGTGGAGCATCCCAGATTCACCTCTATGCAATCTGACGATAAATTGTGAGATTGAAGAGAAACACGCCCCCCTCTGGTCAGTTTGAACACATTGTATAGCAGCAGCTACTTGGCACTTGCAATGTCTCCACGTCTCTTGTGTTAGTTATCATTTTACAAAAAGAAAGGTAGAAATCATAACCGCCCACCAAAGTAGTTTTTTATCACTCACAATAACAGTTAATACAGTACATCATGAGATAATAGGAACTGTGCTTTTTTAACATGAGATTATGCACTCATTAACAAGACCCCAGCTGTAATGTCATTTAATTTATTTATTTTTTTATTTTTTTATTTTTTTTGAATGGGTCCAAAAAAATTAGCTTCTGCTTAAACATGAATGTACCATAATTAATAAATAAAGGAAATAAAACCTCAGTTGTTGTTGTTGTTGTTGTTGTTTTTCATTCTCACCACATTTCTTCTCTTGTCTCTCCTCTCTCTTTCCCTCCACTGTGTTTGAAACAGCCGGGCGTATATTTGTCGGTTCACAAGCCCTCGGCGCTAAGATTGGAATTCTCCTTTCTCATTACCAGTCTTAATAGACCCCCTCGACCTCATCCCAGACTGAGATATTATCTGATCCATAGAATTAATTAATTATAGCCCAAATATTATAGATTATTAAAAATAGCATAAGTAATAGTGTAATATCTCAAGCTGTCGAGTTTAATAGTCAACATTGTCTTGGCACCTCTTATCAGTGGGAGACACCCGGTCAGAATATTGATTTCTAGTCGTTTTAACCATCATCTGCTGTTGTGATGGAGAATTGTCAGGCTTTTACTACTCTGTGCTCATTTAAAATCATTAGATTGCTTCTGACGCTTTGACTAAAGCTGTCTTTATTCCCAGAGCACTAGAACAGCATAATATTTTATATTGTGTAAGCCGACTTGCAGTTCTGCTGTCCCAGCAGAAATTTTTTTTTTTATTATTATTATTATTATTTAGTTTAAGATGACTGTTATTTAGTGCTTTAAAATAATAATAATAATAATAATTATAATCATAATTTTGTGTCCTAAATAGCTCTGATCCAACCTATCTTTCCTCAAACTGCTACAATATCACAGCATTCATATTATAGAATGATCTGTTTCTGTATATTATAGATTTCTCAGCTCAGGATCTATGTTTTCAAAGATATTATTCTGGTCAGTTTTAGCTTGATGTTATTTCATGCATTCAAAACAATAAAGACCTGCAAATTTTTAATAATTTTTTGGTCAAATTATCTGGAATATGTAACTGATTGCTGCTGACATGACAGAAAGGCACAATGCCTAATGGTTGGGGACGCTTTTGTAGAGGTGTCTTGGTTATTAAAATGTCAATAATGAATATCTTATTGTCAGTGATTTTCTCACATGATCTAGGCTGAAATAATAAGGAAGTTGGTTCAATCTGTTTCATGTGTGCAGACTTGTGGGTCTGTGAATAGGACAATTAACATGCAAATTATTGTGCATAATTTGATTAAATTGACAAAATCATTCAGTGGGCTACTGGGAGAATTCTCTGATTACAGCAATTCCCCAATCAGCTAGCAAAACAGCCTGGTTGATTCAACAGCCAATTATGTATACAGACAAATTGTGCTTTCACAGATAAACATATCTGAAGTCTATGTAGGGCATAATCAAATTGAAAATGCAGGGTTTTGTGCTGTAAAATGTACATTATTTAATCAGCTTGTTAAAATTAGGATCATAGTCCGTACAGAGGTATGTGCAAATTTAAGCTACAAAACAGAGAAACACTTATGGGAAAGCCTATTATAATGGCTATTATTTGGCCCCTCAATGGATCAGATTAAAAGTTGAATGTCATGGCCCGTGATGCTGCAGCCTCTTTGCAGGCGCTTATATCGTGACTCCCATGGGTCCGGTCTTGATGGGATAATCATGTTCATCCTTATAGCTGATTGTTTTGCCCATTTTGTGCAACTTTTAATTTCTTGCTTATAAAGGATCATTGCCTTCGGTAATTGCAAAGAACTGACCTTGTTCATGTTGCCCATCTGAACCAAACAAAAGAAAATTCAATTTAGTCACACTTCTGTGGCGCTTTTTCATGTGAACTACACCATTAGGATTTTGTTCCCATGGCTGTTATAAGTTCAGAAACTTGCTTTTATGTAATAACACAAATGACACCAAGTTTCATTTTTCATGTCAGTTTCATTTTCATTATAGGGTGATAATTCCAGACTATATATATATATATAACAACTAAAAATCGTTTCTATGTGTTTCTGTTTTGTAGAGTATATTTGAAAAAGACTCACTGCTAACCACTCCAAGACATCACTGCTTTCAAGTGGCCCATTTCTGATTAATTTTCCTGGAAACAATGATTATTGTAACCTTAACCCAGTGCAGGAGATGGGAGGGAGAAAGTAAGGAAAAATAAGCCTATTTAGTGTGTTTCCACTCCAGTGCTCTCACATTGGGTGTGAGTTGACAGCTGTGTATATCAGAGGCCACATCATCGCTCACTCTCCTCTGGTGCTCCTCATACTCGCAGACGGAGATAATAGGCTATTAGAGGCATGGGATTAATTTGTAGCCAATTACCACTCACAGTGGAATATGAATGCATAAATAAGCCACGGCTTGTGTCTAAGTTTTGGCGATGATCAGAGCTGTGTAGAGGGGAGGGTAGCCAGCTGGGCGCGCGCGCGCGTATGTGTGTGTGACATAAACGACGGGGTGTCCGGAGGGGACGGTTCAAACTCAAAAAGAATCTGAGCAGGGGGACATCAGCATCACCATCCAGAGACCGGCTGGATCAACTCCTGACCAACATCATCTTAACTAGCAGACCGCACATACTTGATGTCCTTTCACCAGTATGTGTCCTGTTGAATAAAGAACGGCGAAAGAAAACAGAAGTCAGACAGCTGTGCTGCCCTCTGGAGAGCTATGAACCGGGATAAAGTGCAGGTTGGCGACCCCATTGTACCTGCTGCTGCCGGCGTAATCGTGGTCGCTCCGCAGGACGGCATGGACGACAAGCGCCTCGCTGCCGGAGAACTGCCAGTGTTTAACTGCGCCGGAGGGAGAGACGCTTTACCGGCTGAGAGTCGAGAAACCTCACCGAGACACGAGCCTGCACCCGCGGGCGCGCCTCCTACAGTCCACCGGACAACCTCGTTCTCGGTTTTGGACATTTTGGACCCCAATAAATTTACTAGTAAGAGGCAAACACCTAACAGGACAGGTTGTGAATTCACGTTTGGTGCAGAAAACAGAAGCGATGACTCAAATCACACGATCGAGCACAAGTCTTATCAGGAGGACTACGACTGTAAAAAAACATCAGGGATTTTAAGTAAGTAACCATTGTTTTTCCCTTATCATTGTGTGTAGGCTATGTTCAAAATTATGTTTAACATGACGTGAAAGTACATAGTCTACAAGTAACATGGACATGCTTTTTTTCAATATCAACATTGTAGCCTAAGTTAAAATTAGCTATATAATGGAAATGTGGGCACTTACTTTTTTTTTTTTTAAATAAAAGTCTCAATGCCAATGAACAAGGATGTATAAGGGAGTAAACAGAACGCGTTTTATGTGATGTGATTGGTCACAATTTGGTAAAAAAAAGTTTTCACGATAGTAATTCACTTTTTTCACTTTTCTTTTAAAACGATACTGTGGTGTGTCAAATGAATTAATAATAGTACGAATATTCCATGTATTCTCATAATTATTAAGGTCATAAAAAATTAAAAATGTATAACAATAACATGTTTAAAATAGCTATCGATAGAGTATAACATGTCATTGCAGGACACTGCGTAAAATCCCCATATTCAGACCTGTTTTGTTACTTAGGGTGTTTATTTTAAGAAAACTCAAGTTTTATAACGAAATCATTTATTTACTGTTAACAAATGCAACTAGACCTTAAACCGCATTCTTCTGCATCTGGAAGAGCCATAAAGATGGACTTAAACTAAAGTTTATTTACAGAAGGAGTTGTATAATTTTTTTATTACTTCATTAAAATCCCGTGTAGATGGACATTTTAAGTCTTTTCTGATTGAGTGCTTGTGCATTGAAATGAGGGATTATTAGAATTGCTATTATTAGATATTACTTTCACAGTTATTCTTGAGACTGGTAGAAACTTATTTCAAAAAAAGTATGTTACTTGGCATTTTGAATTGTGTGCGTCAGGTAAATACATTAAAGCAAATATTCAGATAAGTCTTAGGTTTAAGAATTATTTTGGGTCACTAAAGTCTTTTCTTTCCCTTACCAATGATCGATATCTCCTTTGATAAGTATAATAGGTTTTAATCGTGTAATTATCCGAATTTTGGTCCTATAATTTAAATGTTGAGAAAGAGTTTGCAAGCTGCCTGAAAGAGATATACTCATTTCTATAATAGGATATCGACCAGTCTGGAGCAGATCCTCCCCATTATCAGCGCTTTACGCGGCAAGTTGCGTTAAATTAAACGCAATCGAATGGATTTAATTGTTTTTTTTTTCTTTAGATATATTAGTGCTTTGTCTCGAGTCTACATGGTGAAAACAGAAAGCGCGGTGTTCATGGGGATCATCTTATCTTCTGTGCCTGCATTTGCAAGGACAAATATGTGTCAGCCTCTATGATTGATTGGAGGCAGCGCGCGAAAGCAATTTTCAATAAACAGTAATTGTAGGCTGCAATAATTTGATAAGGTTTGTGCTGTTTTTAACAGCCGCTTTAAATGGATGAGTAAATTGAGAGTTATCGATTAGACGACCGTGCTGTGATTTAAGATGTCAAGACGAATTGACACGCCAAAAGAAGTGCCATCTACTCTGTCCCCACTTTATATAAAGAGGAAAAAGAAGGACTAGAACAGAAATATCAGTTTAATTTCAAATGTAAAAAAATGTTGTCATTCTGTTTTTTAAACTTTAAACTAGTAAACAAAACGCTATAACATAATTAGGCATCAGTGCTATAGTTTATTTCAGACAAGTAAAGTAGAAAATAGTTCTACGTTACCCAATCGAAATCACATTACAAGAAATATACATTTTTACATATTTAAATGTTAAAAATTAAGGATTTTGTTTTAGAAAGAAATATAGATAAATACATGAGAAAAATATCGGAAATACAGAGTAAGAAACAACTGCATTTACTTACTAAAAGTCTTTTCTTCCTACCGTTGGTGCTACCAAACTCATTTCAGCGTGTGTTTAACTTTAGAAATTCACCTGAGCATTCCAGGTAATTTGTAGACGGAGCTGTAAAGCTAACTTTTTTTGACGGCGGTGTTTTGTGTTCCTACAGAAGACGGATTTGTGTTCCGATCAGATGAATGTGAGGCTGATTTTACCCAAGGGAATCAGTCGGACAGCGAGCTGCAGGACGATCTGTGCAGTGAAGAAAGCAGCGCCCTGATTGGAAACAACGACGCCGAGTTTGGGCAACATGAGGACGACGACTCGCTCAATAAAAGTCCAGACGGACAGCAGACTCAACAGTCCTCATCAAACGGACAGAATCACCCGGCGAAACCCAAACGTAAGCGCTCCGGTTCGGACTCAAAGTCCGGGAAACCCAGAAGGGCCCGGACTGCTTTCACGTACGAGCAGCTGGTGGCTCTGGAGAACAAATTCAAGTCGACGCGATACCTGTCCGTGTGCGAGCGCCTTAACCTGGCGCTGTCTTTGAGCTTGACAGAGACTCAGGTGAAAATATGGTTTCAGAACCGCCGGACCAAGTGGAAGAAACAGAACCCGGGCGCGGACACGAGCGCGCCGACCAGCGGGAGCGGTGGAGGACCGAACGGACCGAGCAACGGGCTGGGCGGCCTAAGTCCTCTGAGTCCGTCACCTCCTATGAGCGGCCATCTGTCCATGCACACCGGCTATCCGGGTCACACGCCAGGAGGACTCGTCTGCACTACTCAATTACCCTTTCTGCCGGGTCACGCGGTACTGTCACCCTTCATGCTCGGCTCTCAGACTTACGGAGCTCCTACATTTTATGCGCCGCACTTATAAGAAGAGATCTTTAGGAGATGTTGTCCTGTATTGGAAGAAACAGAGTGTCCGGTTAAATCCGGCACAGGAACATTTTTTAACTTGAAGCACTATGCTGTCATACACGTGCAAAGACATTTGATAGGTTTGTCTTAAAAACCGAGATGTAGCAACCATTCTGCACTGTGGCAAACCCAGAATTAAGTTTAGGAATCATTTTCCCCATGTCTGGCAATACATGCTAATAATTGGATTTAATTTCAATTTTCTTCATTTTGATAAAATGTGAATATTTCTCAAGGTCATACTGTAAATATTCAGTTATTATAAAAGGTGTTTAGACATTAACTTTGAATGCAAATGTAGTAGGGAATTAAACGGTATGTATTGAAAAAGAATGAGACTGGACTAAAATCGTGTAAACATAAGCCTAATGAAAAGTTTTTTATTTTTATTTTTTAACTGTGGGCCATTTTATTTAATTCTGACGTTTCATAGACTATGCTATTATTTAATTGTTTGTCTCACAATTAAATGGTTGAAATAAAATGACAGATGGCAAAAATCAGTTGTCAAACATTTCGTTGGCATAAGCCTGGCTTTATGACCTTAATTCAAAACCCAAGTTTTACAGATCTTGCACTACATGCTAATGCCTAATTTTAACGTTTAATTCTATAAACTGAGAAACCGTTTTCTCTTTGACGAAAAGCTGGAATTAATCGCGGTCAGTTTCGTTCAATGAAGCGCAAACAGGTGTTCTATTGGTAATCATTTACTTTACATTTCAAGTCATTTTTACGAATGGAGAAAGTTTCTCTCTGTTGAAACCTTTGTGTGTAATGATCAAGCTGAAATTGATTATTGTTGCTTTAATTTACTTGAACATTACCTATCTACCTATATACGAATATATCTTAGAAAATGCTATCATTTTGCACTTTTAAATAGCCTATTTAAAATAAGAATTTAAATCGACTTATTGATTTGATAGTTGCCTAAATATCAATAACGTGAATGTCAGCTGAGGACTACCGAAGGGCAGTTAAAAAGCAGGCCTAAGCTATTAAAATATTTCGACTGCAATTTTCAGTTTTGTTCGTTAAAACGATTTTTGGCTATTGTTATATTTCCGTTTGTTAGTGAAAGTAAAGACTGTGATTTTAATACGGGACTCTTTCGTTTCTGAAATTTGCGTACTTTAAGTATTATTCATATTAAGTAATATTAAGGAGTCAAACACTTTGAGCCGAAATGGTAAAATACTGCTAAAATTCGCATGATTTTTAGCCTTGCTGGTGCGATTGTTTTTGATGCATGCTTTGTAGCTATTCTACTTAAACTTTGAATGCCATAAAATATTACATTAAACCTGTATACAAGCAAACTTTTTTTTTAACTCGATATTCAACAGGAAGATAATGTTAACGAATGTTTTATAAAAATGCTTTTAAAAACGTTTTGTGTTAGATATTTTAAAACAATTGCAAAATTCGTTTCCTGCATGCCAATGTATGAGCTGGCTTCTTGGCCAGACGTATAACACAATTAAGTAAATTGTGCAAAAGCTTCACGTTTATAGTATATCTCATATTACTTACGTGTTATTATTATGATTATTATTAACTAGAATGTATTAAATACTTAAAACTTTCTTTTAATCACAATGGTCCTTTTTCCCGCCTTTTGCAAGTGATTAAAATATTTTCGCGCGGGGGAAATTATCGTCGTTATATCGAACATATGAAAAGACGGGCCATGACGATCTTTTTTAATACTGGATTGTTTTGGTCCGAAGAACACATTTTTCGCCGTCCGATTGGAAATCATGCTTATTCAGGAAAGTAGATTTCTTTAGGAGTTTTTGAAGTTTGGCTTCTAAGGCAGACCAGTGTGAGGAATCCACATTCGTTAACGATGGGTGGATTTAAAATAAATAAATAAATAATAAAAGTATATATAATAATAAAAAAGGAGTATTTTTTGGTGGAAACAGTCCCCACGAGTTACACCAATGTTAATTCACACTAATTGTGTAACAGCAAAATCACTCTCCTTATTATACAAATACAGAACTTCAGGCTAGCTCAAAAGCATTGGTACCTTGTATTATTAGCAATGCTGTATCTTTCTGCAATATGCAGTATCATGTTAATTTTGCCTAATTTAAAATTGTAAGTCATTCTTTGTTGTAATGAAAAGCTGTTTTTAATATAATTGCTAAACAAATTATATTAATAAAAATGTGTTCTTACTGTTTAGCGGTCCTATAATCGATTAAGTAAAACGTAAGCCTATAGTGACATTATTGTGTTACTTGGAAAAACATGCAAACATTAACACATCAAATTTTATATAAAGTCTTAAAATGAAGAAAAAAAAAAAAAAACATGCCTTGCCTTTGCCTTCAAATCTTACTGTGGTGTGTTTTTAATCTTCACAACAAAGAAACCTTCAAATCAGTAAAGACAAAGTCATGTCTTACTCATAAAATCAGTAGAAATTTACTCTATAATTAATATTCAAATAAGACTGACTTACAATGACAACACATTTCTTTAAAAGTACTGTTATTAAGTACTGTTACTATTTATAATTACTGTTACATATATTTTTAAAATTCTGGATTACACAAATACTACAATGTAGCAAAGACAAAAGTTGGGAAAATACAGTGAATTAAGATTTAAAATGACATTTTAAAAAGACGTGCAGAACAAATATAAATAAAATAATTAAATAATTCTGGCATTACAAATGACAATCCAACAATGACAATACAAAGTTTATACTTCATTTGAGGCACAGTTTTGTACTGATGATAATCTAAGCACCTGGCGTGTGGCTGTATGGCTGTATCCCTTAATTCAGTGCATAGTTAAACTGATTTGAAAATTTCTCATGTTTCCTCTTGTCCATCTTGTTCATGACCTCTGTAACTCGTCTCATGGAGCTCCTATGAGGAAACAGTGTGGTTGAGATTTAAATTTATATATATATATATATATATATATATATATATATATATATATATATATATATATATATATATATATAGTTCACCAATATTCAATACAAATGTACTTGACTTCAGGTATCTTCAAATATAACCACAACTATCAGGCCAATTCTGTGATTTTTCTATTTGAATCTTGAACATCTACTAATACTTACTTGTTAAAGACTTTCTTCTCTAGTCTTGAACGAGAGGTACTGGCATTTTGCTTTAAATCTGTAAGGTTTGGGTACTTTTTCTTTGACTTTCTTTTGCCGCCATTCTTTCCCTTTCCATATGTCTTTGAAGAGCCCAGATCTTCTCCAGTTGCAGCCTCAATCTCCCTCATGAGCTCTGGGTCTCGCCAATCTGTACCAATGGGAGAAAGGTTGGCTGACATTTCACTTTATGCCAGTATAGACATCAATGCATCACACATTTCTCCCAAATATTCTTCTTTAAATATCTGACTTCTTGAAATACTGAAAAAAGAAACTATATCAAATTCAAAGTATGTTTCATCCATGTTAAACCTTTGATTTTGTTATAATGAGAGATAGTAATAATGTGTAATGGTAAGAACTTTTTTTTAACAGTAGTGAAAAAGTTAAATAAAACTAGGATTGGAAGTAATTTTAATATGCTGATTTGGAGGTCAAGAAACATTTTTTTATTATCAGTGTTGAAGACAGAAAGCCAGTTTGTGGAAACCATGACTTTTTAGGAATAGAAAGATCAAACGAACCGCATTTATTTGAAACTGATTTTTTTGTAACAATGTTAAAGTCTTTACTGTTACTTCTGATCAATTATTAATTGCTTTAAAAAATATTACTGATTGTAAACTTTGTACAGTACTGTAGGTAGATAGATAGATAGATAGATAGATAGATAGACAGACAGACAGACAGACAGGTAGATAGACAGATAGATAGATAGATAGATAGATAGATAGATAGACAGACAGACACACAGACAGACAGACAGACAGATCTTTGTAAATCTTTCTTGTGCAAGCTCAGGACTCAAAATCATCAACTTTTCATTAAGCATGTCCCTTACTGTTGATACATGCATATCCTGCAATGATAAAATGGTAGCTGTTAAATTATTTACAATCTCCAAAGTGTTTAATTGCACAGAGTACTGCGCTTCATCAGTCTGTAGTGAAATGCATGCATGCAACAAACAGCTTTTTCAAATGCCTTTTAAATGAATATGGAGGAGTTGGTCGTCCCTATAAGGATTTATGGAGGTGAAAGGCCCCCGTTACGTGAGTGCTAGAATCCGTCCTCGCTTAAGTCAAGCCTTTAGGGTCTTCATTCTCGCTGTGAGGATGATGGGGGGCCCTGCGTTTAACTTAAGCTGTGCAGCAGGGCTGACTACTCTGTCAACAGTTTGCATCTGCATAAGTCGAGCACACATGAGCATCACAGGCAACAGCTGTAGTCAGCCTATTTGATTATCTATAGAAAACACACTTAAAGAAAAATGATATGATAAGATGGTAAGATTAAAAAGCAAAACTGACCATGGTGGTAGCATATTTTTAGTGCATGGCTCCACAATGATGAGAAAGCAACATATTTTTGTTTTAAAATTTTTAAGACCAACATTATATGAAACCATCAAAGTGACCTACTTAAATGTCCTGTTGTTAAATAATGAAAAAAAAAAAAAAATTGTCTTTACTGAAAAAAAAATCAAGGCAGTCATCCCATATTAAAAAGAAAATATTTCAGTTTTTAATAAATATAACAAAGTATCTCCGTTCTTTTATAGCAGTAGTGCAACTTAAACTGGGTGTTATGCGTGGGGGGTGCCAGGGCATCACTATGTAATTACTAAGGTGTTTTGAATGGTTGTTATTCTGTTGCTAAGGTATCATAAGGGATTCATATCAGTACCTGATATTATTACATATAATTAGCTAAATGGTATATGTCCAAGTGGCAGATTCTTTTTGACATTGTATGATATTCTGGTCTCTAGATAACAGATCGGTCCCTCCTTCAATGTAAATCAGTGGTAATTTTTTTACTTATCAAATTAGAAAAGTAACAGCGCAGGTGTTCGATCTGAGGTCACACTTACTGTGGATGAGGGATTTGTAAAAACATCAAGCAACACTAATGACACAAACGAGAACTTTACATTAGACACACTGAAACAAATACGGTGTTCAGAATCACATGCGACTGAAATATTTTGGGAAGGCTGAAGCCTGAACCAGAAATCAATGGCGCAGCAGGGGAGCAAGTGTTCAGTCAGTGAACTGATGGACATCACGAGCACACCGGCAGCGCGGGAGAACGGGTGGGGTGTCCTGCGGTTACCCTGACAACCGGCATGTCGACGGGGAGAGGGCGTGATGGAGTCGCGGGGATCGATAGCTTACTTAGTTACAAAAGATGCTATTTCACAAGCCAGTGGTCAGCAGGCCACCGAAGTCAGTTGCCTCAGATAACTGTTTGTTAACAAGTAAACTGCGGCCAAAGAAAGCACATCCGACGCTCCACTGACAGCATGGAGACGCTACTTAATTGGCTTTTAGCACCCGACTCCACAAGAAAAGAAACCAGAGCGAGAAGGAGAAAAGTGAAAAGCTGAGAGGCAGAGTGAGATGCAGCCTGTCCTATTATCCGAGTATTGATGATGACTTGGATGGGATTCCATCAGTTCATCTCTTCCTGAAGTCTCACAGCCACCTGATTGGACTGTTGACCACTCAGCATGTTATAAGGAAGGAACTGTGGGTAATGGGGGTCTAGGATTTCACCTGGACACTGGCTGCTAAAGCGCTTTTGACAGTGTAAAAGATCTTGGGGTCTTCAGCACTGGGCTCACAAAACATGAAAGAAGATTATCAAGCTCTCAGGTTTGGTGTGCAATATCAATTTGGCAGGAGTGCAAGATCGTAATTTCGCAAGCATTTCAAGTAGTAGTTCAGAACATTTTTTTAGAATTTACTTGTGTTTTTGCTGGTGTAAGACTATGGACACAAAATGAGACATTTTGAAGAATTCTCATGCTGTTCTTTTCCATACAATGAATATGTATGAACACTAGCTATGTTTACATGCAGCCAAATAATCAAAATAAATATTACATTTATAATGGGGCTAGTGGCTTAACTGGACTGAAAAGACTTTTAATGTGAACATTTCAGTCGATCTAACTCAGCTCAATCTGAATGAAATTTGGACTGGGATTGAAAGGGGTGATAGAGACCGATCAAGAGGAAAAATAGGCATGCAAACACCTGGATATGACCATTTTCTCTTTTATACATTCAAAAACACTTTGCCTACATGCACAGTGACGTGATGGTTATTTGTATATACAATTAACATGGTCAGAATGGTCAGGAGAGGAGATTGAATATTTACTAAATATTTGCTAAAAAACTTAATTTAAGCTTTCTTTTTACTCATCAAGGCCTCTGTGACATCGCTGTGGCTTTCTCCAATGCTGAACGTGGTGACTGGGGCACTGCGATTGTTCTGAGGTTTTGTTTGGAATATGTGTAAAGCACATGTAAACGTGAATTGGACTGCAACATTTAGCTCATATAACCAGGATTCACATAAACTTACAGAACTTTCAGAATCTGAAACTGGAATAATTGAGATTTAAAAACATTTAAAAAAAATATATGTAAACACACCTACTATCATGCTTCAGAATTACAAAAAAAAACAAAAAAAAAAAAAACACAAAATTGGTCCACGGTACCTAGTAAATGATGACAGAATTTTCATTTTTGAGTGAACTGTACCTCTAGGTAACTATCACTGTTGATTACTGACATGACTGTTGAGTTGAATATTCTTAAACAGGCTGCATGAATGGTCTAACCTGGCTGCTCCTCCTCGCGCTTCCTCTTTTCCTTCTCCAATCGCAGTGCATCGTCTGGGTTAATAGGCCTGCCCAGCTCATCTCGAGGGATAATGAATCCATGGAACGGGCACTGAAATTACATTATTTATTTAATTCATCAGTTTATTCAATCAGTGTCCTGCTTATATCTATTTATTTACACCATTAAATAAAAATATGTTTCTACCATTCTACCAAACACAGCTAAATATGGGCCAAAATGTTCAAAATGACATATCTTTTGTTTTTTTTATTTTTTAGGATATAATTACTGTTACTTTTCTGACCTTTACTCTATCTTGACGTTCACACAAAGATCCATTTGCCATTGGAGCTTTGCACTTGTGCTCCACAGGTTCAAATTTCCCAGCAAAGGTGATATATCTCGACTTCATCTCTGCAGACAGTTCCTCGTTTTCAACTTCCTCCTCAACCTCGTGAGGCACCCAGAACTGGTGCTGTGATGTGTTCCTAAAAACCAGTGAGGACAGCATCTTACTAAAGGAACTGCACAAACTCTATCAATGTGTGATCTTTGCAATTTGTTTTTTGTTAATCATCTTATAGAAACTGCCTTCATGAAGTGCAGGTACAGTTTTTGCAGGTGAAATATTTTAGGGGTGAGCATAAAACTAGTAAAATGTATTTTAGTATGGAAATGCTTATGAATTCTGTAGGACTTTTATAGATTTCCACAACTTTTCCAGCCCTTAAAATGACAATTTCTATGACTGTATAGAAAACTCTTTATTGTACAAGTATCTTGTATCAGGATGGAGGTAAATCGCCAGATCAATGTTTTCATTACTTAATTTTAAGTTGATCTGACGTCAGTGAGCATACAATGGTGCTCTCTAGTGGCTACATCACACATAACACAATCCATCCATACTTCAAAAAGTGACTGATGAATGCATTATGGAAAACATTCTCAATGTTTCTTATGAATGAGACTGTACTTAATAATTTTGCCAGCAGTGGGCTGCTCCTCTCCCCAGTAGTAAAGATCCACACCATATGGAACGACAGGGGCTTTAACAGAGGCTTTGTCTTTGTTTATGCCCCCCTGGTCGCTGCTGCTCACCGCAACCTCAGGAGAGCCACCCGACATACTGAAACAACGAGAGCACACTTAAATCTCAACATCAGAACAACAATAAAACAAATAAATATATTTATATATATATATAAATAAAATCAAATGTATGAAGAGTTAATATGCAAAAACAGATAAAACAAAAATCTTGTTTTTTTATTGTGCATTCCATTTAATCTCAATCAAACTGCAGTAGGGTTATTTTGATTAAGTAAAAATAACAAAAATAAAATACAGCTAACACAATAAAACAATAAAAACATGATAGGAAAAAAAAAAAAACATGATTTTTGAAAGTTAAAAAAAAGTTATCTGTTTTTGCAAATAAATAAATCTATATATATATATATACACACACACACACACATATATACATATATATATATATATATATATATATATATATATATATACACACATATATACACAGTGGGTAAAATACGTTTTGAACATGTCACCATTTTTCTCAGTAAATATATTGGTGGTGTTGACTTAAAATTTTCACAAGATGTCAGTAACAACCCGAGTAATTTAGACATACAAAGCAAACAAAACAAAAAGAAGTTCAGAAATTAAGTTATGTGTAATAAAATGGAATGACACAGGGAAAAAGTACTGAACACACAAAGAAAGCATGGTGCAAAAAAAAAATGGATAAAATATATCAGTAATTAGAAAGCAATCCTGCCCCTTGTCAGTACATAGAAAAGAGGCCTACAGAACCTTCAAGATTTGAAGACTCTGTGGAAGAATGGGCCAAAATCACACCTAAGCAATGCATGTGGCTAGTTTCTCCATACATCATTACCAACAAAGGTTTTTGTTTTTGTAAGTATCAAACCCCCCCCACCCCTCCGTGTCATTCCATTTTATTACACATAACTTAATTTCTGAAATTATTTATTTAGTCTTATTTGTATGTATGGATTGCTTGGGTTGTTATCGACATCTGGTGAAAATTTCACGTCAAAAGCACCTTTAAAAATATATTTACCGGCAAAAATGGTGACGTATTTCAATACATAAAAGTTATAAAATGTGTATGTTTTTTAATACAAAATTGCTACAAATTTAACTGTTACAGCAACTGTGGAAGTGCACATTTGTCGAAAGGTTATTTTTGGAAATGTAATGTTTTTGTGAAAGGCTAATATATAATATAGTACTATCGTAAAGTAAATTTAGTAGCAGTCAGCCAATAAGTTTTTTTTTTTTTTTTTTTTATGCAATTTTATATTTATATTTAAAGTAGCTGAAATTACTTTACTTTCTCAGATTTCACTATATTATAAATATCTGAAAACATTCTGTTCTTTTAATCATTTTGAAAATTTGATCATTTCCAAATATTTTAGTGTGCTAACAATAGGGCATGGAGATAAAGACCACCTTGCGGAAGGAGTAAAATGAAGCCTCTGTTTGAGCACACGCAGCGTTGCAGCAGCACAGGTGGGGTCCTGCTCTTCATCATACATCTTCCTCTTGAGTCGAGAGAGACTAGAGGACACAAGAGGAACAGGATGTTTGACCACAGTTTTTAATTGCTTTGCTTTGGTCCCAGAGGTTGACGTTGAGGGAGTTTCATCAAGTCCTATGAGAGACAAAAAGAAGAATGAATAAAACAATCAAATACTCAGAACAGCACATTCCAACCTTATAAGGATCTCACAACATCCACTTGTAGTCTAATGGACTGAGGAAGTTCTAGCAAGAGTGTGCAGGGGCTTAAGGTGGTCTTAGGAGTGACTCAAAGATCTAAGACTCACTCTTAAGCTTTCTAACTTCCAGAGCAAGATGAAATTAAAACTTTAAAGTACGGTGAATACTTAAGACAGATTAAGAGACACCTGACCACTATCCACAGACAAACGGCCATGTGGGTGTACGAGGACCCTGGCCTGCTCTTATTTCTTATCAACAAATACGGTTTTGAAAAGTACAAAATCTACATGATAGGCAGTATTTTCAGATACATTTATCTGAAATGCGTATTTCAAATACAAAAAATTGCTTTGTATTTTAATCAAACTATAATTTGTATATTAAACACATTTAGGTTTGTATGTGGTTTGGGGATTTGTAGGTTTGTGGATGTGGGACAGAAAGCATTTTTCTTGCATTGTTACAAAAACACCTTTTTAATGTTTGCTTTAATAATATTTTAAAGATATATGTGTTACTTATGAAGCATTGCAAACCGATTTTGTTGTTGTGAGGGGTTTTCTGTACAATGAAATGATTATTTTACATTTTGTCCATTGCATGTGTGTACAGTGAACATTTAAACTCGGCAGAAAATCAAAATATGCCCCTGAGTGTAAGAGGTTAAGACTATATTTACATTTTCTTGCTCAAAATTACTTTCTTTACCTGACTGATATTACTTATTGCTTGATTTTATATATTTAAAACTAGTGATCCAATTAAAATTTCTTAATCAAAAAGATAGCATAAATTATACTAATTTCATTCCACAATTTTTTACAAAAAGTAGTAAATATACCTGTATAATAATATTATGCCTTGATGAACAGTCTTATTTTAGATTTCATATATATGTTTATTCTTTTTTTTTTTTTGTAGTTTACAATTGACCAACACTGCTGAAAACAGTCTCTGGTAATCACACATGATCTCTGTTTTTGCAACAAAAAAAATAAAAAAACTTATATCGTTGGCAGGTTATTATCAGTTCATTCATCTATAAAATATTAAGTTAGCTAGGACACTCTTCACAAGCCAATGCAATGTGTATCAGCAGCGAGGAAATCTACTAACTAAACTAGCCAAGTTCACTAGCCAGCTACACTAGCCTAATATAATGACACCTCACTGAATGGCCAATTTTACTTGTAAGTTTTGTATTTTCAAGATATAAAATAATATAAAACATTTTCAAGATATCGGACTAAAGTCAGATATTCTGGTCTTTAAATAAGGTTCAGGTCCCTCCTATAGTTCATAATTCTATGAGATTTAATTTATTTATTTATTTGCCTATTTTATTGTCCTCCTGCAAATTCAAGTCAGATCACCTATCATTTCTGTAGCACAAATGTTTACAAGGCAGGATGAGTTATGTGCTGATTACTTTGTCAGATCACTAACCCTAAATATAAGCAAAAGCAACAGTGATGTCTTGGAAATGCCAGCAGTTTAGTTCCACAGATGTAGTGGGTTACGAAAAAAATAAAAAATAAAAATTATTGAGTCAGGTCAGGATGAGAAATGTATGGCTGGATTCTTACAATCCTGATTGTAATCATCTGGTGTATACAGTTAATCCGGGTTCACTCCCTTTCAATGACTTACTGCATCATAGCGGCACTCGGGTGGGCAAAATCATGAAATACGACCAAAAGCTTGCTTTTTCTGTTCAAATTGACCAAAATGGTAGCTATTTGTCTGAAGCAATAAAGTTGCAGGTGCTAAAGAGATAAATCAATAAGAGGAAATAGAGAGGCCCAGCAGTAGACATAGAGTTGAGCTGCCAATGGTGGCGTTATTGATTTTCCTGAGTTCAACAGGCCTTGTAATTAAAATGTAAATTTTGAGAGAGATAACGTCCTGACAGGAACGCTGGGATAAAGGGATAGATAAAAGCTCTGCTGTGAAAGGAACGGCGAGAGAGAAAGGAGGAGAGGAACAGACAAAATGCTTTTCAAATTAAAGTGTTTCTCTCCGGATGAGAGAGCCGATGTGATTTTGAAAAAAGAAAGGGAAGGATTAGCCAGAGATGAGCTCGAATCCTGTGACAGGTTGATGTAATATTAAATGAAACTGCTGATGCTAACTTGCACTGATTGATAAATTTGAAATGATGGAGTTAACTTGGCAGTGAATCAGAATTATTTTTTTCTGCGTCCCGTTTTAGGAGTATTTAAATTATACTGTGAATGGTTGCACTCCCAATGCACAATTTCCATTTTCAATTTACATTTCTCCACATGTAGAGTACACCCAAAAAAAAAAAAGCCTTCATGCATCTTTTCAAATTTATTTCAATAGAAAAGAAATGACATACACGTCTCAAACCAGCCTCATATCTGATTTACTGTGGTACAAGATTACTAGTTTAAGGTAAGCATCACATTACTGTTGCTCATATTTGGGGGTTAAGGACTAGAACAAACGTAACTATTAAAGTTCAGCACATCCCACATAGGATGCGCTACAGATATGAAGGATAATTCAAAGTGCACACTGTTAAAGAGAATTATTACTTGATTATACGTGATCATAAAGACCTGTGCGTGGGCTCTTTTGACTTTCACAACCACATAGTAAAGTTGTAACAAAGTAAAACAAAATGTTAAACATCTAGTTTGTATTAGTGTAAGATATATGATTAAATTAAGCATATTTTGGTCTCTGTCTCAGACGAGTACATGGTTTTTTAGGTGAACAGTTTAGCACACAGAGGCCTGTGAGGTAAGCATTGTAAATTACCACTCTAAGCTAATGGGCGCTCATTAACACCATTGCATTGTTAATTTGGCATGGCCAGTGCACTGATCATTACATACTTTACTGCAGAAAGCAGCTTGCCTCTGTGAAGCTGTAGAAATTATATCCTAATGAATCTTCAGTTAGTACCTGTTTAGAGATGCTAAAGGAAGTGAATGAAGAAAGAGAACAGGAGAGACTGGTGAAATCATATTGCATCTCATAATTAGTGTGCAGCATGGAGCTCATCATACGTTACTAGTTAAATCTGGAGATTACTAAATTACTTCCAAATTGCATGCTGTTCCCACAAGAACTGCAGAACTCCCATTAGCCGGCGTAATCGATTATTTTCATGACAGTAAATTTAAAATTGGACAGGATTTGAGGTCAAATATAATCTGTGTTATTTAGCTTGTGTCTGACCTATTGCCTGACCTCTGTCTTTTGCCTGTGGCTTCTTGTCAATAGAGCTGTCCTTGCCCAGATGGACAAGAATCTTTTGCATGTACAAACAGTCAGCTGTCAAAACAGATTTCTATTGGCGGCCCCAGGTTATAATTGATTTAAACCAGGCTTAAACCAATTTATTACCTTTCAAAAAGATCTTCAAAAAGAGTTTTTAAATGTGCAACTATTTTTCCAAGCGAATGTGATTTTATTTAGCTCTCACATTTGACCCCAAATTACTCTGTAATTATATATTACTGTAATCAAGAATTTTTTTTTTACCTAGGCTAGAAATAAATTAAAGGTAGTACAACAAATTCCAAATACTACTGAGATGTATAAATATTTTACTGTTTAAACTTTAAACAACAACAAAAAAAAAACAATAAAAACCTTTTAAGGAATCTAGGGGGAAAGGGGCTTAATTGTCATAAAATAATGTCACAATGCATAATAGACTGCAGGGTGCTTTTTATTACTTTTTTTTTCCCCCTCCTTTATTTTGTAGAGAATTGTGACCTGGCAATGTTCTTGACAGATTTCATGAGACTCACCTTTACAATAATACAACATATGTGACCCTGGAACACAAAACCAGTCATAAGTGTAAATTTCTCAAAATTGAGATTTATACATCATCTGAAAGCTGAATAAATAATTTTTTAGGAAAGGACAATATTTGGCCGAGATACAACAATTTGAAAATCTGGAATCTGTGGGTGCAAAAAAAAAAAAAAAAAAAAATCAAATCAAAATCAAAATACTGAGAAAATCTCCTTTAAAGTTGTCCAAATGAAGTTCATAGAAATGCATTTTAGTAATCAAAAATTACGTAAATTATATTTATGGTGGGAAATTTACAAAATATCTTCATGGAACATGATCTTTACTTAATATTCTAATGATTTTTGGCATAAAAGAAAAATCAATAAATTTGATATATTTTTAGCTATTGCTACAAATATACCCGTGCAACATAAGACTGGTTTTGTGGTCCAGTGTCACATATTTGTTAATAATATAGGAATAGGTAAAACACATATCTAAAAACAGCACAACTACGACAAACAGTACATTGCTTTGAGCACAAACGCTTCACCTTAACTCCAAAAACAAACTTTCCTTTGTGCTTTGAAGCTTTTCAACAGCTAACCGTTTCTAACTAAACACCCCACTGTGCTCTTAATTCTGCATTTAAATATCCTGCTGCCTTTAAGCCCAAAACCACAAACAAACAGGAATCCCCAGAGGACTTTTCAGCTCATAATCACTTTGAAGCAGCCACTAAAAGTGTGTGGCGATATCCTACGAGAGATTATTTGGATTAAGGAAGGTCCCATAGAGAAAGCTAGTCTCTTTACAGATGAACAGGTTTGTCTTAATTCATTAGGCTTCAAATGTGCACCTGAACAAACTTACCATACTCTGCACGCAGATGTTCAGGAATATGAGGTTCGTAGCCCTCCTTTTCCGGCACGTCTACAAAATCTTCGTCGTCATCCTCTCCATCTTCAGGAGCTCTCATCTAGCTCGGAAAAACAGAGTCAGTTTAAAACCACGACAATAAATTACGCCTAATAGAGATGGTAACCTGTGAGGGAATTAAGTAACTATGAGCCTATTTTTCTTGCTTTACTCAAACATTTGCTTTTTACTTTGAAAATGCTATAAAAACTACTGTTGCAAAACATTTACTTTTTTTTGTCATTCTCAAAACAATGCTTGTTTGCTGACAGTTTACAAAGGATGTCTGCAATTCTCTCCTGGCTGATTAACACTCAGATGGGATATTCACCGTGGCCTCAGGATATTCCAGAGATTTACAGCACTATGAACGGCAAACTCTGCAGTAACGTGGGACATCTTAACATTTTAATTCAAAGCCTTAATAGAATTTCCAGTTGACCACATCCAATTTTTTTCTAGTGGTAGTCTATCTGAGCATTGTCCCAGCTAACTGTGACTGAATAAAATAATGGTTATGTTAAACAGAATTTTTCCAGCATCTGTCAGCACGCAAAGGAGACAATAATAATTATTTGCAATGTTTCAGAAAGTAGGGCTACATGGGACTACTGACAACCCAAAATAAACTAAAGCTGCTGGTGGATGCACACTTAATATTGGGTGTCTTATACTGGCTAGAGATGGTGAGGTTGAGTTGTTACTGATTACATCTTTGTGCAGATTGTTCTACCAAAGAACGGGGCAAACAAGGTGATACGGATTTTTACTCTCAAGTTCTGTGTTCATACCAAGCAATCACAGTAAGGAGATCAACTTAGCACGAGGCACCGGATAAACCCATCTTAAACGTGATCCAAACCAGATCCAAGCTTTAAGAACCTCACTGAAAAGAAGTCGTGGTTTTTCTGATCTTAAATGTATCTATGGTCAAGGTAAGCTGAAAAGCTTTCAAAAATCTCAAGGTTTCAAGAAAGTATCAACGACAAATGCTCAAATTTTACCATGTCATTTTATGTTAATGCTAAAATCAATGCCATCAGCCACAATACTCTCCAGATACTGGTATTTAAAAACCCACAAACGATCAACCAATAGATTCGAGGTGTCAATGTCCGTACCACAATGCGGGGCAGTTACATGTCAAGGCTTAATATTTATAGTTACTAAACCAAGTACGTTCAATGGTAAAAGTGATGATGAACACAACTATTTAAAAAAAAAAAGAAAAAGAAAAAAAAAGCATAATCACGTTGTAGGTGCCTCTAAGTGCTGAAGATGATGGTGACTGGCTCCTGGTTTCAGGAGGCAGGTGAGCTTTATTCTGCTCTCCCTCCGAGCATCTACTGCTGCCATCTGCACCTGCTCATCCATCACTCGCGCTGTAAGTTTTGTTATCACTCTAACACTAATCAAAAGAGAAAACTGTCACCGCCACTGACCTGTGGAACCTCCCAATTATGCTCTTCAAGAGTGACAGCAGCACTTAACTTCCACTGCCGGGTAAATGACCACCATCAATCTAAACAGAATAGCAATGAACCACCGGGCTGCAAATGATTTTTTTTTTTGGTACAGAAATCCCCAGCCTAGAATTTATGAAAGGTGAAAAGCAACTCAAGGCTATTTTACCCCCCTTCTCCTGGGCCCTACTCCTTAGCCGAGGGTGTTCAGATTCGCAGGCCTGGGGAGACGACGTCTGCATTAGTGCTAAACAGAATTTATGCCTTTTAATTTACTCAAAAGGTGCTTAAGCGGCCCGTGCGCTACAATGCATAACAGAATGCCAGTTTTTAAATATGGGGGTCGTTGGTATAAAATGGTATATATAATCTGTGTGCCCTTCCTTTTCGAGGGCATTGCTAAAGTGTACGGCTCTAGCGTGGTCTTTCATTTTTTCTGTCTAATTGTCTCCATGATTACCTCAATATAAAGTACTAAAAATTGTAGCTTGCTTTGCTTTCATTCTTTTTTTTTTTTTTTCATTATTGCAAGTAGGCTATGTTGACAATTCCAGACTGAGGTATAAACTGTCTTTGCATGAGGTCTCAATTACGTGCACTGGTGGCACTGGTTCCGAAATGAGCCCTCTACAGTGAACACAGAAATATCTGTGGTTTTCTGTGGTTATGAATTGAACTAATCCCTTCACTTCAAACTCAGTTCCTGTAGTCTCCCCCTAAAATTTGTAATGTAACAGAAACTGATACTTTAAAGTCAACATGACATCAAAATGATCCTATTTACCATAATACTTTATTAAAATGTGGTAACATGCTGCACGTCTTTTCTTTACAGCAGAGGTCACAAAACCCTTAATTTTAATCCCTTTTAAACCCACTTTTCACTGTCCACCCCACTACATTTTTTTTTTTTTAAATCTGAATATCCTCCATCCAGAAATGTATCAGATTATGATTCATTTCAGATTAAGGATAATCAGTATGTTCACTGTGGCTGTTGTACTGAGGATAAATACATTAGCCTTATAAGGGTTTGTTTTCACTATATACAAACTGTATTGTTCATCCACTGTCTGCACTTGAGTTCAACTACACTGTAAAATGTAATTAGCTGACTTTACTTAGAAAAAGTGTGGAAACCGATTGCCTTAAAAAAAATAAGTAAAGTGAAATAGGAATAGTATGTTGTGCTGACAAATGCTTACTTAGTACAGTTTACTTACACAAGAGTTGTTGTAACTAACAAAGAACTGTTAGGAGTACTTGATTCTTTAATTTAGGTTTACTCTTGACTTAGTATAGCTACTCACTGACCCCCAGAGTGCATTGCGACATGAATAAATTATGCAATTGCTTTGCTTTACTGTTGTTGTTTGTATTTGCCAATTTCATTCGCTATCTTGTGTCAGTAGTAGCACAACAAAAAACAAACAAAAAAAGCTAATAAAATGGTTACTGATACAGTTAATAAAAATAAATAAAATTGAGTTGTTACCATTGTTGTGATTCACGTGCTGAATGTTGAAGTCTGTGTATGACTCACACACACATTACCCCAAATATTAAAAGATTGCATCAACCCAGTTAAACGCTTCTTATGGTGTTTATAAAAAAAAAACAGTGAAATTGTAAAAGATCATTAATCAACATGAAAAATACACAAATCTAATGATTTAATTAGAATATAGGTCACCTTCTAAAAGCAACCCATTACTTTTCTTTTTTTCTTTCTTTCTTTCTTTGAACTCAATTAACTCAGATTTCATGTTGCATTGCTGCATCAATAGAAAGAAAACAATAGTAATATAAACAAAGTTCCAAGTGCCCAACCAAAAGTAACACTATTCACTTTAATGGTGAGTATTAAAAAAAAAAAAAAAAAACTTTTCAGGAAAATCAGCATTAATTTATGAAGTCAGCTTATGTGATGTTCTCTCAAATATTTCAGCTGTATTGAAAATTCAACATTCAAGATGACTTTGGGAAATGAGTGAATGCAAGTAGTGAAAGAAAGATGCGAGTGAAAAGTCTACTAAAAATTGCCCCATCTCATAAACTTTCTTTTCTTCTTCTTCTGTTGTCACGTTGCACATTAGCAACATATTAGTACACTGCTGCGTCTCACTGGTTTATTAATGTCATTGGTTTCTTTGTGGATACTTGAATATTTTAAGTAAACGTCACTTAAATGCAGTAAGTAAATTGTTTTATTTGCCTTGAAAGTAGCTGTAACTTAACACAACCTAGTAAGTATAGTAACTAAGTAAAGATAACTAATTATATCTAAGTAAGGTAAACTATTGGGTTTTACTTTCACAATTTTGTATAGTATTTAACAGATGTAAACAACACTGCTAATAGCTGACAGAGTCCACTTGGGAAAAAGAGAAACAGGAAAGTCTATTACCACTTTAAAAAAGGGAGGGAACAATCAGTCATTCTGCAATCTTCAACTAATTACTAACTTTTTTACTAACATCATTTCAATCTAAACTAGACTTTTTTATGCCTTGTTGCCAACAGCTGCAGAACAGACTGTTTATTTATCTTGTCTTTATTCAATCAAACGCAGTTACAACCTTGATAAATTAAAGTGCAGTTAAAAACACTTGCACTATGGACACTGTAGACCAAAAACTGTTATGTTTAAATCACTTTAATTCTGTTGTGATAAAATCAGTACTGTCAACTTGTAAAGGCAGTATTATAATTCTTTGACTGCAGTGAATGCTGAGAATGAGTCTCCAAAGGAAGACTTTTTGCTGACGCAGGTGTTGTGAACATGTGACTAACAAAGTGTCTCAAGGAAAACAAAACCCCTGACAAAGGAAAGTAGCCCAGGAATGCTTCCAAAAAAATAATACAAATTATGTAAGAATTTGATTCTTTTACAGTTCACAATACAATAGCAGCTTAATATTTGAAAAGTTGAAGTATAATTTCAAAAGTCAAATAATCGCATAATAATCATATTAAGTTATATATTTGTGTAAAATAACCATTCATATTAGATTTTTTTAAGTAACATAATTTAGTATAAACATTTAAACTGAGTACCTAGAAGCTACAACAATCTTTCACGCCACATTAAAGAGCGCCAAAACAGTATTTATTGCTCGACTTTCCTAATGAAATGGACAGAATTTGAAATCTGAGACTTTGTTTCATATCAAAAGTAAAACAAAGCTTAGCATATTGCAATTTATTGAATGGGAGGCGCACTACAGTTAATTCATAAACTTAAAACAGCACAGACCAAAATATCGATTGGGATTTATGAATCGATATTGGTTCATAAAATTGAGAATGTTTTAAAATCACTGTCACTGAGGGGTTTGGTGTTGAACATGAAAAGTTAAGCAGACCCATCTGTCCATCTGTTCTCTTCAAAATAAATGCACAAGCCTATATCATCCTGTAGGTTCATAATTAAAAATGAATGTATATAATAAACAACATAAAAAAAAACACACAGAGTAGATGCTGAGATATTGTCCCTCCAGGGTTATTATAGTTGACAGAAACTAAATTTAGCAACATTTATTTAAAAAAAAAAAAAAAAAAAGGAAACATAAAATAAATAAAACTAAAACAGAAAAAATATAATATATATATATATATATATATATATATATATATACATTTCAAAAGGGGGAAAAAAACTGACAAAAACACAAAATAAGAAATTACTATAAAATTGAAAATATAAAAAATATGAAAAAAAAAAAAAAAAATTGAAATATTAATGAAAACTATAGTATCTGAATGATACTAAAACAACACTGCCTCAAACCTCTTTGATTCGTCTCATCAGCATGGTCATATGAAAACGATGTTGAATATTTAGACGATGTGCTCCCATGAGTGGACTACTGGCAGACATTCGCAGTGAACTCTATTGATCATGCGGTGGCCCCTGGCCTCTACCCTGAGAGGATAAGATAATGAGTTTCCGGTTAAATGTCCCCCACTTATGGGGAAAAACACATTCCAGCAAAGCTCCTTGCGCCCTCCAATATATTTTGTACGGTCTAATTAACTCTGTAAGCAATCTCAATTACTTTGTGCCCAGGGAAGCGTCGGCCAGGCACACTCCTTAAGCAGGTCTGTTATCCTTTTAAAAAATGAGCTGAGGAGGTAGCCTCGGACAACTGAGCCCTACACTTCATTTGTCTTTGGCCAAGTTTGATGGCTATGCGTTTAAAAACCCATTCAATCTTATAAACCAAAAATTAAATGTACTCAGCTGTGATGGTCCTCTGTGCATCTGCTATTTATATGCTAATCTCCTCTCTTACGGGGAAGGTCTTGCAAATTATTACGGCAAACCAATAACTCAGGTGTATGGACTAGCAGGCTAGCTGACCGCAGAACAGAATGAAATGCGCTTTGTCATGAGAACACGTTCTAGGCAGCCTGGAGAGAGACTCCCGTGAAGTTTCCTGTCATATCTCAATTTGAAAGCTCACCTACACGCATATACATACACACACAGGGTTAATTCAGGATAATTGGGACGTTTTTCTTCCCAGTCATCTCAACGGCAAAAGAGTCCCAATTTAGTCAAATTAACTATTTACCTGAATTTACCCGAATACACCCTATTCACGCTTTCGTTTTATTTATTTATTTATTTACTGGAAAGGTATACTGTAAAAAATGTTTTAATGTAAAAAATACTATTTCAGTATTTCTACTTTAAAATCACACACTTAATTCACTGCCGTATCTTTGTAATTATTTGATAAAATTTGCTAGCAATTTTGTAGCTAAATTGCTTAAAAGAAAATCCTACTGCAAATGTTTTTCAGTGTACATTTATTAACTTGTTTCTTCTGCCCAAAACAAATATTAACCGACGTTTAACTAGGATTACTTATGAGTAACCAAAGGTTAGAATTTCTTTCATGTAGAAGAACACAAATAAGCTACTGGCCCCCAAAATGTATTTGACCACTGAAGTGAGATACAGCAATCTAAGCAAGTGTCATATCAAATCCTACAGGCTTCAGATGTCATTATCATTTTGTGAATGTCTTTTAATCAGCTGCTGTTAAAGTTATTTTTATTGGATTTACAAAGTCAGTTCTTCTCAAGTTCACACAGCTTTCTAGCAAGAAGTGTAGAGAATCACAGCAACTATCAACATGATCCACATTTCGCAACCACAAAGTATTATGCTTTGTCTTCATTTTAAAACTAAAAAACATAAAAAGTTCACACATTTTTAATTGTTATTTACTTTAAGCCAGTGTATATTTCTTTTGTTTGCCAAAAAAAAAAAAAAAAAAGAAATTAAATTTAAATTATTGCTCTCAATTATTGTTCCTTCAGGCCAAACCAATAAGTTGTTTTAGCACAGTAAATAATGCATATTCTCCCCTAGCCCTTTAAATGTTGTTCCATAATGTATTTTGTGTATAAGAAACCTCAGACGTCAGCATCATTGCTATTTAAGTAAAGAACTGATATTTTGGTATCTAGGTATGCTATAGTCATTTATTTTTCCTTATACCACATTTGCATTTCCAAGCTGCTGGGGTTCTGCATTTATTTTTTAAAGCTCATTATCACATGAAAAGGCACACAGAAAAAAAAAATATAGTCATTTTACACCTTTTTCTGCTCCTCAATCGGCAGGAGTTTAAGCTGAAAGCAATTCCACCCATGTCATAGCAATGACACAAGGAATAAAGTAATGGAATGCTTTTAGGGGGAAAAGGAAAAACTAATTATGATAAAGGCCTTTTAGTTGTTGCTTTATCACAAAGCACTGACTTTTTGCATTGAAAATCGTCACTGAGAGTGATAAACCTCTCTGGCGTGCAGTCAAGTGCTTTGTCAATGTCACACCCCCCTTTCTCTCTACCCTGTCTGTTCTTTTCACGCAGTTAAAAATGGATAACATGTGTCATAATGATGTGTCTCCTAACTGCTTGCTGTGTCCCATTTCACCATAGAGTGAGCAAATCTCCATTAGCACATGAGCCGTGCCTCCCCATAGCAAATCTCCCAGTACTGATGCAAAGATGTGTGTCTTTAGAGTTTGAAATTCTAGTATTTTAATGTGTGATGAAAGGGCGCCCTCCTCTGGGGATAACGCATTACTGAAGATATTCCAGATATAATTTGCACTGCTCAATTACTGTGATCACTGCCCTACTGCTTACAACGTGGTATATACTGAATGTATGCATACAGTATACTATATCTTAGAATACTCACTCAACACAGAAAACAGTTGAAAGCTGGATGATTTCAACGGTGAAACAGACAAATAACATGTATCCAATCAATTCAAATTCATTTATATATAAATTAATCTATTATAAGTATTACTATACATTTGGCCTTGTAAAATCCTTTTAGACCGATGGACAATAACCCTAACTATAACCAAAAATAAAATAGCTGTCAGTCCACTCAAGACATTTTTTTTTTACCTTGACAGCACAACAGATGTATTTATTTGAAGCACTCAATTATAATAGGAATAACAGGGTGTGAAAATGTAGTACTCTCATTACTGTTTAATGCACTTTAAAAAGTGTAGGCAACTCACCACTCTTCTTTCTCTGTTTTTGTAGTCTATATGAAGACGCTCGTGTTTTCTCAAGGCATACTCCAGTGATTTCTTTAACTCTGTGGATCTCCTCATCAGTTCTTCCTCAACGCCCACTTTTGTAAAGACCTGTAAGACACATTAAAAATGAACTTTGTTCAAATAAACCTAACATTCAGATCCAGTGGCTAAGAGCAATATGCCACAAATTGAACCCACAATCAGCTGTTCCATTCTCTTTGATACTGTAATTAGATATAATTTTAACAAACTCTTGCAATTAAATGTTATCAAATTAAAACTGGATTGCAATGATTGCAATCCAAAAAAAGTTTAGCAGAAAAGAGCAGCTTGGACATTCTGTTAAACATTTCCTTTTGAATAATCAAAGGCAGGCTTTTCATTTGCAAATGAATGATTCTTTTAAGAGGTCAAAGGATTTACCTGGATCCAGGACTGCACCAGAGGCAGGTGTCTGGTTGTGATGAGTCTATGGAGATCCCTCACAGTGTTCACTAATGCCTCGTTCTCTTCTGTCTCCCTCAATTTTAAATCTGCAGACATGATTCAGATGGTTATTCACAGCATTTCCTGATTTCGACTAATTCCATGCCATGCTATAACATGACAGAAGCTTCATATCATCAGAATGGCTATGAACCCGATCAGTCAGATACACCTGTGGACACACTGAGCTCCAGCTGATATCTATAAGACATTAAACCAGTGCTGCGGAGAAACGCGTCCTCATCGGGAACTTCCTCTGTGTCACTCTCGTCACTAGACTTGTCTGTTTGCCCTTCATCATTTTTCTTCTCTGTCATCTTTCCGTTCTGCTCATTGCTCAGGTCTTTACTGCAGGAGGGCTGGTCAGATATGTTCTCGGCTTCCACAGAGGTTTTAGCAACTGATGCTTCCTCATTAAACAGGTTTAAGTCATCGGTTGCAAGCAGTTTTATGCAGTTGTTCATCTCAGTCAAGGTTTCCTCAATCTCACTCGTCATTTCTTAACAAAAGAAAGATCAAAACAAGCATTTTAGTGTGGATAGAAATGGATAGGTACACCGGTTATCTTTAAAGGAACACTCCACTTTTTTTGAAAATAGATTCATTTTCCAACTCCCCTAGAGTTATACAGATGTGTTTTACCGTTTTAGAATCCATTCAGCCGATCGCCGGGTCTGGCGGTAGCACTTTTAGCATAGCTTAGCATAAATCATTGAATCCGATTAGACCATTAGCATCTCACTATAAAATGACTAAAGAGTTTTGATATTGTTCCTATTTAAAACTTGACTCTTCTGTAGTTGCATTGTGTACTAAGACTGGCGGAAAATGAAAAGTTCCGGCGTAATAATCAAGGAATTTTCCTGCCATACCATGGGTGCAGCAGGCACAATGATATTACGCAGCGCCTGAAAGTGACCGGCACTAAGTTTGTGTAGATGCAGAGTTGCAGCAGGCAGAGTTGATGGCTGCGTAATATCATTGTGCCTGCTGCACCCATGGTACGCAGCAAAATTCCTTGATTATTACGCCGGAATGAGAGTATAGTTCCTAGCCATATCGGCCTATAAAATCGCAACTTTTCATTTTCCGCCAGTCTTAGTACACGATGCAACTACAGAAGACTTAAGTTGTAAATATGAAAAATATCGAAACTCTTTAGTCATTTTATAGTGAGATGCTAATGGTCTAATCAGATTCAATGATTTATGCTAAGCTATGCTAAAAATGCTACCGCCAGACCCAGCGATCGGCTGAATGGATTCAAAAATGGTAAAACACATCTGTATAACTCTAAGGGAGTTGGAAAATTAGCCTATTTCAAAAAAAAGTGGAGTGTTCCTTTAACTATAAGATTAATGGCATATAATGACATTCTTAAACACAACAAGACTTCAACAAGAACTTGTCACTCTTTTTCTTTAAACAAAATTGGTAAATGTTTTCTATCAGTACAAAAAAATCTAACATTTTCATTACAGGTTTGCATTACAAGGGCCTACATATGCATTTAATGTTTAATCTAAAACCATAGTCTGAAAAGTGGCACATAAGACCAGGGTTTGGAAAAGAGTGATGATGAGTTATCATGCCCATAGTTAATGTAGTCCAATTGTTCCACATTAATAAGAGTAATGCAACAGTTACTTAATATTTTTAGCAGTTGTTTCAGTTGATTCAGTTCATTTTAACATCAGCAACTTAAAATTAGTTCCACCTGGTGATTTCTACATGCACATGACTGGATTGTTGATGGGATTTTAAACCAGCAGGAGGTGTAGCCACATTGTGTATGCACACAGGCCGTCCATGACTAAAAGACAATATTTTGAATGACCCTGTGTGAAGGTATCAGTCAGACAGGATAAGTTTTCAGGACATAATGTATGTGAACTGTGGACGTCAGTAAGGCTTATTGCCAGTTTGCACAGGATAAACTACACAGACATCACTGAGATAGAAGTGTATCTCAGCGCATACTGGATTATTAGCTAAAAGTGTTTAATTCCAAAATGTGGTACAACTAATATTATAATATAAGCCTGTTATCATAAATTGATAATGTATAATAAAATCTGTTTCCAGAATGAACATATTGGTATTTATAATAAAAAGGTGCCTTGTATGTCAGCTGATCTGATGTTTAATTCTAGCATTAAGAAGGATAGAGAACTATAAAAGATGAACCTAACTCACTCCCGCTTTCAAAGCAGTAATTCCAGAATCTAAATAAAAACTATTGTGTAAAAATCCTGCTGTATACTGTAGGCTGACATCAAATATAAAAACAGACTGAATGGGTAATGTCTTTGAAATGAGATAATATCCTATCAAGAATGTGTGGAAATATAAACATTGGCAACACAGTGGCGTCAATGTTATGACATCATCAGCAACCCAGTTCTTTATTATAGTAGTTTCACTTTGAGAAATTATGATGTTATTTTTTCAGTAAAAGAATTTGAGTTTCGGAAAACAAGCCAATAGTGCACTTGCACTCAATTGGCTCCATGACTGTACTGTTACTTTGCATTCTGAAGAGTGCTGTTTCATTATTGGCCTGTTTGCCACATTGCTAGCCCTTAAAATTCAGTGGAAAAGTGATATAAAGGCAATAAAAATTACATTTATATACAATAAAAATATGTGTGTAAATATATCAAGGAATAATCAAATTACTTGATTTTACCATAGATGATTTTACTTTTACATTATATTTTAATTTATTTGTTGATTAATTTTAATGTTCAAAAGGTAACAAGTACTTGTCTATAGACAAAAAAAAATGTTTGTTTGTTTGTTTGTTTTGTTTTGTTTATTGTTTTTTATTGGAGTTACAGTTTGTAAAAATAAAGGTGTTTACCCTCCATTTCCTGTTTGGCCTTTTCAAGCTTCTCTCTGTAAATTCTTTCCAATCTCTTCTGTTTCTCCTCTTGTCTTTTTCTCTCAGCCAGGGTTCTTGCTTCAACATCATGAAAATCTACCTAAAAAGACACAATGCAATCTGTTTGTGGGTAACCAAAAAGTTTCTTGTCCCTATTTACTTACTCCCTGGTATTTTTTTTTCCCATAGTATGGAAGTCAATAGAGACGAGCAACTATTTGGTTACCCTTATTCCTTAAGATATATTTTTCAGTGTATTCAGTGGAAGAAAGAAATTCATACAGGTTTGGTACAACCTGAGGGTGAGTAAATGATGACAGAATGTTCAATTTTTGTGCCAACTATCCCTTTAGGGAGACATTTTCCTATTATAATGACAAATCATAATAACCTAAATTAAAACCACCCATAACAAAATGTGAAACGAAATGCAAATAAATATGTAGGTAATAAGCTATTTGAACAAATATTTTTTTTTTTTTTATCAATTGCTTGATTCATTCATCTTAGATTACACAGCTAAACCTAGCTAGAACACAATATCTTTTCCAGAACAGTCTTTATATAATTACATAACAGTGACGTGTCCCAGGGTGCAAACTGATGGCATTAAATACTATAATCACAGAACAGGCGGGTCCAGATAAATACCTTTTTAATCTGCTTGAGAAAGTGATATCCCAAAGACAGTTTCTTATACGCCTCTCCATACGTGGCGTGCCATGACTGCACAGTCTGAATGGCAAGTGTCCTTAGTTTTCTCGCCACTTCTTTGGGTGGAGGCAACGGTTGCTCAGTGTCTGTTTCTACTGTAAGTTCCAGAAACTCCTGAAAGTTTGTGATGAGAAGATCTCTGAAATGATGTGACCGGCTGAAAATCTCACTGGCCATTTGGAAGGCAGAGAGACGGATCTCTGCGTGCTCTTGGTTCAGCTGGGTCATAATCAAGTGGTAGAAATGATCAACGTAGTCAGTGGAAACTCTGTGTTCAGAAAAGGAGGAAGAGTTCCAACTTAACAAGGAGCATGAGGGCATGTGTCCAGTGCTGCTCTATGGCCACAAAAACAAACACAGGCTGACTTGGAAAATCACAAAATGGGCTTGGACTAGGCTTCCTAACTGTCAACATTGTTAAATAAACACTGGGTAAAGCCAGTTTCCTCATTCTGTAACAAGATAATGAGATTGTAAGCACACTTTCGGCAGAGCTGCCAAGAGCTTTGGTGATCAGTGGTATTTAATTAACCAGCATTTTATGAATAATTGTACCATGATAATGGTATGGCTGTCTGAAATCAAAATTTATGACATTTTTTTTTTACCAACTGCCAGCACAAAATGCATGACAAAAGATTGTTACTGGCTCAAGTTCTTGCTTAGTTCACTTTAAGGTAAAGTTCAGCGGGCTCTAGAGTAAAGGCCCTGAACTAATGCCATGACCACAATGGGGCAAAAACACTCACTAAATGAATAAAGACATCCAAAAAAAAGATTTTATGATGAAATCTTTGCCAGAATGTGCCAATCTATTCACATGACTTAGTCATTCCGTGTCAAATCAACCAAATTTCAGAAACTTCCCTGACTCAATTTTTGATTTTGCTAATATTTTTTCTAAAGAAAGATAGACATGTATAATGATGAAAGACAAAATATTAAATGTTATGGATGAATATTTACTGAGTAATCCATGAATATTTACTGAGTAAAAAAAAGACTTCAGAAAGATGGTAGCATCATCTTATTTTTACACAAAAATTGGTAGTTGTATTAGTAAAATCTGTTGACTTAACAATATTAAGTTAAAAACAATATTTGTTGCATTATGTGCTAATGGTGGCCATTCAAAAATGGGGAAACAGCACTTTTCAGGTTTTTCTCCAAAGTTCGCATGCCTGTAACTCAAGAAGTTTTAAAGATATTTTAATTCCCTTTTAGATATTGGGTCTTAACAAACTTTCCTTTTGGCATCTTCATTTTTAAGGCCCTGTATGGTTCAGTTCCAGTGATAATGGAACTTCAATATGGCTCCAGGAGTAAATTATTAAAATTTACACATTTTCAGTGGTCAAAAACCAAATGTTGGTCAGTTTGAAAAAATATTATACTTCTTTTCTTTTAAAGAGGAATGTCTGAAGAACAAATAATGTTAAAACTAGAGATGTAACTCATCAAGACAACTGCATTGAACATACCTGTTCCATAAATATTATTTTTCCAAGGTTTGCGTGCCTATAACTCAAGAAGTATTAAAGAAATTGTAGTTGTTAATAATCTTTTTTTTTTTTTTTTAATCTTAATTTCCAAGGCCCTACATCATTCAGTCCCTGAGATATGGAGATCTCAATGAGGCTCCATGTCCAGATTGTTGAATATTACCCATTTTCACTGGTCGAAAACCAAATGTTGGTCACTCTGTATACTATTCTAGTTCTTCAT
Organism: Cirrhinus mrigala; assembly: GCA_036247105.1. NCBI lineage: Eukaryota > Metazoa > Chordata > Actinopteri > Cypriniformes > Cyprinidae > Cirrhinus > Cirrhinus mrigala. Next base: position 31,587,665 of record CM070020.1, read on the forward strand.
GAACTTTTCTTTTGGAATCTTAATTTTCAAGGCCCTGTATTATTCACTCCCAGATTGTTTTGACAGAGGGAAACAAGATACAATTATATTTTCAATATTATTTCTTCTTTGGACATTGTTATTTGGATAAAATAAGTATCAGCTGTACCACTGAAAATGGGTAATATCCAACAATCTGGACTTGGAGCATCAATGGGATCCCCATATCTCAGGGACTGAATGATGTAGGGCCTTGGAAATTAAGATTTTAAAAGAAAAGTTTATTAACAACTAGAACCCATAATCATATTGTAATATCTTTAATACTTCTTGAGTTATAGGCATGCAAACTTTGGAAAAAGAATAAGGTGAAAATTGCTGTTTTGACCTCCCTCTACAAAATAGTGGATTACTCAGTAAATATTCATCCATGACATTTAATATTTTGCCTTTCATCACTATACGCGTCTCTCTTTCTTCAGAATAAATACTAGCAAAATCGAAAATCTGAGCCGGGGACCTCTGGTTCAGTTGACATGGAATGACCCAACTTTTTATTACTGTGTGTGAAGAAAACAACAACCTACTGAACATACTTGCATATTTTCTTCACTTCCTTCATTTTGTCTTGATTTAACTGTGGTTCTCCAGAGGTAGTCAACTCCTCAACCAGTTGTGACAGCTTATCACGCATTGTTTGGTCCATCTTGATAAAAACCCTGTAACAGAATGAATAAAGAATGAAGGAATGAGTCAACGCAACCATTACTGAAAAACAGTTACTCCCATATGACATTACTCCCTATTATTCTTTTGTTGTTGTTGTTGTTGTTATGCAGCTGCTATTCAACATAGATATACAGACAGATTCATGAAGGTTACTAGTGACAAACAGATTCTCATTTTGGATGAGAAGGATGACGCGTACCGCTTTCCTCCACCTGCTGTAATGAAAATGGCTTTAATAATTACTGGTATTTTATAAAATGTATGTGTCCGTTTGGAAAAGAAACCCACTCATCTCAGTATTTTAGTGCGACTGAGCAGAGAATGTAAACACAGACACTGAACAATCGTGCAGTGTGAAACGTCAGTCCACCATTTTCAAAATAAGAGTCGCGCTGTGATGTACATTTTCACTGAAAACTGACTGAACTACAACGAATTTTATACCAATTATTTTAAATGTAAGACTATATATGTGACCCCGGAGCACAAAACTAGTCATAAGTAGCACGGGTATATGTGTAACAATAGCCAATGGGTCAAAATTATCGATTTTTCTTTTATGCCCAAAAACATTAGGATATTAAGTAAAGATCATGTTCCATTAAGATATTTTGTAAATTTCTTATCGTAAATATATCAAAACGTATTTTTGATTAGTAATGTGCGTTGCTAAGAACTTCATTTGTACAACTTTATAGGCGATTTTTTTTTTTTTTTTTAGATTTTTTTGCACCCTCAGATTCCAGATTTTTTAAATAGCTGAAATATTGTCCTCTACAAACCATACATGAATGGAAAGCTTTATGCAGCTTTCAGATGATGTATAAATCTCAATTTAAAAAAAATGACCCTTATGACTGGTTTTGTGGTCTGGGGTCACATATAAGTGAATACTACTGTTACACCTGTGCCCCTCGCGTATTGAAAATCTACTACGAAAACTTTTATTATTATTATTAATTAACTAATGTTATAACATACATAAATACAAAATAACAGAACAACAAGAAATATGACAAAGCAAAAATAACAACTTATGATTATTAATTAGACGCTGCTCACGTTGCTTAGTGAGCGTTGTTACGTAACAAAATGAATATGCATTAGTCAAAACTTCTATCATTTTTATTCGACAAGCTGACAACCTCCTACTTACACATGTCTGGTTGTCAGCCAATCAGTGAGGCATACTGTCCGAGCTTCCTGGCAGCTTAATCAATATTCAAATTAAAGGCTTCGGCTTACTAGAATTCGAGTGACGCACTTTGTAAATTTGTAACCTTTCTGTGGGTGGGAGCAAAACTGCTTTAAAAGGAGCTCTGCAGACCTAAGATTGATTGATTACACATTCAACACATCGTTGTAAACAAACAATCATGTTGGCACGTATTGTTTTGGTACTCTGCTTGGCAGGTGAGTCTGTAACTGATTTTGATAATAAGGAACATCAAAGTCTGATGTTTTGAAAGCATGCTTTGTAACATAAACGACGTTATCTTTTCTTTAATCCTAAACTACTAAAAAATGTATAGCAGGCACTAACGGGATGAGATTTTTTTCTTTCTGTGTTTGTGTTTTACTCTTATATTATTCTAAACAGCTTTGGCGAGAGCTGCTGTCGTCCGTGGTGGCTCTAAAGAGGTGGGTTGAAGATTATAACTCATTCATTATGTTTTATTTTACAAGTATACGTATCTAATGTATTCTGTGTACCTATGTTGGCAGCCAAAATGCTCTGAGTACTACCTGCCCATATGTACCCGGGAATACAACCCTGTGTGTGGTACTGATGGAGTCACATACCCCAACGAATGCATGCTGTGTTTGGGAAATATGTAAGTAGTTTGTAGTGTTGTTTTTATCTACGGTTTGAATGTTTATAATGTTCTTACTGGTGTCCTTTTAAAAAAAAAATTATTTGACTCTCGTCATAGGGAAGACAAGGTCAACACGTTAATCTTCAAGATGGGTGAATGCTGAGATGGATCCGCTCATTTATGTTTTGTAGATGTGACATGAAGGCTGGAACCACATGCTGCTTTTTTTAAAAAATGGTTTTTGTCTTAAGATAAAGTGTTTTCCCCTGTTGTGTGTCATTTTTAAAACATTCTAATTTAATAAAAACTTGCAGAAGTATTTACTTTGTACTTTTTGTCTTTAGTTAAAATGGACTGTTTATTACGACTAGTGTAGCTATTTATTGTAAGAAAATGGAATCGGAAGAAAACTGCCTAGCCCGGACAGTAAGACATTATTCAGTTTATATGAACATTGTGTATGGACATCACGGAGTGTATGGAGACTGTTGGAAAAATGTGGCGTTAAGAGAGTATGGGGTGAACGGTCTGTGTTTGAACTGAGTGAACTTCTATCCTGGGGCAGAAGCAACTTTTTTTTTTGGTAACAGTTCTGACATATTGTAGCTATGTCATATGTTAAAGTTCAGTCTGGCACGTTTGTTGCAGACATTTCAGATTTAAAATTATTTTCATTATTTTTTTTTTATTGCTACAAAAACAATAGTTGTCAATATTTGATTAAATCATTCATAATTTCACTTTTAATAGTACCTTTGAGTGCTACAAAAAATTTAATCATTAGGTAGTTTTTAAATGAAACTGTCAAAAGCAAACTGAGAATTAATCAAACGGTACAAAAAAAAATCAAATATTAGTAGTTCCAATGTCACATTGCGTTAAATATCAACAGCACTGCCAGTTAACCAGGATTACACTCAATAAACCCTAAAACACAACATTACTCCCACTGCATGGGCCAATCGTGTCTCTAATAGCAGAACATGATAAAGGCAACAAGTGTTCAGAGAACAAACATTTTGTCCCATAGTCTACATGATTCACATTATTTGCACAGTTAAAACAGGATAAGTTATAAGGTGGTTACAACAGTCTTTTGATGGCCTGTTGCTATAAATGCGATGTCAAAATTCTTGTGATTTTAATTTATTGTAGAAAAATTTAAATACTTGTGTATACATTCCAGGTGATCATATACAGCACTAAAGAAAAATAAATACTGCTGTTGATTTGTTTAATAAAATAATTAAACATTCTGTGAGTTAAACTTGGGGGCTTGCTTTCAAATGGACAATAATTACACTGTACTGTTGACACTGTTTCAATTGCTTCTCTTATGATGTCTAAATATAATTTATTACGAATGATGTAAAGTCATCTTATATGCATATCATTTTTTAAGTCAGGCATGATGAAAAATAGTCCAACAAACCAGTGATATTGATTTTCACATTAAACTAAATCCAAGTTGTAAAAGCCCTTAGTAATAATTGAATGGGTATCATTACGGCTTACTTGAATTATATTCTGACGTTTAAAATTTTGCAACAGAGGTACAATTTTAATACCTTCAGATCCTATTTTGTAAAATATTAGTGAAAAGTGACTGATTCAACTAGTTCACATTTTTAAAAATCATTAAAAACAGCCTTGGACAAGACAGATAAACATGCACAAAAATATATATGCCTATATAGGCCTAGAACATTTTTGTACATTTTTATTTAAAAGAAATCTAAATAGTTCCCCATGTTAAATAGTGTTTGCTTGATTTGGGGGAATCAAATTAAATTGCATGTACCCATGATTAACTTTTTACACAAAGTTATTGTTCATATTAAATCATAAACATCTACCAGCTAAACTAAGTCTATCAAACTAAAGGTGCTTAGTAAATAGACTTTGTTCCTCCCTCTGATGATGTATGACATGATGAATCAGTGGGATGGACCATCTGCGTATGCTTGGCTGCTATAAATTTCTGATTGTATAATTACTTAGTTCAGTTTTATTGCATCAGTTGAGTGAGTTGACTCTCAGTTTGGGAACGATGTTTGCACGAGGTGTCATTGTCATTATCTGTGTTCTGGGTGAGTAATAAAAATGTTTATGATAAAAAAAAAAAAAAAAAAAAAAAAAAAAAACGTTGTTAGGATGTTGCTAATTTGTCACATCATGTTTTGTAGCTCAGAATATTTCCTCTTGTCACATCATAAAGACTGTTAAGTTGTTATCTTTGTTATCTTTTCGACACAAACAGTGGCCATATCTGAAGGAGCAAGAGTGGTGAGTAAATAAAGGTTGTAAAATTGCAGTTCTGAGTTCCTTTTTTCCTCATTCTGAGTTTACCCCCCTTTTCTGTTACAAGCCTGATTGCAAGTACTCTTCTAACATTTGCCCAATGAACTACTCACCCGTGTGTGGAACCAATGGAAAAACATACAGCAATGAATGTGTGCTGTGTGCTGCGGCCAGGTAAGTCTGAATATGCATGCATTTTTAAACAAAGTATATATTTAAAAATGAATTGCTTAAAGATCTGTCCCTCAGACCCTCTGACTTTGATTTAATCTCTGTCTTTTTAGGGCATCAAAAACAAACATTTTAATCCGGAAGCAAGGCCAGTGTTAAATCAAACATCTACAGGCGTGGCAAAAGAATGGCATAATAATTAAGCTTGACAGACCTTTATTGTACTCATGTCTCATTCATTATGGCCTGAATGTGTAATGGTTTAATGCATGAATAAATGTTGCATGCTGAAGCTGTTCTGTTTGGTTTTGTTTTCTCCCTCAGATCTTATACTATGTTAGATCATTGCAAGTTTTGTGCTACAAATATAAATTATGTATATAATTATGTAACATATAAGTTAAGTTTTTGAATGTGCTATTGTTTTTCTTGTGGAGGTTAATAGGTGAAAAACACCATCAATTTAATTATAAAAGAGATGCAAACTGTATCTACAGATCAGAATATCCTAAAGGATGTGGGCTCTTTTGACACCCCATGTATGAAAACAGGTGAAAAGAGGGTAATTTACACACCAGTCATTGCACATCGCTCCAGCATTTCAATAGGTTTTTGATTTAAACAAAGGTAGTAAAAAAATTGAGTTGATGCTCAAGCATTATTATTGATTTCAATTAATCCAAGGTGTGTTTTGTATGCAGTTGTTTTGTGGGTAGAAAGTGCACGAGACACAGCAATTACAGTGTAAATATCATGATTATGGTTAAATAAGATAAAATACACATCTAATGCCCAGTTTACACTGTTTAATCCTGCATTTACGCAGCAATAGCAACTGTATATTTTGGGGCTGAGGTGGGTCACGGCAGGCATAATTTAATCTGCCTGTTTTGCAGCATTGCATCTTTATACTGTATTTTAAACAAACGCAGAGCAGCTGTTTAAAAGACACCTTAATGCAGAGGTCCTGGAGGGCCGGTGTCCTAGCCGGAGTTTAGCTCCAACTTGTCTCAACACACCTGCTGGGAAGTTCCTTGTATGCCTAGTAAGAGCTTGATTAGCTGGTGTAGGCGCATCTGTTTGGGGTTGGAGCTAAACTCTCAAGGACATCTGCCCTCCAGGACCGAGCTCGGGCACCCCTGCCTTAATATATCCAAATTCCGTTTATTTTCATAATTAACACCATAATAGACATTTATTACTCATTCAAGTATGATCATTTATATATTGTTTTATATACAATGATATTACACAAACGTATGGTAATTTATATTATATTATATTTATGATGATTTACAAAAATATTTTAAGTGAACTTTAGTGAACACTGAGCAGGGACCCTGTCAATCATAACAAGGCTCTGGTGTTTCTGTAGTTCTTGATCTTGGTTTTAGATGTTTCAGATACAGTTTTTAAGCTATGTGCATTCTATAAAGTGTCCAGGTATCTTGCTGAGATATTTCAGATGATGTGTGGTGTGGTGTGAATGTGATGTGAATCAAAAAAGTGAGTTATCATTTACTGTAAGTGCTTAATCAAATAAGCATTTGTCACTCCTGTAAATAACTGACCTCTGTATGAACCGAACAAGATGAAACACCCACAGTATATTCCAAAACGAATGAACAGTTGAAATGCTGGTGTTTTTTATTTGGGAGAATGTGGGAGTGTTTCTTAAACACAGGTGTTAGCAAACCTCCTAAAATATCTTTCCAAAACCACAATCCAAAATGAGATATTACAGCATTAGCTGTTTAAGGTCAGGCAAACATTACAAAACTGAAGCGGCTCGCCCTTTCACTAATCTAAAGTATTAATCAACATTTTTATTTATTTTATTAACCTCAGCATAGAATTAGAAAAAAGGTGACAGGTGTTTGAATTTTGACTTTAAAGAAAATGAAGAGGCTGTGGAAAATCATGTCTGTGTTACCAAGAGGGACAATGAATATGCAAATGGTCACAGAACATTAATTTCTGAATAAATTCAAAATAATTTATCCAAATGTGTTTGATATCTGAGCTGCATCTGAGAGCTGTGGATGAGGTTTTTCAACTCCACTGCTTGAGGGTCAGTGTCCTGCAGACTTTAGTTTTAACCCTAATTAAACAGTTAGTCTTTATGTAGTTTGCAAGTAATAACTCAAGTAATTATCTTGTTAGGGTTAGTGATCAATCAGCAGGATAATGACCCTCCAATTCACTTTGTAAGGAATTTCCAGTTTTCCATTGTAAGAAATGCAAAAGAAATCAAAATCCATTATTTATATCAACAAATATATTGGTGACCTTCAGAACTGTGGCCAGTTTTACTGACAATGATATGAAACAAATTCAACTGTTAAACCATATATTGGTTGGTTTGATTAGTGTCAACCAAACGAAAAAACTGGACTGAACAATTAATTGCATTTAAAATGATTGATTGCAATTTCTACAGCATTCTTGTTTAGTTTACAGTCCATAAAGAAAAAAAGATTTAACTTTATACTGCTAATTGCACATAATGTTAAGGTAAGAAGAAAATGTCAGATTTTCCATGTAATAAATTCCAACACAAAACATACAAACAAAAATCTTGGGAGGAAAAAAACATGAAATACAATACAATACCACAACACTCCATTATATAAAGAAAATATTTTTGTTCTTACTTAAAATGCAGTCCTCAAGATCCACATCTGAAATCACTTCAGTCAGAGGGACAGATGTGTTTTTAGTGCTGAGTTTACCTCTAGTTATAAGTGCAACAAATCTCCAAACTCTTAGGCCCGGTTTCACAGACAGGGCTTAGACTAAGCCAGGATTAGGCCATAGTTCAATTAGGACATTTAAGTAATTTTTATAAACGTGCTTAGAAAAAAAAACCTTACTGGTGTGTATCTTGAGACAAAACAAAAGCACCGATATATTTTAAGATCAGTCAGTGCAAGTTTCTTTCAGTTGAAACAGCTCAGACTTACATTTACTTAAGCCTTGTCTGTGAAACTGGGGGTTAAACTGTCAGAATGCAAATCTTTCTTCACTTTAAGACCGCAATCAGAAGAACAACAGCTTTTTACTCCTTTAAAATAAGATATAAAATCATATTTGTAGCCCTGTGTATTATTTACTTACACAATAAAACATTCTTTCCTTCATACCTTGAGGTCCCTCTGAATTATTTTTTAATTCATACCTATGCAGTACATCTCAGATAATGATTGTCTAATTCATCAGGTGCTGCTTGAGAAATGATAAACAATGTTAAAGGCACTAGAAGTATCTGTTCAAAATTGAGATTAACTCTCAAACCATAAATCATCTTCAGCTTCAGATGATCTGCGCTTAACATGCGAGGTGAGAGAAATATGGACAAGAGCTTGATGCTACACAAATCAAAGCTACATACACTGTCTTAAATACAACTTTAGTCCAGATATTAAACCACAGCTACCAAGTTTTGCACTGAATCATTTGGTAGAAAATGTTGTAGTCCTTTCATGGTCTGTAGGTTTTTATGACGTCCTTTATGGGTCTCCGACAGATCGGGCAACACGCATTGATCTGTCTCTTGAGCCTCTGTCCACAGTCATTACACAAACACATGTGTCCACATGTATAGATGACAGTGTCCACCTCCTGATCGAAGCACACCGTGCACTCACTGCTCTTGCTGCTCAGGGCCGCATCTGATGAGGAAAGAGTCGGTGATACAGGTGGACTGAGAGGAGAGCTGGGAGCCGTCACTGAAAAATAACACATTAAACAACATCATAATCCTGCTTGAGTGGAAAAAAAACCTCTAATTCATATCTTGTACAAGATAGTTCTTCTGAATGTTAAAACAACAAGTGATGCCACCTCAACCATGTGAGAACACTTTATGGAATGTGATGTCTGGAGTTGATGTCTTGCAAATGCTTGCTTCATCACCCTAATGAAGGCTTATTAGCCACAGCGCATCAGTGTGCGGTTACTTGTTACCTGCTTTTAAATACATAAGCCATGATTGAATAAATGGCTTTTTAATATTTTTCTGTGAATTTTCGAGTGCTTTGGATTAATATGGTTTTAAGAGTTGAATTAACCCTCACCCAAAAAGCACCGAGATATGGATTTTACAGCCTGTGCTGCCTGTTCTACGTTTCATGTTATGAAAACCCCACAGCATGGGATGTTAAAGGTTAAAAAAAAACTTCTACAGCTCTATTAAGCTCAGTTGCAATTAAATGGAGGAAGCATTTTAGTAGATTTTTTTTAGGCTGACTTAAATTAGTCATTTCATGATATTAGAATTGGCATTTTGTTTCATCCAGCGTTTCAGAATTGAATGCAAGCTGATGAATGAGCTTGTTGAGACTCACCTAGAGAGGATTCAGATGCTGATGAGGATCTGTTGACAGTGAAAGCCAGATCAGAGTCACTGTCATCAGGCGTTGATACCTGAGACACTGATGGGGAGGTGGGAGGGCTGGCTTGAACAGTTCCTTATGGACAAAAAGAACATCATTTACCACAATGGACATCTGCCTTTATCACAACTGTCACTGACAAAACAACTCCAGCTGACAATGGCAGAATGATTTTCAACAAAATATTAAAGAATGTATATATAAGTTTATCTATTATTTATATTACTACCTGCTGTGCTAAAAAGCACAGTGTAATATCAGCTACAACATGATCACAGTATTTTTTTTTTTTTTTTTTTTTTTTGGGCACTGTCTGCAGTCAACATTTGAAGTGGATCAAAAAAGTTTATCAAAGTTGTCCTAAGACAAAAATGGGTATTGTTTTGGTTGTTTTGGACAACTTTGATAAAAGGTTTTGATCCACTTCATATGTTGACCGCTGTATACTGTATACAATATAGCATGGCCTCTTGTGCCTTATGACTTAAATAAATGTTGGCAGCATATTCCATTTTAACTTCCAGGCAGCATTACCACAATCTATTTTTAAAGCCTTCTGCACACTGGATGATTTTAGCAATACTATAAGATCATTCCTGATCACACTGTGCGACATGGATCTATTATACATGCATGTAAACTGTACGATGAGGACACCTACTGACTCTTAGGCTACGACGCACGTTAATATAGAAGAATAAAACGTCATCAGCATACACAAGTGATAAACAAGAAGAGCATAATTAGTCACACTTTGACAGCTGTAGTTTTTTTATGTGTGCTAAAAAAAATGGAAGCGGCAAAAGAGGAAGGAATAAGAGCTCAAGGTAAGCAGTCTTAAGTTTTAGCACCATGTCACGCTGAATTCATGTCGCATTTTTATTGGCTGGTCAGTAAATGTGGGTAGTGGCAGCAAATTGATATAATCAGATATACAGCACCAGTCAAAGGTTTAGACACTGAATTTGTTTCTCAGGATATTGTAAACTTAAAAACAAATTGGTTGACAGAAGGAATAGAGTGAGCAAAGGTAAAATATAGCTTCTTTGTCTAGCTGACATCTAGACAAATGAGCAGCTTAAATATAAAAGCATTCGGTTTGAAAGATTTAGTTCACTACATAATTATCATAGTTCTGTTCGAGTTATTTCATAATTTTGATGACTTCACTATTATTCTAAGTAAGCAAAAACGAATGTACATTCATGGCCAAAAATATCGGCACCCTTGCAATTCTGTCAGAAAATGCAACCCTTCTCAGAAATTTTTTGCAGTTCCAAATGTTTTGGTACTTACGTGTTTATTTAATTACTTATTTTTTTGTTTGCATTGGAACAACACAAAAAGACTGAGAAGAAAAGTCAACTCCGATACAATTCCACACTGAACCCAAAAAATGCACTCGACAGAATTATTGGCACCCTTAACTTAATATTTGGTAGCATCCCCTTTGGAAAAGAACATCATTTACCACAATGGACATCTGCCTTTATCACAACTGTCACTGACAAAACAACTCAATCGCTTCCTGTAACTATGAATGAGTTTCTTACACCTCTCTACTGGAATTTTGGACCACTCTTTTTTTGATCTGGACTCATTGCTGGCCATTTCACAACTCTCCAGCGCTTTGTTTGTAACCATTTCTGAGTGCTTCTTGAAGTGTCACTGACCTGCTGGAAGACCCATGACCTCTGGCGGAGACCCAGCTTTCTGACACTGGCCACTACGTTGCGCCTCAAAAATCTTTGGTAATCATCAGATTTTAGGATTGTCACATAAGTTTTGGCAAACTTTCCAACCATTCCACCATTCCAACAATCCTCTGTTGTAATTTTTCATTAATTTTGCTCTTCCCTCTATGTCCAGTGAGGTTAGCTACAGTGCCATGGGCTGTAAACCTCTTGATGATATTGCGCAAAGTGGACACAGGAACCTTAAGATCTCTGGAGATGGACTTGTAGCCTTGAGATTGTCCATGTTTTTCCACAATTTTTTTCTCTCGAATCCACAGACAACTCTTTACACTTCTTTCTTTTCTCCATGCTCAGTGTGATACACAACACAAAGGTTGTGTCAACTTTTCTCCATTTTAACTGGTTGCAAGTGTTGACTACTATATTACCCACATCTGTTACTTGCCACAGGTGTTTCTAAATACAAATTACAGAAGCATCACATGCTTGAAAAGCAATTATTTCTTACAATTTTGACAAGGTGCCAATAATTTTGTCCAGTCTATTTTTCAGTTCTGTGTGAAATTTTATCAAGTTTCACTTTTCTTCTCTGTTTTTTTGTGTTGTTGCAGTGCAAACAAAAACAATAAGCATGTGAATATTTGGAACGATTTTCTGAGAGAAGTGTTGCATTTTCTGACTGAATTGCAAGGGTGCTGATATTTTTGGCCATGACTGTATGTTTCCACTCTTTTGACTGGAAGTGTAAAGAACATCTATACATGTCATGCAATAACAATCTGCATAATTCACAAACGTTTATCATCACATTTATTAAATCCTACCTAATATTCTGAGGCGGTTAACGGCTCCATGCAGTGTGAAGAAGGCCCACAGAACTTGAGAGGAGTCGACACACAGGAGACGACCGCGAGCACCTCCATTGACACCATGATGCACCTCCCCATTGGCCAGAAAGGTAAAGCTGAGCACATCACCAGCTGCTGGCACAGGAAAACCCCTGTAGACCACCCAGTACTCCTTACGGTCCAGAAGCACCTCTGGGTCAGCTGGCAGCTCTCCAGCATTGAGGGTGCCTGGATCGCAAGAGGTCATACCAAAGAGAAGAGCCCCAAAGTAAGGCAAGCCCAGATGGCCCACCTCCACGTACAGAGTCTCGCCCACCCGGACGGGCCTGTCACTGAACATCAACGTTCTGCTGCTGTCCAGGAAGTGGGTACATGCAACTGTGCGATCATTCGAGAGAACCACATCAGGGCCTCGCACTGGGTGAAAATGCAGGTTAGCGTCAAGGGGCGTGGAGAGCCCACGGGCGGCTCTCTGTACGTTGAAGGAGGAGGATGAAGAAGGTGTAGAAGAAGTGGAGCAGCAGGGGATGAGCTGGTTGTAGTTGCTGAGCTGAAGCGTGGCAAATTTAGCTGCTGCAGCCTGGTTGCTCTCTAGCTGGTTGTTGCTGTAGTTGGCCGAGTCGTGGTTGCTCTGAGGAAGATAGGCACTGAGTCGAGTGCTACTCAGACAGCTTGTGCCCACGCTCTCAGCAAACGTGCTCTCTGCGAGAGGAAAGGAAGACCAGTGAATCATTAAGTAACAACAAGTTAAGGCCACTTTCATTTCTTCTGCTCTAATAACAATGCCTTTTTACTCTTTTCAAACTCAGGATCTGCAATTTGCCCCATAAGTGCAGCTGTAATGAACTCTAAATTTGTTTGTGAAGCTGCCATGTTTGTTTTTTTGCCTCCAGCAAGAGCATTTACCTTTCGTATACTGACTTTGGTGCGACGAATGAATGATGAATGAATAGCTCCCAGTAGGACAAATGACCACCTGTACTTTTAGAGGGAACATATTATACACAAGGCCCTAAGTGCTAAGCTAGTGTTCTGATTAGATTCAGAAGCAGCTTAGAGGTTGAATGATCTACAACAAAACCTAAAATATTTTAAAACACAAACTGCAAATTTTAGACACCATTTTCATTTCAGTTTTCAGCTGTCAGTGTGGGATTGCGGGACTTCAGGCAGCAAAGCAAACATCTGAGCTGCATCCATTCAAAAACTGATCAGTTTTAGGAAGACAGTATGTCATATGATCATTGCATTCTGACGTGACTTGCTGCCTTCCTACCTATGATTGCTGCCAGCAAAGGCAGCATTTTTCAACTCTCGAATGCAACCAATGTAAATAATAATTTCTGCCTTCTGACTATCTATTCTACAGAAGCAGAAGATGTTCAGAATAAAATACTACTACTACTACTACTACTAATAATAATAATAATAATAAAATATATTTTTCATATGGCACCCATTTTGATCTGAATACTTCACATTCAGTCGGATGGTCACATACTGTGTATTAACACCAGTTGAAATGAATCAATGTATATGAAGCTCAGATCAGACAATACTGCATCTGCAGAGATTCTGAACTTAACGTAGCCCACCTTGTGACTCGTGAAAATGAACGACTTCTGGTCTATAGTCTGTTGTTTGTCATAAGCAGTGCAATCTCTTTTGGCCCACTTTCATGTAGTAAATAAGTAAATACGAGACCATATTTCAGTGTAAACATGAATTCATGCGATTTGTACATCAATGTAACTTGACATTCAACATAACTGGGCACTCAATTTACCCATATATATGACATACAGTATTTTACAGAAAAATTGTACATCGAAATATATTTGTTGATTTATACTGAGATACAAAAATCTAATTATATATTTATTTATTATATAAATTATACACCTCCCTCATGTCTGGGAACGTTTTCAGCAGCAAGTTTTATTTTAGTACCCAGAATGTTCTGCTGAAAGGTAGGATAACATTCTCTAAAAACATTCTAAAATGTTTATGGATGACATTGTTAGAACATTGTCCTCTAACATTCTAATAAAGCTTCCCATCACACTAGATGTGGACTTACATTGCTTGGAAGTTAAATTTTGGTTGAAAGTGAAAACCCAACCTTTCTTTGATGTCAAGCTCCGGCATCATTAAATAGTGTTTATTGATATTAACAGAGGTTTAGATGTTGATGTCTGTTTCAAAGTAATAGTTTGGTTTGATGTCACCATTATGGCGATAAGTGCTTTAGTTGGGCAATTTGACTCCTGACTCAGTGTTTCTCTCTAACTGCTGTAACTATGTTTGTTATGGCAAAAGTAACAAGAGAAAGCAAGATCAGGTGATTTGGCTGCTTGCTGATGTCAATGTTATCATCATGTAGTGATGTAGAGTCTAATCTATGCTATTAATCTCACATTAGTGACTGTAATAATGCATTGCAACTGCATGAGATCCAGTGAGACATCAACATCTAAATCTCTAAATCTCTGAGGCCAAGAGCTAGTTGAAGAGTGCAGGATGCAGGGCTGTCAAATGCATTGCGAGCCTCTGGAGGTGGGCTGAAGAATTTGCAGGGCAATCACTCACAGCATTTACGGTGCTTTAGGGTCTGATCAGCCCTGACTGGGTCACCTGGGTAAGGGGTGTCTGATGTTGAAAGACCTAAAACACCCAATGACCCCAGGATACATCACTGATTATGTGTCCTAGGGCATCTGCATGATGTATCTTTCACCTATTATCAGCATAAACATCACAAATAAAACCTGTGGCAAATGGGTGACACCTAACATGAGTAGCCGAAGGAGAGAGAGAGAGAGAGAATATTATCAGCATAAACATTAAAATTCAAAGTTTAAGCAAAAATTTATATTCATTTGAGATTTTTATTTGTAGTATACACTTTTTGCTTTAATCATGCTGCAGTACGTATCACATTTAAAAGTTTGTGAATAACCACTGCAAAACTGATTTGGGCATAAAATCATTCAACTATATCAACTATGTTCACATAAAAAGCCAAAAATTCATCACTGGTTCTCAAACTGTAGTCTGCAAACCATTGGTGGTCCGTGAAGGTTTTCAAGTTGTTTGCAGGTTTACTAAAACAACAAACCGATTTTATTAAATAAAATCATTATAGACAAAACACTAAATTTTAAATAAATTGACTGAATAATCTGTAACAATGAATTTTCTGATTGTGTTAACATTACGTGTTTGGTCAAACTTCATAGCCAGTCAACAGTGAATTGTTCATTAGCTAAATGTTTTTACAATAAAACAATCAAAATTATGGACTGGATGCTTTAAGATATAGGGCATAAACTAAAGATAATTTTAAGACTTTTTAAAACTTTAAAACAGATCAATAAATCTTTCTGCCTATAAATCTCTCTTTGTAAGCCAACAAAAGTGACAACATAGGAAAAACATCTCCTATAGGTCTGGGTTCGGTAAGCTTTTCAGGTAGGCAGGGACCCTTTCTCTAGGAACACACAGTAGAAACCCTGACCAAACATGGTCAATGATCTTGCCAGACAGAAAGTAAACAAAGTCCGTCAGCACTGGACAAAAGGCACAAAAGAAAGAAAGATAAAACAAGAATCAGGTCCAGTTTACTGACTCCAATTCTCAGATTTAGGATATTTAGTGTGTTCAAATGGGAAACTTAAAAAACAAACAAAAAAGGTTTAGTTATAAAATCTGTGATCTTATTAGTATTTATGCATAAAGTGTATTGCCAGCACACACACTTTTTTGTTACTATGGACAGACACTGATGTCCAGTGTACTGGTTTGTATTTAGTCCTCTAATTCTGAGGCTGTCGAGGCTCATTTGACTAGCACATTTTAGAGCTGTCAATCTGCGTGAGAAAGAGAATCACAGTGCCTCAGCTAAGACATTCCTCTGATATTCATCCCTTCTGTGTGTCTGTGCAGCCTCCTAGAGGTAGTTCCAACAAAACTGTAGTGCTGCAATCTAATCATGCACTCTTAAAAATACATTAAAAAAATCCATAAAGAACCTTTAACATGCATGGAACCTTTTCATTCCACAAAAGATTCTTAATAGTCAAAAAAAAAAGGTTCTTTAGAATTTTAAAATGTCTTTTTTTTTTTTTTTTTTAAGAACTGTTCACTAAAATGGTTCTTCTATGGCATCACAACAAAAGCCTCCTTTTGGAACTTTTTTATAAGAATGTACTTAAAATCCAGTCTTGAAATGGTGGCCATTCTAACTATTCGAATGCTAGTTCTAAAGCCAGAGTTGACACTGAACAACACTTTGCCATAGATATGCTTGTAATAGTCGTGCCTAGATTGTACTGTAACTACTGTAAGAATTTTTTTTTTTTGTACTAGGTAGAGTTGAGAACCACTGGTATGTTAACAAACCCACAGAAAGCTATAATTCTTTCACACCAACTGATATTTTCTACAACATTATTAAAGAATGATTGAATATACCCACCCAGCAATGTAACTTCTTGTGTGATTCCGTAGATGTCTATGATGGCCCAGAGTGGGCATCCAACACTTAGGCCGCAGTGGAAGAGGATGGGATCACCATCATTGATGCTGTAGAAGACCCGGCCATGTCTGTCAGCCCAGAAGGCCACAACATTGTCCCGCATGGCCAGTCTCTCAGGCAGGGCCTTGGCCCAGTATCCTGGCCGCGTCACCAGGTCGGGGCAAGCATATTTGGGGATGTCAGCTAAGGCAAGCTCGCTAGGGTCTAAGCTGGTGAAACCAAAACGAAGAGCTCCGCTCCAGCCTGTGTGGACACCTGAGAGGCGCAACCGTACCTTCTCATACAAATGCACAGGGCGCTGGCTGAAGGTGATGCCATTGCAGAAACTGTTCTTCCGAGTGGCCCGGCGCAGCTGTGTGTCCAGTCGAATATTTTTGCCCTTGGCATGGGGGTGAAAACGGGGAGACTCGATGCTGATTGGAGGGGCAGAGGTGCGGCGCTCCACTCCACTGTTGGAAACAGTGCAGTACTGCCGACTGGCCACTGGGCGATGCTGTAGACTGGCGTCTGTTGGAATTAAAGCAATAGAGCACATTAGAAACAGGTAAAAAGAAACATGATACATGTAATATAATACACACAAATGGCAAATATAATTTATGTATAAAGTTATTTCTTATTGAAGGCCTATAATGACATTTAAAGAAATATATTTCATCATTTAAAAAAAATATATTGGCATTTTATACACATACCGAATGCATACAGCCCTCTTAAATAAATAAAGTGGGATTTTAAAAGTCTGTACTAAAAAAATGCAAGATACTTTCTTTTTTGGTTGAAACCTGGGAATAAAAAGTTGTAGAATTCTGAAAGTTCACTTTGAAACTCCTCAACTCTAAATCAATTTTTCAAATCAACTTTACACTCAAATTACCGAAATAATAATTTGAAAAGAATAAGTGTCTAGTAATAAATAAGAACTTTTTTAATAGTGGTATAAAACTTTTGGATCCCAGTGTATAGCCTTTATTCTATAATTGTTTAGTCTATGTACACCGCATGCACTGGTTTTCACTATAGGAATCTCTCAAGGGCACCATTCCAGGAAACAATGGCATAAAAACAGCAGCACTAAGGAGTATGATGATGACAGTGTTGACAATACTCCCATAATTCACTGCGCATACTGTTGAATTACAGTAGAACAAAAACTGGATGTGTCTTAAATAGCACTTTACAAGTGCAAACTCATATACTAAAGCTAAATTTGCACCTAATTTGGTTATATTTCATACTAAAATCAAAATAATAGAAAGTAATGTTTTACATAAAGAAAAGTTGTATCAGTATTCCAAGACAATTAGTTCTTCAGTAGTGTTTCATTTAACATTTGATTCACTGTATCTTGCTTTTAACTCTACCTAAACTACTGTTTATGCACCGATTAGCTCTAATCTATGTACAAACAGCGCACCATGCCACATTTACCAAGTTTTGCATTATATCTAAATGCATTTAAGGCATATTACTGCCATTGAACAAACCTGTGAAACTTGTTGTATTCTGTCAGGGTGCGTCACAGTTATTGGACTTTTTCATGGGAATTATTGAGAAAGTATGCAGCATTATGATTAGCATTATGATTACGATTTTCATTGTCTTTCAGTAAAATATATATCAAATATATGCACTGTATTTAAAACTATGTCGCAAAAAAGGCATTACATGCTTCATGTTTCTGTGACAGAGACATAGAATACACATAAAAATGCAGAAGTGTATAACTACTTTCCATTCAGTCATGTCTTCCGTGTTACATTCCATAGCAATAAAAAAACTGTATTAAACTGTAGTTTGTGGATGGGCTAGAATGGCAGGTTTGAAGTGTTTTTCATCAACAGATCTGAGGCAGAAGTCATAAAATGACAATGCCACTGTCCAGTCCCTTGAGTCCTATCTCCTAGCACACAAGAGTCTATAGCTCTGTCTATGCCATAAGTGTTCAGTATATGCAGGCCTTCTGCTATACAGTTGTACAGGGAAGTGACAAAAGATTTGAAGACCAATATTATTTTTAAATGAAAAAAATAGTGAAACACAAATTGCACATTGCCAATCCTCATTCAGTGGAATGGCATGCCTCTTCTTACATTTCCTCAAAATTATACTATTTTGCTTCTTGCACATTTCATGACACTTTTTAAAGTGAAATGTCAGTGAGTGGCGCTAAAGGCATGTTCAGTTTTATCCAAAACAGATGAATGTGAATCTGGCAACATTTTATGTTGGTTGTTGTATTTATCACAGCAGTTTGTAAATGAAATGTCCAGCGAGTGACACTAAAAGGAAAATGCTTTATCGTGCTTGAAAGTAATGTACTGTACCACCTACACTGAGCCCTACACACTAAACCTAACATGTTAACAAAAGCAAACACGAGATAAAAACTCAAGTAGCCACGCAGTTTTAACTGCTGTTTTTCTGCTCTTTGATTGTTACTAGTGCTTCAAGCTCTGCATCACAAGTGTAATGCTGTATCAGGTGAGCTATCGAGCAAGTTTACCACATCAGAAAAGCCCTAAACATATGAAGCTGGTTATGTGATGCATGCATTAGAACTAGGGCTGTTGATTTAACATGTCAATTTGGTGCGATTATTTATGTAAAAAACAATGTGTTCAAATTATTAATGCATTTAATGCATCCCCACCCAGACCTGTACGTTATTTTGCATTGCATGCAGTTGCTGCCAGACATACAGGATGTATGACTGACTGTATGATGTAGCCTATTAGAATGCAGAGGGAAAATGCCCCTGGGTTGTTGTCTTACAGTTATATCACATGATAAAATTTAACAATATCACACAAGCTACAGTGCTTTTTTCCCCCCAAATATAGGCATGATTGCAAATGTGATACTGATTCTATACAATAGTTCAACTCAACATTGCCAAGTATTGTCTCTTTTTGATCAATTTGGCCAAAGAAAATACTTCTAAACAAAACCACAGCAGAACTGTTGTGGCTTTCCAAGAAACACACAGTGATGTTTCGTTACTGACTGAATCCATGTTTTTGAACAAATCAAGTGAGTCTTGTGATTCAAATGAGCCTCAAGTGATTCAGTGAAAAATGCAATATTAAATAATAATAATAATAATAATAATTGTTTCATATTAATTGTAATTAATGGGGTTATTTAACATTTCCATTAATTATTTCATATAACTTTCATCAAAACCCCTCATTAAGCTTCCATTACCCCTATAGTTTAGTAAAATCATTACATTTGCATTCATAGGGTTGCTATGACATTTCTTCAATAAAAACATGGGCAATTAAATATTTAAATATTCATAGGTCATAAAATAATTTTGCCTTTCAGATGAATCTTTCTGCTTTGTCTGTCACTGGTTATTCAATTATTCAACAAAATTGTCCAAATAAATTTTTAAATAGAGTAGTTGATTTAGTATTTACATTAATGCCACTTTAAAAACAATATAAATGTTACTTTATATTATTTTACATTTTGTGCTTAAGCAACTAAATTAGCCAATGTTTCCATGTATTTCCTATAATTACACTTTGGCTGCTGCATCATTGCTGTACACATGTTAAAGTCTAAAATCTGAATACGTTACATTTTAAAACTAAATCCACATTTTTCTTAAGAGGGGCATCTTCCTCCTTTCTACACCGACCTAAATGCCACTTCAGATGCAGCTTTAGAAAACAATGTCATAGCCAAATTGTAGCCTTAAAAGTTTGTGTAATAAGTTCGATGCTGAATCAAAATTATCTTCAGGGAGTAATTGCTCAGTCCAAATTGATGTGTGATTGTTACATAAAGCTTGCATAATAAAATGTTCGCAATACATACGTTACTGTCCGTAAATTATTCTTTCCACAAACGACAATAATTTTGTCCAAATTTGTGCCAGTTATGTACGTATTTAGGCGAGTAGATCTACAGCAGTTTTAGCACCTACACTCTATTTGTTATGAATCGTTATTATAGTTCTGTGTTCTTATTGGTGTGTTGACATGTGATTTTATGCACAAAGACAAACTGTCCGAGAACTGGTCGCCCAAGCCGAAAAATTTGTTGTTGCTGTAGTTGCTGTTGATCTACTGAAAATCAAATTGTATTTGATGGCAATCGAATCTGACTAAATCAATTGAAGAAGTTGTAACTGTGTATTTTCATGCTCAAACAAAGCAAATTTTGAAAGTCCACCGAAACATTCTTACATTTTTTGGCATGAAGTCACTACCACCTAATGGCTAGTGTTCAGGTGGCTAGAAGGAGACACGTTTTTTACATTGAGCCTGGACTGCAGTTTGTCAATTTGTTTCTAAAGTGTCCTTTATGGTGTACAGTTTTCACGTAAATCTGCAGCCAAATGCTGACAGACAGATAATTACAGAAGACACAA
Source organism: Cirrhinus mrigala (assembly GCA_036247105.1). Classification (NCBI taxonomy): domain Eukaryota; kingdom Metazoa; phylum Chordata; class Actinopteri; order Cypriniformes; family Cyprinidae; genus Cirrhinus; species Cirrhinus mrigala. The sequence goes on from CM070020.1 coordinate 31,608,522, forward strand.
AACTATTGGCTCTGACCTAAACATTTATTTTAAAACCCATATGTGACCCTGGAAGACAAAACCAGTCATAAATGTTAATTTTTGGAAATTGAGATTTCTACATCATCTGAAAGCTGAATAAAGATAAAATAAGCTTTCCATTGATGTATGGTTTGTTAGGATAGGAATATATTTGGCCGAGAAACGACTTCTTGAAAGTCTGGAATCTGAGGGTGCCTAAAAATCTAAATATTGAGAAAATTGCCTTTAAAGTGGTCTAAATTAAGTTCTCAGCAATGCATATTACTAATCAAAAATTAAGTTTTTTTATATTTACGATAGGAAATTTACAAAATATATTCATGGAACATGATATTTAGTTAATATCCTAATGATTTTTGGCATAAAAGAAAAAACGATAATTTTGACCCATACTATATATTTTGGCTATTGCTACAAATATACTCATGCTTCTTAAAGATTGATTTTGTGGTCCAGGGTCACATATTGCCTGACTTTTAATTTGCACTGTAAAACAAATTACCATAATTAATATAAAAATACTGTGATAAATGTTAAGAATGAAGTTTACAAATTTTGAAAAACTTAATATGTCTATATTAGCCATGTCTTCCTACAAACTAGATTGACAGAACTGCAACAAGCCAAATTGCACAACTTTACATTAAGTTGATTACTACTGCACCAAAGTCATCTCATAAATCTTATGTGAGACAAATATACAAACAATTAATGGATGGAAAAGCCAAAAAGTCACTCTGCCTTTCAGTTTTAAATATTGTATTTGCTAAATGTGATGAAAACAAAGAGATGAATGCATTCATGTGTTTCCAGACTGTTCTAAAAATGTACTGTGACCTGATCCAACATTGTGTTCCACGCACACCCAAACATGCTGTGTTTCTGAGTTAACCTGGAAATCAAGCGATACATTCAATTGTATTTAATCATATTTTAGACACCAGTTCAGCACGTTCAACCAAGTAAATCATTAATCAACATGTCCCCATTTTAGTGTCATCATACAGTTCATTGTGGTGTGGGGGGCACAAAAGTTCTTCAGCATTCCAGTATCAGAAAGCAACTGCTCTAGGCAGAACTAGTTACTAGAGGGTGGGGACTGAGCACACAATGAGAATTAATGGATACCAGATAGAGCTTTATTTGTCAATATGAAAACAAAGAATATTCATTTGGGGTCAATGATCAGCAGAACTCTAGCAGTGCCACTCAAACACTAACCTTTCGATATACATGCACACTGTGAGCTTACATGTGCCGGCCATGTGCCGTGTGATTAACTTTACTGATAATGTAGAATTGACCAATTACATATCTCATTAAACCTATTTATGTTCATTGTCACAATTTTCAACAGCAGGGTCTAAATTCTGAGACCACTCGTGAAAATTATTTTTTTTATTCTTTTTTCTCATACAACCTTTTTAATTACAAATTGTATTATCTGCACAATAAGTCGAGTGAAAAATAACACAAATGTTGGAATTTCTTCATATTTGGTTTGCCGATAACCATCTTGTGCTTTAATAGAGCAAGAACATCTTGGAACGCACTTTTTTCATTTGATTACAGAACTGTAGTCTGAAATATTTCTTTATTCTATTTACCTTCAAAATTACCTTTGTTTTTAAAATGGACAAAACTTTATTTCAAACATAAAAATATCTTCCAAACTGTCAATGTGCCCTCAGACAGCATATATTTTAACCACAGATTGATAAAGTTCACTTGTAGGTGAATCCCATAAAATGCAATTATTTGAATTTACACTGGTCTAGTAGGACCATAAGCTATGCTTGAGGAAAATGCTGTGTATATTCAATCTGGGTGACGGAACAAATTAGAATTCAGCAAAGAGAAACACAGAGCTTTTCTCATGGATGGGGGAATTCTCATCTTCTGCAGAACTGCAGAGTTTATTATCAGCATCAACTCTTGTGGTCTCCATAATAAGGTTTTTTTTTTTTTAATAAGGGATAATAAGTCACCCATCTGTTATAATCTGTAATATATCATCTTCTTTGCTGAACGTTTAAATACAGACAAATTGGCAATATCTAAACAAAAAGGTGAACAACATTCATGAGAAACATGGGGAACAGTCTTTTCAAATATTCACAGTTTTGTTTAAAACGCCACGCAACATCCACAAAAAAAAGAATATGTAAACATAAAGGGTGATGTTACCCTTAATGAATTACACAGCTTTAAGCAATGACACATTTGCAGGGTCTTTGAATAACTTGAACATCACCCGTCATCTTCTCACTCCTACGCAGCGCGCACTGTCATCCCAATATAGTACAGAAGCTAGTATTATATTTATATTTTTACAAGAAATCAAGACAAGAAACATCTCTATCCACACTAAAGCATACAAAAATGCTTCTGCTTTCTGTCGCAGAACAAACGGTCAACCAAGCCATCTCCTACCTATTAGTGGTTTGGGTGTTGTATTCCCCATTATTTCCAGTAATTGCTCTCCCTTGGTGACAAGTGGATCGCGAATGCTTCTATTCCTAGTCTGTCCATTTATTATCAGATATACGGAATATTTTCGTAATCGCAGCTGTGTGAAATCTCTACGCGTCTGAAAGTCGCGGCGTCTTCATACTATCATGCACACAGAAGCGGCTTTTCAAGCCATTGGCGTCTACTGGCGCATTGGCCAGCCAAACCCTCCCCACGCCTGTTCATCCTACAACCCATCTACACTGGACGCGACGCGACCAACTACAACGCTATCGTCATAATAAACAAAACTTGCTGCACTGTAAGCGCGCAGTAATCGATTCGTTAAGCTAAGCCTTGCGTTTAAATAAAGCTCACAACAAAACGAAGCCGTCAACGCGGGGAACTCAAGAAGCGTTTTAACAGCTGAACTATTTTTAACTTGACACGCGTCTTCAAACGCAACGGTGGTGGCGCAAAACCCTGATAAAAACAGCGAGACGCGACATAACGGCGCATGTGTACATTACAGACGCGTCTTGTGTGAACGACGCGACGTCCATTCTTCCAGCTTGCTGAGAACATTCACACATGACGCGTTTTTGTGTTCTAGAACAGCAGTTTTGTTTTTGTTTTGTTTTTTTTCAAATTGAACTATTTTAACTTGATACGTCGTCTTAAAACGCATTCCTTTTAATATGGACTAGACCCCAACACAACTCAACAAAATAATGTTACATATGTCGGTACTGATTTGTTTACAATATTTTATGATATTAACATTCTACTCCAAGTAATGTAAACAGATAACATGGCACTACCATTGTATACATGTCCAACAATCGTGGTATTGTCATGGTACTTTTTTATAAGTGTGGTGTATATATCTCAACTAATCTGAACTAAATAAATATCTGTATTTTTGGATCAAGCTAATTTCATATAAATACACAAAAATGTTATATATAAAAAGTCCTAAGAAGGTTAAAAATGAAATATTGCTAGTTATCAGTTATGAAATACAGCTTATTTTATGTAACTCACCTGCCTCTTAGAATTTTTTTTATCATTCCCTTTTTCTCCAAAAATGGATATTTAAATGTAATGCAAACTTTGCATTTTTCAACATACAATTGCAAACAGTCCAGCAGATATCAAAGCGCTTAAAAGACCAAAAACAATGAAAAAGAAATTATAAAGATGAAAAACAGATTAGTACCTAAATGTTTCATGATTACAAAATAATTGTGGGTATTTTTGAAAATGACACAAACCCCTTACAAGGAAATCCCCTCTCTACCCCAACCCCCATCCTATCTCCTCACAACCTTGACCGCTGGGATCCATGCAAGCTGCTTCCTGTCTTGTGAGCTGTAGCTGTCTCTGAGGAGCCTTGTCCAAACAGACCTAGCCCATGATTGCAGGCCGCAGGCCAACGGCTATTAAATCTGCTCCAGATCTTCTCAAGAGATGTTATGTTCATTTATGCGCAGTATGTCACCTAGTGTGACCATTCAGACAGTAGGCCCATGGTCAATCCATATTCATGCATATGAGATTATTCCAAAATATCTAGAAGGTTTAACCTACAGTTGATGGGGTAGGAATGTTATGACCTAGTCCATTTAGGACAAAAAGTGCAATTGTGGATGTAAAAGAACATAAAATGCCAGCTGTTTCCAAGAAGAATCATAGTCTTAGATGTTACCCCAATAACAAAGCAATCTTGCAACATACTAAAGCCATTATGCTGTAATATAACTGTAGCAGATTTTTGGCGATGTGCAGTTTAATACATTTAAAAATATATTAATTTATTCCTCTGTACCAGACTGTAATTGTGACCCTCCTGTAATGCATAGTATATGTAAACTAAGGCAGGGCCAATGTACAATGAAATTCTTCTTAAATGTTTGTCATGGTTCTAGAAGGAAAGGCGGCAATAGCTGTGGTTAACACAGGAAGAATGTTTGAGGCGGAGACTATTTGCACTGTAAACAAAACATCACATGAATAAAATCATAAAAGCTCTTTGTTTGGGACAGAATGATATCTTGCAATGGGATGCATGCCATCAGCTCCTGTTGTAAATATGAAACAAATACTATATTATGTGAAATGACATAATATAAAAATATATAAAATTATGATTTGTAGAAAGATTCAGATTAAAAATAAAAAATTAAGATTAATGTCAAGATATTTAACATTACTTGTATTGTTACAAAAAAACCCTACCCTTTTTTGTTATTATTCACAGTGTTGATAAAAAAAAAAAAAATAGGGTAACACTTTACAATAAGGTGACATTTGTTAACATTAGTCAATGTATTAACTAACATGAATGAACAATACATTTATTACACTATCTATTAATCTTTATTAATGTTAGTTAATAAAAAAAATACAGTTGTTTATTGTTTGTTCACGTTAGTTCACAGTGCATTAACTAATGTTAACAAACACAACTTGTGATTTTATTAATGCATTAGTAAATGCTGAAATTAACTTTAACTAAGATTAATAAATGCTGTAGAAGTATTATTCATTCTTAGTTCATGTTAACTAATGTAGTTAACTAATGTTAACTAATGAACCTTATTGTAAAATGCTACCAAAAATAGTTACATTTGTTTTAGGGGTTGGTCAGGTTTTTTATTTTTAAGTTCCCCTCATGTGATCTTGTGGTTCCTTTGATTTTTTGATTCTTTGGTTCATTGTCTTATCTCCCCTAGTAAAAAAGTTACTACAGATTTAAAATGCATTATTTTATACTAAGTATAGTTCAAGTCTATTAACATATTTACTGATATACTGCTCAAGACTTACTGATATAAAAATTGCAATTAAACTTTATTTGGAGTAGTACCTGTGAACAATGCACATTTCTTAATATTAAGCCTATGTTTTAATGTCAATATTGATGAGGATTGTATGGTCTTTACATCATATCAGTCTTTAAATGCAAAATATTTAAAGTGTACCTAAAGTATACTTGCAATAGTTCCACTTTAGGACAATGAAATATACTTAAGTATATCTTTAGTTGGACTTCAGCACTTCAGCACATGTTTATTAAGTACATAAAATGTAAATGTATTTGTAGTATACCTAGCATGAAATAAATGTATTTTAAATACATTTTAGTATATTTATTTTTCACTAGGATCGTTTATTTCTTTTGTTTTGTCATTGGTTGTTTTGACATGTGGTTGATTACTCTAGTCTTGTATTCAAGCCTTCTTGTTTGCCTTGGTTGGGTATTGAAGTATGTATGCCTGCTGGTCATACTTCAGTGTTATTGTTTTGTATAAGTTAAGTTCATGTTAGTGATGGAAAAACAATTACAAATAAATCCTAATCTAATCATGACAAACTATATATCATTGGAAAGGTCTAAGACTCCTAAACAGATATTTTAGTTTTGTGGTACAAATTATGTAGGAAAAGTAATAGATTAATTTATGACAAGAGTGCACCTCAAAAAATCTACATCATAACAGGAGTTCTAACCTTTGTCACAAAAGACTTTCTTCGTTGCCTTTTTCCCTATCACACTTTAGAAATCATAAGAAATTATATATCACTTGAAAACTTAAAATCTCAAAATTCATCCTTTGAAAACCATTTTAAAATCAGACATTGTATTACCACAGAAAATGTACATTAAAATCATATTACAGAATGTTTTTGTTCATTAATTATCAAAATTTAAGTTTAAATAGTGCATTTTCACATCTAGGTTCACAAATGGGCATGACAGTTAAAGGGTTAGAAGTTTTTTTGTTTTAATATTTATCAAATGCATTTAACTTCAATGAGTAGTACTTTGAAAGTACTCATAGATTTTGGACTTTCTTTCTTTGGAATTAACTGCACTTGTGTTTGATACACCATCGTCCTTATTTGCTCCAGGTGACAGCGCTATTACAGGATTCACAATCAACCATGATCTCAGCACATGCACTCCACCATTTAGGCCAGGGGAACTGTCCCCTGGGGGGATATGTTAAGAACTTTTATGAACTATGCTAACAGGTAGACTTTAATGATGTTGCTTTTAAGGGCAAGGGAGGCCATCCACAAACTTTCTGTGCCCCCTGTCACGTCTATGAAGGCTGTCCGCAAACATTCTGCGCCACAGAGGTCATTCATGCTTCTGCTCCGCCATGGCCTCCTGATCCGCAGACTCTGCCTTGGTGGTCTTCTGCTCCCTTATGGTGCCATGCTCCATCAGTTCCCCCCTGAGTGGTCTTTCTGATCTGCTGACATGATAATCTCCATCACTGGCTTCACCCTGGTGGTCTCCATTTCTGCTGGCTCCACCATGGCCACCAAATCCTCCATGGTCTTGTCCAGTGCTCCACGGTCTATAGTTTCATCCACTGCTCTATGGTCCAGGCCCACCTCTGCTCCACAGTCCATGGTCTTGTCCACTGCTCCAAAGTCCAGATCCACCACCATGCCATGATCCAGGCCCACTTTCACTTCACAGGCCATTAATTCAGTCAATCTTTTTTAACATGGATCTCTACGAAGTCCGGAACACGAGAGCACCCAAGCGGGTTTAAGGTCCTTGCACACTGACTATGCGATTTTTTGTATTTGTCATCCTAAAAACTTGTCACGCACAGAAACCTTCTTCACCGAGTCTAATGTGTATTTATTAATCTGTTCAAAATGGCATCTTCAAATAGTGAGGATGATTGTGTTGTCTCTTTCTTCTTAAAAAGAGAAAAAGAAGAGTCAATCCTGAGACTGCATAAAGAGGAAGGACAGTTCCACCTCCTTATGAAGGAGCTGTGGGATTATCCCGAGAGATTCGAAGTTTACTTCAGGATGTCAATGGCCCAGTTTGATGCTCTGCTAGAAATCTGTCTTTATATTCCGTGCTTTGTTTGCCAGACGGCATTCTGGATTTTGGCATTCAGTGGCTCTGAATTGTTAAAACACCGGATGCAAAAAACACAGAAAATTGTACCCAATCTGAATTTTTTTATGACAGACAAAAGGATTGGAGATAGTGTGTAAACGTGATTGACATAACGTGAGGTCGTATTTATTTTTTAATGTCCGAAAGTTTCAGATGAGAATTTTGGACTTTGCGCAGTGCGCAAGGACCTTTAATTCATAGTTTGGTTTTGGATTATTAGAACCATTACAATTACAATGATTTTTTTACTTTTATTGTTTTAAATATCAACATACATTTTAGGCAGAAGAAAAATCATCTTAATGTACAAGTACAATTTAAGTATAATATCAATTTTTTCCCCACATTTTTGGTGATGAGATTGAGGTTTTTCACATTATGGAAAAGAGAATGTGGGAAAATGTGTTTGAGTGTCATGTAAATAAAGATAAGTGCAAAATAAGCTCCTAAAAATAAGCTTAATTAGGATTAAAAGCTTAATCCTTTAAACAGAATACAATTTCTTTTGACATGGTCTTGACAGGTTTATTGGGATTGACCTTCAGTCAGATTTACACCCACATTTGTGAATTAATTTCACTAAGTACAAAAGCAAAAAAACACCAACAGGTTAGAGGAGAAAAGGGAATGAAGGACCAATGTGATCACAACGGTCTTCACAGCACCTCAGTCTACAAACCTCTTTCTGAACATTATTGTCAGTGTCCCCCTCCTCTGGGAACAGCCAACTCAAATCTGTCAGTCTGATTTCACGTACCGCTGGCAGCCGTCGGCATGGTCAGGGATGGCAATCAGGGCAATGTGACTCGACAAAAAGGATATGCATGAAATAACATCTCTACGTGACAATTCTGGAAAGGGAGGGCATTTTCTGGCAGAAGACTAAATTTGTACCAGCATTAGGCATACGTTTAAATGTGCACAAATGAAGGCAGATGTACCAAAACTACCACCAGAACAGAGCTGTTTTGTCAGAGTAGAAGCATTATGTTCTTTGAGAGAGGATGCTGTCACACTGTGTGGTAAGACTTGGACTATGGTATCAAAATTGCTGCCATGCGGTGGAGTGACTAGTCCTTGGACTGCAAAGTGTTACATTAGCAGTATTCTAATTCCCGTTAAGTTTCAAAGACACTGAAATGCTAAGCAGATGGCCAACTGGGAGGACTGCATGTGGTTGTCTGAGCAGCAGGGGAATCTTGTCCCAAGCCAAACTCACAGATCTAATGACAAAATGAGTCACAACCACTGTCTAAGTGGGCCTAACGCTTTCATTGAATGCATGTGTGAAATACAACAGCCATGGTGTATAAATTATGAAGAATTCATGCCACTACTGTCTTCTCTTCTCTTGACTGTGCTGGTATGACATGCATTTTCTGCATACTATTATTATAAACATCTTGTTTTTAATACATTTTGGTTGCTTTTTTATCAGTATTACTGCAAATGTATTAAAGACCCAATGAAAAGGCTTGGCAAGTACAGTTTTCCGTCCTATGTTGTCATATTGTGTATTTAAACAGAAAACTGGAACTGGATATATCAAAAGACTCACCTGCTTCTTAAATAGCTAGCAGCCTTTAGTTTGCATCACAGCAATAATTCATGATTTGCTATTTGCAAATCTAGAGGCAGGTTGTATTAGAGGGAAGGACTTTCTCAAATAGCATTTTATCGAACAATATAGCAGACATGCCCCTGCGTAGAAGATGAGTTATCAATATTTTACATTTATTCTCCAGAAAGGCATTTTAAATGGGTATAAATGCTAAAAATAATTGTCAAATTTAGAATTACAATAACATGAACGACCTCAAACTCATAGACATGGACTAAATTACACAAAACGGACACTGGCAGAATGAGCGGATAAGACCTATGGCAGGTCCAGTGGTCTACAAGGCAGTATCTGCAAGCACTGTGGAGCATGCAGAGCATGACAAGACACTGAAGACGTCCTGGTCATCCACTGGCACCTCACACTCGACTAAGAGATTAAGGCTGATGCTGTGCAGCTCTCCCTCACATTTTTATTGGGGTCATGAAATGGAGAATCAAAATATTCTCAATGTTTACTTAAAGGGGTCCTATTATGCTCTTTTACAAAGTCTTGATTTTGTTTTTGGGGTGTACTAGAACATGCTTTCATGCTTGGTGGTTCGGAAAACCATTTTTCGCATAATTTACATTATTACAACACCTTTCTCCCAGCCGGGTTTAACGAAGGCCTGCCTTCCGAAAAACGAAATATTTTGTGATTGCTGTCCCAATGCGTTGCGATTGTTGAACAGCTTAGACCGTGCTTCAGTACTGCCACGCCCCTTGTCAAAGAAGCAAGTTCTGTATACAACTGTTAGTGCAAGCTAGATTCAAGTGATTCTTGCGTTTTAAATATGGATATTTATATCCATATCCGGGGGCATGTAAGGCACTTTTTATTATGGATGGATGCACTTTATTGGACTTGTTTTGGACTGATGATGAGAAACACCTGTCTATGCCATTCTAAAACTTGGGAGTACCAGGATCCATTTTAATATAACTCTGATTGCATTCGTCTGAAAGCAGGAAGTCATATACACCCAGGATGCATGAAGGGTGAGCACATAATACGCTACAGTAGTGTTGGGTCCTATCGTCAGCCTGCCAGATCGCCAATACATGATATTATTGTGCTAATTTATTTAATTATTTACATACTTAGTTTCATTGCCCGAAACCAGCTCCGGCTAAAAGCAGCCTAACATTATCAAAGAATATTGTCGCTGATTAGCCTAGTCTAGTGCAAGTTTATGCATTTTAAAAAACACTCATGTTACAAGTGAAGGTATCTACACTGTCTGTTGAATAAATCTCTTACCACACACGGCACACGTCTGCGGCACGTTACGGCTCTGACGCGGCCACTCTGGTCAATGCTTGTGTTTATAGCCGCCGCGCTGTGGCTCGTTGAAGTGTCTCACAGAAGCTGCTCCCTGCAAACCCCTCCCAACAAACGCTGTAGTCCAAAGGAGCCATTCGTTCTAGTTCTTGGAAAGGGATTTTTTAAAAACGAAACATCTCCCTTTGGAGTGGACTTTGAGATTTGTAACTTCGTAGATCTTTTTTATCCCCGAACATATACACCACACACTGGCTAAAATTCAAATAGTGAAAAAGCATAATAGGACCCCTTTAAATATTACTTTAATATTTAATATTCAGTATTCTATCAATAAAAACATACTGCAAGTTTTAAAAACTGAAAAACAAAATATGAATTATTCTTTGCTACCCTTATGAAACACCTGGAAATTGGGAGAAAAATTAAGTCGCAATTTCCCTAAACAGCCACCTTTACACGTGTCATTGTTTTATGTAATCAAGGAGGTGCTTTCTGAACAGCTCATGTCTGTCCATCAATCACAGGAGTGATAATGCTACTAGGTAAAGCAGGGGTTTTCAAAGTCAAAGAAGTGTAGTCTCAGCCTCAGACGTCATGCCCATGGATGGTGGCTAAATGTCTGATGCATAAGGTACACTTAGCTAAAAACACTTCAGGAGTTTCGAAGTCATCATCGGATTGGTTAGATTATACAGGATTTCCAGGAGACACGTGTCAGAGAGTTTTACACACCGGTCTGTTATTGTGGCGACATTTCCACGCCCTTAAACATGATGTGGCAAAAAACTAAACGTGATTGGTTGCTTTACCTGTCAGTCATGTGTCCTCACAAAGCGGCCAAAGTTCCCAGACCTTCTGACAGTGGGTCTCCCTTTTGACAACTTACACAATGGCACCTCCACACTCCCCTAATTTTTACTAATTTTCAAAAGAAATACTTTTTTAAAGGGGTGGGTAATATGGCAAAAATATTGTATAATGATTCTTTTTTTAATCACAATTCTTTGTCAAGTTAGTTTTACTGTTTTGCAAGTTGTCTGAGCAGTACAGCCAAACTAATTTCCCTATTTTCAAAACAAGGCCTTATAATTTTATAACATTAAATGGATAATTCATTCAAAAACGAAAATTGTCATCATTTTCTTGCTCTCAAGCTGGTTTAAACCTAAATAAACGTTTTTCTTCTGTTGAACATAAAACTTATTTTGAAGAATATGGGTAACCAAACAGTTGCTGGTCCCCCGTGACTTTCATGATACTTTTCTCCTACTGTCAAAGTCAATGGCTTAAACTGTCTCAACTCTCTGACCTAAACTCTGCAGACAGTGATGAAAATGACTGGGTATACATCTGAAAAACCTTCCGTTAATCTACAAAGCTTGATTGGTTTCTACTTGGTGAAAAGCACTGATACTGGATGGCACTGACAGGAGAGTCCAGAACAAAGTGGGTAAAATGCAAAATGCTTGGCTAAATGCCAGGGCAGCTGAAATTCAGGAACATTCTGACATAAATGACCTGAAACAGTTTTATGCTGCTCTTAACACTCTACGAACCTCAGATGGTAAAACTCTGATCACAGAGTAGGTTCAGATCCTGCAAAGATGGGATCTCCCAGGTTGACACTGACATTAACTAAGGCAACTATCTAGCACCAAAACACCAAGGACAGATGCTATACCTGTGGAAGTTTATAAAATCAGTGGTCAAGTACTCCAGTACTTGGAAGCAAGGATCTATTCCTCACAAATTAAAAGATGCATGCACTGTAGTACAAGAGTAAAGGCAATTGACACATTATTGCAGGTTTAGCTTTTTGTAAAATAATTTCGCATTTCAACTGATCTCAACTAGCAGATGTACGTCATTACTCTGAATAACAGATAATATCCCCTGATTTACAACATTCCCAAATGCAGAAATAATGTGAATAAATTCATAATAAGCTACAGAATATGTGGAAGACTGAATGGAGAACTAATAACGACAGTAAAGACGACAGAAGTTAAAGGAGAAGTCCACTTCCAAAACAAAGATTCACATATAATGTACTCACCCCCTTGTCATCCAAGATGTTCATGTCTTTCTTTCTTCAGTCATTAAGCAATTATGTTTTTTTGAGGAAAACATTTCAGCATTTTTTCTCCATATAATGGACTGATTTGGTGCCCCAATTTTGAAATTCCAAAATGCAGTTTAAATGCGGCTTCAAACGATCCCAGATGCGGTTGTAAACAATCCCAGCCAAGAAAGAAGGGTCTTATCGTAACGAACAGTTATTTTCATAAAGAGAATGCAATTTATATACCTTTTAATGTCAAATGCTCGTCTTGTCTTACTTTGCCTGAACTGCTTTTTTCCAGTTCGTGACAGTTAGGGTATGTCAAAAAACTCCCATCTCATATTCTCCCTCAACTTCAAAATCGCTGTTTTACCATTTTATGTTAAGGGTGTTTGATCTTCTTTGCATGTTCACTTTGCAAAGACTGTGTCGGTACTTCTGCAGCGATGTAGGATGATTTTGAAAGGTTTTTTGAGGGAGAAAATAGGATCAGAGTTTTTCGACATGCTCTAACTGTCTTGTACAATACACAGAGTTCAGGGAGAGCAAGGCAAGATAAGCGTTTGACATTAAAAAGTATTTAAATTGTATTATTTTAATGAAAATAACCGATCGGTTCGCCAGATAAGACCCTTGTTCCTCAGCTGGGATCGTTTACAACTTCATTTGGGATCGTTTGAAGCTGCATTTAAACTGCATTTTGGAAGTTCAAACTCGAGGCATCATAGCAGCCCATTATATGGAGAAAAATCCTGAAAAGTTTTCCTCAAAAAACTTATTTTCTTTTCTTATTTTCATTAAAATAATACAATTTAAAGCAGTTCAGGCAAAGTAAGACAAGACGAGCGTTTGACATTAAAAGGTATATAAATTGCATTCTCTTTATGAAAATAACTGTTCGTTACGATAAGACCCTTCTTTCTTGGCTGGGATTGTTTACAACCGCATTTGGGATCGTTTGAAGCCGCATTTAAACTGCATTTTGGAAGTTCAAAATTGGGGCACCAAATCAGTCCATTATATGGAGAAAAAATGCTGAAATGTTTTCCTCAAAAAAACATAATTTCTTTATGACTGAAGAAAGAAAGACATGGACATCTTGGATGACAAGGGGGTGAGTACATTATATGTGAATCTTTGTTTTGGAAGTGGACTTCTCCTTTAATAATGCATTATCACTCTTTGGTTCATAAACTTCAAGTGATGTAGTTATTTTTACAGCAAAAATGTAAATTATGCTTATTATAAAAAATAATAATTTTATGTGGAGTTGGGTTTTCCCACGAAACTTAAAGGAGACCTACTATGCCACTTTTTACAATATGTAACGTAAGTCTCAGTTGTCCCCAAAATGAAGTTTCAGCTCAAAACACCCCACAGATCATTTATTATATAATTCAGACACGCTGCCAAAACACATCTGTTTGGTTTCCATTATCACGTCTATCGCACTAAAATCATGCATTTTAAAGCCATATCAGTTTAAACTTGATAAACGGTTTTTATGAGTGCACACATCCGAAGCACGCACACAGAAAGCGACTGTCACACAGCATGTGAATACTAAACCAAGTTCTCTTTCATGTCTTATTGTGCTTAAACTGTCAAATACACACAAGTTTATGTTTAAAACACACATAAATTACAAAAAACAGTCGGTTATGTCTGTGAAGGTAAACAGATGGGAAAGAAATTGCATGTTTATATTAGATCTGTGTGGCAGGCACGTCCTGATTTTGCTGAGTTAGATGTGTTCCTGGGTCAACATATTTTGTTGACCCTGGAACAACATTTTAATCCAAAAATATAATCTTGACCACATACCTACACCTAAACCTAACCTTACCCATGAGTAATCCCTAAAATTGAAATGATAGATGAATAACACTGATGTACAAGCACCAAACACTGATTGTAAGCCTAAACTTCACAAAAACTATAAACTGTTTTTTCAAATCTGATTGGTTAATCACAGTGTTGTTCCAGGGTCAACAAAGATGTTGACCCAGGAACATGTCGTACTTGGTAAAATCAGGTTCTGCGTGTGGCAGCAGCATAATATACAGTAAATAAATCAATACATTCACTGCTTTCTTGTCTCCTCTGAGGCTGGGACTTTAAACAGTGTTTTAGCTCATCAGTGCAAAGACAGAACAGATAGCATGCTTTGCTGTAACTTTCACCATGCCGTTAGAACTGGTACAGTTGGTACACTGGCGGCGCAGATTAAGGGGCAGTATATTATATTATAATATTATAATAAGTTATTTTTTCTACGTCACGGGGGGCAGTGATACCCGCCCATCCAGGTCAAATTTCTTCAGTAACTTGCCACACAAGCATCATTACAACGCAGCTGTCATCACTTACGTGCTGCTCAAGATTATGGGGCCGCTTTATAAAGGGCATGTGTGTTAGGTGTCCCGAGGCATAACATCAATGCAAATAAATTAGCAATTTTTTCCGCTTTAAATTAAAAACAAAATATTGTAGCAAATACACATTATTTAATTTTCAAAATAATGTTTTATTTATTATTTAGATTATTGTTTAAATCATAATACAGGCTGGATTGGACACCTCTCAGGGCCGTATTAGGCCAGCAGGCAGTATGTTTGACACCCCTATTCAAGGGCAACACAAAATCTCAAATTATGCCCTTTATATTATTCACAAGATATCAAATCTTAAGGTCCTGTCATGGTTGGGGTTAAGACTAGGCTGCTTCAGTTTCTGTGTTTTGTGGTAGACCACTGAGTAGATTTTTATTCCCTTCCCAACAGTTCACTTTATTTTCCAAATAAATAAACACAACCAGTCAGAAGGACTAAACCGCATTATCCTGATAACAACTGCCATCATTCTTTTACTTTGGCTCTCAAGGTCTTCATGTGATATAGCAACCGGATGCATATTGCAAAATTTGGCCTACTGTAGAAAAATGCCTTAATTGATTACAAACAATTAATTTAAACATTCAAATTAGCCAAATGTTTGTTTGTGTGTTTGTTTTTTATCACAAACCAATATAATATTAGCAATACAATAATAATGTTAAATATTTGAATGTATTGGTTGTATTTAAAAAAAAAAAAAAAAAAATGAAATGCAAATTTAAACAGAGAAAAGTTAGTGTTAGTACAGATTGAGAAAGATATACAACTGACCTTTTTACCTCAGAAAACCATGATGCAATGGATTATATATCCAATGGATATCTGTTGGTAAATCACCCTGCATGTTCAGTATGGTAAAAACTGTCCCAAATATGCCCAAAATTTAGTTTGAGGTCTTAAATTTCAGGTTACAGGCTTCTAGAGTATCAGAGGTTTTGACAAACAGTAGGAGGTTGCTGAGTGTCATGTTCTCCAAAGTGCCGCAACACGTAAACAGACACAAGATAGTATGAACCTTGACAACAGAGGTTGGACCTGCCTGACAAATCCCAGAGGTCAACAGGGGTCAAATAGCAAAAGTAGACTACTTAAAGTAGTCTTTTTCCAAAGAGGTCTTTTTCCGTGTAGAGCAACATATAACTGACCCAAACCTGGTAGAACAGTCTAAATGCAGCAGACCACCTGGTGATGGTAAAGTTATTACTTAACCAACGTAAACTGGGAGTAATTATGAATTAAATATTTAAAACTCTGTAATCTGACTGGATTAAAGCTGTTGCTATAGGCAATACACACATACACCTGTGATGACACATCTAGATCATTTTACACTTAATTACTGTTTAATTTCATTGCCTGGCAACCGTAAACAGCCATTAAGTTAAACTAATGAACTATAATAATTAGTGGAAGGATTTATTACAGTTTTTATTAACAAATCTAACTAGGTCATATGCTACAGTGATTTTACAATGGTTATGGGGTATTTGTGGTGCAAATCACAGTAATGCAACGTTTCTGTATTGTTTTAATGGAGAGAGCTACATGAGAGAGCTGTCAGTGACTTCAAAATGTCGTGAGTACAAGTGATCAGCATGCGGTAGTTGGTGTGCGCATATGGATCCCAGACACAAATGTTTCACTGCAGTGACTTTTTACAGAGAATTAGAAAAAAAATCTCTGTGGATCAAATTCCTACAAAGCAAAAATGTTGGATACATTGTTGACATGAAGAAAGCGGTTTCACAGCACGCCTGTGTCCTTGGATGTTTCCATTTGACTTGCTTTTTCATTGAGACATGAACATCAATAACAACAACCCCAAACCGTGGCATCTGATATCTTGAGGTCAAAGGGTGGTTAAACGTGGGAACCAGCACTAATGACCAATGACATTCTCAGTAGAAAACAGCACACACACCTTACAATTTTTCATTTTTTTAAGGAATTTAAATATTTGGAAAGCTGTACCTCATTATTTTTACTTGTAAAATGCTACAAGCAAATGTCTAGTCCTTGTTGATGACAAAGGACTGGTGGTAATTCCCCCTCCTACTGATATGGCACAATGCTGTTATTCCAGAAAATTCTGTTTTTAAAAACCAGTGGAATGTAGCCATGTGTTCTAAATAGGGCTTACACATCGTAAGATTTAATGGAAGCCATGTGAATTTGAGATTAATGAGAGGTGAATTCGATCTTTCAGTAATACTGCTGGTTTAAGGGAATCCTTGTTACCATATCAGCAACTTACACATCACCAAAACTTTTTGAAAATATTAGTGCTGTCAGATCGATTCATCGGGATTAATCGCATCCGAAATAATAGTCTGTGTTTACATAAAATATGTGTGTGTACTGTGTATATTTATGTAAATATTTTTAAATATATAAAGTAAATATAAATACACCTACATGCACATGTACATATTTAAAAAAATAGATGTAATACATATTTATATTTCTATATTATATGAATTATATATAAATATGAATACACACACACACACACACACATAAACGCAAACTTTTATTTTGGATTTGATTAATCGTTTTGACAGCACTAGAAAGCAAGTGAAACTAGCTTTTTTTTTCTTAAGAAAAATATGAGTAATGCTTACCCATGGAGAAGTCATTGTCATGGGGGTTGCCAGGTGTTTCTAGGGTGCTCTGTGGTACTTTAGTGGTCCCAACCCTAAGTCTGTATGATCTGCAGGGTCAGTTTTGTGCCAAACTTTAATACCTAGGGGTTTTTACACAACGCTAACCTTTGATATGAGTAATTCTAGTAGTGATGAATGGTCTCTGCATGGCTAAAAACAAAGAAACCATCCCTGTCAAAAAGATGGATGTTCAAAAATGTCTTTGCATTAGTTTTTGTATCAACAGGCTCTTTGTCATTAACTTATAACAGTAGAGCAATCAGCTATCAGGGATACAAAGATCTAATGTTGTATAAAAAAGGAATCCACATCACAGTGATGGCATCAGTTATAGATGTACAGTATTTATTTCTGAAGCCCTAAATAAGACAGCTGTCCTGTCCTTTGAATGCTATTTTAATACCCTTTAAAGCAACTCCAAACTGGCCTGTGGGATCTTATGTCACCTCCCCTGCACAAGGTTAACAACACCCAGAGAGCTGTCACCAGAGCACAGGGGCCCTTAGGGGAGGTGGGCCATACCACTCTCCATGGGAAAGAGACATTGCAGGGTATTTCTGGGCTAAAGCACCCATTTGAACGGTGTTTGTTGACCTTGGGTTTCAGGCATTAGGGATATGTAACTGGTTATCTTGCTATCTTTGGATTAATTTAAATGTGTTGTGAGAAATCTCATTTTACTGATGGCTGACTCAGTTCATAGAACATTCACTGAAGCGAAGTGTGAGACATAACACCATTTACTGGCAGTTACTGTCTGTCTTATCTCAGGGGGTTTTTCTATCTGTACAGGTGAGGTTTTTAATGTTACAATGACTTCTTAGTGGGCATAAAAAAGCACACCCATGTTAAAACAGAAGCTTTTTGAGAAGTAAAAACTGAATCTAATTAAAATCATATCAGATCTTTTCTACCTGTAATGTAATTGTGTAATATAACCAACAGAAGCCATGTAAGAAAAAACAGATACGATTATCTTTCATCTTTCCGTACAATACTAACCTCAAACTCAATTTTAAATCAATAAAGGAATGGCTTCAGAAGAAGAAAAAGAGAGTTTTTGAAAGGACCAGTCTCAGGCTGTGTAAAAACACCTGAATAGACTGTAAACAAGAGATCCCCCAGCAATATGACCTATATCAATATAATAATATCAACCTGGAGCTTTTTCGTAGCATTAAATGTAGAATACAGTCCGACATGAGCTGTCACAAGGGCTGTGCCAATTGTGTGGCCGCACACGGCCTTGCGGCAAAATAAAGTGACAGCTGTGTATAAAGTGAAAGCCAATTAGTTTTAAAGTTCATGTTTTTATCCTTCGAAAGACTATAATAGCTAAAAGTCAAAGCTAATAGTGAGACTTTGTTCATCATGATGCTGTTAAAAATGTATTATGCAGTAGAACTTACAATCGCTGTTGGGTGGTAACCTCATAGCCTATGTCCAAAACTGCTACTTTTCAGGAAATGAAAAAAAAACTCTCTCTCTCTCTCTCTGTCTATTTTTTTTCACTGTGTTGTCAAAGTTGATATTGTGTCTTCATATCTGGTCAGACACATGCATATGTTATTATATTATTAAAGGAGAAGTTTACTTCCAGAACAAAAAAATGTACAGATAATTTACTCATCCCCTGGTCAAGACGTTCATGTCTTTCTTTCTTCAGTCGTAAAGAAATAATGTTTTTTGAGGACAACATTTCAACATTTATATTTTTCTCCATATAGTGGACTTCTACGGTGCCCGTGAGCTTAAACTTCCAAAATGCAGTTTGAATGCAGCTTCAAAGGGCTCTAAACGATCCCAGCCGAGAAAGAGATGGGTCTTATCTAGCGAAACGATCGGTTATTTTCTAAAAAAATAAATAAATAGATAAATAAATAAATAAAAAGTACAATTTATATACTTTTTAACCTCAAGTGCTCGTCTTGTCTAGCTCTGCGATGAGGATGCGCATGTGAACTCTGTGTAATCCGGGTCAATACAGTTATGGTATGTCGAAAAAGTCCCATCTCATTTTCTCCTCTAACTTCAAAATCGCCCTACATCGCTGTAGAAGTACCGACCCAGTGAACATGCAAGGAGGGTCAAACACCCTTTACGAAAAAAGGTAAACAGTAATGTAGGACGATTTTAAAGTTGGAGATAAAAATTTGTTCTGGAAGTGAACTTCTCCTTTAACACTTTACCAAGATCAAGCTCAAGCGGAGTTACCAGTTTTTTCAACAACGAATGTCGGACATCTGTGTGTTTTGCCCATCAGTAGAATGGCTGCATCTGAGGCAGTTAATGCATCACATTATGTTTGCATCAACTTCAGCAAATATCAGAAATCTTTGCCATTGATTATACTGTTTTATCTGATCTTTATTATGCAGATATGTTTTTATAGATTAATTGTTAGTTATCATTTACACCACTGCTTGGTTTAAAACAGACAATTACAATAAAAATATAAGACCTATTAGTAGAACAAGCCTCCTGGAGAGGGGAATACAATAGCTGTAGTGGCCAACAATAGGATCGTGCATGTCAGCGTTACTGTTTTGGCGGTTTCCAAGGCACATCACTATCACATGACTTGCTGAAACAGCTGCAGCATGTGCAGCAGTGGAAGTCTGAAGATAGCTTGCTTGTTTTCTTGCGATTAAATCTGCTTATTTTGGCACCCTCTTGAAGTGTTCCTCCCTAACACAAAAGTATTGTGAAGGGGACTTTTTCAAATACAAAAAAGGCAGAGGAAGGATCTATTTAGATACAGTGCTCTGTTTTCCCAATTTCAGAACCTTGCTTCCAAGTCATCCTGGTCACGTAGATATTGCTCTGTTCTGAAGGACATTTCAACACCAATACCAATTTTTGTTGGCAAAATTATCAAATTCATATATGTACACACTGCCGCTCAAAAGTTTGGGATCAGTAAGACTGGTAATGTTTTTTAAAGAAGTCTCTTATGCTCATCAAAGCTGCATTTATTTGATAAAAAATGTAGAAAAAAAACAGTAATATTGCAAAATGTTATTACAATATAAAATAATGGTTTTTATTTTAATATACTTTAAAAAAGAATTTATTCCTGTGATGCAAATCTGAATTTTCATCAGCTGTTAATCCAGTCTTAAGTGTCACATAATCCTTCAGAAATCATTCTAACATGCTGATTTATTATTAGAATTATCAATGTTGGAAAAACAAAAAAAATTTTTTGGAACCTGTGATTCTTTTTTTCAAGATTCTTTGATGAATAACAAGTTAAAAAGAACAGCATTT
The DNA here is from genome assembly GCA_036247105.1 of Cirrhinus mrigala. NCBI lineage: Eukaryota > Metazoa > Chordata > Actinopteri > Cypriniformes > Cyprinidae > Cirrhinus > Cirrhinus mrigala. The sequence continues at coordinate 31,629,205 of CM070020.1, forward strand.
ATTCAAAATATAAATCTTTTTCAGAATGCAAATCTATGCTATCACTTTTTTATTAATTTAACACATCCTTGTTTAATAAAAGTATTAATTTATTAAAAAAAAAAAAAAAGAAAGATTAAACATTTTAAATTTACTGACCCCAAACTTTTGAACAGTAGGGTATATTGTTAGAAAACCTTTCTATTTTAAATAAATGCTGTTCTTTTTAACCTTTTATTGATTAAAGAATCCTAAAACACAGTATCACAGGTTCCAAAAAAACATTAAGCAGCACAACTGTTTTCAACATTTATAATAAATCAGCATATTAGAATAATTTCTGGTTGGTGCCGATAGCCTTGTGGGCAGCGTGCCGACATACAGCATCATTGCGCTACGGGTGTCCCGAGTTCAAATCCTGGCTCGAGGACCTTTCCCGATCTCACACCCTTCTCTCTCTCCCACTTCGCTTCCTGTCAGCTATGATCTGTCCTAATAAAGGCTACGATCTTTCGTAATAAAGGCAGAAATGTCAAAAATAAATATAAAAAAAAAAAAGATTTCTAAAGGATCGCGTGATTACTGCAGTAATGAAGCTGAAAATGTAGCTTTGTATCACAGGAATATATCACATTTTAAAATATATTCACATAGAAAACAGTTATTTTAAATTGAAATAATATTTCACAATATTACAGTTTTTTCTGTATTTTGATCAAATAAATGCTGCCTTGATGAGCATAAGAAACGTCTTCAATATATATATATATATATATATATATACACTGGTGCTCAAAAGTTTGGGATCAGTAATGGCCACAGATGTCACAGATGTTGTTTATATATATTGTAACACTTGTACATTCCTCTCTGTATTTTGTTGCTCACACATGTAAATAACATAAATCATTTCTGGTTGCAGTTAAATGGGATAGCAGCATTTCTATCAGGTGACAGAAAAGCCCTACATTTTATTATAGCACGTGCAAGTGAAATATGAAGAATTAAATAACACAGAAGGAACCCTCAGGGAGACTACATCAACAGGTAAGAATTTGAGTCCACCCAGTGAGAAACAGCAACACAATTTTCCCCAACAAAACTACAAAGATGAAAGGCTGACAAGATGTTAATAGCGGGGTCACAGATTATTTTGCATTACATAATGGTTTCCCTAGCAGACTGGTTAAGTGATGAAGGGAAATGAGCCTTTGGTTTATAGCTTCTGGTCACCTTTTGCTCTTCTACCCAGGCCCAACATCCGTACATACATGCCCTTTTTCCCTTCTTCCCTTCAGCTTTTAACTGCAAACCATGACATCAGTTTCATCTATGTGTGGGAAAAAATCTGGGCCCCTCGCTTCTGAAAAGGACACTTATGCATGCCAAGTGCTGTGCATAGGGGCTATTTTAAGAAGCTGTAAATATGGGAACTTCCTCTGTGTAAGGGTATCTCATATCCCAAATGATCGTTTTACATTATTAACAACAAGCTTCAAGCACAGTAAGCCATGCTGCCATATGCTTGACTTTGTACTCACTAACTGGGACAAAGCAGTTGCCCTGTATGATATTAAACTGAACATATAATTATTTTAATGCTATGACTGCTTCCTCGCTCTATTTTAGATGAGGATTATGAGGACAGTTAAAAGTGAGTTAAAGTCAACATGAACCTACCACTGACCCTATTTACTTTTATATGTTTGAGACAGGCACCCCAAGAATGCGCACAGTCCCAAACTCTTCACTGAACTATCCTGAGCTGTGATGCCAAATGGAGCATACAGAGATGATAATTTTATATATATATATATATATATATATATATATATATATATATATATATATATATGAAGAGTTCAGATGCAAAAGCCTCTAAATCCATCTGACGTGTTTCTTTAAAATGAGCATTTCTTTCTGGCTACTTTGTATAGGTTTCTATGTAAGTACTGGTACTTCTGATTGGGCTGAGGCTGGAACTTAGCGAGTTTGAAGTAAAAGTATTTGATGGACGCATACTATGTGTCAGGAGCATTCACTCAGTATCATTATCTCATTTTTGACCGAGATGGCTTTTAGCTGGTTTTGCATCTGAACTCTTCATATATATACGCACACACATGCACACACTAAGTGGACCATTAAAAATAAATAAAAAAATAAATAAAAAAAAGAGCTACTATTAAATAGATTCAGGTAGTCTTGAGGGTAAACTTTATCTTTAGCCTGTACCTAATCCCAGTCAAAATGGCCTAATTAAAGGGGTTCTATCATGCTTTTTCACTTTAGTCAGTGTTTGGTGTGTATGTTTGGGCATAAAAAAGATCTACCAAGTTACAAATCTCAAAGTCCACTCCAAAGGAAGATATTTTATTTTTAAAAAATCCCTTTTCAAGAACTACAATGAACGGCTCCTTTGGACTACAGCGCTGTTTTCTGAGTGTGATGATGTCACAATGCAGCCCATTAGAATATCATTAAAATAAATCCCGCCCACGGAAATCTGAATGGTTGGGGGGTGGGTAGGGATGAGGTGGGGGATTAGCCTAACTTTAGTGATGCAGCACAGAGAGCCGCTTTATCATGCCGTGTCGCAGTTGGTATAAACACAAGCATTGACTAGAGTGGCTGCGATCAGCTCCGATGGCCGTGTTGGAGCAGTAACGTACCACAGACGTGGGCAGTATAGGGGGTTGAAATATATGCTGATGCGCGGCTGCTGTAAACACAAGCATTGACTAGAGTGGCCACGATCAGCTCCGGTGGCCGCGTCAGAGCTGTAATGCGCTGCAGATGTGTGCAGTGTGTAGGAAAAGATTTATTTATTTACAATGTAGATAGCTTCACTTATAACGTGAGTGTTTTTTTTTAAATGCATAAACTTGCACTAGACTAGGCTAGGCTAATCAGTGATGATGTTTGATAATGTTAATGTTCTTTGCTCGTTTTCTGTAGCTACTTTTTGAATAACTAAGGAAATATAAGCATTATAATTAGTAATTTACAATGTTTTATTCAATTGTCATGTTAAATACAAATTAAGTCATAATAAAAACATTCGGCAGCTTTTAGCCTTATGCTGGAGCTGGTTTTGGGCAATGAGACTAAGTATGTAAATAATTAAATAAATGAACAAGATACTATCATGTATCGGCCATCTGGCAGGCTGTCGATAGGACCCAACACTACTACAGCGTCAACTATACCTTAATATATCCTGAACTACAATGGAGCAGACGGAACTCGCTGCTTTGTCAAGGGGCGTGGCAGTACTGAAACACTGTCTAAGCTGTTCGCCAATCACAACGCACTGGGACAGCTAACCAATCACAACACATTTAGTTTTTGGGAAGGCGTGTCTTCATCAAACCCGGAACTAATCGAGCCATTTGTGCCAGGCTAGGGAGAAAGGTATTTTAATACTGTAAATTATGTGAAAAATAATGCGTTTTTTGAACCACCAAGCATAAGAGCATGTTCTAGTACACCCCCAAAACAAAATCAAAACTTTGTAAAAGAGCATAATAGGACTCCTTTTACAGAAATTGACTGCATACCAACATTTAGGTCCGTCTCTATTCTGGTAAGGATCACCCAGTTGTTTCAACCAAAATCTAATCAATTTCTGATGGATGAAATCCCACCCTACATTTTTTTTCTCTATTAATCTTGTTTTACTCATCACAGAATTAAAACAGGCTGCATGTGTCATTTCATGTTGACTTTTAAAAACATGTTTAAATGCAATCATTTTCATTGAAATTAAAAGTTGGTACTGTACTGAAATAATGTATTCGCTCTACATTTGTAAGTGCACTCCTTTTTAACAGTTATTTGACTATCTTTACTTACTGAGGTTTGTGTCATCCTAAAATGTATTAACTGTTGTTAAAAACCGCTGTCAGTGTGAACTGAACTTCTTACAGCAACTTTCTTGTTTGGAACTAAAAGGGCTGCCCAACCAGCATAATGGGTTAAATCTCAGTAAGGTCAGTAGTGCATGTAGGGAGGCACTTCACTTTTTTAGTCTATAAATATAGATTATTATGTGCTGCTAGCTGTCACTGTGTCGTTTCCTCTTTGTGAGCATGTTTGTGTTGTCTACAACCAATGTCTGGTCTTTATCACTCACTGTATGACATTTTCATGACCCCTTCGCTAGGATGTGTTAATCCTCACTAAACTATGTGTCTGTTTGCCTGACTATCACAGAATAGGTGCTACAAACCAGGGCTGTTAAAGGATCGCTGGCCTATGTCTGTAATGGTGATTTGTTTGATTTGTTTATTTGAAGAATTCAAATATATATCCTCCTTTAAGGTATATCCCCTCCCTCTAAGATATACAATAAATCTGATAGTCTTTAACCAGTTTTTTACAACACACTTTTTGTTTTTTGCAGTTGGCTGGCTGGCCTGTGACTCAGTGGATGATGGAATGCAGACAAACTACTCATCTGACTTCAAGCCAATTGCCTTAAACAATATATGTATGTCCAAAGAGTCATTACTCAGTTAAACAAATGAGAAACATGCATTGAAAAAAAAATCATGCCCTGCATCTGTGGTTGTCAGCAGGAAAACACTTTAAATGATGTCTAGTTGGAGAAAACGAAGTAAACATTAAAGTATTTAATAAAGGCTACAATAAAGCTGCATTAGTTGTCATGCATTCAAAGTGAAGATCACTAAAAAGGGTTCAAAATGAACAAAATAACACTATTCACCTAGTTTTGTTTTAAAATGTTTGTGTTAATTGTTCCCATTACAGTATATCCCACAGAAATAAATAAATCATTATTCAGTCAGATATTAGCTGCCATCTGCTGGTAAGATTATGCCATGAAGTGCGAACTGCTCCTCTAACTGTAGTGCATGGTTCCTCAAATCTTGCCGTGGAGGGCCAATGCGCTGGAGAGTTTAGCTCCAACCCTGATCAAACTCACCTACCTTTGATTTTCTAATGATCCTGAAGACAGTGATCAGCATGCTCAGGTGTGTTTAATTAGGATTAGAGCTAAACTCTGCAGTAAGGTGGATTTCGTGGGCCAGATTTAAGGTTCCCTGCTGTAGTGTATAATAGTACGCTAAAAGATCCACCAGGACACCATCGAGTGGTTCCTAGACAATTTATACTTCATTTATGAAATTCTTTATTGACAGATTATCACATTTAATTTTAGATTTTATATAATGTAAGTTAGTTAGACCAAATGTTTCTCAGAGTCCTCATTTCAGTAATAGAAATAATTGTTCCCTCTCTACTGTTCTCATCAAGGTCCTGGGAAAGCCACAACCTTGCCAACTCTGCATAGCTCAGAAGCCAATGGCCACATCTCTCTCATCGTGGGAGTTACACTTCCTGTTTGACTCTGAAAATTACTGGAACCGTGTCCCTTCTCATAATATTTTCCAAAAATGTAATAGATGGCAACCCAAAGCATTATAACAGAATGACAGTATCATAAACTATATTCTACACATTAAGAGAGTTTGAAAGAGGTTATAGATTAATAATAATGTCACAGAGCAATTCTGCAGTAGAAACAAAGACCACTTTTGCAGTCCCTGATTCATAGTAAAGAATTATATAATTTCATAAATTAGTAATATCACACAAGCAAGAGTGTTGCTCCCATATTCAGACCAACGCACAATTACGAGTGTGATGTTGCTTTTATACATCAGTTTACATTTAAAATTACATTAAAACATTTAGATAAAACATTTACAAAATTATGTTCTATATAGTATGAATGATGTGTGTCATATGAATGTAAACCAGACATTCTACATTTGTCATGCTGTCATTACCACATGACCTACAAGCAACAGTTGGAACAGTAGGCCGTCCAGGTACTTTGAATACTGTGAATTCGGACAAACTACTCGCTTTCAGATGCAGCCCATAGTGGTTTCATTTGTGACACTTTGTGGAACCAAAACGTTAACGTATCATGTCCATAAGCAGCGTCATAATGAACTACACCCGTGGTTACTCTCTTAGGATACCTGTGAGGGGAATTGACGTCATACATCCACTAAAACTCACCTTGGCACCAGCTGTTAACAGCCATTGCACAGACGCCTCAGAAAAGCTATTTCCGAAAGAAGCTCAATAATCATTGTTTGAGATGCCACTGGCTTTTGATATTTTGTATCTAATGCTGTGACATTTTGAATTGTTCAAATACTTCACACCATTAGACATTATTACTACAGTCACAAATAAACAAATAAGCCACCCACCTTGCAGACTGCTGCTTTGCCACTGAACTCTTGTCTTGTGAACTGTCCCTTGAGCGGAAAACACCGCGGAAGATCCGTTATTCCCCATTTTAAAAAAACACTTTTTGCAGTTTAACACGTTACGAATCTAATGCAACTGATACGTTCCAAAAAGCCGTCACAGGGCTGTCTGATCTCGAGACAGGCTCCGGTGGACACTGCGAAGGAAAACCGAAAAACCCGCCTAAATTCAGTTTGAAAGCTAAAAACACCTCACACGTGCTTGTGTGTATCTCTCGTGAACTGTCCAATCGCTGTGTCCAAGTCCTCGTGTGAACGCCCCAACGGTCCTGACAATATACGGCCACTCCCGCTAGCGAGCGTCAACGCTTCAGTTAGGGAATGTGCTGTAGATTCTATGGCAGGTAATCATGACAACATAAACGCAAATGTTGTTGCTTACAGCAGCCCTAAATTCGATTCATTATACCTATCAACTATAGACAACAATGGTGAATGTTTTTAAGATGAATCGCTTGTTGTATTCCTCATTTTTAAGTTCCTTTGGGTAAAAGCGTCTAAATGAATTATGAATTTAAATATAGGGATTGGTTCTGTAGCCTACAATAGTTTGCATCTCCGTTTAAACCCGATTACACAAGCCAATCTGCTTTAACAAATATCGATTACAGACAGCAATTAATTAAAGAATTTGTCAGTATGAAGTGTTATATTAAACACCTACCTAGTTGTCGAAGGCTTCTGGAATTTCTGCCGCATCATGCAATCTCCTAAGATGATTTTAATGAAATGACCTGCCCTGGTAAAAATAGGGTTGACATTTTCTCCTTGATGCCATTGTAATCAGTGGAGCGATTGCGCTCAATGTCTCTGAAATCGAATTAAAACCTTTTGCATTCACCAACAGTCTTTCCTCTGAGGGCCTGTGAGAGCTTGTTAGCCTGGCCATGATTTCACCTTGATTTTTTTTTTTTTTTTTTTTTTTTTTTGGCATGTTGTCTGCATAAGGTAGTGCCATCTGAGTACGAATTCCCTCTTAAAGCTCTTGATTGCACTTTTAGGAATGTATTGCAATTATCAAGGCGGTGTACAATCCTTTCACACTTTGTTGATTTCTGTTGAGTGTAAGATTAAATTTTGGCGTTATTCTCTTGATATTACATTTTCATTTCTGCAAGCATTGATGACATAAACAAATAATTGTGATCTGTATATGTAGCATGTGAATAACATTTCTCTGTGTAGCTGATTTAAAAGTTAATTGTGAAGCAGTGCTACACTTTTAACATTGGTAAAATTCTGTTACACACATCAACAAACTCACACTCTAGTTATATATTAATTTTGGTTTGAAACTTTGTCCATCTGTTGTGAATAAATCATAGAGTGTTTTTTAAGGACAAGTTACAGGGATGTCTAAATAAAATTATGTAACTTTAAATAAAATAGTGTACATTTTTCAAAACAGTAGTTGATAATTATGTAAAAGAAAATGTTTAAATCCTTTAATGAATTGTCAAATATAATAGCAACAACATTTGATGTCTAATGGAAATGTATAAGAAACAATAGATTATAAGACATGTAAAATACTGAAAATATATATTTTTTTTAGTTTATAGTTTACTTCGATCTAATCAAAAACTCTCTATATAGGATACGGAAAGATAAAGTTTACTTAATAACGCCAGAGGGCGCTCCTTAATCATTTTTGGATCTTTAGGGTACATTTTTTATTTTAAAGTGCCATCATTAACAGTCATGCCCTGTCTGGATTTTAAAGAAATGTATAGACCTCAGACAAAAATGTATCTTACAGATTTCTAATCCTAACCAGTTCAAGAGACATGAAGACTTCAACCTGTCAGTAAAATAGTTGTTCAGTTTTATACATTACAAGAACATGCTTGTGAATCAATATGAAACATAAAACGTAAGACCTCTACATTGTATAGACATTGAGAATATAGTACACAAATATCAGAATATTTCATTTTAATCCATGGACTGTGTGAGCAGGCCTTCACACTTCTGTGCCTTTATACAAAGTATAAATCATGCAGTCAGGTGAGCAGTTTCCCAGGGCTATAAACTCTGACCTTTTGTAGAGCTATATATGTAGTTATATGTACGATGAGAATTCAAATTTCAGTGTAAATATTGTTTTCAAGCTTTAAAGTCGTTTTAGGATTTTGCTCACTCTATACTCATTTTAGACTGATTGTATTACCAAACTAAAACGAATTCTCACATTTCCTATGAGCCATGACATGACATCAGAGCAGCTCCTCAAGCTGCTTTATTATGACACACACAGACGGATTAACAGAAGCATTAGACAAAGCTGGATAAAGATCACCTACAAACGAAATGAAAACAACACGTCATTTGTACCATCTGTGATTTATACTCATCCTTAAGGATGCAAAGCATTTTGTATTAAGTGACCTTTGCTCAGGGTGTTATGACACCCACCGTGACAACAAACCCCTCTCTTTGTTTTTTAAGCTTGTTTAAGGAAATAATACACATTTATGCAAAGAGACAAATAGTCACATTTTAATTATGTGAGTTTATGTATATGCAGACTTAGTCATTTGAACATTTGTATGTCTGCAAATGAAAATATATATATATAATATTTTCTAAAGAAAATATTAGGTCTACTAAAGTGCTAGGGTGGATTGCAGGCAGTTGCTATGTGGCGTCTAGGACATTCTGTGTCGTTGCTAGGGTGTTCTGACTTGTTTAGTAGCCCAAGTCAAAAGAGCGCATTGTCAAGTCACTCCGATATTTTGATCCCTAGATATTGCTTGGCTCCCTCCTTTCACGCAACTCTATGAGTTGTTTTTGTTTGTTTGTTTGTTTTTGCTTGTTTAACTAACTTCCCGATTGCTTAGAAAAACAATAACACATCTCTCCTCTCCACCTACTGCATAATTTGAGGACAAACCATGCAGGATGAGTTACAGTCTTAAGTTTACTACTAAGGATTAAGGAATTGTTCATATCTCTAACCATGAGCAAGAGTAATTAGCGGACAGAGCGTGGTTTGTGTTTGTTTGTGAATGTGTTTGTGCTGATGAGAGATTTATTTTGACCTCTTGTCAGTGATGGGTGGTTGAAGGAGGCCTTCTCTACCCCTTCCCCCAAAGACTAGTGAACAACAACAAGCAGGCCTCCCTTTCTTTACAGGCACAAAAGATCAGTCTGAGAACATATGCCACTGAAATCAGCCAGATTTTATTGGTAAACAACACTGAACAGCAGTTCCCCCACATGACCATATCAATTTTTCAAGTTAAATCTAGTAAAATTATAGTTTGTGTTGTTTTGTTGTTTTTAAATTGTTAAATAGTCCAAAAACTGTACAGCAGCAGGGTTATCATTCATTAGCTAAAACTAAAGCCATAAAAAATATTTTCATATATAAAAAATATAATAAACATTAACTGAAATAAAATAAAATATAAAAAAAAAGGTAAACTTATTTTATTTTAGCTAATATTTTATTTCTCATTTTCATTTAGTTAAAGTTCAAGTACTAGAACTCCTTATATGGCCTGGCTAAGTTCTCTTCATTGGTTCTTATAAAATCACAGCCTCCTAATAATCTCCATTCTTTGAATTGGCTCTATCACTCTCTCTTCTCTCCACCTACAACTGGTGTGTAGTGAGTGCACTGGCGCTGGTCCGGCTGCTGTCGCATCATCCAGGTGAATGCTACACACTTATTGGTGAGTGAGGAGAGACCTCCTATATGATGGTAAAAACTATAGAAGCAGGCCTAAATCAATAATACTAAACTTCAGTATAACATGGTTAAACAACTTGTATATCTCCTTGTATATTATACAGTCTGTTTTATGGCCTAATATCAATTGGGACATAAAAAATTACATAAAATTACCTAAAATACTTTTCTGAGCACTGTTTTTTATTCATTAACAGTAATAAAGATTTTGCAAATGCAACAACAATAAAATAAATATTTAATTTGTTTATAAAATAACTGTATTTTAATTTAGTTTTTTAGACTTTAAAATGTAAAATATTATGCTATCTATCAGTGTTGGGGGTAACGCATTACGTAATATTATTACTTTTTCCAAGTAACTAGTAAAGTAACGCATTGTCAAGAAAATATCTTAGTTACTTTTTTCAAAGAAGTAACGCCAGTTACTTTTCCCCCATTTATTGATTAAAAGCTCTCCTGGTTCCATGTTGAGAGAAATCGTGAGTAAGATGTTAGCTCTAGAATAAATGTGAACATGCATTAATTCATCTCACTCACATAAAACAGATTCAGTATTCCTCAAAATGAATAAAAACAGTGAAATTCAACTCAGAATATGACCTGCAAACCTGCAATAATTAAATGTTAAATAATACAAATATCCTTTATGCATTTAATCCCATTTTATTAACCAACGTCTTTGCTGCCGACCTTCGATGATCCAATTCAACCGTACTAATAAGCAAAAAATACTCAAGATAATCTAACAGTTGTTTTCCTTTTTTTTATTGCTGAAGAGTTGACATTTTTTCTTCTGCGGTCTACTGTACAGACGTGAATTTACTTTCCTCAAAGCCTGAGGCTTTTGGTGTGAAAAGGCTTTTACATTTGCCAAAATAGAACTTTTTATATTAAAAACAAACAAGCATGTGTGTGTGCTGTACATATAACACCATAAAAACTAATAGAATATTATACTTTTCAGTTAACTACATTGATTACAAATATATGTACACTTAAAAAAACGTTTGTCACCCCACAAAGCTATTGATCTTCAAAGTGGTTAAAAGGTGAAAAACAAAATAACCACTTTTAGTACCTAAAGCATACACTTTCTCTTATGCATTTATACATTTTCATATAAAATCTTTCATAAGAAAAGTTCGTGCCCATGTTATTTGCCAGCTACCCAAATTCACTGGTGCATTATAATCCAAACTGCCTTTTATTCAAAGCCCGTATTGCTGCCAATGTTGTGCTAATTACAAAGCCACCATGATTGAGGATTGTGAAAACACTCCACACCGCGAACGTACATGACACAAAAGATGAGGCACAGAACACCCCGTGCTTGGCCGAACACTGAGTGCGCTTTAGTCGTCACACTTTTCCCAAACGCCTTGCAGCTGCTCCTATTGTGGTCTCTGAAGGGCCTGAGCAGAGCCCATACTCCTCTGACCACCCCTCCTGCTGTCTGACAGCCCTTAAATAAGCTCATTGAGACCCCCGTGCTGGAACAATTGCAAACACTGATTCTATGCAGTGTGACCACAAAGCATTCCCAGTGCAGGATTCCAATGCACACGCGAACACAGGTCAGAATGCCCTAACATGTCACGGTCAGGGTGAAAAGGGGATTGTTCAGATATTTTCCCAGCAATATTTGAAACGTTCACACGGGCCTTAATTCCAGTTCAAACAATAAAGTCAAATGCATTTGTTTGTCTAGTGACCCCTCTTTAAGAACAGACGGTGCTCATCTGTCTAGATACTGAAACATGCAGTGACTCCAAAAAATATTTGGACACTTTAGTCCTTTAAAGATTTTGGAATGTCGCTGCATTGGATCACAAACTAGATTATGATTTGTATGATCCATTTGAATTAAATAGAACTTATCTGTAATCCTGCGTAACCGAAAATATTATCAAGTCAGTTCTTTCTCAATCAGATCTGTGCTGAAATATCAAGTGCCACCTTATTCACATATAAACGTTGTTCTCTGGTGGTATGATGATGATGATGGTACTCAAAAAAAAAAAAAAAAAAAAAAGAAAAATGGCAAATATTTCTCCTGGACAGAAATTTGTTTATTTTAGCATCAAATGGAGACTTTCGCTTGAGTCTCCTGCTTCTCACACTTGTCTTCTGAGACAAAAACTCTTAACACTCTCAAAGGTCTCCTTTAAAGTTTTAGAAGAGATCTCATAATCTTCATACATTATGCTCTGATTTTTACTTGAATACCTAAAAGTCACTAAATAAAGTTTAAAAAAATACATAAATTCAGAATTTAAGAGTGAATTTAGCAGAAATAAGGATAAGGTTACTCTCAACTGTTGACACATAATAAGAGAATAGAGCCATACAGTTTATGTGCATAGCACAACATTTGTGTTTGGAAATAGTAATGTACCCGATGTCTATGGAAGCCCGTTTCCGCCACTGAAAAAAATAAAAAAGGTAATTGCAACTTTTTATCTCATAATTCTGAGTTTTTTTCTTGCAATTTCGAGTTTACATCTCACAAGTCTGAATTTTTTTCTCAGAATTGTCATATAAACTCGCAATTCTGAGTTTTTTTCTCAGAACTGTGAGATATAAACGCACAATTGCAAGTGATAAAGTCAGAATTTCGAGATATAAAGTCGCAATTCTGAGAAATAAAGTCAGAATTGTGTGACATAAACTTATTAAGCCAGAACTGTGAGATATAAACTCGCAATTCTGTGACCATATCTGTCTTTTTTTTCTCCTCAGAACTGGACTTATAATTCTGAGAAAAAAAGTCAGAATTTCGAGATACAAACTCGCAATTGCGAGAAAAAAAATGTCAGAATTGCGAGTTTATATCTCATAATTCTGAGAAAAAAAAAGTCAGAATTGTGAGATAAGTTGCAATAACCTTTTTTAATTTTCTTTTATTCAATGGCAGAAACGGGCTTCCACAGATGTCTTTATAAAGACTGACTTACAGAATTCTTATACAGGAACAATAATCTTGGAGCTTTCTTTGCTGAAAGGCACATTAAATGACATATGACTCAATTCTAAAATAATTTGATTATTAATACGTTATATGATAGAAATGTTTGAACTATTATTAAGACACCTGACTTGCTGCACACCTTTTTTAATATCACTTCTGAACTTTAGAGAAGAGAAATTTGAGAGATCCAGAGTCCTTAATTTAGAAGAAAAAAAAAAAAAAAAATGAGCACAGTGTGAGATGTTGAGATCTCTTCTAAACTTTAGAGAAGAGAAATGTGAGACCACCGGAGTCTTTAGGAGAAAGATCTGAGCATACAGTGTGTGACGTTGTTGAGATCTTATTTGAAACTTTGGAGGAGACACATGTGAGACCACCATTGCCTCTAGCTAAGAAGAAAAATCTGAGCACAGTGTGTAATGTTGTTGAGATCTCTTGAAAAACTTTAAATGAGACAATTGTGAGAGTTTCTGTCTCAGGAGACAAGTGTGAGAAGTAGGAGACTCAAGCAAAAGTCTCAGTTGGATGTTAAAGTAAACTTATTTCTGTCTAGAAGAAATATTTGAGATGTTAAAGAGATCTCATTTTTTATTTTTCTTTCCTCTGAGATGTGCTGCATATACAATGCTGGGCATTGAAGATAAATTTAAACTAGTAATCCTTGATATTCTGAAATGTGTAATGCTTTTAAATAAAGAATGCTATTATTTATGTACAATATTAGTTACGTTTTAAAATTATTGTTTCTCCTAAAATAAAATTGAAGACATCTGAAGACAACGTTGATATCTCAGTGAGCTAAATAAGAAAATCAACCCATAATATTGGGCAGCACAATGACGTCAAGGGACAACTGCACCTCAGACAACATGAGTCTGAATCCCAGCTAAAGGTACTTTTCTGCTACTGTTCCCTTCTCACTGTCCGAATGTGTCCTGTCTCTACTCTTACTGTCCTGGCTGTTAAAGGAGAAAACCCTCAATGCAACCAAAGAAAAAAATTGCAACCTCTGAGCAATGAAACATTTTTTAAATAGTGTCTTGAAAGAGATTACATCAAGACAATAAAGAGATCTCCCAAGTTTCTAACAGCCCATTCTCAGTTTGGAATTTTTTTTTTGTGTCTACTTTTATTTTTCCTAAAGGAATTTTAGGAGAAGCATCTGAAACACTGATGATAGTGAGAGATAAATGAGAATCATGACTAAGTCTCATGAGCTTAGAAACAGCAACCTCTGAGCAAAAAAAAAAAATTCTTAATCATAATAAGTCTTAATAGAGATTGCAGCAAGATAATAAAGAGATATTGTGTTTCTTTCACCACATTCTCAGTTTTGACTCCCCTTCTCTCAAATATTTCTCATCTCATTTGTGTCTACTTTTACTTTTATTTTTTTAGTGTATTTAAAACATCTGAAATGCTTTTTATACAAAAATGAGAGATATATGAGACGTCTCCTGAGCTTTTTTGTAAACAAAGTAAAATGTGTAATTAATAATTTATTTTTGAAATAAAGGTGTGTGTTCAGTGTTTGCTGTGGCATTGATATTGAGAATCCTTAAATGTCACTGGTATTGGTATCAAATACTAAAATGTTGGGACAACCCTACAGACACAATATTGTGAAGCGTTACTGCTTTGACTGTTACCACAAATTGTTGGATCACGCCCTCACGCCGCCAGAAATATCAGATCCAAAAACCTGTTAACAATTCTTGTACCCAAAACTCTAACAGTCTTCTATTGACTGAGCAAAGCCAGTGAAGAACAGAAGCAGGGGACCAAGTAATGATAATAAAAAAAGGAGCAGCGTTCATTCAATAGTCTTAATTGTGTTAGTTGACTTTGTCTGACCAACACAAATCCAATAAGTGTTAAACCAAACTGCTTCACAACAACATTAACCTTGGATTTCCATAAACATTCCCTCTTATCTCTTATTCATGAAGACAAATAGCTCTTGAAACCACATCTTTAAGACTAAACAATGGAAAAACAATATAAAAACTATAGTAATATAATATAAATGACTAATCAATCATTGAATCAATTAAATGAGCATATAAATTATTATTATAAATTATGATTACATTGAATAAGAAAACAAATAAATAATAAATGATTATGAATGAAAAAGAAAAGTAAAAAACAACACAAATGTATGGTTGCTCTCTTAAACCAGAAAAAAACATCTGCATAACACAACATTATTAATTAGTTTCCAGAACCTAAAAAAAAAAAAAAAAAAAAATCACGTTTATGACAATGATAAAAAAAAAAATTGATGGGGCAAACCTGAAATTCCTGGCATATACTCATCTTGTATTTTGCATTCCTTTATTACTGTATTTTTCCCCCTTGTTTCTCACTGCATTGTGAAGCATACATGTGTTTTAAAAGGTTATCCATAAATTTGAAAGGTTATCTATTTGTCCCCGAATTACTGCACACAAGACTGCATGTATGAAAAAAAAAAAGTTTATTTGTCAGCAACAAGTATCACAAATATATGAAAAAATATAGCGTAAGAAATATATTAATTTAGTCAATAAATAGTCACACATATCAAAACAGCCTTGCAAGAGTCTTTCCTGTTAGTAGTGCTTATGGGAGGACTCTTACCAGACTGACAACAGTACAGACACATGAGGTATTCTGTGTTTGTTTACGGACAGACAAACATCTGGATGAATCAGATCGCATTCTAAAAAGGCATGACAGGCTCACTGCTTCAACTTCCATTGTCTTAAGGCAGAGCCTGCTCAGAACTACATTCACTGATCAAAAAAAAAAAAGTTCAAAAAGTAGCAGTACACATTACAATTAGCACCTTTACATCTAACAACTTCCCATCTCCTCAGACTACTCTCCTAATAAAAAAAAAAAAAAAAAAAAAAAAACAATCCCTGAGCAACCTGTAAGACATGGGGCTTCTTTGCTACCAGAGAATCAAAAACTTGATTATCAATGAAGTCAGAGACTCATTAACAAATTTAAAGAAAAAAGGAGAGATTATCACAAAGGAATTCGGGGGAGTGTTTCTACTTGGTTTGTCTCACATCAAATTTTAAGAGGTCATGGATAGACCACAGTGTTAAAATGCTAAAACAGTCTGGGGGAGCTAGGCTTCATCAGCCGTCGTCTTCAACACACAATAGTGAGCAATCATTGGAATATTGATAGTAACACAGGAACTAATCGTTCCTGAGCTTTAATACTGGAAAGATCACCTCAGGGATCATACAGTCATCATATAAATAAAAAAACTCCCCAGTCAAGAGGTGAGAAAACAAATGAGACCACTTTGAAGAGACCGTGTCAGCAGGAGGGTGAGGTAGTGATGGGACTTTGCAGGAAGGAAAGAGGGCTGGCCGCTGTGTGGATGGGAAAATTGAACACTGTGCCGCTTTTGCTAATGGCAGGGCTTCCTGCCTCCGAGGAACATGTAGAGGAGGCGAGCACTTGGGATTCGAATTGCAAAAGCTGCCCCATGAAGCTAAAGTTGGGGGAGATGATGCTGCGCCGCTGTTTGACAAACTCAAAGGCCTCTTCAAGTTTGACGCGGTTGGTGCGCATCAGGTAAGCCAAACAGATGGTAGCAGAACGTGAAATACCCGCTTGGCAGTGAACAAAGACGCGTCCACCTTTATTCCGTACAGAATCTGTGAGACAAGAAAAAGTAGGGTGTTGGTTAAAACTCAATTGATCAGGATCCCAAAAACAACTTCTTTAACCACACATTCAATTGTAAATTATACTCTGCAGGTTTTCTAATCAAGGAAACCATCTCATTAAAGAAACTGGAAAAGTTAAAACAAGCAGGGGTTCGAGTAAGAGGGGAAACACCCCCCTGACAGGCCTGAATACACAATGTGGGGGTTGCGGCATCCCTGCTAAGTGCACTGATCTGATAGGAGGGCAACAGAGACCCAGAGACACTACCTTTTGTTCAGGCTAAACAAAGGATGCAAAGCATTCAGACGGAGCCAGTTGCCCCATGAAAAGATCAGGTCACGGCCTGGTGTTATTTGAAAAGGGGGCACCTCTCTAGACAGGATGAGAGGATGATGCAAGACTTAGTGGCTGTCAGGCCAGCTGGTCGAAATGGAGGGAACTTTTGAAAAATTCAATTCAGGCTTTAGCTGAATGGGGGTTGGGCTGAGAATCTGCCTGCTTGCCAAAGCTCTCATATGGTGACATCTGTTCCCCATTTCGTAACAGGGGCTTGAAAAATATCAGTGAAAAATGATACTCACCGATAAATTCAATGGCTTCATTGAACCAGGAACTGATGTTGGCTTTGTGATTGTCCTCAACAGGAATACTCTTATACTGATAGTGGTCTTCAAAGTGGTTGGGGCAGTTGGAAGAGACGTTAATGAGGGCTGTGATTCCCAACATGTCCAGCATGTCTTTTCTGGAGGCGTGATAAGCGCTGCCTAAATATAGGAATGGCAAGATTTCTACAGGGCCACCCTAAAGAATAAAACAAAGGAAATTAGTGGACAAGTTCACTCGTAATGACATGAATTTTTTTTTTTTTTTTTTACATCTCAAGTGCTTACTTAAAGAATATTTAGAAGTTACCTGATCATACAGAGGGGTTGCACATGAGGTATCAGCAGTGTTTGGATGGCAGCCAGAGCTCAGAGGTAAACTCAAGCCTTGTGGTGGAACTGGCTTCGTACACATGTCAGGAAACTCAGAGGAAAACGTGTCGAAACCACCTAAAAACAGTCAAACAGAAGTCGTTTTCTTTAACAAGAGTAGAATTTACAAGTTGACAACAGCTGAAGAAAACATTTGGTCGCAAAACGTTTGGTTTTAAAAACACAAACACTCACAGTATACGAGTTCACTCCTTATATATAAAATGGTATTATAATATAATCGTTATATTAAACAAGTTTTTCGTACCTTTAAGAAGGAATACACTTGATCCACATGGATTGCGACACAAAGCGTTCACGGCGAGCATTAAAGTCCCGTCTTTCTTCACCTCTCCCATCTCCAGACTACGGTCATCCAGGAACACAACACTCTGGTATTCCCCGGACAGAAGCCTGTTCCTGGTTTCCTCGTTGGGAACAATGTGCTCCAGTCCCAGCCCCCCTCTGGCCCTCCGGCGTACTATAGTACTGAAGCGCACATTGCTGGAGCCCGATATATGAGACGAGCTGAAGGAGAAAAACGAGCGACAGTCCAGAACCAGGCAGTCCGGATCATCTCCCTCCAGCAGATCACGAAGCGAGGCCGAGTCGATGGTGGGCACTTCCATGATGACCATAGTAGAGAATGATAGATCTAAATACATACAGCGAGATAAGCGCGATACGAGCCCGGGCGCTTGAAAAGTTGTCTCTAAAGTCCTTTGATCGAGAGTTTGATCCAATAATAGTCCGTTGACGGGCGCCGAAATGTTACTTCTTTTGTTTCCAGTTGAAAACTCAATCCTTTATTTCTTCTCCTTCTTGTTCTGACCTGAAAGGCGCTAAGCGAAGGTTATATACTACCTCCCCTGCTTTCGTTGAGGGGCATGACGTCAAATGCTCCGCCTTTTTGGCCCGTTGCCCGCGTGAATTCGCACGTACGTCAGTGTGATTTAGCCTGGCTAACCAAACCCACATTATCTGATCCTGTCAAAGCAAGTCGACCTCTAGACCAAGAGACTGGTAATCTGGTCGGGTTTCCGAGTGGTGTCACTTCATTTGAGTGTTAGTATTGACGGTGATGATTATTGTTGTTGTTTTGTTGTTGTTGTTGTTTTGATGGTGGTTTAGGGGTTTTAAGGGGTTTTAAATGAGAAAAAATAGTTTTCCTCAGAAGTTGATCTTCGATCTTAGACCCATTTATCAACCAGGTCGAGGTTTGGCCATTTTGAGATTATCAGCTTTGGCCAGTAATGTTGCTGTCTTGGCAGATTAACACATTTGGTAGTTCCCTCTCATGTCATTTTCAAACAGGGCATAAAGTGGTACACTTTCTGATCATTTGTGTACATACATTTGTTTAAAAATATGTTCCAAATGGTTAAGATATATGCTATATATTTTAAAATACAGAGGAAGAGTAATCGCACATATACAATAATAAAGAATGAACTCAAGTGTCCCACTTTACTGGTGAGATCTCAGATATGTAGGGAGTTTTTCTCAGGAGGAAAATCTGGGAAGCATGAGACTAAAGTAACATTCTAATCTCTTCATTTTATTATTTTGGTGACTATAGAGAAACAATCAAGATATTAACAAGATCTCTATTTATTTATTTATTTATTTATATAAGGTTAGTAATGCTTCCTGTATTATTAGCTCATGTAGGAAATGCAATAACAATCTGATAATAGTTGTCAAAAATAAAAGACTGTTTATAATATTTCCATGATATTGTTTTTTTATGTGATTTTTTAACTTTCCTCTTCCAGATAAATAACAAGATAATTAGTGAACCTGTCGTTGTACTCATAAAAGTTTATACTTTGTTTTTATTGTACAGGAGTACATAGTGTGCAATGCCGCGAGAGCAAAGGGAAACCATAAAAGTTAATCACTGTATAGAAACTTGAGGTCTAGTAAATTTCCATCAGCCTGAAACACAAACTAAGCTCAGGTATATGAAGCCATGGTGTAGGAGATCTACATTTTTAAGATAATCAACATGTTTGATTACGTTAGTGCACTTGGTAACTTGTTTGTCAGATTTTGAATATTTTACAAGGTACATCCATTACAAATAACTGTTAACAAGTTATCAGTGTTTGTATATCTGTGAATATATGCTTTTATATTTTTAAAAATGTAATAATTTATTCACCACAGCATATTCACACATATAACAAAAAAAATTCTATATATTTCATCATGTCATTTAACTTCTACAACTTAAATTTTTTTATATTTTATTTCAGTGGGACATTCACAATACTTTACAAGAAGCAAAATTACATATGTTGGTCATGACGTCAGTACTACATTTCTGAAAATTGAGTCAGGACTCAGGAGGATTTCTGTCCAAATAATTTCTGGAGTTGTCATACAGAAAAAGCAAGTAACAATTTTACTGTTAAAAACACTGATGAGTCAGCAGAGAAATGCAAGCCACAAGATGAGAATGTAATGCCCCAGGAAGAACATTGTCTATTGAATCTATGAGTTACAAACTAGTTTGCATGCAGGAGAATGGCACAGCATTGTTCATACTAGCATTTAAACTTTAATATACGTTTAAACATTTAAATGTTCTCTGATATACACTTTACAAAAGCTATTATTTGTAAAACATTTATATGTATACGATGAAAATTATAAAGGTACATTCATAAAATTACATTGACATTTAAGATTAGCCTGCTAATTAGCCTGAAAGACACACAAAACGCAAAGAAAGAATGACAAAAGAACAAAACATTCTGTAAATCAAATCTCAAGAACAGGGCCATGTCATTTAAAACATACATTTCAGGGATTACTCACACTTGAATGTTCTGTTTGTTACAAAGGGAAGTGAAAGAGTGTGATAAATGAGGCATTTCCTTGGTGTAGCAAATACAATATACCAGTGTCATCACAGATCATTTACGGACAGAGGTACCTCTGGGCAACAGCTGTTAAGCCTGGGAAAATACTCTGTATGTCCTTTTGCCTCTTTTCACTAATTCATTTATAGTAATTATTGCAGATTCTGTATTGATGTCTGACAGCTGAAATATCTCAAATGCACCCAGATATGACATAATGAAACACACCACATGATGCACATCTTCATTCAGCAGCACCTACTACATAGTTTGGAAAATATGTGCAATATTTACCATATAAAATTGTACAATTTAATAGTAACTATTATATATCTAAGGATATATCTAAGGATCTTGAAATATCTTGTGTGTGTGTGTGTGTGTGTGTGTGTGTGTGTGTGTTTTACATGTTCAGCTCTTCAATATTTCATTGACAAATAATTGCTCATTGTAAGTGCAATTTCTGTAACATAATTATAAAATACATCTATAGTAAATACAAAGAAAAAATATTCATTATGTGAGAACCTTGTAAAGAATCCTTTATGTAAATTCTCAAAATTTAGATGAGACATATTACTGTAACATGGAGTTTATTTCCAATAACTTAAATGAAAGACTTTCATGTGTAATTTTGGGATAACCCAAACCCTACTTTACTTGATACTGACTGCGGTCAGGACTCTGTTCCTATTCTGAAATATGCAATTTCTTCTTTTTGAGCCATTGCTGTTGATTCACCCATGTGTCCAGAATCACTGTCATATTGTATGACACAACTTCTGTTGAGTTTCAGCTCACAGTGTTGTAACAGAACAAGGCTGATTCATAGATTCATATACTTTTGGCATCAGTTGTAAAAATAACTTGCTTTATGTAGACATGGCAATGTAAACTGAGCCTAAGCCTATTATTATTGAATTAAGATCATATTTCAGTCAAGTTAAGCAGTTTTCGAATAGGTTCTCATTATGATTCAGCTTTCATTCTTAGATCATACTGACACAGACGCAGGAAGAACGCAACCTAGCCACATTTACGTTTTGTTTTTGAAAAAAAAAAAAAAAAAAAAGACTGTTGGACCACATAAACGGAAGCAAAAGCAGCGAAATGAACTTGGACCTTAATCACGATAGGCAACGCGTTAAGTTTTTATACCAAACCTATTTCTTATACCGGACACAGAATCACACTGTTCGCTCTCCTCTGACCAATAGAATTGTGCAAAGCGTCCTAAGCGGATGTCACATCCGGTCTGAACAGCCGGCAGGATTGAAGGAAGAATCTGGAGTAGCCCCCTACTTGTGTCGTTTATTTTTTTAAACACACTTGATTTGATTTTATTCCTGCAGACAGAATGACTTTCGATGTGCGAAGGTAAGTAGAGGTTTGAAGCGAGTTTGTCGTCAGCTTGTGTTTTTTTCATAGTGCATGAATCAAACACGTCCACCATAGACATTAATCATAGACACAATGGTAGTGTTTCAAAACCTAGTGAGCTACCTACCTAGTATTGTTTAACGAACGTTCAGAACGCGTCTGTCATGCATTAAACTGCTGTCTAAGCAGCTCACTAGGTTTTAAGACAGCCAGTAACCACAACAGATTGCCCAGTTTGTATTGTGAAAACACTTTTTCAACCATTGTTTGGTCTGAATGTTCTGTAAAAAAAGAGCACCAGACTGCTCTTGATAAGTATTAATAAAGAAAACAGAGCAGGATGCTGTCAGCAGTCTCTTGGCAACTGCATGCTTTTATCACCTAATTTATATGCAGTTTGAAAGTTGTAGATGTGCATGTCTTTTATTTAGTAGCATCCTAAATTCATGTTCAAAAGACAAACAAAGTTGTGCTCTAACGTTTAAGCTAGATTCATGTCAGTTCTGCACAAGACATAACCTTTATTAGTGATGTTACATAGTCATCCACTTTTTTTCTGAATGGTTACATTGTTTTTTAAGCATACTAAATTCCAGCTCCACTGGTCACACTGCATGGTTATGCAAATACAAAACAGGATAAACAACGTGAAATGTGAAAATAACGTTCATGCATCACATCATGAGTTTTGCTCCTGTATGGATAGCAAAGACTTGTCTATGAAAGAACTGATTCACACTGAATCTGTAACTGAATAAGTTGGTGGCTTGTGTAACTTTCAAATGGTTGTGCATTTGCAAAAAGTCATTAGACACTGACTGGTATTATCCACACAGACTCAAGGAAAACATGTATTTAGATCAGAATGCACACAATGCTTATTATGTCTTTTTCTTATATTTTTAATGTGAATGTTTTTATCCATGACAAAAAGTGTGTGTAAGTGCTATGTGGCTTAACCAGTTATGGAGGGCAAATTGAGACAAACAATGATTGATTGATTTGTTGAAGGCTGATTTCTAGAAATTCTGTACCATTTAGAAGTTTGTGGTGTGTAAGTTTTTGGTAGAAATTCTTATGCTCAGAAACAGTATTGTGAAATAGTATTACAATTTAAAATAACTGTTATCAATGTGAATATGTTTTAAACTGTAATTTATTCCTGTGATCAAAGCTGAATTTCCAGCATCATTACTCCAGTCTTCAGTGTCACATGATCCCTCTGAAATCATTCAAATATGCTGAAAAAAAAAAAAAAAAAATTGTATTATTATCAGTGTTGCTATTATCATCTGCAATGCATTTTTTCAGGTTTCTTTGATGAATCGAAAGTTCAAAAGAACAGCATTTATTTGAAACTGTTTTGTGACATTTTATGTTATTACTGTCACTTTTAGTCAATTTAAAAATCTTACTGACCCCAAACTTTTGAATGGTGGTGTTATTTATTTATTTATTTATTTATTTTTTTTTTCAAAATGATATGAAGATAAATCATAGTTAAATCTAAAGTGTAATTTATTCCTATCATTAGTTTAATGGTATTTTTTGTCAGAAGCTGTAATGTAATCCAACATAATGACATTTATTAATTTATTATTATTATCAACTTATTAATGTGTAATTACGTTTAAATTTATTGTTAATAAATTCCCCAAACAAAGTAACAAAAGTAATTCTAAACATAATACATCACAATAAACGTCTTGTTTGTCTTGAGACTCTAATGTGACAGATGACAGAGTGAAATTAATTGTAAATATCGGCGGTAGCAGGCACCAGCATATTTCCTGTCTTTGTTTGCACTGAACGTCCTGAGGCTGTTTTGGTCAGGGTAATGTTTAAGCATTTTTTCGCCCAACTATTTAGACAGTTGTTGTTTTGAATCTTTTAAAATCCAGCATTTTTGGCTTGCTTGCTTGTTTTAACAGTGACATGTAAAACAGTGACAGTTACACAGAGAAGGTGCAGATGTAGGACTGTGCGTGTTGTGCTGTTGCATCATAATACTTAAATGTTGGTTGCTAGGCGACAACACAACCTTGTTTCCTTGTTTCCTTGTTTCCAATCGTGCTTCCTTTTAGCTCAACTGTAGACCAATCTGATATCCCAATGAAAGTGACAATAAGGCCTGAAATAAAACCATTAGCTCTTTATATAGCAGGCATCACTTCCTCTTTAAAAACACACAGAGAATGGTGCTGTTTGCCTGACAATAGGCTCATAAACCTCCTGCTGTGGAACACACTATTATGCCACAGTCAACTGGAACGTACCACTGCAACAACTAATCAACAAGTATTGGTGTGTGCACGTAAAACAGACTGAGCACAACAGAAGTGCAGTAATTCTGTCTAAAATATACATGTTGCCAATTTCTTGTTTGGTTTATTATTCTACATGTAACAAGTACTTGGATTTTTATAATTCAGTGACAGTAAAGGGACTATTATAATATGAGTGTAAACTGATTATAATTTCTATATTCAGGTGAGTAAAAGTGTGTGTTCCTTAAAGGAGAAGTCCACTTTCAGAACAACAATTTACAATTTTACGATCAACGATTTTTCGACTGCTATGGTACCCCGAGTTTGAACTTCCAAAATGCAGTTTAAATGTGGCTTCAAACGATCCCAGATTTGGTTGTAAATGATCCCATGATATTTTCTTAAAAATAATACAATTTAAATACTTTTTAATGTCAAACGCTCATCTTGTCTTACTCTCCCTGAACTCTGTGTATTCTGGCTCAAGACAGTTAGGGTACGTCGAAAAACCCCAATCGTATTTTCTCCCTCAACTTCAAAAATCATTTTTAAAATCATCCTACATCACTGCAGAAGTACCGACCCAGTCTTTGCAAAGTGAACATGCGAAAAGATCAAACACCCTAAACAAAAAAGATAAAACAGCCATATAGGGTGATTTTGAAGTTGAGGGAGAACATGAGATGGGAGTTTTTCGACATACCCTGTCATGAACCGGAAAAAAAAGTTTGGGAAAAGCAAGACAAGATGAGCGTTTGACATTAAAAAGTATATGTATTGTATTATTCTTATGAAAATAACCGATCGATTCGCTAGATAAGACCCTTCTTCCTCAGTTGAAACCATTTACAACCACATTTGGGATCGCTGAAGTCGCATTCAAACTGCATTTTGGAAGTTCAAACTTGGGGCACCATATCAGTCCATTATATGGAGAAAAATCCTGAAATGCTTTCAAATTTAACTTTAAAAAGCAAGTTTGTTGTTTTTGGCTTTAGAATGTAATGTTCATATAATAACCTTTCTTGCACTTAATGTGTAACATAGATACATTCACTAAATTTATTTACATGGCCTTTAAATTGCATTGATCAGTGTTTGGAGGACAACATATTGCCGAGTAAGGAATTTTTGTAAATAATGGATTAAAATAAATAATTTTTAGCAGTTAGTCATTGTTTTTTTCTTTGTTTGTTTGTTTTTTTCGGTGAATAAAAGAAATGAAAACAAATTTTTATAGTTGCTCTTACTGATATTACATTTAACAACACTTGAACTGTTGTTTCACTTATGAAGATTAGATTAGATTAGAGTAGGGCTGCACGATTATGACAAATCATAATTGCCAATTATTCCCTTGAAATTGTAATTGGGATTATTAATTACGCTTATCACAATTGACACTGAATGATGTTTTGATAGCATTGTTTGAAGCAACTGCATGCCACTTTTATATATAGTTTCTTCTATAAATATAAAAAAAAAAAGTAAAAATTGAAAAATGATAACAATGAGAAAAAAACCCTTAAGATAACCTGTAGGAAAAATACACACACACACACACACACACACACACACACACACACACACACACACACCTTAAGGAAGCAGAATAGTATAAGTGGATTATTTAATTAATTAATTTATTTTTTTGTAATTGTGCCTTTGAACGATTACATAATTGTGGCTGTAATTGTAATCACGATTAGAAATTCGATTAATTGTGCAGCCCTAGATTAGAGTGTATTGTATTGTATATGTAATGTAAGAGATTGCCGGAAATGTGTTGCTGCATTTTTCACTCTGTTTTTAACTCTAACTTTAAGAATTCTTCATAATTTTATTTTTGTAAAGAGATTCACGTTAACACAAATTATATTTGTCTGTAAAACTAATTTCAAGCTTTAAGGAGAAGCCGTAAGATTAAATGGTTTTCAGGATAATGAAATGGTAAATTTAGCCACGTGTTTTTAAATTTTTCACTAGTACCGTATTTACGCTTTACATTTAGAATTCAGTGTAAATATTCTTGTCTTAACTAAGAATTGCTCTGTGTTATTTGATAAAAACATTCCTTTGTCACTGTGGTACAGTCTTGTGTCTGTTAATACTGACACATTTGAGCCCTTCAGCATGTGCTGACATTTTGACTCTTAGAGCAGCTGTGGGTGTTTATTGCTGTTGTAATTCAGGAAATAAGAAATATCTGACAGATCCAAGCAGTGAACTCTTCAACTGCCTGGGGGATTGTGTAAATGTTACACCTATTATGCAACACATTGCAAATTGTGTCTGTTCTGCCTCATCCACATTTTTGTGTGTGTACTGAACACACTTCTGTGTGTTGTTGCAAGTTTTCCTTTCCTTCTGCTTTACAAGTAAAGAGATAAGCATATAGACAGAAAAGGTTTTGCGTGCTAGACATTGGCGTTAGCTTTAGTTTTACACTTTTCTTTTGCATTTTCAAAATCACTGTTTTCAGTTATAGTGATATCTGTTTTTGAGATGATCTAATTTAATGATCTAATGAGAAAATGTCACTGTATTATGCGGTGGTGAATTTGCCCTTTGTGTGGTATTTGGTCCAGAAAGTTACAGATTTGTATTAAATAATGAAAGTGCTTTTCAGTTAATTGACTGTTTGATAACATAAAGTCGTATGAATAAGGTTTAAATAGCTGTAAAATGAGCACACTCATACAGTGGCTCCATTAAGCATTTTAACACCTACTATGACTACTTTTTTTTTCTTTCCTCCATTTTTTTCATTGGACACAGATCTACTTTGGGGCCTCTGTGTATTCTTTAGTCTCCCTCACCAAATCAGGTCTTACACAGTAAATGAAGAAATCAACTGGGATGTCATTGGTTTTAGAACAGCGTGTCCTTCTCCCGAGTTTCACACAATGGGGTTCCCTTCTACATCCTGTGAGCTCTTCTATCAGAACGCAGTGAACTATATGGTTCCTGTCATGGGAGGAGGGGGTATAGCAGAGAAACACCAGGGCGTTTGGTTTAACAGGAAGTCAGCCCGCTCCCCCCTCCGGCATTGCGTCAACTTGGGTCATTTCACTGCGAGAAATGTTCACAGATGTAAGTGTTTTTGAGAGCGGTCGGCGTGAAGGGTTGGACTAGAGTGCTGATGTAGTCATGAAGGTTTCAAAGCCGAAAAAGGGCACAAGACTCTGAGCTGGATAGTTTTGCTTTGGAGCTGAGACGGTTTGAGAGCTCCTTAAAAAGTCAGGGATTGGACGCATTCCTAAAGGGTTTAATATTACGCACAGACTCGTGGAGAGTTTACTTCTCTTCTCGGGGTCGTCTCAAATGAACCGAGGATTGTTGTTTCTTCTCTGTTAATAAACATAATTTTGTCAGTTTGTTGTATAGCAACTGTCTTGCTTATTTGATAGAATTGCAAATATCATGTATTGCTTAATTGTTTCAAGTATTTGGTTCTTCAGCAGTTTTTTGGTGTGGTTGAGGTGTGCTATATCGCACCACTGCCATATAAAGAATCTGTTAAGCCCTTGTATAGTTCTTTCAAGGTTCTGTAATTCTCTCTTGCTTTAGTTGAGCAGAGGATTGGAAGGCCACTTTAAAATAGTGTATTTCCATGTTATCTTCAAGGCCCCCCACACAAGACTTTTTTTTTTTTTTTTTTTACCTCAGAAAGGCATAAAAGTGATTCAAAACAGCTTTTGCCATTGTAGCAAATTCCCATTCATAGCAAACATATGAGAGTGGAGTAACACATCTAAAATCTAAAGAGGAGAATGGGATTTCACTTATGTAAGGGTCTCCAAACTCGATTTGTCCTGCAGATTTTACCCCTAGCTTGCCTCAACACACCGGCCTAGAATTTTCTAGCATGCCTAGTGAGACCTTGATTATCTGGTTCAGGTGTGATTAATTAGGGTTAAATATTCTAGTCCAGTGGTTCCTAACCATGTTCCTGGAGGCCCCCAACACTGCACATTTTGCATTTCTCCTTTGTCTGACACACCCAATTTTGGAGTCTAGAAGTCTGTAGTAATCAAAGCCACTAGAAGGCAAGCCTGCAACCATTAGCCGAAAAAGCGTAACGGCTAAAGCTAATGCTTCCGGTCTGGCCATTTTTTTTAATGGATGTCAATGGAGGAGAGGCTTTACTATGCTGAATAAACAGCTTTTTAGAGGAAGCGACTTATCATTTAATGAATCAACAGCCTATCTGCTAATCTTCAACATATTTTACACTAAACGGTGTAAAATATGTTGAAAACTTGTCAACAGAGTTTACCACGAAAAAATGCTGTTTGATAAGAGAAGTCACTGACTTTTTGCGACAGGTGCATTCAGCTTACAGCACTTCTCATT
Source organism: Cirrhinus mrigala (assembly GCA_036247105.1). Classification (NCBI taxonomy): domain Eukaryota; kingdom Metazoa; phylum Chordata; class Actinopteri; order Cypriniformes; family Cyprinidae; genus Cirrhinus; species Cirrhinus mrigala. Next base: position 31,657,679 of record CM070020.1, read on the forward strand.
TATTCCTGTGGTATCTCTAAACGGCGGTTGAGTGTCGCACAATTCTGACTGAAATTCAGTGACGTCAAGGCTTTAATGGGATTAGTTATTAAGGGAGACATGATCTAAGTTAGCCGTTACGCTTTCTCCAATAGTAAGTGATACAGGCCCTCTCATCTCCCTATAGACCAGGGGTGCTCAACCCTGTTCCTGGAGATCGACCTTCCTGCAGAGTTCAGCTCCTACCCTGACCAAACACACCTGAACTAGCTAATTAGGATCTGAAGGAGCACTTGATCATTACAGACAGGTGTGTTTGATCAGGGTTGGAACTAAACTCTGCAGGAAGGTCGATCTCCAGGACCAGGGTTGAGCACCCCTGCTATAGACCAATTATCTGTTTGTAAACATTTGGGATGCACACGGCGTGGTTGCAGAAAACCCGGGAGAGATAGCCTTTACGGCTAGAGAATTACACGGATACGGTACAAAATACTTAGCTTTAAAAAGAGTATAGATTATATTGATTAGATACAGATGTCATTTTCAAAATGTTATTCGCATATTACAAGAGCTTGTCACCCAGCGATAAGCGCTGTTATTCAACGAAACTGACGTTAGATAGTGAGATGGTCTTACAGATTCGAAACAGGGATGACATTTTTTTTGTGGTCGGTTCAATTGGCAGTCTATGGAGCCATGGAATAAAAGAATAAAAAAATGTCAATTTGATTTTATATTTCAAAATTCTGACTTTATTTTCGCAATTCCGAGATTATATCTTACAACTCTAGAGGAAAAACAACTTGTCATTCTCTCTTTTCCCCTAGGCTCAGAGTTTATATCCCACACTTCTGGCTTTTTTTCCCCTCAGAATTAACAAACTCACTAGTTTTGTTAAAACGCGTTATAAAGTCCGAATTAGGAGATATAAACTTGCATTTGTGAGAAAATAGTCAGAATTGTGAGATGAAATAAAAAAAATTATATGTAAAAATGTTAAAGGAGAAGTCCACTTTCAAAACAAAGATTCACATATAATGTACTCACCCCCTTGTCATCCAAGATTGAGGAAAACATTTCAGCATTTTTCTCCATATAATGGACTGATATGGTGCCGCCGATTTTGAACTTCCAAAATGCAGTTCAATTGTGGCTTCAAACGATCGCAAATGCAGTTGTAAACAATCCCAGCTGAGAAAGAAGGGTCTTATCGAGCGAAACGGCTATTTTCATAAAAATAATACAATTTATATACTTTTTGATGTCAAACTTGTCTTGTCTTGCTCTGCCTGGATTGTTTTTTTCCGGTTCATGACATTTTTTTAATGAAAATAACCGATCGTTTCGCTAGATAAGACCCTTGTTCCTCAGCTGGGATCATTTAGAGTCCTTTGAAGCTGCATTTAAACTACATTTTGGAAGTTCAAACTCGGGGCACCATATCAGTCCATTATATGGAGAAAAATGCTGAAATGTTTTCCTCAAAAAACATAATTTCTTTACGACTAAAGAAAGAAAGACATGAACATCTTGGATGACAAAGGGCTGAATACATTATATGTGAATCTTTGTTTTGGAAGTGGACTTCTCCTTTTATAGTAATAGGTTCAAATAATATTTCATGCTGTAACTGTAGGGCTAATACAATACGCCCCCTATGAACAGCATATGTGGATATTATGTAGACCTATTGTTTAAATTTATGCTTTAAAAGTAGAGTAATCTTAGCAATTTTTTAATCCATAGTAGATCCGTTTAAATATCTGCGTTTTGCTTCAAATGGCATCTTTGACTACAGTATTCTATAAAAATTATTTGCATTCCGATTTTGACATCAAAAGGCACAAAAATATATATTTTTTTCTCTTATTCCATGGATTTTACCCGTTTACCTCTACTTGTTACCAGTGTTTTTCTGCAAACACTATGCACACGCAGCTGCAAGTGATGTCACTGTGACACCAGTATTCCTTGACTGGTGTCTGGATGAATCATAAATCTGTAATTTATAGTCATATTTCACTCAAATAAAAAAAGAAAAAAAAATCAAGACTATTAAGAGGTTTTGTTATACTTGTTGAGTGTTAGGTTTGTTGCTATTAGTATATCCATAACAATAACAAATGTCAGTCATTACCTCAATACAAAAAATTATGAAATGTGATTTTTTTTTTTTTTTATCATTAAAAAAAAAAAAAAAAACTTAATATATTTCAGCCCAGAATCTTAAATGTCTAAAAAATAGACTTATTTATTAAAAATATTGTGTTATTTAATCGTTTTCCTTATGGTTTTGAGCTGAAATATCACCTGTATTGTTACTTAGTGAGTCTTTGTCTTGTTTTCGTGAATAAAATATGTAAACCTAATTAAAACAATATACATTCTTTGGAGTAGCAAAATATATTACAAATACAATGTTTTGTAATGATTTGTTTGGTTTGTAGGTATTTTTTATATATTTACTTGATATAGGCAAAGCCTCACTTAAAATTAAGTGACAATGCATGCAAAAACCAAAACAGCAAACTGCAAGTAAACGTATCGTAAAACCATTTTGACATTTAGTGTAGCCTGAAGGGCCCTTTTCTAAGCAATAGATTTTAGGCATGTATAAATGTTCATTGTTTCACTCTGGTCTCAGTGATTGATGTGTGTTTAGTCAGTGCTGACAGCCTTTGCTCTGACCTCAGCCATACTGCTGTATGAAGAAATTTGTCGGTGAAGAAGGTTGTGATTGTGAAGCAGGAATGCAGAGGAAGAGGTGTAACTCAAGAAGCGGGGGTCACTCTAGACTGTTGCGTCTGGGCCGGTGTTTCATGGACAGCGGCCCATAGTTCACATTCCTAAACTTCTCTGTAATGCCTTACACTACGCTGGGAACACAATGTGCTTTCACATGAACTCTTCCCAGGAGTCTGCAATGTTTACCTTTCTTTTTTTCCTCTCATTCTTCTCTTTCTTTTCCTTCCAGGTTTGATATCTACAGGAAAGTGCCCAAAGATCTTACCCAGCCCACGTATACTGGAGCTTTCAGTGAGTGCCAATATTTATAATGTTAATTTGCCATCATAGACCCTCATCCACTCCAGTCAGCCAATAACTTGCTTCATCTGGCACTGGCTTTTGTACAGCCTGTTTCTCATCTGCTGCTTTATTTGTGTGCTTCCTTTTTTGGGTGATCACATCAACAATCCTCCTTTGATCCACAATTGTATTTTTCCAAACCAATTTGCTGAGTCAGTTTTAGTTTCCTAACTGCATATGGCTCATCGTTCCATAATGATTCGGAAGGATGGATGTTTGTAGCGCTAGGTGTTGCCGGTTGACTCATGGTGAAATGAAACATAGGACTATGTCATTTTAAACTCATTCCTGTGGCTCTGTCCATTGTTGATTTGGCCTCGAGTGAATTACTTAATGTTTAGTCATGTTTGCTGAAACTTGTGTAGACCAACCCTAAACTCAACCTAAATATTTTGCTTCTAAACCGGTTATGTAAAGAAGTTCTCATTTACCCAGGTGAAATATCTATGGCTTGTGAGGTGTGTGGTTGTATTAAAGGGATAGTTCACCCAAAAATGAAAATTATGTCATCATTTACTCACCCTCGAGTTTTTCCAAACCTGCATGAGTTTCCTTCTTCTATTGAACATTAAAGAAGATTTTTGAAAGAATGGTTAACCAAACCGGTTCCCGGTATGGAAAATAATATTAAATATCTTCTGTTGTGTTCAGCAGAAGAAAGTTTGGAACAACTTGAGAGTGAGTAAACGGTGAACTGTCCCTTTAAGATGTTTTCAGAATGAACGTCTACTAAAATAACAGCATCTGTTAAATTTTATGGACTTGTAAAGTTTTTCCTTATAGCTATCAAAATAGTTCCTTATAGTTAACAGGAAATAAACAAATCAATAATATATGAAAATAATTGCATCTGTCAGTTTTTTTTTTTCCGTATGAAAAATCAATCATCTACAAAGATAACAGCATCGGTTTCATTTAATCAACTTTTCCGCCTTTCTGTTGAGTTGACAAAAAGCTATAAAAAGGGAGGAAAACAGAAAATAAACTAAAAATCAATATTCACTGAAGATAGCACCATTTGTTTGATTTCATCCATCCTGTTTTTAAAGAAGATACCATCATCTGTCTGATTTAATCAACTCTTTTTAAAGCTTTTCAGTGTAGTTCTAAGTATATAAATACAGTTAAGCAAAAGAAAAAGCAATAATTTACACTTAATAAAATACCATCGAAGTGTTAATAATTATTTCCCAAAATTATCTTTATTAAAGTGGAACAAGTGATATAACCCATAATGAACCTTAATCCGTGAGCTATGTGCTATAGTGACACGCCTTATTGTTTGTTATAGCTAAACATTAGCTTGAGTAAACTGGAACAAACCAGAGTCAGAGTATGACGTGTCAACCACAAGGTCACGTGACCACAGTGTCACTGGAGACTGTCTCCATGTAAATATGCACTAGCTTCTGCAGCCAGTTTGACTCATTTGGTCACATGTTGAACTTAGTAACGATTACGTTAACCAGAGCAATAAAGCCACGCACATTTATTTGCCTGTTGAACACCCTTATGTAATGGTCCTTTGAATTTAGTATATGCTTGACATGTTGTAATCATTTTGCATAGTAAGGCACAATTTAGTGAAATGACATCATTGCTAACAACACAGAACATGAGATCTTCACACAATATAACTCTAGTTTTGATATACAAACAGCTCACTAATGTTTTCGTAATCTTTTTTTACACCCTCAGTTTCAATATGCTGCTGCGTCTTCATGTTGTTCCTCTTTCTCTCAGAACTGACAGGATTCATCGCTACAGAAATGTATGTATGAATGTTGTTCTCATAAAGACATCAGTCAAAAATTATGCCAATGACGTATATAGTTTTTAAAAATTAATATATATTAAAACACAGCTCACACAGACACTGACTTACATACAAATGTGGTATGATTTTTAACATATCTAGGTGGTCCAACAGTCCAAAGATCATAATGAAAGGAAAAAAGTATAGTTTAAAATCTGATGATGGTATTATAAATACAACCTTAAAGGAGAAGTCCACTTCCAGAACAAGTGAGAAGTTTACAGATAATCTACTCACCACCTTGTCATCAAAGATGTTCATGTCTTTCTTTCTTCAGTTGATAAGAAATTATGTTTCTTGAGGAAAATATTTCAGGAATGTTCTCCATATAGTGGCCTCCAATTTGAACTTTCAAAATGTAGTTTAAATGCGTCTTCAAAGGGCTCTAAACGATCCCAGCAGCGGAAGAAGGGTCTTATCTAGCGAAACGATCTCTCATTTTTTAAATGTATAATAATTTATAACATATTACGTGTATAATATAATTTATAATATATAACAATTTATATAATTTTTAGCCTCAAAAGCTTGTCTCGTCTCGTCTTTGCGATGCACGTGCGTAGTCTGTGTAATCCGGGTCGATACAGTTAGGGTATGTCGGGAAAAACTCCCATCTCGTTTTCTTCTTCAACTTTAAAATCGTCCTGCTTCGCTGTTTAACTTTTTTTTTTTTTTTTTTTTTTTTTGTTAAGGGCCTTTGATCTTCGTTGCATGTTCACTTTGTAAACACTGGGTCGGTACTTCTGCAGCGATGTAGGACGATTTTAAAGTTGGGGAAGAAAACAAGATGGGAGTTTTTCGACATACCCTAACTTTATTGACCCGGAAAAAAACAGAGTTCACGCAGACATAGACAAGATGAGCGTTTGAGATTAAAAAGTATATAAATTGTCAATTTGCTTGGACAATGACAAGTTCAAACTTGGGGGCACTATTGAAGTCCACTATGTGGAGATAATTCCTGAAATGTTTTCCTCAAGAAATATAATTTCTTATCGACTGAAGATAGAAAGACATGAACATCTTGGATGCCAAGGAGGTGGGTAAATTATTTGTAGATTTTTGTCCTAGAAGTGAACTATTTTGAGGTCTTTTTATCAGCAATCAAGATGCATGACTTTATGACCCGAATGCAATCACACTGCTGTAACTTTAGCGTCAGATCAGTTTCACACAGGACGTAGACACTGGTGCCTGTTCGTCAACTGCTTGCAAGTGTTCACCGGGGGAAGTGAGGAAACGAAAATTGTACTCGCTGCAATTTTGTCATTTTACTGTCAGGCTTGCATAATTTTTAGCAGTTGACCTTTAGGGATGGCTAATGCTTGTCAGTACTATATTTAATGTGTGTTTTCATATGTGTGTGTTTACAGAGTAAATGAACTGTATGTGGATGACCCCGATAAGGACAGTGGGGGGAAGATAGATGTGAGTTTAAACATCAGTTTGCCAAACTTACACTGTGATTGTGAGTATATACATAAAATACATAAACACTCTTCTGAATGATGTTTTTTTTTTTCCATCCACATGTATCATATCATCCTTTGTTGACATGTTGTGATTTGTTTTTTTTTAATTTCTTTGAGTGTTAGCAGTGACATTACTGTTAGTATGGGATCTTAATTCATTTAGCAGAGCTCCTGACGTACATTGTTATAGGAAACGATGCACAATGGTGACCTCCCACACAGTTTACCATCACTGAAATTTTCGGTTTGAGACATATTGTGTGGACTTTCTCACAGAAGGATTAGGATAGACCTATCTGTTAGTCAAACACGATCTTTTAAAACTCACCAGGAAATCGAATGGTCATACGTGAGCAAGCGTATGAGGAAATACTGTTTTGTTGTGTAAATGATTTAGTCACATGCCCTGTTTAACTAGTGAGCAAATATTAAGTCACATTTGGAATACTGTGACAACAGTTGATCACTGGTTATTTAGATTAAGGCTGGGCAATGACTAGCTAGTGAGATAAAATGAGGAAACATTTAAGTGAAAATGGTTAAATGTTCTTACTCATCTTTATTTAGTGAAAAGTGTGGTAATTGATTATATGCAGATTTTTACTGTATTTTAGATACATTAAATATGTAAATAGCTATTCAGTATTTTGAATGTGACTATTTTGTCTAAAGAAATTGGGGGGGGGGGGGGGGGGGGGTGAGTCCTCATAAATACTGAGAGATGTCAAATGGCAAAAACATATTGAGATTTTAGATGTATCTCCCAGTACTAATTAGGATCATAGAACAACAGATCCATTGATGATATCCAGTGTCCCTTTTGACCCTCTGAAAAAAAAAAAAGAAGAAAAAATCATGTTGAAATTTTTTTGGAAAGATTGTGTTTCTAAATGTCAGCACCCTCAGAGGAATTGTGGTCACCTCTGATGTCATTTTCGGGCAGATCCTCCGATGTTTGCAAAGACATTTCCAACTGGCTGTTTCTCACACATTACACAGAGACCAAACTATGCTCAGAACAACATCTTGGGCAGTTCTCATGGGTGAGAATATAGAGGTTATGCCTATTATGGAAGACAATTTTTCTTTTAAATGAGGCACTTCTGACTGAAACCCAAATTTTTCTGATTTTGTTATGAGTCATGGAGACGAGCCTCACTGTGATCTCAGTAATGACTTCATTTAACGTACTGTTTTCAAACAACTATTGGAAGCACAAGTAGATGCCAAGTTTTAACTTTTTTGAGGAGCGTGGGTGGCTTTTCCCATTAAAAAAAGTTGCCTCCATGATGCTAAGGTGTTTAGGTTGGTTGTTAGGGGATTGATATGCGTGTAATGTATTCTTGAGTGGGCTCTAAGGTGTTGTGGTTGGTTGCTAGGTGGTTAATGCTGGCCCTCTGAAGTCAGATGTAAGTCTTTCTGAAATTCTGGCCTCTAAATATTTCTTGAGTCATGGCCGTGAGTTTTTTTTTTCTCATCTTATTGTCTAGCAGATGAAATGTCTAACTGGTTAGAGCAATGATAGTACAGGTTACAAACATATTAAAAGTAGATAAATGTATACAAAGTTAAAGTACATGTGGTCTTTCCATGTTGTTACTCTTACGATGCTAAATAAATTAGTTCTGGAGGCATACACATTGTTCCCTTGAAGTAGCTACGTGACATTTCAACACTTGTGTGCTTATGTGGAAAATGTGGATGCTTTTTCCTTTATGCGCTAACAAAATGTTGCAAGACATTTAGTATTCTGGACACGCATCAGATTGAGTTCCCATTAGACGTTTCCATTCACACATTTACTGTTTAATGAGTGGAGGTTGTGTGTTCAAAGTTTACTGGAATCTAATCCAATAAAAAAATAAAAAAGTGATGTTGTGGTTTAAGGCTTTAATTGTCCAATCAGTAATGAGCAACCAGAGCAACGTCAGTAGTTTAGCTCAGTGGAAATAGTCAAACACACTGGAAAACGTTTAATGGAATCATTCTTCCTTTCATTTTCTGGCTTTGCTTTATTTTTTTTTACTTTTGAGATCATGAAAAGTGATTATACCTGTCATCACAAGGGTAAAGAGTCAGTGCTCCGTTCTTGCCCATTTAGGAAGTCATTCTTAAAATAGCATTGGGCAACGTGACAACATGCTCTTAGCATACACCGCAGTGTCAGAAGATCGGCTACGTCACACTACCAAGCGTTTTTATTTCTTAGCTGTGAAAGGTCAAATAAACAGTTGTGTATAAATATTTCTACTGAACTCATGAACTTGCTGGATATGAATAACTATTTGTTTGTGATGGTTGACCAAAAAATACTCTATCAAACTCCAGAAATACTAAGAACAGTTTTTGTTATTGTACTTGTTAAAGTAAAAGTGTCCTTTTGTACAATGTAAATGAAACTATTTTTAAGCTCGGTGTTCTCACCAGTTGTCTGTATCTTTGTATTTTCTCTGTTGTGTCTATATATTTTTATGTACATAGTGGTGGGTTTGGACATCCAGGATGAGATGGGGCGGCACGAAGTGGGCCACATAGAGAATTCAATGAAAGTGCCTCTAAACAACGGTCACGGGTGCCGCTTTGAAGGGGAGTTCAGTATTAATAAAGTAAGAGATGCTTGACATCAGTTACATTTTTTTTTTTTTTTATACTCGTTGCATGTTGCATGTTGAATGTTTCTTGTGGAACTGCTCGTCATAAGGCTAGAAGCTATCAGGAGTGTCTTTAGTGTCCTTGTAGATTCACATGCTACCTGAAGGACAAACCATTTCTTTAGATGAAAGGCCTTCTCTTGAGTTAATGGAGATTGTTTGGCACTATGATAAAGGTGTTGACTAGGTCTGTTTTCTGTAGGTTCCAGGAAACTTTCATGTGTCAACACATAGTGCGACTGCTCAGCCTCAGAGCCCTGATATGACCCACCTCATCCACAAACTTGCCTTTGGGGAGAAGCTTCAGGTTGGTACTCCACATGCAGTCTGTAAGAAATATAGACAATGTGAAATAAACATGTAGAAATCATTGTCATATCTCTTTTTTTTTTTTTTTTTTTTTAATTGCAGGTACAGCATGTCCATGGGGCTTTTAATGCATTGGGAGGAGCCAACAAACTTCAGTCCAATGGTATGTCTTTTTGTGAGCTTTCTTCATTTCTAGACGCTTTGTCTATAGACATATAGCAAAGGAAACGTTAAAAAAATGTTTTTGTGTACGTGTGTGTGACACTCAAAAGTTTGGGATCAGTTAGACTTGTAATTTTTTTTAAAGAAGTCTCTTATGCTCATCAAGGCTGCATTAATTTGATCAAAATGCAGAAAAAAACAGTAATATTGCAAAATGTTATTACAATATAAAATAATGGTTTTATTTTAATATACTTTAAAATCTCATTTATTCCTGTGATGCAAAGCTGAATTTTCATCAGCTGTTAATCCAGTCTTAAGTGTCACATGATCCTTCAGAATATGCTGATTTATTATCAATGCTGAAAACAGTTGTGCTGCTTAATATTTATTTTGGAACCTGTGATGCTTTTTTCAGGATTCTTTGATCAATAAAAGGTTCAAAAGAACAGCATTTATTTAAAATAGAAAGGTTTTCTAACAAAATCCACTACTGTTCAAAAGTTTGGAGTAAATCTTTATTCTTTCTTTTTTTTGAAAGAAATTAATACTTTTATTCACCAAGGATGTGTTAGATTAATAAAAAGTGGTAGCACAGATTTACATTCTTAGAAAAGCTTTATATTTTGAATAAACGCTGTTCTGTTTTAACTTGTCATTCTTTAAAGAATCCTGAAAAATAAAGAATCTTCCAAAGAAGGTTCCAAAAAAATATTTGGCAGCACAACTGTTTCCAACATTGATCATTCTAATAAGAAATCAGCATATTAGAATGATTTCGGAAGGATCATGTGACACTTAAGATTGGAGTAACATCTGATGAAAATTCAGCTTTGCATCACAGGAATAAATTATATTTTAAAGTATATTAAAATAAAAACCATTATTTTATAATGTATTAACATTTTGCTATATTACTCAAACATTACAAGTCCTACTGATCCCAGACTTTTGAGCTGCAATGTATAGACGCACACACAAAAACACTTATATATTTATATTGTGTGGGTCAATCACGTGATTGTATTTTAATTAGTTATGTAAAAACTTGTTCCAAAATATTTTAAAATGCAATTAATATGTACAGTGATTTGAATATACCTCTTCAGTTATGAGTGTTTTTTTTTAAATGTCAGGGTGATGCAACTGCCCTGGTATCCTAATAAGCCTCATTATTGTGGTAGCACTTTTTAATAAGGTCCCATTATATCATTATGTTAGTTAATGCATTTACTAACAATAACTAACGATGCACAATACATTCATTAAAGCACTTATTAATAAGTGGCAACATTAAATATGCAATTTATAATGCTAAAAAATACAACTGTTCATTGTTAGTTCATGTTAGGCCAGGTCCATTGAATAATATTAACAGATACAACTTTTCTTTTTAATAATGTATTGTAAAAGTATGCTAATATTATATATTTGGTAACATTATTAAATGCTTTAGAAGTATTTTCCATTGTTAATTTATGTTAACTAATGTAGTTAACTGATGTTAACAAATAAAACCTTATTGTAAAGTGTTGCCATACTTGTTTATTATTAATGTTTATGAAGGGTATCAGAACTCTTCGTAATATTTGAAAAACTTTTGTCTGCCAAATAAAAGTCATGTGGTGCAAACAAGAAAGTCATGAGGTGCAATCAATATGCAGGAAAAAGAAAATGATATCATAAAGAGGACCCCCGCAGACCCTCACGACTGTGTATAAACGGCAATACATTTTCTGTCTGGCTAGGCAAGGTTAGTTGTGAAATATGTAGAGTGGCTCTCAGAATGCTCAAGCTCTTTAAAGTTGAGTGGATTCAAGACCAGAGCACAGCCGTTTGTTATTGTTGCACACACTGCTTGCGCTTGTCCATTTGAAGACCTCTGTAACTGAGAGACGTCGAAGTGCTATGCTTACGAGCGTCCAACCGAACATAAGTCAAACAGATTGTATTACAAAACAGCACAGAAATAGATCTTAGTAATAGGAGAAAGAACTACGTCACTCAAATGAAATAAGCTACCATCCTATCTGTTCCTCTTTATCCGTGTATAATTTCTAGAGAATTTAAGCCATGTGTTTCCTTCTCAACAGCTTTGGCATCTCATGATTACATTCTCAAGATCGTCCCTACAGTTTATGAGGACCTGGGAGGGAAGCAGAGATTTTCCTACCAGTACACCGTGGCAAACAAGGTAATCTGAGACGCACGTATCCACGGTACTGAGAAAGCTTGCGCGAAGTTGCGTGTCTAAATATATGAGTGTGCTTTGCTGATGGCTGTGGTTACCATAGAACCTGAATGAATTATGTCTCTCTATTATTAAGTACCATCAACCATTTATCACCTCTAAAGACACTTAAGGGACATTTGCAGTGACAGCTGGCAGCGTTATGTGTGTACGTGACCAGAGGGCCATGTGCTGTGAGTTAATATGTAGTCAGCTTGTTCAGTCTTGTTCAGAGGTGTAAAAGGTACTCAGAAGTCAAATAAACGGTTGTGTAGTGTCAATCCTTTGTTCTGGCTCTGCAAGGCTCTTGGAGACACCGAGTGTGAAACAGGAATACCTGTTACCTGAAAGTGTTCAGCAGCAATTGATTAAATATTTCTATGAGCATAGATGTTTATAGAGTAACTGTCAACCATGTCCAAATTCATGTCAGAATAATTCTTACTGTATGTATTGCCTTTTTTGTAATGAGGCCAATATTGTGGCCAGTTACATTTAACATTTAAATGGCTTTCTTTGGCTGTTTTAAACTGAAGTTAAGGCAGGCAAAGTTTTTTTTTTTTTTTTTTTTTTTTTTTTTTTTTTCCTGTGGGTTTTACCTACATTTTATTATTGTTGTATTTCTATTTGTTTATTATATTTTAATCAAAATAATTATTAATTAAAACCAAATAAAAAAATATTTATTAATTTCTGACCTAATAAATTGATACCAGATTCCAGGGGAATAAATCATGTTCAAACTTCTCCATTAACGCATTCGTCTTGTGAATATAAAAGTGAAACAGTTGAACAGCAGAAAAGTAATTAATTAAAGGTAGTAAGATGTGACCCAGGACCACAAGACCGGTCATAAGGGTCAATTTTTACTGCGAAAAATCGAGAATTTTGACCCATACAGTGTATTATTGGCTAATGCTACAAATATACCCGTGCTACTTACGACTGGTTTTGTGGTCCATGGTCGCATATGATATTAATATGCATTATATTGGTATTTTAGATAAAAATCTTGATTATTTATTTTTTGCTGTTTTTTTTAGTTTGTAAATTATAATACATAATTTTCCCCCTATGGTTGTGAAATTGTGAATTATTATTATTATTATTTTAAACCTTACCAGTGCTGCTACTTAGACAATAGGCTTACAAAAGAAAGGAAATCTAAAAATAAATGCATAACTTAACTTAAAATCTGTAAGTTTGCTTTAGGAGTGGTTTGAGTTTTTTGCAACAGTGCTCACTTTTTCAGAAGCCTTGGCTTCAAAGTATTCTTCCCATTGCTTTTTCTTTTAGGGATTTTTTCCCTGTCTTTTTCAAAGAGTTATTTAACTAAGAATTCCACTGTTAAACAATTATTTAAAAAATAAGCTGAAATAATATTGCATGTAACATCAATTAACAGCCTTGTAGCTCAGTTTTTCTGTCTTTAGCGGTTTATATATTGTTAAAAATCAGTTCCCCTATAAAAAAAACAGTGAATTTCCACCAAAATAAAAAACACTTTCACTTTAAACAGACAGTCCAGTATACAAATGAACAGTATTGTGCGGTTGTGAATTACTGTGTGATTATTTACTAATTCAATGATGTATGTTATTGTAATGTCAAAGAGTTGATCTTTGATTACGCGTGAAAATGGGTAAAGTTTGGTAACACTAGTTTAGGGACCAATTCTCACTATTAACTAGTTGTTTATTAGCACTTATAAAGCACATATTAATGCCTTATTCTGCATGACTACATTTTAGATCTCTTGATCTTATAAGCAGCAAACTAGTTTGAGTTTATTGATGGTTCATAGCTAATTAACAATGCGAATTGGTCTCCAAACTAAAGTGTGACCAAAAGTTGTATTTGTTGGGTTGCTTTCTAGGAGTATGTGGCGTACAGCCATACGGGACGCATCATCCCGGCGATATGGTTTCGCTATGACCTGAGTCCAATCACAGTGAAATACACAGAGAGGAGACAGCCGTTCTACCGCTTTATCACTACTGTGAGTCGCTCTTTATGTTTATGTCTCTCTTTCTTTCTCTCTCTCTCTCTCTCCCTAATGATATATATTTACTCCGTCTCTGTCAGATTTGCGCTATCATCGGCGGGACGTTCACAGTGGCCGGCATCATTGACTCCTGTATATTCACAGCCTCTGAAGCCTGGAAGAAAATCCAGATTGGGAAAATGTCATGAGTACTCAAATATACGTACCATACATTTTATTTATGCCAGCCAAACCTCTGCACACTCGTCATTTTACACCTTGTTATGACCCACACCAGCCACAACTGGAAAACATTGTCATGCCAGTTCATTTCTCAGTGTGCTCATTTGGATAGAATGGTTTTCATCTCTAATCATTTAATACAATGAATTACAGGGATTTCATTTGGGGGATGTAGGTGGTTTCCTTATTTCACTGTCATGTTAATTCAACCACAACTTTCATAGGACTGATGTGGAAAGAACCTGTCTCGCTCATTGGAAGGACGCCAGGGTTTCCCCATTCAAATACATGTTACTGAGATGTGTAAGTGTATAGTGATGCATACAAGGCGTAGTGTCACTTTGATCGGTTATAACTGAAAGAGAAAGAAAGAGTTTAAATAGAATTCCACCTTCATAGGAACTGAACTGTTCACGAAGGCCTCCCCTGATATGACTGGGTTCATCTCATGAAACCAGTCAAAAGCATACGTCTTATTTGATTTTTGGGATCATGTTGCACCTCAAAATAAAATGGACGAAAATTCTATGGTAAAAACGTTTGCATTGTGATTTAATTGCATGAGAATGAAGCCAGTTTCCCCCAGTTCCATTATACAAATGATTGTGTATTATTTATAGTGAGTTTGCACATCATGGTAGTATTGGTTTCTTTGCCTTTAACATGTGCAGATTTAAGTGATTTTACTGTATTTTTACAGTATTGTATTACACTAATGAGAATGTCCAGATGCATTATGGTAATGAGAATTTGGGGTCAAATGTATTTAATTACTATGAAAATGCCACAATCCAAATGATTTTAATTGCAGTTGATTTTCTTATTTCTTTTGATTTGGGGGGTGAACTGTGAGCTGCTCGTATTTCATGAGATGAACCTGTACATTTATTTTTAAGAGGTGGATGCTGGTCTTATTTGGGTTTAATGTGGATTCTTTCTATGGTACATTTTGGTTTTCTTGCACTCTGGCTGATGGCATTCTGGCTGTAGACCTGTATTTTAGTTTGTTTGATTGAAGGGAAATTATGAATGTCTTCTTTTTTAACTAAAAGAATCTTGAAGGAATGCTTTTTGTTTGTTACCATGTCTGTAAAGGTACTCTATAAAGGCTTAATGATACTTTTATTTCTTCAGTCCATAATGTTTAATGGTTAACCTTTTATTGTTTTGAAGATTAGGCTGGAAACGTGCTGTTTACGTCTCTTCAGGCGTTCCCTTTTAACACTGCTGTAAAGAGGCTGAATAATTTCCTGTCAGTGTTTTGACCGTGTTCCAAAATGTGGTCATACTGGTTAGACAGGACCGTTCCACATGAAAGCAAGTTACGTGTCAAATGTATGATGTGTCCTTGCCACAAGTTGACATGGCAACAGAAGTGTATTTTCACTACATTTAACGAGAACAGAAACCACGACCTACATTTCAGCTTCTTGTATACGTCATTTAGAACGGATAAGTTCTTGTAGAACCTTTAAAGTTGATTTCTTTAGTCAAACGTTAATCAAACAAACCATAACTGTTGAGTTTCCACGCTCGTTTCAGCAGCTTAATTTAATTTAACCCTACTTGTTCATTTAGTCATATGGACGTCATCTTCCGGGCTACGCCACTTTTTGTTTTTCTATTTTTGTTTACAATGGTTAGAATAAACCACAGCAACAGCCAGTTTCTTTGTTTGTTTGTGTTTGTACAGTATGTCTTTTCAAAATTATTATTTTTTTTTTTTTTGTCTGCCATAATGTTGAAAAGGAATCAAAATAAACATTATGGAACCATTTAACATGAGACTTGTTCTCTTAATAAGGTTATTAAAAGAGTACTTTGAGTATATTGTCTTTAATAATAATTTCTACTGGTAAAAATAAAAACACAATACACGTTTTCATGATATTATTAAAATATGACCATATAATTGAGTAGTATCATATTATGCAGTATTGTGAAATTTATGTATATTTTAAAAATATTTCACATCAAAGGTCACTGATACAAAAAAGAAAAAGTCAGTCAAAAGATGATATATCCCTTTATTTTTTTTTCTCCAGTCTGGTTCTTTTCTCTCTTTTTTGTACAAATAAAAAGAAGTTTACTCTTTATATAAAGATATATGTAACTAAGGTGATAAAATACTTTTTTGCTTTGAAATTGACATAATGGTGCCACCCAGTGGCTGCTAAGAGAACTTTACAAAGCTAGACTTCTGTTCAGTTAGTTGTGAGGGGGTGTGGCCTGGGTACGACTGGCCAATCAGTGCTGTTACAGGTTGGAGGTTGCCAGGCAGGCTCCCTCGTATACGGCCTGATCCGACGAGGAGAAGAAGTCACAAACGCCCTCTTCCGACAGCTGGCCGTACTCATTGTTGTAGAAGGTTTGGCCTGAGAGTTGGCTGAAGAAGGGCGGGCGCAATGTGCTGCTGCTGCCATTGCTGCTCATGGACGGAGAACTGATGAGGCGTTCTGTGCTGCAGCCCGCTGACGGACTACAGTGTTTACACGTTGATAAAATCGTCAATGCAACTCCAGAGTATGAAAACTGAGTTTAAGTCATTTTTATAAGTGATAAATGGTACGCATCATTTTCAGTTTCACCTACTTTTTCAACATGGCCCCTCTGTGCTTGTGTTCAAACCTCTCGAGCTCATCTGATGCCAAAACCATCCCACTGTCTGTCTGGCTGTCCTATAAGGACACAAAAATGTATAAAACAATATAAATATTAACATCCTTCAGCTTATAAAAAACTACACATGTATTGGAGGTCTTAGTCATACATGATGTGTCTTGTGTGATGTCATTTCCAGAGGGAGTTCCTCAAAGGTCTTCACTCGTGAGTGACACGTGCTGGAAGGTCCAACCATGATACACCCAGCGAAAGGCACACAGTTGTAATATCTGGGCAGACAGAGGCATATATATATGTTCAACAAATTGGCATAAGTCCTGTTAGGTGGTTGCTAAGGTGTTCTAAATGGATGATAGGTGGTTGTGTCTACAATATGTTATAATATTTTTATATATTTTATAAACTTCCCATTTCATGTCATGGTACACTGTGAAATCTTTACTGATATTTATAAAGTTAATAAGAATTAACTTTGTATTGTTAGTAATATTTCAAGAAGGACACTTACTGGAATTTTTTTACTTGAATTTTTACAGTTCTTCTGTAATTCTGTGGTGCTAATTATTATTGTACTTTTTTTTTTTTTTTTTTTTTTGTAGCATTAATGTTTTGGTAAATATTTAGGTTGTTTCAATGTTATAACTTCTATCATTAATTATGAAACATTGTTTTAGTACAGATGAGCAGTTGTACTAATTTTGCTTGTTTTATTTATTTATTTATTTATTTATTTATTTATTTTGCTTCTGAAAGGTTGGGAACATTCTAGAAATTTCTGTAACATTCTGGAATATTCTGCAGTATTATGTTTTCTGGAATATTCCAAACATTGTGGTGCTAGTCATAAAAGACAAAAAATCATCCAATGAAGTCTTGTATGACTCACTTTAGGTAACTGTTTATGTTAAACTCTTGTTAGCTCAGTGTTATGCATGTACCATATCATTTGTATGCATGAGTAATAACAGATTAGCTACATATTTTTTAGTTTTAGTTTTCCACGTAAAATTGTTTTCCTTTCTTGTTTTTTTTCCTTTTTGAAAATTACATTTATTGTACGTTTTTCATCACTGTATTGTATTGCATTATATGTTTCACCCCACAATAAAAACTACAAAGCTTTTATTCATAAATATCAGCAAGTACCCCAACTGCACTTTTTTTTTTTTTTGGGCATCTGAATAAAATGAATGTTTTTTCCTCCTTGAGTGTGAGCTCCATATCATCCTATATGAGCCATAAATGCCTGATGTATCAAATATGATGCTCAAAAAAAAAAAAAAAAAGAAAGATTTTTCTGGCTTTCTGGGTTAAGAACACTTTAAGTCAATATAAGGCCCCCGACATTATTATAAAATGTACCGCGTGGACATTGTGTTGCAAGCGAGTCTGATCTCCTCTTGTGATGGTGGTCTAGAGGAAGCTTGTGAGAAGCCATCATCCTCTGAGCTCTGCGACACATTGAATGGGATTTCCTAAAAAAAAAAAAAACGGTAACACTTTAGATAGAATAGGGAACACATATTCACTATTAACTATGACTTTTCCCTCAGTAAACTCCTAATTTGCTGCTTATTAATAGTAAGGTAGCAGTTAAGTTTAGGTATGGGGTGGGTATAAGGATTCTAAAAGATGGTCATGCAGAATAAGGCATTAATATTTTGTTTATAAATACTAATGAACAGCCAATATGCTAGTAATTTGCATGCTTATAAGCATCTAGTTAATAGCGAGAATAGGTCATTAAAATAAAATGTTACAATATACAACATTAACCATTCTGTCGGTTTTATAACTAGCTGACTTGAAATATAAAGAAGGTAGTGTGTAATGCTCAGATATTTTTATTTTTTTTTTCTCACGGGTAGACTGTTTTCCTGAAGTAGGTCTCCAAGTATCTCCACCAGAGCTGGAAACGTGGGTCTCTCCCTGGGCTCGCCCTGCCAGCAGGCCAACATGATACCATATCTGCCAAAACACGTATCCCACATCAGAGCATTCAAGAGTTTCACCACTGTATGAAGTCATCAGTCTGATCAAACACACACAGACACAGTCATCAGGCCAATGCTCACATTTCAGGAGACGCGTTGTCTGGTGCCCTCATCCTGGTACCGTCTTTGAGTCGCTTGCAGAAGTCTTCATCAATCTGGATGCCTGGGTATGGAGATGCTCCTAATGGAATATGGTACAAGCAAGTCTGTGATCAAAGACTTCATACAAGCTTTAAAAAATTTGTTGTTTTTCTATGACAAGAAGAAAGTAGTAACCAGTAAACATTTTCATTTACAATAATATTTTTTTTTGCAGCCTTGGTGAGCATTAATCCTACAGAACTATATATATGTGTGTGTGTGTGTGTGTATTTATATATAAAATATGGAAAAATAACAGAAAAAGTTGGGTTTGAGAAATTGCCTGTGCTCAGATATCCGGTAGACTCTTACCTAGTGAGAAAATCTCCCAGAGCAGCACTCCAAATGACCATACATCACTCTGACTGGTGTAAACCTTATCAAAGATGCTCTCTGGAGCCATCCACTTCAGCGGCAGTCTAGCCTGCAAAGACAGATAACATTTCACCTATAATAGTGCCTGTGAGAGAATACACTCTTATCATGATCCTGGAGCTGATATGATTTGCAGTAGGTCAACCATTCATCAGTGCCTCTCAAGAGTAATCTCATGAACATCACCTTTCTGCTTCATTATGTTTATGTCATGCAGTAATAGTATTGGTACTATTGGTTACATGTTCATCTTTTGCTTCTGGATTAAAAAAAAAAGAAAAGAAGAAGATATTTAGTATGTACTGAATGCTGCCTCACTATTTCCGACAATTTCCATTGGATTGACTGATATCTTTATATTATGATGCAAAGGCCAGACAAGTCATTTTTTAACCAGTGGCCTTTACTGAAATGCTGCGTGAATCTCCTGTGGCCTCACATTTCATTTGCGTTTTTTTGTGTAATGTGATCTGAACTTTGTTTTCATGAGATTCATGCTGCTATATTATACTTGAGATCTTTCTGGATCATGCTTTTAGTTGAAAGGTCTCTCTTACATTGCCTTTGCGCACATAGTCAGGGTCTTTGTAGATGTCTCGTGCTAAACCAAAGTCACAGATCTTCACCACGTTGTTCTCGGACAGGAGGATGTTGCGGGCCGCCAGGTCACGATGAATACACTGTCACAGACCAAAATCAAGATTACTGCCTTCATCAATACAGATCTAAAACATTTGTTACTTTCTCATCATCAAATATGTTTTTTTTATTATACGATTTTATTTATTTTTTATTTTTTAAATATGATCTAGGCATTTGCTCCCATTTGAAAAATCTATATCCAGCCTAACGTTTCCCCCAGCACTGATCAGCATGGACTGCTCTAGAAGAGATGTACAGTTCACCTACTAATAATCCACAGCCCACTAAATGTGACTATTGATTCAACAGAGAGGTTGAGCATGAATACATATTTGAAATGTACCTTACGAGATGCCAGAAACTCCATCCCTCGTGCAACCTGAAAGCTGTAGCAAATCAAATCCTCTATTGTGAGAGGAGTCTTCCAAAGATCATCGACTGCAACTGGGGAAAGAAAAACAAAAGAAAATATCTGAAAAAGCTTAAATGCATTATATAAGAATTTGATTATAAGATTATAAGAATTATATGAATTATGTAATTATAAGAATTATATTATTATATGATTATAAGAATTTGAATCATAAAATTGTCAGGAGGACAATTAAATAAAAATGTTAGGCTCTTGTGGGTGATTGCTTGAGTGCTGCTACGCATTTTGAAGGTGTTCTAAGTGCTTTTATTTATCACCATATTTAATGGTATTTGATTATTGTTAATTACATTTAATCAACTTAACTAACAAAACATTTGCAGTTGGTTTTTATAATAGTTGTGTTCTCGTTGCACCAGCAGGTGTCCCCAGTGTGTGGTTTTTCAAGTGGTTCAAAACAGTGAATAATTTTGCAAAGCAGTTGGCTCAGTTGATTTAAAAGTTTTAAAGGATTTATTTTGTTACATCAATTGCTTTGTTGCAGAAGAAAAGGTTTATTGTAGCATACAATTCACAGCATAAATGAGTACACCCCCTCAAGTGTAGGTTTAAGGGTATTGTTGATCAACAGGTATATTGAACCAAAACTTTTAAAGACAAGTAATTTCCTGACAGTTAAAAGTGTTTTATAGCCTACTGAATCATACGCAGACTTAATACTGTCAACAATCAAACCACTTGGGAGAGAACTGCCAGGTGACTTATTTCTTAGCATAAAAAGGACAATGGTACAAGAGGAATACCAAATTATTATTTTAAGTGTGAAAATATTTCATAAGTAGCACCGACATCAAAAGCAATGGACTTGTGATGAGGCTCCTGAAATAATCAGGTCTTCACTTTAAGTTTCCATTTAGTGATGAGTGATTTTTTGCTAGAAAAAAAAGAGAGACAGTATCTTACAGAGTAGGATGCAGCCTGTAGAAGTGACATGCATGGCTGTTGTCACCACTAGAATTACCTACTGTAGCCAAAGCACAATAAACTAATTTAGGCCAATATTTACAAAATATAGACTTCTGGAATCCATACTGTGGTCAAGTCAATCATTTCGGATCCAAAAGCATCCAAAATGTTCTGGTGTTGCTACAGGAGGAGTACAGGGAGAAGTGTCTGGTACACACAGTGATGTTCAGTGGTAGTAAAGCTCTTATATTGGGATGTATGAGTGCTGAAGGTGTGAGGGAGTTGTGCTTTATCAATGCTGTCATCAATTCACACACCACTGTGTGATGTAATACAAAAAAATTAAACTGAAGATGCTACCCTCCCCTCATTCCCTGCATTATTGGAGTTTTTTCAGTATGACAACGAAAATATTCATTCTCCCAAGGTGAAAATCCTTCAGCAGACATGTATTTCAATCGTAACGCTCTCGAGCGGATGCGGGGAATTCTGTAGAGATGAGCTGAGCAAAACTCCCCATTAAAGACCAGGGCTTTTAAGGAGGTCGTCCTCCAGAAGTTAAACAGGACAGATGTAAAAATTTGTCATGAACTTGTACACTCAGTGCCAAGAAGGGTCAGGGCAGCATAGTTAAAGTTCTGGAGGACATACTAAGTACTAGAATATTATACATTTGTTTAATTAAATCTAGGGTGTACTCATTTCTTCAATCCTTCATTTAAACAAAATTAGCTAATTTACTTATTTTACAGAAAATATTGGCATATATTTAGTTTTTATTAAGTATATGTTTAATACATTTCAATTTTGCCATCTTTTCATGAATGATATTATTGATCATTAAAAAATACATCTTTTATAATTATTCAGAGGGGGTGTACTCATTTATGCCGTGCACTGTGTTTCAAATTCAAATACATGATCAAAACAAATTAACAAGTGTATTTTAAAGATTTATTTTTGGTGTTTTGCCTTTATTATGATACTTCAGTGGAGAGCAGACAGGTAGCAAAGTGGGAGACAGAGGGGGACGGGATCTGGAAAGGTCCTCGAGCTGGGATTCAAACTTGGGACGCCCGTAACATAACAGTGTTGTATGTTGGGGCACCTGCCCACTAGGCTGTCGGCGCCAACTGACAAGTGTATTTTGATCAAATAATAACAACTGCAATTTACTCCAGAAAGCGCAGCCTACTCTTTTCCACCATGTTGAAAATGTATGGCTCCTTCCAACTCGGATATCAATATTATTCTTTCCCACACATCATTATGAGTTTCCTACTTAGAAGTTGCATATGAATACCCCTTTAAGTCATATTTACAGTAATTCTGATAGCATGTGAGGCAGCTTTATTATCCGTTAAGTAAACATCTGTAAATATTTAATATATAATCTTTATATATCTTCACATATTCTGCCCTCTGACCTTCTGAGTGCTCTTACCTCGAGACTGCATTGGAGGGTTGATGTTGGAAGTGGAGGACGGCTGATGTTCATGCTGGCTGACCTGACCTGCTTCTATCATTCGTCGCACCTGACTCTGGGTTTTAGGAGAACGATCCTGCAATTACAAGCGCATGTTACACCAGATCACATAGGAGTTATTATTGATTGCAGTGCTGTTGTGAGAGGATGGATATATGTATTCATCATGTTATTAATCTGTCTCACCCTGTATGGTAAGAAGAACTCCCTTTTGGCACGCAGGAAGTTGGAAAGATTTCCATATTTACAATATTCCACTATAACCATGAGAGGACCTGACAATCAGAGATGTTAAACAGAGATGTTTAGAAAGAGGTAAGAATGCTGCAGACAAACCAATCTATGTCAAAACTAAGTTGCAAGGCTACAGTTAAACAGTAACTTTTAAAAGGCTATGGCTTTCTTCACAATATACTGCCATAGTTGCCAGGTCAGCTTTAAAAAGTAAGTGCATTTTGTAACCGGTATCATTCTGCTGGAAAATGGTCAGTGACATGTAAACTTTGGGTGCTGCATTGATATGCACAGTAGCTGAGGATGCATTATCTCTATACTATTTTATCAAAGCTGGATCACTGCATTGACCAGTCAGCATCCAGTTTTATAATGGTACATCCATACCATTTGGTTTGGTGCATGCTCCAAGAAGGTTGACGACATTGAGATGGTTTCCAATATGAATGAGGATCTTCAGTTCTGACATTAGGGCTTTGTGTTCGCTGGCTGTGGCTCCCTCTGTGATACACACACACACACACGCATACACACTGTTAAGTATATGGATATATGTATATGAAAGTGACACTTTTGTATTCACATTAGTTTATGGATAAGACTAAACCTTTCAACATCTTGACCGCCACTGTGTTTGAACAGGTTTTCTTGTCGTGCCCAAAGATTGAAGCTTCTATCACCTTCCCAAAAGCTCCATGCCCAAGCACCTTCCCTGCAAACATGAACAAAGAATAAATGTTGGTACATAGTTATGCAAAATTTGGCATGTGTCGCAAAACAGTACACTGAATGTCTCATATACTGAGACACAAAGAACAAAGAAACACTCTTCACAAGAACCAACAGACAATACAAATATTTATGTCTTAAATTATTCAAGCATTTAACTGTGAACTGAGCTGCTCTGAAAATACGCTATCATCAGCTGTATGTGTGTAAATGAGCACAGTGACACAGACTATATTAAGAGCTCAAATGCAAAAGCCTCTAAGTCCATCTGACATCTTTCTTTAAAATAAGCACTTTTATCAGGCTCCTATGTATAGGTTTCTACCCAAGTACCAGTACTTCTGTTTGGGCTGAGGCTGGGATTTAGCGAGTTTGAAGTAGTATTTGAAGAACGTATACTATGCGTGGAGAGCATTCGCTCATCTCATTTTTGACCGAGGTGGCTTTTAGAGGGTTTTGCATCTGAACTCTTCACATACTTCTTTACTTTACAGCCTGATTTGATAATCATGACTTGATAAGATATATTACTTTTTAGTTTTACTTTGAGCAACTGAGCAGCCCAAGTCTTATATTTTAATGTAACATTTGTTTTAAACAAATATCAGCTTTTCATAAACTCACAACCCCCCTGCAGTTTTCTCATGAACCACCCCTTATCACATCACACAAGGATTCCTGAGTACGGGTCAAGCCTAATGCTGAATTAAAGTTCCCCTGAAAATGTCTAGACCATAAATATGCTTTACTTCTGGGATCCAAGCCATGAATGTTCTTCATTTAGACCCATTTAAATCCTATATCAGAGTTCTTAAAATGTAATCTATGAAGGTACCGAGGCGCAGTCTGTCTCGGGATATCTCCCACTGGCTGGAGTCGTAGGGCAGGTATTCACACTGTTCCTCAAGCGGCACTTCCCCCGGGTCCATGATGATTGACAGATAGCCTGTCTTGATATCTGCTGGGTTCACCTGCAGGACAACATCATAAAAATTACTGATGGATGATAGTGCAGCCTATAAGCAAGGAAGAAACAGCACGCCCATGGCGGCTATAGTCCACATCATCTTGTAGAATTGCAGACTCCACTACTCATATTCAGCACTGAAGTGCTGATATGGTTTGATCATATGTTGTACTGAAGGCAAGGCATTGTTGATGTAAGTGCATATTATTACTGAAAAGCCTTGCTGACATTATGGGCAGATTTAAATAATGTTGTTTGAATCACTATATTCATGAATAGAGAAGTATGTATTGAAAGGTTATGACTGTAAGGTGAAACACATTGTACTGACTCGCTTGACGTTGCAGAAGATAACAAGGAGAAGGACCCAGAAAAAGATGGCGATGACTCCCGTCCCGATGAGAATCACTATTTCTACATTGGTCTTGTCATCAGAGCCTGGCAGACAAAACAAGTTATTGTATTAAAGCTTATTAATGTAACTGAATAGGAAATCTCACATGTTCTAAACTGATTTCATTCTAATTACATGTAGCAGATTCGGTTGTTTGGCAAAATCTAAATTGTATTATTGTCGTGACAAATTTGATGATTATTTTCTTAAAGAGAGTGTACAAAATTGTATATTTAAATTGTATTTTATATACAAATACTAATATTAAAGGAAATCTGCTTATTTGCTGTCATATAACATTTCATTATGGTAAAGAAGAGATGCATGAAGAAAGTTAGAAAGAAGCTATGTCTGTTAGGGTAAGAGTTTGGGGTACTTGCAACAAACACATTAAATAAGTATAATTACAAATCTAAAATTTTAGTTTTAGTTAGGGTAGCGTAAGGGTGTATGAATTAAAATAAGCTTAGGAATATTTGTGACCCTGGACCACAAAACCAGCCATAATGTCAGTTTTTTTAAATAAAGATTTGTACATCATCTGAAAGGCAGAGATACAACTACTAAATATTTTTTGCACCCTCAGATCAAAAAAGAAAATCACCTTTAAAGTTGTCCAAATGAAGTCCTTAGCAATGCATATTACTAATCAAAATTAAGTTTTGATATATTCATGGTAGGAAATTTACAAAATATCTCAATCTTTACTTAATATCCTAATGATTTTTGCCACAAAAGAAAAATCGATAATTTTGACACATACCGTGTATTATTGGCTATTGCTACAAATATACCCGTGCTAATTATGACTGGTTTTGTGGTCCAGGGTCACATTTAGGAATAGACATCAATGGGTGAAGCCCTCACTATGATAGTAAAACAAATGTGTTTGAATGTGTCTCGTGTGTGTTAGTCTGTGTATGTATCAGCTTGTACCTACTGTGTACCTATATATACTTGTACCTAAATTACGTAAATTAAAGGGCAAAGCACAATCCTGAATTAAGGAGAGTGCCACCCAACTCAAATAAGAGGCTCTCACCGATGACTGACACAGTGGCGGAGGACTGAACGCAGCCCCTCTGGTTGCAGGCCGTGCAGGTGTACAGACCGGCGTCTTCCTCTCGCACTCGCTGAATGCTGAGAGTCCGATTGGAGTCCTGAAGGAGGATCCCTGAACAGATCCACAAAACTGTCAAACACACAATCTGCCAGCCTGCCATGACTTTATGGCACAGCATCCTCTTTTGCTATGGCTGTCTTGACTTATGTTTTTTTGTTTTCTGAACATGGTATATACAGCGGGTAAAAAAAGTATTGAACACGTCACCATTTTCCCGTTAAATGTATTTCTAAAGATGCTGTTGACATTAAATTTTCGCCAGATGTCGATAACAACCCAAGCAATCCATACATAAAATAAAAACAAAAATAATTTCAGAAATTAAGTTATGCGTAATAAAATGGAATGACACAGGGAAAAAGTACTGAACTACTGAAATTTATTCAATACTTCATACAAAAGCCTAACCTTTTGGCCCATTCTTCCACAGTCTTCAAATCTTGAAGGTTCTGCAGGCCTCTTCTATGAACTCTGGTCTTTAGTTCTTATTTTCTGTTGGATTCAAGTCAGGTGATTGGCTGGGCCATTCTAGCAGCTTTATTTTCGTTTTCTGAAACCAACTGAGAGTTTCCTTGGCTGTGTTTGGGATCATTGTCTTGCTGAAATGTCCACCCTTGTTTCATCTTCATTATCCTGGTACTGTAGGTTTTGAGACTGAACCAGCTAATATGAATTTCCACTGACAAGGGACAGGATTGCTTCCTAATGACTGATAGATTTCAGCTGGTGCCTTTTTGCACCTCCCTTTCTTCAATACTTTTTCCCTGTGTCATTTCATTTTATTACACATAACTTAATTTATGAACATATTTGTTTTGTTTTCTTTGTATGTATGGGTTTCTTGGGTTGTTACCGACATCTGGTGAAAATTTCAAGTCAACGGCACCTTTGGAAATGGTGACGTCTTTAATACTTATTTTACCCGCTATACATAGCCTGCGATATTCTTTTTTCATTAACACTTTCAGAAAATAACAACGAATGTGAATTTTTAGCCCTATGTTCTTCAAAAAAGTTATTTAAAGCAGTTTAACATAAGGCTGCAACATAAAGTGAAAAAATGAAGGGGTACGAATACTTTCGCAAGGCACTGTATATCACCAGTGCATCATAATTCTACAAATGAATTGAGTCTAGGTGTTCTAGGTGATCATTATCATGGAAACTCACAGAAAAAAAACTACTTTTTGTCATGAGTATCTGGGGATGATGTGTGCTATGTTTGATGCAAACCAGACAATCAAAAGGGGTTTGAAAACAAAAATGTATGGAATATGTTGTATGGCCTAAATCAATCATTTAATTTCACTAACTGAAATTGCAGCATTAACTGCAGCAGGAAAATGCAGCCCACCCTCCCTTTTATAATCATCAGATACCTGCTATAGCTATAGTGCTGAAATTTTAATCAGAACCGTATTGGATTTCACAATTTATAAAAACGTCTGAGGCTTTGCTATGAATTGAATTAGCTGAGCAAAAAAAAAAAATGTTTAACTCGTATTCCAGTCACACAGTGACCTTCTACTAATAGCTCTTGAACTCAGTTTGTTGAACTCACCTATCAACAAATAGCACTGTACATGCACTGCATGGGAATTCACTTACAGCCCACTAGAAACCCACATACATTTTCAGTGCTGTTTTTTTTTTTTTTTGTTCCTGCTATTTGCAGTATACTCAATCATACTGCAGTCCAGCGGCCCATACAACTTCCAATCCAACACATCTCCAGTACATTAGCATGAATGGAGTGCTTTTTCCAGTACCAGAATTCAATTTTGTGTGTGTTAGTATGTGCTCATGAATAAGTGTGTTCCTATTCAAATGTGCTAAGCTAGAGGGGATTGCTGTGGTGAGTATAATGTAATCTGTAATGGAACTGTTTTGGAATGGCACATTTATGCTAATTTGAAGGGGGCTGAACAACATGCAGAGAAATGAAGAGGAAATCAAATGGAAAGGAAACCAAATTGAAGAATATGGTGTAATTTTAAAGCAGACAATGCTATATCTTTATGCTGAAATCTATACCTATTACTTCACATATCCTGTCAAACTCAAAGTAGGATTTTCATATTTCTCTAGAAAATGTGAGAGTTTGCCATTGCTAACCTTATTTTTGCACTGGTGTCCTGATTGGTCGCCAGGTCATCGATATGCAGTTGCTAGGGTATTCTGAATGTTTAGTGCATTGCTATGCAGCTGTATTATGTTTGGGATAGTAGGGTGGTGCATCTATTTCTACCTGATTTATTAAAATGAGTTTGTTGTTAATTGGTATATATTATATTTAGGGCGATTTGGTGATGTTAAATTATATTTTTGAATAAAAAAACTTGAATAAAACAGTTAATATGGATGTGACCATTTTTGGGTTATAATTTGTTTCTGGGTGGTTGCTTATGGCCCAATTCAAAAGAACCCACCATCAATATCTCTATGATATTCAGTCTTTACAAATGACTTTTGGGAATTCATTTTTATTTCGTTGTGCATGAGCAAGAGTATAAGTGCTGCTGGCTGGTATGGTTAGGTTAATGGGTGGGTTATGGGGTAGCAGTAGGACAACAGTGTAATTTCAGATGCAGTTACAGTCATTTATCACAGATGTACAGGCAGGTATTTCTTCAAATGTAAGAACATGTAATTTAACAGTAAGTACACTGTAATTAATGATTAATTCAAATGTTAAGACATAGTAGTTAAAGACACATATAAGTAGGTCCAACACCCCTAATTTCTCCTGAAGGAAATCCATGAATGACTAACCTGATATTTGATGGAGGGGTTGGTTATCTTTAAACCAGGACAGCTGGGGAGAGGGTGTGCCCTCGACATCGCACTCCATCTGCAGCGACTCGCTCACATTCACCGTCTGATTGGTGGGGTTGTTACGGTATCGTGGTGCCTCCAGTGCTAGAACGGACACAGGACGAGAGAGAACAGGCCTTTGGTTTTGGTTAAAGTTGGTTTTTTGATAGAGTTGCCACATTAAAAGAGGTGTATCATTTTCAACCTCTGTTCCAAAAAACCTAGTGAGACAACATTTTTTAAGGAATCCTAAAGATATTTTCATAAATTGTAAACATATTTCATTCACCAATAAATGTATTTATAAATGTATTATATTCGCATAGCAACACTAATGGCAAACTCAATTGGAATCGTGTGTAAAAATCAGAGTCTCTCATGTGATTCATGGGCCATTCTACAGAATTAGTCCAAAGTCAGAGTTGGAAATGTCTTTAAAGGAAGTGTCTTTTTCCAAAAAAAAAAAAGTATGCAAATTGTATAATATCCAAGGTACACATTTCTAGTAACTGTGCAGTTAATTCTCATATTGTACTTTCAGAAAGTTTTGGAATATTTGTTCTTTTCCCCAAACATAGTAATAATAATTTAAGCCTTTAACTGTCACTCCCATTTTTGAACACAGACATAAAAATGCACTATCCAGACTTAAATTCTTATAATTCATGAATGAAAACATTTTGTAATATGATTTTGATGTACATTTTCCGTGGTAATGCAATGTCTGATTTTAAAATGCCTTTCAAAGGATAAATTTTGAGATTTTAAGTTTTGAACTTATATATAATTTCTTATGATGAAATTATTGAAATGATGAAATTTCTAAAGTGTGAAAGGGATAAAGGCAACGAAGAAAGTCTTTTGTGACAAAGGTCAGAATTCAAGTTATGATGTAGATTTTTTAAGTTGCACTCTTGACATATGGTGAAGTAAACTTAGGTGTCCCACAGAGTGGACGGTGACAGTTAAAGGGTTAATTAGAAGGGTTATATTGACCAGTTAAGATTTTGCTTACATCTAGATTGTATATATATATATATATATATATATATATTTTTTTTTTTTTTGCTTTATTATTTTTTTTTTTTCAGAGGTAAATCCATAACAATTAAATACTTAACAATATTTCAAATGTAATTTATAAGACTTGTTACATTTTGAATCCAATTTTTCTTTGTAAAAAACAAAATGTTGATCATACTGATTTCAGAGTTAAGGATTCATCAGGTTGAAAACACATTGAACTAAAAACTATCATAACATCTTAGTTAATAATTAAATATACTTTATTTTTGACAAAACATCCCATGTTTTGGTAGTGACAGTAATGCTTTTTTAGCGACCACATCACATTACAGAATTTTAACTCACATACTAAAACACTACTAACACATACTAAAATACAAAAAAATTCTGCAAAACTGTAGTAAAATGTAGTTTATTTTCCCCAAATATGAGGATTGTGTGTTCCCTTTTGTCAATGATGGCATGTTTTGGTAGTGACTGTTTCGGTAGTGACAATTCTATGGGATTAACACCCAAAAAAACAAAAATGTCACTACTGAAACCACCAAATGTTTTGGTAGTGACAATTTTAGATACTTTTGAAGCTTTTAGATACTTTTAGATCTCGAAGATGCTAATCAGCACATGGTTACAGTGGTACACATATAAGAACTAAACGTTATGGAATAATTCTCAAAAAAGTAGTGACGTTTCTTAAAGTTACACACAGATTTTTCGGACTTTTGAACACATTTACCTCAAAATGATGAGACCTATCTACTCACATCAGTTGTAGCTATGAGAGAGGGGGACACAGGAATATTTCCATAAATTTATGGGTTTAGTTCAAATCAGTCTCTGCCAATAGACTAAAACATAAACTGTTTCGATAGTGACATGAAAAATGTGGGGCACATTTTTTTTTTACATAAAGTTTCGGAATGTACAAAGAATTTTATTTTTTTTTTTTCCTATTTTCATATGTTGAAATTTAAGGGTTAGTGTTCGGGACAGCCACCTCCCAATTAAAAGTACCCAATAAATGAGGATTTTATATATATTAAGCTTACTATAATTTTAAATATTATTGTGGATTTCAATAGATAATAGAATGATCTTAATAAACATCTATGATTTGAATACTTAAATGCTTTTTAAATGTGTTTTCTGGTTGTGGGACAGCAGTTTGCACCAATTCTGTAGAATGGCCCTCACACCAGTAGAGGTATCTGTCTAATACATGTGAGTAGCTACTAAGATGTAGGTGTAAATGTAAATATAAGTAGCAAACAGTAAGCTGACAGCAGGGCTGCTTACTAGGTTTTGAAGTAGGTCCCTTGACTTATAGAAGACAAAATTGATCACTGAATGACCTTCACCTTTGACTGGGATGTACTTGCGGTGGCAATGTTTCTCCCCACTGCGCCGGTTCTGCACCTCACACACGTAGTTCCCCTCGTCCTGTAGCTGGATGTTGGTAATGTTGAGCTCCAGTACCCAGTTGTTGTTGGTGGTCTGGAACGAAAGCTTCCCCCCCAGAGACTCGGCGTACTGGTGCAGACTCTTGCAGTCCAGCTCTGGAGGAACAGCCTGTGGGTCCAGACGATACCACCGCAGGTTCTCATAGGTGTAATTATCTGCGTTACACTTCAGCTGTACCAGGTCCTGCTCAAGCGGATCCTCCGAGGGCTCCATCTCTATCCCGAAACCTTCTGGGATAGCTGAAATGAACATGAATAATTAGAAAAATAGTGGCACACTTCTCCTGGATAAACCACACAATTTAAAGTATTCATGTCTCTGTCTGTACACTGTAAAAATGATCATTTTAGATTTTTTAAACATAATTTTAACGGCAAATAACTGCAAAAATGCTACAGTAAAAACCTGTTAAGAGGATATGTATTGTGATTACTGTTCTGTGTTCACATTGGTTGTTGGCATGTGTGTGATTCCAGATCTCAATTACAGCGCTGTATTACTGTATTTAATATAAAACAAATGTGTAAAACTGATGTGTACGTGTGTGTGGCAACCACCCTAATTTTGAATAAACACCTGCCACGGGTGTTTCTTATTTGTCATCTCTGATAAATTAGATCACACACCCAGTTAAAGAATGAAAGCCATGAACCACAATGTGACAAAGAAGAAAAATCAAGTTGGGGGAAAAATAATGTCTTTTTATTTATTTCTTTCCTCTCTTCAAATACTTTTTTCTCTCTCAGTTTTTCTTTTTCCTTCAATTTGTCTTTGAATAATGCATTTACAAAATTGTATTACAATAAATTGCCTGGAGTTGAGCAACCACCCAGAAAGTACATTTCCAGACCTGAAGGGTTACCATGTGTTGGTCCGGACTCTAAAAATGGTTCTGCTACTGGCGTTAACATTGCTTAAGAGAGTAAAAGAGCTGTGGGCCCTTTCAGTTGCCTCTTCCTGTGCAGACATTTTCTTGCACCCTAGACTGGACTATATTCAGAAAGTGCATTCCTCTACAACTTAGTCAGTTATGCTTCAAGGCTTCATCCCTCCACTGTTTAAGCCACAGAAGCAAAAGAGACTTAATTTAGACTGTGCCCAGTCAAATAATCGCAAATGAGATTGTAAATGATCCCAGCCGAGGAAGAAGGAAGTCTTATCTAGCGAAACGGTCTGTTATTTTCATTAAATAAAAAATACAATTTAAATACTTTTTAATCTCAAACGCTCGTCTTGCTTTTCTCTCCCTGAACTCTGTGTATTCTGGCTCAAGACAGTTAGGGTATGTTGAAAAACTCCAATCATATTTTCTCCCTCAAATTCAAAAATCATTTCAAAATCA
Organism: Cirrhinus mrigala; assembly: GCA_036247105.1. Lineage (NCBI taxonomy): Eukaryota > Metazoa > Chordata > Actinopteri > Cypriniformes > Cyprinidae > Cirrhinus > Cirrhinus mrigala. The sequence continues at coordinate 31,690,304 of CM070020.1, forward strand.
TCCTACAACGCTGCAGAAGTACTGACACAGTCTTTGCAAAGTGAACATGCGATACAATAAAGATCAAACACCCTTAACAAAAAAAACAGTGATATAGGATCATTTCAAAGTTGAGGAAGAACATGAGATGGGAGTTTTTCGACATACCCTAACTGTCATGAACCAGAAAAAAACAGTCCAGGCAGAGTAAGACAAGACAAGCATTTGAGATTAAAAAGTATATAAATTGTAAGATTTTTATGAAAATAACCAATCCGATGGGATCGTTTACAACCGCATTTGTGATCGTTTGAAGCCGCATTTAAATTGCATTTTGGAAGTTTAAAATTGGGGCACCATATCAGTCCATTATATGCTGAAATGAAAAATGATGAAATGTTTTCCTCAAAAAACATAATTTCCTTACGACTGAAGAAAGAAAGACATGAACATCTTGGATGACAAGGGGGTGAGTACATTATATGTGAATCTTTGTTTCGGAAGTGGACTTCTCCTTTAACTGTGGCCAATGTGTATTAGAGAAAAACATTTGTTTCATTATGAGATTTTCCCTCCATCTTTAACTGTTTTACTTAGATGAAAGGTTAGGAGTGTTTTGAATAAAATATCAAAAGGATTAACAATCCAGATTTGTTTTCACAGGCTTGTTTGTTCATATTTACAAAGGGTGTCAGTAATTCTGAACATGACTCTAGTATTAGTATTTACCTCAGCTTGTGGATGAACTTTAATTCATTAAGCATTTCTTTTTACCTTTTATGTTTTTAAAGTGGTTGTCAATATATAACAAGGGTAGCAGATTTTAGTAATTTGGTATATTAACATTATTTCAGATCATGTTTCTCTACTTTTTACTATTACTTGTCGATCTATAAAACTTTAAATTTAGCTACCATTCTGGCAACCACAACTGCTGTTTGTTTGTCTATTTGTTTGTTTTACTGTAAATTAAACATTTCTTACAGTGTATGGTAAATACTCAGGGTAATTTTTTTAAGAAATAGAAGTGATCATCTTTTCTTCCCTACTGTAAAGTATATCCAAGTGAAACGGCATCTTGAACAAGAAAAAAAATGTAGGGCAAAAAAGATTATGCATGGACACATCATTTAAAATAAATGCTGCAATTTTGATTTCATGGTGACCCCAAGTATGAGCTATTGTGATGTTATTGACACACAGCTTTGTTTGGCACAAAAGTGTTGGTGAAACTTACTGGTCACGTAGAAATAGATCAATCGTTCATCTCTTCCCACTTTGTTCTCTGCCGAGCACTTGTACATAGCAGACACATTGGCGCTCTGAATAACCAAACGGCTGACAGTCTGTGGAAACAACAGAAACCATTTCAAAGACTGACTTGTTTTCATTTGGATCACAGACAAAAAAAAAAGAAAGAAAGAAAGAGAAAGAAAGAAAGAAAGAAAGAAAAAGCATTGTTAAAGGAATAATTCACCCAAAAAATGAAAATTCTGTCATTGTTTACTTATGTTATTACAAAATTGTATAGACTGCCTTCTGTGGAACAAAAAAGATGTTTTTAAAAATTATTCTGTGGTGATCAAATTCTTTTTGTTCTCAACGGAAGAAAGAGGTTCAGAATGAAACACAGTAAGAGTAAATAAATTATGACAGATTTTTTACTTTTTGGTGAACTATCCCTTTAAGCTGTATAATGTATTAGTCTCTCTTTCCCCTGCCCCTCTTGTTCCCAGGGTCACACACAGGAAATGACCTCACAGGTGTGACAGAAAACAGGAAGAGAGTGCTGTGTTAATGTGTGTTTATTCCCTCTCCATCCAGGAAGCAAGAACTGAAAGATGGGTTTAAATATTTCGAAAGTGGAAATTGTAACGCATTCACCCCCACCACCTCCATCACCCTAGATGTCAAGTTTCGGATATCTGGTGGCACATAAAACACTCGGGGTTCAGGTTGCGGGCACATAAATTTGGTTCAGACATTTATGGGAAATCTTTAGGAAATAAGAGTAATTCAAACAGGAAATTAACCTTTTCTTTCCCATCCACCATCTCGGTCAAAGTTTCAATACTCTCGATAGGATTGACAGCATGTTCAGGATCCAAATCTATCCAGTTTTGACAGATGGGAATCTTGTCTCGTTGACCCCTTCGACCTCTGTGAATATGTAAACACAACTATAAATACCATAGGACAGATATGGACAAAATATCTGTGGACGAAACATTAGTGACATTGCATTTATAAACTCCATAACAATATTACTCCCTAACTTGTGTGTGTGTGTGTGAAAGAGAAAGAGGGAGGAAGAGCGGGAATATCACATGCAGGATGCGCACATTGACAGTTCCCACACCAGGAAGAGCTTTTAGATGCGTCTGCCTTCCTGTGTGTGATGAGAGCTAAGTAAGGAACGACAAACGAAGGCCAGCGTTAACCTTTGAATTATTTAAAAGAATTAACACAATGGGCCGGTTGCAAAACCTAATAAGCTGTCTACCTAAAAAGCATTTTAAAGGGGTCATCGGATGCCCATTTTCCACAAGGTGATATGATTCTTTAGGATCTTAATGAAAAGTCTATAATACACTTTGTTTAAAAATTCTCAATTGTAAGTGTAAAAAACACCCTTTTTACCTTGTCAAAATGAGCTCTGCAAAAATCAACCCATTCTGATGGATTGTTCCTTTAAATGCAAATAAGCTTTGTCTAACTTACATCACTGCTCTGGCATCGAAACAATGGAGGTCGGACTGTTACAGCTGATTTAGGGCGGGTCTGAGGTAAGACGGCCATGTCAATCAACTATGGTGGGAGCGGCCTCTGTGGGTGTGACGCCACACCGACAGGCATCTGAGAATGGCTTGATTTGAAAAAGGGGATATTATTTTTACAGATTAATTAAAAACCACTGCATGGATTCTTATCATTATAGGGTAGATTTGTACATACACTGCCAACACACATTATGTTCAAACAACATGAAAAAGTGAACTTTGCATCCGATGACCCTTTAAAGGCATCATACATCACATTCTGACACAAAGGCATGTATAAAAAAGGTATTGAATAAAATCACATTGCAGGGGGCTCCCAATCTGACCAGGGCCCTTAGAATCATCCCAGCATTGTATGTATCCTTTACAAACAAGGCAATCCTATAACATACTGCAAGAAGCTCAATGAAAAAATGCAGAATCTTCCAAACTGGCAAGAGATCTCATAAATTTATTTTGTAAGAAGTATTGATATAAATAGTTAAATCTAATGAAACAATTATTTTTTACCCAATTTATATGTGCTTATTTGATAAGAAGGCAATTGTAGAATGAACTGCACTGGGCTCATTAAAAATGTATCTATGGTATATTATTTTTTAAATGTATAAAAAAAACTTTGCTAACACTTTAGTATAGGGAACAATTCTCACTATTAACTAGTTGCTTATTAGCATGCCTATTATCAACATATTGGCTGTTTATTAGTACTTATAAAGCAAATATTCTAGGTGAACATATTCTATATCCCTAATCCTACCTAATACCTAAACTTAACAACTACCTTACTAACCATTAATAAGCAGTAAATTAGGATTTTATTGAGGCAAAAGTCACAGTTAATGATTAATTAAAAGCAAGAATTGGACCTTAGTATCCATCCTAAATTCTGTGAGATAGTAGTAATTTTCAATACTATTTAGGGCAGATAGGGTGGAGAGTATGCACATTGGGACGTAGGTCACGCAACTACTAAACAGTGCTGTGAGATCCAGTGGGAAGCGCTTGAATTCACAAAGAATACAAATAACTTGGTTTACAACCAGATGATACAGCACTGACAAACAGGAGAAATACTGTGCGCAATGAGACAGTCAGAAGGCTTTTTAATCTACAATTCACCATCATTTACCATGGATTTACTGTAGTAGCACTAACTGCACTATGGTATTGTGTCTTAAGGGTGGTTATTTGTGTCGAATTTTATTATATTATTAATGTAGATGTGTATTACATGTATTGAAGAAGGAGTAACGGAATATATTTACAGTATTTTTTGTGATTAAGCTATAGTGTTTATGCATTTATACTAACTGTATTTAGACTATCGTTTTCATACAAATTCATAGAAACCATATTACATTTTTACCATGGTATTGAGGTGCTATATTTGTGGTTTTAACTGTGATTATCATGATCTAAATGTATGCTACTATGGAAGATCAATGGTTAATAATAATTTAAAAAAAAAACTCAAACAGTCAGAATAATTACATTTCAACATGTAAAATGAGGTTGCTAAATTTTTTTACCAATATTACTGATTTTGATAATGAACATAAATCTACATCTGCATCCTAACTTAAGCTACTATCAAATGTGTATTTCTAAGAGACAAAAAAAATGTTATATTATTATTAATATGAGGCAACATAAACCTATTTCTTGATTTGAAACAAATTTACTCATTAGAACATGTAGAACTAAAAAAAAAATGTTTTCTTATTATTTTTATTAATGGCTGGAAAAATATAAAGAATTTAAAAACATGACGCGTTTGTCATGTTCTGACCATAAAGAATAGTTTAAAACAACAATTAACCATCTGGTGTTTACAACCATCACATTGCAGCAAATTCTGCCTTTAAACTTGAAAGAAATAAAAATTTGACATTTATCGTAATAATTATCAATAAAAAAAAAAAAAAAAGAAAAAAAATTCTCATATCGCCCAGCCCTAAAATATAAAAACATATTGCTTGATTTTAATCAGACTATTTTTATTTATATAAACACTTTCTTGAATTTAATGAAATAAATTGCAATATTTAAAACATATCTTTTGACTTGTTTTGCCATCTTGGATCATTTTTTTCACTGAAATTATTGCAGTGCTTTCTGGGCTTGCCTCTGCCAAGGACACTTGCAATCATGTTTTAAGAAGGTATGTTAAAAAGCAACATATTTATAATCTCTTGACAATCCTCTACAATTTTGTTAACATTAGCAAGGTATTATTAACAATATTGTTCCTCTGTGTAATTAAGGTTATAGCTGTGGTGTGGACTTCGCTATTCTCATAGAATTAGAATGGTTATTTAAAGAAAGATTTGTGAACCTACCCTTTAACATCAAGCAGACAGACAACTATTAAATTAATCTATTAAAACCCCACCTTGGCAGCTATGAATTACCCACATAATGTTTTAAAAACTGTCAAGGTAGGCAGCACATTTGAATTTGGAATAGTGCTAATATCTACACCCTAGTAGTGAAACTCACAACCTAATATCAAAAAATAATAACTGCTGATAAATATATAATGCACTCTGAGTGCTGGTTTCAATGTGATCAGGGACTCTAGGTCTCAGCTATGAGTGTGTAGGAGTAATGTGGAAGCAGATGGGAATTGCAGTTCGCCTCCCGGCTCTCTCTGGCCATGTCTGAATGATTCAGCTGTCTCCCATAGCACAATCCTTCGAACCCAGTCTCTAGAAGCAACTCGAACCACAGAGAAGATCCGAGGTGTCCTCTTTCAGGGCCAGAGGATGCTTAAATACCTCTGTCTCTATGTTTCCTGTTGTTTAGACGACAGACCTCTGTCCTTCACACTGTGCTCTCCAAGCAGAACACTATAAATATCCCGAACGCCCTCCTAACCTCCCCACCTTCCCCAGCTGCCTTATCTCCAGTCAACAAGGAAGAAAAGCTGCCACCGCGCCGCCCGCTCAGCCTTTACTGCAGAAAAAATAAACAAGGCTTCTGAAAACACGGGAAAGAGCGTCTCCGACCAGTAAGAGACTGTGGGCACGTCGCCAAAAGGAACAAAGACTATCCACTCTGAACTCAACGTGAACCACAAGCACTGGCGTTTAACATTCGATAGTGATTTCGACTATATCAACTAATACTGTCATCGATCCAGTGCTGACACTGGGAGCGCAATACCTTCAGAGCAGCAATATCCTGAGACATGAGATGTATCCAAACAACTTTTTTAGCACGATTCAGAAAATGTGTCAGATGTGATGTGTCAATCTGGCGGTTTCTTACAGGCTTCTGCGGGTGCTATTGAGACCACAGGGGCTCCACGGCCTCCACTGCCAGGTGATGGTGGCTGGAGGAGTGCCGGTGGCGGTGCAGGTGAGTGTCTGTCGACTGCTCTTCCTGTAGGGGTTAGTAGGTGTTGCTGCCTCTTTCTCATGGATCTGAGGAGGAACTGCACATGCAAACCGAGATGTAGGACAAATATCACTATAACACTTTAGAATAAGCTTCCATTTGTTAATATTAGTGAATTACATTAGAAAACATGAATTAATAATAAAACACTTACTAAGCATTTGTTAATCACAGTTATTGTTAATTACAAGATTTACTACACACAATGAATTTGTATCAATGAGACTTCTTTCAAAAACCTGTGGAATCGTGGAATTATGTTAAAGATTCCAAAACTTTTGACCAGTAGTATCTATAAAAGGACGACTGCAAGATTCTGTCTTAAAGCTGCAGTTCGTAACTTTTGGCGCTCTAGCGGTTAAAGGAGAAGTCCACTTCCAGAACAACAATTTACAATTTACTCACCCCTTTGTCATCCACAATATTCATGTCTTTCTGTCTTCAGTCGTGAAGAAACTGTGGTTTTTGAGGAAAGCATTTCAGGATTTTTCTCCATATATTGGACTTCATTGGTGCCCAAATTTTCAACTTCTAAAATGTAGTTTAAATGCAGCTTCAAAGGGCTCTAAACAATCCCAGCCGAGGAAGAAGGGTTTTATCTAGCGAAACGATCGGTCATTTTTTTCGGAAAATAAAAATTTGCATACTTTTTAAGCACAAAAGCTCGTGTAGCTTGTACTAGCTCTGGGATGCACGTCCACGATGCTACGTACTATTGAATCACGTTGAAAGGTCACGTGGAACGTAGGCGGAACTACAGACCCAGTGTTTACAAAGCGAACACGCAAAGACTAAGAAAGTGCAAGTAAGTCAAACGCTGTTTACAAACAAAAAGGTACAACAATGTCGGACGATTCTGAAGTTGTAGGAGAAAATAAGATGTTTTCGCCATATTCTACCTTTTTGAGCTGGAGTACAAAACAGACGAAGAACTTAGATCCGTAGCGTCATAGACGTGCATCCCAGAGCCTGTGCTACACAAGATTTTGTGCTTAAAAAGTATACAAATTGTTATTTTTCGAAAATGACCGATCGTTTCGCTAGATAAGACCCTTCTTCCTCAGCTGGGATCATTTAGAGCCCTTTGAAGCTGCATTTATACTACATTTTGGAAGATCAAAATTGGAGCACCAATGAAGTCCATTATATAGAGAAAAATCCTAAAATGCTTTCCTCAAAAACCATAATTTCTTTACAACTGAAGACAGAAAGACATGAACATCTTGGATGACAAGGGGGTGAGTAAATGCATGTGACACAGAAAAACATTGTTTGAATGTTTGAATGTTAGAATGTTTGTCTTGCGGAAAAACATTGTTCTCTCTACTTCTCTCTGTTTATGTCAATGACGAGCTACGCAGGTACTGGGCTACTCCGCACCAGTTCCTACCAGAACCAGTGTAAAATAGTCAGAATATAAAAACTTATCATAGGTGCAACATAGTGATTCAGGAGAAGCCAAAAACAAGGTTTGGAAAATGGATTCATGGTGTACTCATTTATAATCTAAATTTTGTAAATTATAAAACAAAAAAGTTTCAGACAGCAGCTTTAAAATTTAGTCCATGTTTTTTAGCTTCCACCTGCCATTCTTATGTTAGTGCTGGAAAAGAAAACTGCACATACATGATCATTTTCATGCACTATTTTTCATTTTCATTTATTTGATGAATCATTCCTTCTAACATTTGTACCGTACCTAAAATCATTCTGTTTCCAGCTCAGATTTTTTGAACCCTGATTTCTATTTAACAATGGATCAACCTAATACAAAACTGCAGATATATAAACATCTATTACACATTGAAAGAGTTACCATTGACTATGAGAGTGAAGTTTAGTCTTTTCTCAAGGGCTGCTCGTATGTTTTTCAGGACCATCGTGTATTCTCCAGCGTCCTGCTTACAGACATCCCTGATCTCCAGAGCATGCTGCTGGACCCTAAACCGGATGAACTCTGGCCGTCTGGTGATCAGTTTGCCATTCTTATACCTGCAAAAAAAAAAAAAACAGGACATTCAGCATGAAGAAAAATATAGAATGGCACTTGATTTTATCCATTAACAATTTATTAGATGGTAAAAAAATATCTCTATTTGAGCGCTTGGCGATGCCAGAGAAAGGTCATTTATTTTGATGACTGATTACATCATATAAAAACCACATTTAGATTATATGGAAAACACGGGGTTCACAATTTGCTCATGTATGTTGGACATGTAGCTTGACTTTTTACCATTGTGTTTCTGGTAGGGGGTATGCTGATACTTTCACAGGAAGCCGGACAGATTTTTGTCCCTCTTTCGCCTCTATAACTGATCCATTCCTGTAGTCCAAGCTGATGAAAGGCTTCTCTGTGGAATAATGAAACATACAGAAACAGTAACACACTGTGTGTGTTTAACTATATATTTATATATTATTTAAATGTAGAGCAGTACAGGCATAGTTATTTTGTTACCTACCGTGTACTAAGACTACAATAGTAAGCTCTCGTTTCACCTCCACACTACTGGCAGAGCAGGTGTAGTAGCCGCTATCATCCACTTTAACATTTCCGATTGTGAGGATACTAGAGGTTTCTGTGGCTTTGTCCAGGATCTTACGCACATAATATACACTTGTTAGCCGATTCTCCTGTCCGCACAGTGGCAAAAAATATCTGATTAGTGGTCTGCCTTTTGTGAACTTGTTGCGTACACTTGGTATTTGAAATGTCACAGATTAAAATACTACATACTACCACGTAACTAGCTTTTCCCCATTTCGAAAGGTCACTAGGTACAGAACAACGATACCACAGTCATAGATCATTTTGAGTTATATTGGCAAAGTGAGATAAGAAATATATTATAAATACTTGTAATGTAACATATAAATATAGAAAATATAATAAATCTGAGACCTTTTTTCAAACATTAAGATTTTTTACATTGTGCCAATATTTCTAGATACAAAGTAGCAGTGCTGGGGAAAGTTACTTTTTAAAGTAATGCATTAAAATATTAAACTAATTATGCTACTTTTTTATGTAAAGTAATGTGTTATGTTACTTTTGTGTCACTTTTGCATTACTTTATAAATCTGGGCTGGCTAGCTGGTTTGTTTTTAATACAAAAAGTTCTATTTTTGGCTAACATAAAAGCCCTTTCACACCAAAAGTGAAATGAATGAGCCTCAGGCTGAAGGAAATGTGAATTCACATCATCTTCAGCAATAAAAAAGATGCACAAATGTTAGTGCAAAATGTTAGTTTGATGTTAAAGTCATTTTTACTTATTAGTATGGTTGAATTAAATCATCAAAGGTCAGCAGAGAAAATGTTAGTTAATGCATAAAGGATATATGTGTTATTTAACATTTAATTATTGCAGATTTGTGGCATATTCTTCGCCTCTGCATTTACTCCTGATTTTGGGGACAGGACAGTAATAAAAAATAGGCTTTATGCAAAATATACTTTTTAGGCAAAATGTGAATATGAATTGAATGAATCCAGTACACAAGGGATGGAGGAAGCTAACTATGGCTGATGTAGAAATGAAATTCTGGACTATTGAGACAGTGGAAATAATAACTGGATAGATGTATGAGTGGCCACAGATAAGCACATGAGTGTGGGAGAATAATGATTATGACGTTTGCATATGTTAGCAGAGATTTATTGCTATGGAACGCAATCACACCAAAGCCGCTGCGTTTTTCTTTGCAGCCCAATTCCATCACAAATTAGATAAAGGTTAGACAGGTCATGTTCTTGCTTGTATTTCAATCCTAAAGAGCTAATTATACTGATAACTGTAATATGCAGTGTGGCCTGGTAATTACCTTTTGGCCCGGGTAGTCCCACTGGAATTCCACACCAGTGTTGAACTCGACTAGTGCCGTGCAGTTGAGCTCCAGACTCTCCCCCTGCATGAGCTCCACGGGCGAGTCCTCAGGAAACAGCTTGAGCTCGTAAAACTTCAGTCCTGTTGGGTGTTGCAAACATGGACTTGTCAGCACTTTTCAAGTTATTGGAGCCATGGATGTAGTGTGTATAGCAGTGCTGTCTCCACAGTGATACTAGGGTGTTGTGGGTGGTTTCCCGGGCGCTGCTATGTGGTTGCTAGATGCTCTGGGCAGTTTTTAATGTACTGCTATATAGTACAGCTTAAGTGAGATTTTTGGGTCGGACTTTATTTTAAGGTGCCCTTGTTCGAGTGTAATTACACAAAGTACTGAATAATATTAATTAACAACATGTACTTAGAGGGTTAGGTTAGTTACTGATTTTTTGGCCAATTTTATCATCTTCTATGTCTGACAATTTAAAACATTTTTTGATTACATCATTTGAGGTATGTACCACAAACAATGCAGAACAACACTGTAAAAAATGACCATGAATTAAACGGCAAAAGACTGTAAAATTGCTACAGTAAAAAACTGTTAAATGGTTAATGGTAAGTTCCCCTACTATATACGGTGAAAAAACGTATTGGACATTGCATGTAATTTTACAGTAGTATACTGTTTTTTTGAAGTGAAAAAGAATAATTTCATATAATTTACGGTGAATAAATGTAAATTGACATTCCCAGAATTTCCTGCATTATATTTTAAATTATGGTTTTTTTTTTGTTGAAATAACTATGTTTCTTCTTAGTTTTTTTCTGATCAGTTTTGTACATTAGGGTTGTATGTTAGATCTAATGTTGTTAAATGAATGTTTATTGCATTGTATCAGTTTTAAGTCTGTTACCATGATGGTGTTCAGTGTTTGTGTAAATGACACCGTGCACCTTCTATATCTATATAGTATTTAAAAGCTGCTTGAGATGGGTTTTGGTTCATCATGTGAATCATCATTTCTCTGGTTATCAGTGTATTACAAAGGTAAAAAAACAATTCAGAACTTCAATAGGTTGGTTTACTAACATTATATCAGTTAATGAAATGATGGTATTTAAATATAAAATCTAAGTTAAAACTGTAAAACCAAAAACATTGCTACCGTATTTTTTACGGTAAAATTCCGGCAACCACAGCTGCTGTTTTTTTCACCGTAAACTTAACAGAATGTTTTTTTACAGTGAAGTAATGCGTCAAGTTTACAGTTGAATTCCTTAGAAAACACCACTACTAAATCACACTTTCTCAGCAAATTTTGTACATTTACAGGACCTGGCATTGATTAATGTGTTTCAGCGCAAGGTCTTCTTTACTGTGGTCCCTTCTGTGTTTGTGTGATCAGCGTGATTAGCAATAACCTCATTAATCAAAATAAACCCAAATGTGACTTTGTGAGTTGTTGGTAATTTGTAAGTTTGAACAGGCCCAAATAGAGCAAATGAAGCAAACAAAGCCATTATGTGGATTTTATTAGATATGCTAATGTAACATTTATTCAGGAGGTCAGCTAGTATGGTGGTAATGCTCTGCTGACTCTACAGCACTACATAAGTGAAGCACAGTTTTCATTTTTCCCTCTTGAGTAAAAAGGCTATTGATTTTGAAGAATGTTTTGCACGGCCCTCACACTAGATAAAAAAAAAGAGAGATGATGACCTCATTTAGCAGTGTAATGATAAAGTATTTCTGAGAGGTCCCTCAACAGGGTGGGAGAAGATCACAGCCAACTCCAGAACCAGCATACGGAAAGAAAATCTACCATCTAACTAATAACTATCTGGACAAATCTTGCATTCCACTTACTCAACAGCATCTTGACAATTTGCTTTTATAGCTATAAACATTAATAATGTTAACTATTAAATTACAGTGTTAACTACTGGCAAGAGTTTAGAAAGGCTTCATTAACTACAACTACTTAAATCAGTATGTATCTACTGCGCAGCATTAACCAACAGCTTGCACAGCCTTCAGGCACGTTATTGCTTTTTGAAGAAAGATTCTGAAGAACAGGAATGTATTTGAACTGAGTAAATTTTCATTTCATGCTGACTTGAAGCTAGGCAGTTTTTATATGAAACTTACCTATGGCCTGCACAATATATATAGATGAACTGTGCTCATTGTTTTGGACTGAGGTGGAGCAGAAGAAGCCGAAGAAGGTGGAACTGTTCTTAAAGATGTGTCTGGGAACCGACCAGCCCTTTTTATTATTCCAGGTGATCTCATTGCCTTCTAGAAGCAGTGGAGGCTGTTCTATCTGTATGAACAACAAACATTCAAATCAAACATCAACTAAAGTTTGAAAAAAAAAAAAACTGCAGGCAGATGATTAGTGACTAAAAGTAGACTTTAAGCATCCAAAAAATAGTTCTTTGTATCTCTGAAAATTAACTTGCACAATTTTTGTAACGATGTGTAAAGGTGAGCTAACATTAGTGAAATTTAAGTGAAAAAAGGCCCATTGTCGATGGTCAATACCATAGCAATGTATGAACAGAGTTGGGAAGGTTACTTTGGAAATGTCATAGGTTACAGATTACAAGTTACTCTATTTGAAATGTAATAAGCAGTGTAATTTTTCAATTACTTTATTAATGTAACATTACATTTGATTTCTTTTTGATTACTTTTTGAAATTTCTAAAATTTTGAAACATTTAAACCAGGCAGAGTTAACCTTACAGTAGCACTCAACACTGATTACTGTCAGACTTTCAAAATGTATCACTTGAATTAAGATTATGAGTAAGGGATAATATACATCTTTATTTTGGGAGCTGCTTGCCACAAAAGTAAATAATTAGACATGAAACCCTGATCTGAGTTGAAATATTTGAACGCAAAGCTTCCATGAAGAAATTAGCTGCCAGCAAGTAGCAAGTGGTCTGCAAGTCTGCAAATGGCAGAATTAAATAATTGCAGGGTTGCGCGGGGCACAAACTAACGCTGGGTTAATTGTAACACACGTGGTTTAAATATTTCCACACACACCAGCATAACCAAATTTACGGTATTTACTAGTTGCCATAGCAACACTACACTACTACAAAAAGTGCGCCAAAATTCAAAAGCCTTTTAAAGATATCGCTGAATATTTATTTTACCATAGTAAAAGTAAATTTCTGTTCAATCAGTAAATCAGGGCCGTCCCACATGGTTGTGATGTGTTCATTGCAAACCTCAAAAATTAGATTTTTTTTTAATTCTTAAAAAACGCCATTATTTTATTTGAAAAAGTTAATCATTTTATTTTATTGACAAAATATTTTAGTTTGTTGTGTATATTTTTTTCATTTGATCAGATAACATTTTAAGCTGCCATATGGTCATGTTACAACGTGCCCCTCACATGTTACAATGTACCCCACACGCGGGGTATGTTGTCACTTTTCACTTCCTTTCTTTTGAGGTAAATAACGAAAAACGTACACACTGTAATTATGCAACAAAGCCACATATTTGTACCAGACAAGTGTGAAATTAACGTGGATAAAATTTTTTTACTCTGAACCCCACGTAGATTTACACAGAAAAACTGAGAAATTCAAAAAGTGTTAGGTTGTGCCCCGCCCTCCCCTACACATAATATTGAAATGAGGTTTACATTTTTTTTTTATTAGCTAACCAAATGCAAAGCAAATGCACCAAGAAAAACAATTAAGCGTATAGCACCGACTTAAGTTGCCCAGATGAGTCTGTGTTATTAGTTTTTACGTTATCGGGGAATAACATACCTTGGAATGTCATGACTGATCAATCAGAATCAAGCATTTCACAGAGCCGAGTAATAATTTAATTTAAAGCACAACCACCACAAACTCAGACTCGACACCTCTTATTTACTTTGAGATCATTCTGAGGTTAAATACAGATTTGAAATCATAACAAGAAATAGTTCAATAGCTATGATACTGGTTTTGAAATCAAAAGTTTGCATAGTTATGACAGGAAACACTGGCATCTTGAAACACCTTGGAAAAAACTATTAATCTTAAAAAATAAAGTATATGCATAAACCCAAATAGGAAATAAAACAGTTATCGAATAAGCATGTGTCCTATTCTGTGTCTTAAACTCCTGAAACATTGGTGTCTCATTTTACAGCAGTCAGTGCAATTTATGAAAGAAGTCAATTAAAACTGTATGTGTGTGTGTGTGTGAAAAACATCTGATGTAACCCCCTTTGCAATCATTAACATTTTCAAAAGTAACTGTAAATTAAATACACACTTTTTCTGAGTAACTGTAACTAATTACAATTACATTTATTTTGTAATTAAATTACATAATTCCGTTACATGTAACTGGTTACTCCCCAACACTGTGTATGAAGCACAGCTCACATGGAAGTCACTTTCTAACCAAGCAGCTTTCTGTTGGTCACACGATGAATTCACATGATCAGCTTGAAAATGAGCAAACTCTGCATGGAAAAACATTTCACCCTAATGTGAAACTCCCAATCACGCAGATTCCTTTTGAAATTGCTATATTTTGCCCATGAACTGCTGCAGATCACAATTTGACTACATCTTTAGTCTGAGGCAAAAAAAACTACAGACTGAATGAGGCCAAACTCAAGTCTACATTAGGTCAGTCCATTCAATTCACACTTACTGCACCTCATTTGCTTTAGACTGAAAATTCTGTCATCGTCTTTCCACCCTCATGTCACTCAAAACTCCCCATGGTACAAAATGTCAAACCTGCTCCTTTCCATGCAATCAAATTCATAGTTACCATGGCTGTCAAATTCTTTTGCAATTAAATAAAACTTTTGAACTTTAAAAAAAACATATCTATTTGCAAGTTTGTTTGTTGTCAAGTCTTACCTCACCTCACAGGTGCATGATGGCCCTTTTTCTATGAGACCAGATGGTAACAGTCTGTATTATTAATTTATTTTTATTTTTTTTTCATAACTGCTTGTTCTTAGTAATTGTCCTTAGTTAGAATGAAGAGCATTACACACAAACTTCCTATCTGCCTGGGACAGGAAGGAAACAACGCTGTTACATAACTAAATATTATGTGAGAGTAGTTGTGAGAAATCGCACCGGTCTATGTGACAGCCAGAGGCCCAGTTAACAAAGATTTTTGGAAATCGGGCTAATACTTTTTAGCCAATGGAACAACAAAATGAACAAGTCAGCTCTCTATCATACATTTTTCATATCTGAAATCACTGACATTGGTTTGGCTGATATGTAGCGAGGGTGTATGGTTGATACTAACAAAACAATGGAAGTCAGCACAATGCTGAAATCAGTTATAGCACATTTAAAGATGTCTAAATAAATTTATTTTAACAAAGTATAAACAGACCGAGATCTCTCTGCCCCATTTCACCACTACACACTTTGCCCAGTGAACCCAGCCTATAAATGAAGAATACCTAAAGAACAACCAGTTCTAAAATTCTAAAAAGTTCCAAAAATTCTGGAGAAAATAAACATTTATTTAAATTACTGTTTTCATTTCCTTTGGCTTGGAAAGCTGTCACCTGAGTCAGCTAAGGGCTAAAGTTACACTGTGTATGCAGTACCTGTAATTATCCTGGGTTAAATCTCTAAAATAACATAAAAACAAACAAGTCCCCTAATCCATTTTGCAGAAACAGAGAGATCAGGTGAGCTGCTGTTGGAAGTATGCTGGAGGACCTACCATGAAGAGAGCAACTTTTAGGTCAGGATCTGAAACCAGGCAAGGCACTTCAATGTGAGTTTGAGAATCCGTAATGAAGATGGTCTCCATGTCGTTCTCATTTCTCCTGATGAATGGATGGTTTGGGTCTGTTGAAAGGAAAAGTGACATTAGTTCAGTTGTCTGTTTTTTGTCCCTTTGTTACCTTAAACCAAGTTATGTGTTACTAACATAATTTCAGTGAGTAATGGTCACATTCTAATACATATATTGCTTAAGGTCAGAATCATACATATACAACTATGCAAATGCAAGAAAGCAGTCTCAAGCAACATTCTGTTGATATACTTCTGTACTCAAGGATGCGATAGAGTTTCCTTCAAATGTCTGTGCAATTAAACATTCAAGTAGCTAGCTAAAACAGATTTTTACTCCACCATTATTGTATTTGACCTGAAATAGAAAAACGACAATAGAAGGAAACAGTTTATGCTAATGATTGCTATAGAGCCCCTTGCTGCAGTGCTGAGAATGCTGCAAGTGCCTGCAATGCGTTATGAATTACGGTCTGACACCATGCTGCGCTTGTGAAACTAGAGGTGTGTGCATTCACAGACTTGCACAGAGTACACGATAATACTTCAAATTATACTAAATCATGGCACTTTAGACTTGCCTCCCAGACCACTGTTCATGTTTGACTCCATGCACATTTTTCTAAATGATTTTCTGTGCCAGTCAACAGCATGATAAAACTTACGTATTTAACCTAGAATATTCCATTTCTAAAGCCGCCATTATTCTAACGAGTCTGATTTTTCCTCACGTAGCTAAAAGCAATCACTCCAAGCTGTCAGAGTCCAAACAAAAGGTTTCTATCTTGAGGTTTGTTTCTGCCCCGCGGTGGTCTGTATACACGGACATAATAGGAAAAATATACAACTCCTCACTGTTATGATGCGTCACCATAAATCATCTTCAGGAGGTGAAATGCTTTTTTGAGGGTGCCTTCCGAAGAGACTGGGAGGCACTCGAGGGCATGACATGTAGCTATAACGCTGACAGCGGGACCTATAAGCGGTTAACTGAAGCCACATGCAGCCGAGTGCCATTCTGCTTTACGCTCACTGCTAATTTATAGCTGTGATTTCAGCTGGCTCTGATCAACCCCCTGGTAAGATCTGTGGAAACCGTTTCGGCATCTTGTCAAGAGAAATCACCCGGCATTTCACACGAGTGAGTGAGTCAGTTGATGCTTTGATCAACTGGTCGAAAACCAATTGGTTACAAATACAGAGCTGGATTGTGTTACGAAGATAAATAATCCCCCTGTGAATTGTTAAAGAAAGACTTCAACCATAAATTCTCTCATTATTTACCAACACACGTCATTCCAGACCTGCATGTTTTTGTTGTTTTCGGTAGTAGAGAAAAATAAAAAATTAACTTTAATAATTTAAGCACCTTTAAAAGAAACTGTAACACTTTAGTTGCTTATTAGCATACATAGCATACTGTTTGTTTATAAAGCATGTATAATGTCTTTTACTGCATCACCATATTGTACATCCCTTTAATCGTACCCACACCTAAACTTAACAACGACCTTACTAACTAATAATAAGTTGCAAATTAGGAGTTTATTGAGGGAAAAGTCATAGTTAATAGTGAGAATTGGTTCCCAAACTAAAGTTAGACCAAATAAGCGTCTTAAAGCGATTTATATTAAAAACAACTTTAACAACACAAGCATTTAAAAAAAGCTAACCTAAAGACATAGTTTAAAGATAAGATTTAAAAGTATGAAGTGAAAATCAGTGTTGGGCATGTTACTTTAAAAAAGTAATTATTTATAGTTACTAGTTACTTCTCAAAAATAGTAATTGAGTTAGTAACTGATCATTATAAAAGTAACTACCAAGGGAAGTTACTAGAAAGTAGTTAGGAAGTAACTTAGGACTGGTGGTGCTTAAGATATTGTTTGTACTTCAGTGTTTCTATAAAAAAAAAGGAAAAAAAAAAACAACTCAAAGATAACAAACTACTATGAATTTTACTACTAATAACAAAATAAAATGCACTAAGGATTAATGAGCTGCTGGGTTCATGAATATTAATCAGGTTGTCTGCGTTCGCTCAAACTTATTTGCTGAAATTAAAACAGGGACGACAACAGCCAATGAGATTGCCGTTTGCGCATTAGTTCCGCCTACTACTGGAGAAACCGGCAGTTCTTAGAAGCTGAAGAATTCCAAAGGAACTCCGTTATTTTGACAGGAAAATGCAAAAAAGAATATCATTTACATGTAGCGCATCAATTTTGCATTGAACATCATGGTATATTTCGCTCCGTATCTTTCTTTGCATGTGTGTGAGACAAATCATTTATTTATAACACCCATCACTGGTGACAATGTCTGTCAAGCTCCAAAATGGCCAAAAAGGCCAAGTAAGATGCACTGTGCAAAAAATAAGTTGTTCTTCAATGATAATCATGGCAGAACCAATGCTGTTTTGGCATTGTTTTGCCCAGCTAATCCAAAACGAAACAAGCACCGTGCTCTTCCAGCTAATCCAGGTGTGCCGACAGACTTCACTGGATTGTTGGAACTGTACTCTATGTCCTGTTTTTGTCCTCACCATAACCTACTGCTTTTGTTGTTGAACTGTTCCTTTACTACAGGCTTCAGCGTTGTCTGCTGGAGTGTTTAGATTAAAAACGGGCAGTTAGTAGGCCTGGATTCAAAAAACCTTTCCCAGATAAACATACAAGTGACATGACTGAGTGTTGAATAAAAGGTTTTTGCTGAAAAGGCAAATTTATTTATGAATCCAGGCTTGACGGCCAAATGTAATATTAAACTTAAGTACATTAAACTATAGCTAAACTCTTATCCACATTACTGAGGGGATAATGTGCTCAAGCCATCAAACTCTTCCTTATAAATAATAAGGTGGACACTGGCAGGGTAACAGCGAATGTACTTTTTCTCTAGTGGTGATATCAGCAGATTTGGCATTATGTAAATTTATTTATTACACGCTTATCTTTAGTTTAT
Source organism: Cirrhinus mrigala (assembly GCA_036247105.1). NCBI lineage: Eukaryota > Metazoa > Chordata > Actinopteri > Cypriniformes > Cyprinidae > Cirrhinus > Cirrhinus mrigala. The sequence goes on from CM070020.1 coordinate 31,709,063, forward strand.
TCAGTGTAGAAGCTCTTTCCTAATCCCAGACAGTTTCAAGGTAAACCAAACATGTTTTAAGCTTGTTCATGTATAATCTTCTCTGATCTTCTGTAGCGGGGTGATGTTTTGAATGAGATGTTTATGATGTCTTTGTCTGTTACCCAAAGAAAACAGACACTTTAGACAAAGATAGCCTGGCCAAGCATTCTTTGAAGGGAGTCAAATAAAAATGGGATTTGTGATTTGGTTTGCCTCAGGAAAATGCCACAAAAGGGACCAGACACTGATATTCAACTAAACTGAACTACTTTCAAAGGTTAAGTATGTATTTACACAAATGATCTAAAGAGCAAGGAAGAATCGCAGTCCATTTGTCCAGAACGTTAACTGCAGGCCCATTCTAACAACAACATTTACGCACCATTTGAGTCTTCATAGCTTCCTATATTACTTACTTACATAATCTACATGACTTTAATGATTATGCTGTTCTCAGTGTAATGCATCTGGTGAAATGCAAGTGAAGTAATGTGATTTTAAAATAAAGTAAATCTGCCCTTACACTTCCACAACATTTCCTTAATGCTATCATACCATACAGTGCATACAGAAGTGATGTTACAATGTTTTGATCACACTGTCTTTATCAGCATTTCATTATGTTGACACTTATGTTGGTTCCATCAAGCTCAATAGTTCAACTCTTACGGGAATAAACAGTGATTCATTTTTTATACATTTTAAAAATATACATATGTGACCATGGACCACAAAACCAGTCATAAGGGTCAATTTTTTGAAATTGAGATTTATACATCATCCGAAAACTGAATAAATAAGCTTTACATTATTGCATGGTTTGTTGGGATAGGACAATATTTGGTCGAGATACAACTATTTGAAAATCTGGAATCTGAGGGTGCAAAAAAATCTAAATACTGAGAAAATCGCCTTTAAAGTTGTCCAAAGCAATGCATATTACTAATACAAAATTAATTTTTGATATATTTAAGGAAGGAAATTTACAAAATATCTTCATGGAACGTGATCTTTACTTAATATCCTAATGATCTGTCGCATAAAATAAAAACGAAAATTTTGACCCATACAATGTATTTCGGGTATATTACTACAAATATACCCGTGCTACTTAAGAATGGTTTTGTGGTCCAGGGTCACAAATATTATTCTTGAGACAAAGAAAAAAGCTTTAACTTCTGACTTCTGAGAATGTTATTAATTAGCCACTGACCTTCAACCCTACAACATTCAACATTTCTAATTTTGGTCACACATGTGCACATGTGCATCCCTGTATATACATCACAGCTTACCAAAACTGAATGATACAGCTAGAATTTATTTTAAATATATAATATGAAGACTAAGAAGCTTTAATTCTAGTAAGAAGTTAGTTTCTGTACAGCTCTCACCTCGCACAAAGACAAAAGTGCTGGCTGCCGTGGTCCCATCGATGATAGCTTTGATGTCCTGGTAGAAGCAGCGGTAGTATCCTGAGTCATTGGCCTGGGTGTTGGTCAGTATTAAGGTCTTGCAGTAGGGTTTCCCAGGCTCCCCTTGGCACTCCCTCACCCTGACTGCTCTGTGGCCTGGGGTGTCAGTGGGCGACTGCTGATCCTGGCGATCAGTAAACTCCACTTTAGTCAAAGACACTTCAGGCCAGCTCCAGTCCAGAATCCGCTGTCCCCTGGAGGAATGGGTCAGGTGGTCACATTAAAATCAGTGCCAATCCAAATGTTTCACCAAAACATTACACAACTACATGGTACCTGAGAACTTGAGGGTGTAAATTCTGAGTACAGAAAATGGTTTATACCCCAACGGTTCATCTTATAGACAAGACTGACTATTGCTGAGTAGATAAAGTTTGAGTCTCCTTTTCTAGGCCCCTCCTTCAGTGGAAATCTATGCAGATTTTTCATAAGTCTAAACATTTAGAAAAGTAACAGTACAACTCTCTTAATATGCCATTAAGGTTTGTACCACAAATGGAGCAGAATGCCTTGCACGCCATGATGGAATACTTAAGGTCAGAGGAGGGTGGTTGTTTAAATCCTCAGTTCTAGAGTTTGAGAAATAATAACTGTTTGCAAAAAAATTGTGTTGTCACTTGAAAAACGAGGCTTTTAGATGGTAATTGGAAAAGGCAATGACATTTAAACTGATGTTTTGCTCAATCAGATCATGAAATACAGTGATTTCTGAACGGCAGCCACAGGTTTGCGTAATCCTGTTCATCGATCACACTGTGCGGTGGCCCAAAAATATGCTTTCCTCTCAAAGGTATATGTTTGTTACTGATGAAAAACAATTTATTCTGGAAATTCTTGGCGAGAAATGTCTGCACATTTTGAAGGGATTAGAGCTAAATACGTTGGATCGCCTCCCTGCATGTTCATACCACATTTATTTCTAAACTTAACCATCCAATCGCTTCCAAATAAAACATTTTTCTTGTTTTTGTAATAGCCCACATGCTTATCCAATTATTCAATCAAAAATGACTGAATCTGTCTTGATTGTTTATTTAACTAGAAATTTTATCACATTTGACACCCACAAATAATTTAACCTAGATGCTTTAGGGTAGTCAGTGTTTAATGTCTCCATGGAATTTTTTAAATCAACATCAATATTTTTTAGAAATAATGTATATAAATGTAAAAAAAAAAAAATACATTTTAGGCTCTGTAAATGATCACAGTTTCTTTTAAATATGCCTTAACTAGCTTAAATAGCACTGTGGTGTGACAAATTAACTTTTAAAATTATAAAAAAAATAGCAAAGTTGTTTATGACAGAAAATGGTTAAGAAAGCCTTTAGTATATAAGGTCAAGTACCCATTAATAGATCATTGATTGTACCTGCATGTAATGGTCAATGTGTCCTTAGCGTTAATCACAAGCTGGTCTTTGGTGTTGTCAAGGGTGGGTGGACTCATAGAAAACCCAGTCACCAGACCTACAGGAAGAGAAGAGCATCATCATCATCATGAGAGAATTTACCATGAGTATATTCACAGCAGACTCTAAGACAGTGGTTCTCAAACTCCATGCAGTCCTGGGGTACCACTGCTCTGCACATTTTGTTTTTTCTTCAGCCAATTATGTCACAGAATAGAGACATAAAAAATGTGTTGAGAGCCACTGATCTAAGAAACTACCAAATTCCCTATCAAATGTTCTAGGCACTAATAATCACTCCTGACAGATCATTGGATGCCATTTCACTGTGTGGTTGAGGTAAGATCAAGTGTGTTGTTTGGGTTTTAAGTCCAATATAAATTACATTGCAGTTCCATTTAAGGTTTACACAATTTCATATGGCATGAGCTCAGTGACAACTCAGTGAGTTCAAGGGAAACATTAACAATATTTTGCAGGCAAAGAGGGTCTACTGTCAGTAGTGAAGAAGCACAGCACACACAGAAATCACTTTCAAACCAGGCGGCTTGCAAGAATTCACATGACCAACTTGAAAGCGGTGAAAAGTATTGAAATGACTAGTTTTTACCAAAATAAAATCACCAAACACAACAGTAAACGTGACCACACTTTCAGGCAGTATTACTTACAGTAAATAGTAATTAAAATGAGAATTTTATATAATTTTGCAATATTTATTTTGCTTTGTTTTTGTCACTTATTTTCTCATCTAAATGTTTTTGAGGAGGCACCTCCCTTGCCCCCCTGGACAAAATGCACCTTGTATCATCAGTTACATGGGACTTTCACATCATTAGGTGTTTCATTGGATTACCCAGACAACCATCAACAGATGTGCTTCATTGTTTATTACAGGACTTTTTAACTATTGGTTCCTTGAGCACATTAAAAGGCCCTTAATCTGGTTTGCGTTACGCTGACAGTGGGGCGGAAAGGTCAAAAGGTCATTGCGCACACGTTAATTGGTCTATGAGTGCTGATGGTATAAATGTCTCCTGTTGCTCTCAGAGGAGACGGGTGTATGAACATGCCGAGAGGAGTTATCAGAAACAGCTGGATCTAATTAACACCAAATGATGACAAGAAGATACAGTGAGCATCAAAATGAGCCTCCAAATCACTTCACAAATCACATCAACAAATGTTACTTTATATGACAAGTTTATAAAATGAAAATACAGTGGAAATGAGTATACAGTATCCTGTCAGAGAAAAGTACAACCATTTATGCAACTGAATGTAACTGTCACAAAAAAAATCTGATTTTTTGCTCCCATGTGACACAGAACAGAATTTGTGGTATACATGTAAACAAAAAAATCTGCACAAGATGAGATTTTTTCGCATCCGATCTGGGCCACTTCCAAATGCGGATTTTAATCAGATACATATCTGACATCTTGACATCTGACCTACGTCTAAACACACATATCCGATTTCTCTCAGAACTCCCAATGCGAGGGCGGCACGTTTGCCCACAAAGATAAGTGTTTTAATGCCGGCGTGCTGTATGCACTCACATTTTATTATGATCGAAACTTTATATAGGTAAGAAACTGCAAATTCAGGAGCTGGTTTTCAACCCCTCCCCCTGCCCCAGCCTCGCTACTAAAAGCAACATTATATTTCTCAGCAATGAGGTGATAAATTAGCAGTTTTTGTAATTAAACCCACAAGCTTCACTTGTTCAGAAGCTTCACACTCATTCTCTCTCTCTCTCTCTCTCTCTCTCTAATTTATTTGAGTTTATTTAAATAAATATTATCTTGGCGCTACCTCTAACGAGCTGTAGATAAAATAACAAATGAAAATGACCGTTATTTTCCGGTCCTTATCCGTTAATTCAGATTTTGTTACACTCAATGTCAATTATATAAATAATTTTAATAGCATGGCCATTTAAAACCCGAGGGTCTACTATGTGCATAGCAAAGCGATCACTGACAATCATTATGAGCGTGAATTATTGTAAACACAGATATCAGATACCAGTCAACAGGTGGGCCAAAAATCGGATATGGTCAAAAGATTGGAGACTTGCAGAGTAAATGTAGCCTAATTTATTTCCCTAATGTGATTTATTACTGAATAAGTAGGAAATTTTTAAATTACTGACAAGGTTTTAGAAAGGCTGAATTACCACGGTTCCCTAAAACAATACTGTAACAAGACATTGCTATGTGACATTGTGTAATAACTAATTTCTTTATCTGTTTGTGCATGTTGCTTAAATCTGTCTACATAATAAATAGAGGCCATTTTTTAGTTAAATAATCTAAATTAATCAAATATACTGATGGTCTGAAAATAAGCTAAAGCATCCCACAAAAAGCTTTATTAATCATAACCTCCTTATCTACAGCTAAGCCTCTGAGGAATTCAGAGAATGTTGCCTTTGACATTTTTGTAAAGTACCTTTAAATTACAATTTTCTTTGATACGTTTATGGTTTATATATATATATATATATATATATACACAAAGTTCTGTCATGAAACTCTAGATGGCGCAGTCCGATCTAACTCAATCTGACATAATGACACCGTCACATGGCACAGCTCATTGGTTCTTTTTGTATCAGCAGCCAATGAGCTCGCTGCTCAACATTCAAATACTCGGCTAGTGCTAGCGCACTTCAGAAACCCTCCACCTTCCCCAGCTCCACCTGTATAGATCTGCTAAGGGGTGATTCATCTATATGTTATATATTGGGCTCATTTCATATATATATTTGTGGAGCAACAGTATTTCTTACATGCTTACAGCAGCATGTTGTGGATGTATTGACAGTAAACAAGATATTATAGAAATGTATTATTTCTATACATTGAAGCACAGTTCAAGTGGCAGCGCAAAATGCTTTTCAATGCCTGTCTTTGTGACTCCATATAAGCACTATAAGCACACGTCAATCACAAGGAATATTTCTGGACCAGTGCATTTCATGTGCACAATCCATCTGTTTCAGACGCATCCGGCCTCAAAAGCCCACAATAGAATTTTGTAAATATTTCATGGCGAGTCAATGACCTGTTTACAGTTGAACATGAACATCCTGGTGGTTTTTTTACTGCAGTATTTTCAGCTCTGAGGACGTATTGTTGAATATTACCAGTCTATGGATAAATGTCAAATATGAGGGCTCAGATTTGTTTATTATTGTTTTTTTCTAGAAACCTGTGCATATATGAGTTTGAGTGCAATATAATCTAGCTGATTCCCAGGCCAACAGCTGAAAGGTAAAAAAAACTAACCATGGATTATTTTGCGAGCTTTAATAAAGCGATTTTTGTTCTGCAGAATTTGACCAGTGGTTGAGCCAATGATTTAGAGCCAATGTAATTAAACTTTACAGTCCCGACCAATAAAATTGTCAGGATTTTTTTTCCTCAAATTTTAACAATTATGTTCCTCACAACATTGAGGCTCTTTCTAGAAAAGCCATGGCTGCAATCACTGACCCAATCAACTTTTCACCTTTTTTACGCTTAGTCCTCAGATAACGATTAAAGGCTCTGCATCAAGCTCTGCCTAGGTTGTCAGTACATTTTTAAAATTTACACATTTCTAACAACAACTGGCCAATTTTTCATCCAAAAAGCACAAATCATGCGAGCCTGTTTAGCAGGAGCATCTGTAACCTTAACAGCACAATTGGTGTTTTAAATCAGCAAACAAGTATATTGTAAGTCATGATCATAAAACCAAGATAGTTGGATCACCAGGAACTCCAACATCTGCCATGACAGCTCAATTCCCTGACTTGAATATTATCAAACAACTGTGGATTTTTTAAAAGAAGAGTGAGAAGTCAATTCCCTTCTTTAGCGTCTCTGAAGTGGCAGATGTTCTGACAGACGACATTCCACAGAAGACTATTTAAAAGTTGTATGAATCTATTCTACAAAGTTTGGAAGATGACGTCACACATCACCGTTTTTGTGTCCAAACGCTCCCTCAGATCCCAAAGCAAACAACAAACAGTGCAAAAATACACTCACAGTTTGCCATACAGCATTCATGAAAAAACATGATTCTAATGTTTATCTCCAAACTGAAATCTCAGTTGACCAGACAGTAATTAATCTTTTCTGAAACATTAAAAACTTGGAGTCCAGGATGCCACAAGACACTGTTGCATACACTGTGAGGTTTTTTTTTTTTTAAAAACTTAGTTTAATTTAAAGGTGTGATTTATAGCATAGGCATATTTAGCAGCTAAATTAAGCACTACAGAAAGTATAACTTACAGTCTGAGACAGACTTCTGATGAATAATTCAAACAGAGATTTACAGTAAAGCCGAGGAAGGAAGACAATTTTGCTAACAGAAACTGCAAAAAAGGGAAATTAGAAAGAGATACAAACATAATGTCCTTTGTTATTTTTGTGGTTTCTGCATGATATCTTTATGGCATCATATCACAAATATAATGATAAAGTCCAAATGTATTCATTTGAATGCATTTTTTGTTACAATGCGTATGGACCAAGGTGTCTATATCATGTTTCCTGGCATGCAGCTATTAAACCTCACTGATGCAAAATCAAAGCCAAATGATGCAGAAAACATAAGCATTTTGCTAAACATGTCAAGTTCTGTCTTACTTGTGGTTTAAATATGATCTATCGCCACATGGCTTGCTCACTTTGAACTAGAAAGATTGAGTTGCCTACATGCTGACTTGAAAAGATTTATGACAAACATTACGCAGCTCACAGTGCGAGCGGTCACTTCTCATCCACAGCGTTTCTCAGTTACTCTCCCCAGATGTGATGATGACGCGAAAAAAAAAAGAGCAGTACTGTGCTCAATGGACCTGGGTTTAACTCTCCACTGCACACAGCAAAAACATTCGTAAGGATGTTTGACTTATGCAAGCATATTTTCTGCCAAAACACAGACACAGCCCATAGACACAGCTGGACGGCACCAAGGAATGAGCCGAATCAAAGACACTTGGAAGGTATCTGATAGCAGATTTACATGGGGCTTAGAGATATTAGGGCAGCATTTTGAAATCATCCAGCGTAAACTGAAGATTCAATGCTAAATTGGCATGATACGGTGATGGAGGTTCTGTGTGCCAGATCTTTTCCATATGGATATACATTTCTTTCACAAGGATGCTGTGTGTAGCAGTCGTCTGGGGCGCTGACTGTTAACCTGTCAGCGTGATATATGACTAGAGTAATACATAAGCAGTTAGCAGGGGTTAACCCCTAGGCAGAGACAGATGAGGACACATACTGTATCGCATGTTTGTAATTCAAAGCACACTGCAATAGATACTGGATGTGTGCAGTGTTTGGATACCTCCTTACTGTTCTTTTTTTTGGTGTTGGGTATAAAACACAACTGGAGGCTAAGTAAATTCCTGTATTAAAATTGCACCACATTCTTCAAAGTGGCCTGATCATGTCAACAAAGATGGAATTTTGGACCACAGAAGTCAGAGTGTGATAGTTCAGTGCTAGTGGAATGTGAGCATAGTATGAGTTATGATATTCCCTGAGCTATTAGGAATGATTGGGATGGGCAGGGTGGTCAACAGGGTAGTTATACAACAACTGACTACTTAATCAATGCAGTAGACCATGTATTTTTTAAATTTAATTAATTGTTTATTAACTGAAAAACATTTTAAAACTATAGAACTTCCAGGTTAAAAACAGTTTAAAATGTATAAACTTCCAGCCTGAACAAGTTATTTTTTGAGCCAACCAACTAAACCACTTTAAACCAGGTTATGTTGTTTATTCATATTCAGCAGGGTAACTGGCAACAGAGGCTCAATGCAAAAATGTGCCAGTGGCAAAATTTCTCCAAACTATTTTGTTGCTTCTTTCACATTTTGCGACACTTTCAGTGTTTAGTGAGTGGAGCAAAAAACACATTCAGTGTATCCAAAACAGATGAACATGAACCTGGCAAAGTTTTATTACATTGTTTTTGTACGTATTGGTGGAGCTAAAGAGTTAATCCTCTATTGTGTTTGAAATTAGCGTACCACCTAAACAACGTTAACAAAAGCATGAGATCATAATATAGCATTGTACTAGGAACTGTGCAAAAATAAGTTTTTATTAATCAATAATCTGCCCCGTGACCATATTTTGTATGAAAAGGAATACAAGTTGTTAGTGTTTTATTGTTTTTCTAGTGAGACTCTGTTGTAATTGCACAGGGATTCCTTAAAGAAGAAGTCCACTTCCAGAACAGCAATTTACAGATAATGTACTCACCCCCTTGTCATCCAAAATGTTCATGTCTTTCTTACTTCAGTCATAAAGAAATTGTGTTTTTTGAGGAAAACATTTCAGGATTTTTCTCCATATAATGGGCTACTATGGTGCCCCGAGTTTGAACTTCCAAAATGCAGTTTAAATGCAGCTTCAAACGATCCCAAATGCGGTTGTAAACAATCCCAGCTGAGGAAGAAGGGTCTTATCTAGCGATGCGATCGGTTATTTTCATAAAAAATAATACAATTTATATACTTTTTAATCCCAAACACTCGTCTTGTCTTGCTCTTCTCGACCTCTGTTTTGTTCCAGTTCATGACAGTTAGGGTGTGTAGAAAAACTCCTATCTCATGTTCTCCTCAACTTCAAAATCGTCCTATATCACTGTTTTACCGTTTTTGTTAAGGGTGTTTGATCTTGTTTGCATGTTCACTTTGCAAAGACTGGGTCGGTACTTCTGCAGCGATGTAGGATGATTTTGAAATGATTTTGGGGGAGATGAAGTTGAGGGAGAAAATATGATCTGAGTTTTTCGACCCTAACTGTCTTGAGGCAGAATACACAGAGTTAAGGGAGAGAAAAACAAAACGAGCGTTTGAGATTAAAAAGTATTTAAATTGTATTATTTTTATGAAAATAACCGATCGTTACACTAGATAAGACCCTTCTTCCTCGACTGGGATCGTTTACAACCACATTTGGGATCGTTTGAAGCCAAATTTAAACTACATTTTGGAAGATCAAACTCAGGGCACCATATCAGTCCATTACATGGAGAAAAATCCTGAAATGTTTTCCTCAAAAAACACAATTTCTTTATGACTAAAGAAAGACATGAACATCTTGGATGACAAGGGGGTGAGTACATTGCAAACTGTTGTTCTGGAAGTGGACTTCTCCTCTAAAGCTGACCAGTTAGTCATTTCAATGACTGTTTAAAAAAAAAAAAAAAAGAGGTAGTTTTGCACATCCATGAAAGTGAGTTTCAGATGAAGTACTATAGCAATACAGCAGGTTGCAGATTAACTGGATGCAAAATTCAAAAGTAAAACAAAAATAATTCCAGAAATTACACTAATAGTGCTGTTACATCTGGGTAGATCTGAGCATAGCAATTCTAAGGGGTCACACGCTAGGTTTTGTTTTTCTCTCTCCGTGCTGTCAACTGAAAATCACAATTTTACTCTAGTTACAGATCTGTGGTTTGCAGAATATTCTGTTTCCTGAGTAAAGCGAGACCTTGGTGCATCCATTGGTGACAGTTAAGCAACTCTGAATGTGAGCTGCTGAGTATTTTGGGAAGCAGTATGCCTGTGGAAAACAGATAAATCGTGCACTCAGGAGCAAAGAGCAGTAATTTTGGCACTTTGGAGCATGCATGCTGGATTGTTATTCACTTTGGGACATATAACTGAGAAATTAAGCCTTCAAAGGTAGTCATGTGGCAAAAGTCTTTTCCCTTTTGCTCTGAGGACGGAAACATGGAGCCTTTGATAGGCAAATGCATTTTTTTGTCTTATCCAGTAAATTTCCTGTTTTCCTGCTTGGCTTTTCATTTCACAATTTCCTTTAGTGAAACATAACAGTGAAATGTTAAATTTGTTGTTCTATCTATCTATCTATCTATCTATCTATCTATCTATCATTCTATCATTCTGTCTATTGTCAACAGGGTCAGATCACATCATCCCAGTCAGACAGTGGGGCAGAGGGCCTGAAATAGCCGTATGTCCGGCCTACAACTGGAGGGCAGCTAGGCCACGGAACAGACCTCCTCCCTGGACTGAGGAGTCAGCATCCCACTGCTCCCCGTGGAGGACGGCGGTCAAGCCCCGGGAGGGGATGTGCATGCACATTAAAACATGAGTGAAGGAGAAAAAGCTGGACGCAGTTCCTCTGTCCTCTAGAGCCAAGGCCAGGGACAGGCTTTGATTCCGCTGTCACCCGTCGGGAGAGGATGAGATCCAAAAATGCGACTGTATGTCCTTTCATGCATGTCTATCTGCCTACTTGTGGCCTTCCTATTTCCTGGCTGGGATTTGGGGTGAGGTCAGGATGTTGTGGGAGGGGAGACATCTGTGTGGGTTTCCTACATGTCGCTTTCTCATCCCTTACTAGTATTTCCTGTACCTGTGGAGGCTGCCAACAGGACGCTGTCTTCTTTCCACTGCATCGTCTTGTTGTCTGTCATCACTGTCATTCAGAAATGATTTTCCCCATTTAGCTCTACGGGAAGAGCTGTTTCAACCAATATTGACACAGTAGGAGTCCTTGGTATGAATCAAAGCTCAGTTGAAAGTACAATCAAATTAGCCAAGATGTCATTAGCTAATTGCAGATATTATAAATCTGCTGATGCAATGATGCAGACACAGAAATGGGTATCATGAGATTAAGCATGCGAATATGGAAACGCCGGCGGTCCTCTTTCCCACGAACCCTCACTGACCTCCAATGGCAGACCATGCCATAACGCTGACCAGAGAAACCTAACACTTGTTACACCTCATAGCGCGCCATGAAATATTGCCATAGGCCATGGAGCTCACACCAATTATGATGATTCTGTGCTTAAACCAATAAGCTTCATATTCTCCTCCACTGAGGCCCCTCAAGAAGGGTCTCAATTTAAAGTGAAAACACAGTAGATAACCTGATGACAAGCCCTTTAAACACAAACCAAGAAACAGACTGAAAGTCTATCAGCGAATTCTGCTTGTATAGTAAGTGATATAACAGAAGCGATTGCATGAAAATAATCTCTGCAGCTCCTAAGCCCGAAAAAATCTATTTCTAAATAATAGTAAAAGTGAGGCTTTATTTTTTAATTTCACTGCTTCCATAGCTAGAAAGATCAGAATATTGAGAAAACACTGAAATTTCAAACCCCAACCTGCATATATAGTAAGACAATTAGCAATTAGCACAGCTAATGTGAAACACATTGCTAAAAGTCTTGACATAAAAACAATTGAGTCGAGTTTTGAAATATGTTTTTACGATTACACCTTTAAAGAGTTCTGCAGTCATATTTTATATTATGAACTCCCTGGAGAGCTGACAGTGAAATATTTGTTTGGCCAACACATGTGGTTTAATCAGTGGAATCTCTAGACAGCAATTTTCATTATAAGAAACACTACAGATGCTGCCCTGAAGTCAGTGTTGCGGCCAACAAATGTCTCATTCAGTTCCAGAACAAATCTGTATGTGACACATACATCCTAATGCAAATGACAAATCTTCAAATGTAGCTGATTGATAATAGGCTATATCAGTTGTGCTCTTGAAGTCAACAAAATGGAAAACGCAGGTTACATGGAAAGCTATGCTGCTTAAAAGGATTTTAGCAGCTCGCATTTTAGCACAGACACAGCACTTGTTATGACAAAGCAGTCAAACACAGGGTCACCAAGCTGCCATATGGTTTTCATTTATGCAGTGTTTTAATGCAGACATCTATAAGTGGGGCTCTTATAGCTGTAGATTCTAAGAATTTAGAGGAAGCTCATCCTTCTGCCAAAGTCCTCACCCGAGGTGCTGCTATTTGATGTGTAACCAGCCAACACACTGGAGGAATGAGTTTTCCAACCTTTCCGATCTCACTATATGACACCTGCACTCACTGAGGCTCTTGATCTCTTTATTGGGGAATTCACAGCAAAGTGAGCTTCTCTTTCTACCACCACCATGAAACACAGATTTTTGAGACCTGTGCAGAGAATAGCAAGATTTTGTTGTCTTAAACAGCTCACTATTATGATTGGCTGTCACCTTACCCCCTGACTGAGGGTCTGGTTTCAGAGGTGTTCTGTTGGAATAAAACTGTGTACATAAGAAATACCACAGCAAAAAAGAATAAGAATAAGAATAATATGCAGGATATCAATAACCAGGAAATGCCATTAAGTTTTTAAGTCAAAATAAAAACAAGAACTGGTATCTGCAAGAAGGTACAAAAGAAAGTAAGCAATCATTGCTCAATCATCATTTCAATATAATAGTTAGGTTTTTTTTAAAGTTCCTTTAAAGCTGTCTTTTACCAACACTGCCGCCTGTGTAGCATTAAACTGGAATTGGAACTGGATCTCATCAAGACCAATTAACAACATCCATTGAACAGGCAAGAATAAAGACAAGGCTCCCTCTAGTGATATATATCATACACATTTTGACAAAGAACAATGTAATCAAACTGCAGACAATGCAGTGATTGTCCATGTGAATAAGAGAAGCAATGCATTCAAACTGTAATTAATTAGTCTATGCATAGGCTAATTAATGATCACTTATGGTCAATTCAGAAAGAAAGAATGTGATAAAGGAACGAAAATATCAACCATAAAAGAATCATATTTGATTGACAGAACTGAATGAATCAATGCATGATTTCTGTAAATTACTGTGTAAATTTGTTTTTGCGTGATTTGCTTATAATTGGCATTATTACGACTTTTGTACAAAATGAATCTAAGGATAATGATGAACAATAATCAGGAAAGAGATAAACAGACGAAAACTTTGGCAGGAGTAATACATAACTGAACCAATATTTTACAGCGTTAACAGGAAGCGACTAGACAAACTTTCAGACAGTTTACATTTATTCGAATGCGACAAAATTGAAATGGTCACTTTACAACGAACTTTTCGCGCGCTATAAGTTTTGACAGCTTCGGTAATCACAATGTAAACGTTCTACTTTCCCTGCGTTTTTATAAACGCGAGCGTTCTAAATTTTCCGCGTTCTGTTAAAACGGCAGATTTAGAAGTGCTCGAAGTGTTTACGAAAATGCGTTCTCACCTGAGAAGAAGGGAATCCCAATCCAAATCCGACAGAAAAACGTAAAATCTCTCTTCATTTCCAGGTTTCCAGTCCTCCGGGGTTTTAGATATTCTAGCAAACCCGCGTGTTTTCTGATTTAATTTAATAAAGCGAGCAGAAGCACCTCAGATTCAGGTGAAACCCAAAGCAGCGTCTCTGAAAGAGGATGCGCCACAGGACGACGGGAATAAAACGCTCTTTTTCCTGTTGAAATGAGAATCCTGAAGTTCTGAATGGATTTACAATCATTTCCTTTTCCTCTGACTCACTCATCTGCCGCTTTTCGTTCATAAACGCCCGTGTCCTTCTCAGTGATAATACTATTACTCCCCCAGTCTGAAGTGTCACGTAAAGTGTCTGGCCCCTGTGCTTTAAAGTTTAAACTGACAATGCATTTGCACACAGCACATATATCCTTTCTAAGGACCAGCAGTTAATTTGTGTCCACTGTAGTGGACATATGTTTTGTGTTAATATTACTGACAGTGTAAATGCCACGGTCTTAAGTCTTAAAATCCAGGAATTTTTGTGGCACCAATTGACTGAGGATGTCTAAATATACAGTAAAATGGTTGGTCTCGTGAGTATATTTGCAGTGATCTGTATAGGTAACATCTCAAATGTTACGTCCAGATGTGATATTAAGTCTCTTGTCAGACATCCAGACCATGACTAGATGATAAAACAACAGGGCTTTACATCCTTTCTGACTATTTTAAACATACTTATATCATTATTATATCACTTATATCATTAAACATACTTATATCATACTTATATCAAGTTTTCAAACATAATCCATGAGATCATTACACAGTGTCATTATGCGTCGCCTGGACTGTTTTAAATAATGTTTTTAAAATGAACAGCATTTTCAAAATGTAAGGCACCATCTGAAACAATAACTAAATGAAGCAGCAGGCGACTGGTAAAACTTAACCAATGACTGGCAGCAATCAGACCTACAGCATAGACTAAAATTCCAGCAAGTGAGAAATGCTATCAGTACTTTTGTGTGCATATGGCAAGCCATTTTAACATATAATCCTTAAAATGTACTATTTTTATGCTACTAGCACTTATTTTTAGTTACTAGTATGTATTCCATTAGATAATAGTACTTATTCATTTGCTACTAGTGCTTATTCTTTAGGTACTAGAACTTTTTAAAGATACTGGTACTAATTAATTACGAAAAATTTGAACTAGTACTTTTTTTTTTTAGTTACTAGTAACTTGTTAGACCAAAGATATCCTGTGCTTAATAGGTACTAGTACTTTTTAAATTTACATTTCTACTCAGCATGCTAATAATACACTGAATATTAGCTTATTTTGACATGCCTTGCATTCTCAGATGCAGATTCATATTCATTATTTTGTATTTTAAGGAATTATAAAAACTCTTCACAAAAGCACATCTCCTGTGGTGGCTCTCCTGGGTATTGTGGTTGTTTGGCTGGGTGTGCATGAACTGGTTTCTGGATCTACTTACCTGCCAATAATCAAATGGGTCAAGTACAAACAAACATCTTTTCTTGTGTTTTCATGCTTGCTAAGTAGCAAGATAAGCTAGCATACAAAGCCAGTTACTTACCAACAGTCAATTTCATTTAATATGTTAAATATTATACCATGTGGACACTGAGTGGGCAATTGAAAGGTATTTATGTTTATGTAATAATTATTTGTAATGAAGATATACAAATACATTCCTTATGAGGTTGAAGATATCTCCAAATGAACAGGTATTAGTTATTCTGTTTTTGATACTGTCTTTTAATTTCTGACTATTAATTATTGCAGTAGTGACTACTATCTTTTTAAATATTAACAGTAAGTAATTATTATATTCTAGTACGTATTTATTAAAAACTGTTATTTTTCATTGAATACCAGTACCTGTTTAATAAATAGTAGTGATCCATTCAATTACTTGTACTTATTTATTAAACAATGGTGTCTTTTGTAATTGTTACTAGTAACAATTCTTATCTTACTAGTCACAAATGTTTTTTACTTGTCTTATGTATTGACTAGTCAGAATGGCCACTATGGGGTTCAATTAAAAATCTTTATAATAATAATAATAGTAATAATCTTACTAGTAACATTTGGAATAATACTAGTATCTAATAAATGTGTATAAGCATCGGCTGGATAAGTACTAGTAGTAAATAAGTCAATTTTAAGTTAATAAGTAGTTAATAATTCTAGTATCTATTTAATAGATACGATTTCTAATAAATAAGTACTAAGAAGGAAAGGAAAGGACGTGTGGCCAAGTATGGTGACCCATACTTTGTGCTCTGCATTTAACCCACCCAAGTGCACACACACAGTAGTGAACACACACCCAGAGCAGCCATACTGCAGTGGCGCTATTAGATATTATTCAAAAAAATAAATACTAGTAATATGAAAGCAGGTACTAGTACATTGTAAGGACTAAATATTAAAACAGCTTGCCATAGTGTGCATGCGTGTTTTCCCAGGCATGCTTCATGTTTGATTTGGCTCTTGAAGCGTTCATTAGTGTGAATGTTATAAAGGGGTGGGGGATTTTCAAGTCATAATGTTACCTGGCACGTGTACAAACACTACGCCACTTGCTAATGAACTGACTGAGTTTTTAACAGCCTTAAAATAAATAATCAAATGAAAGCATTCTTGACTGGCAGCTGCTTGTCTGGATTATCTTAATCGGTCGGGCCTAATGCTAACAATTATACATAAATGAAAAAAGTTGCATGATAACTATTGTATTCCATTACCGCAAGTAATCCCTTCAACAGAATACTCAACCCCTGCATCACTCCAGAGGGACTGTTCTCGCAGTTTAAGTGTTGTAAAATGCTTTGCCTGGGAAAATATGCTAAATAGCAAATAAATAAGACTTGATTTCTCTTTGAATGCAGATTGTGTACTGGAACAGGTTGCAATTAGTAGTTATGACTCATTGCTTTTAACAGCGGTTGTTAGCTGAAGGGTTGCAGTCCAAAAATAGACAGCAGGTCTGTTATAATTGTCTCTCTGGCAGCAGGGCATCATGATATCAACATGCTTGTCAAAGTGTTTTAAAAGTCTGTGTCCAATCAAACTCAACAGTGTTTTGCCATGAATCCATCTGTCAGTTAGTAGAAGCTAGACAAATTAGACAAATGCTAATATGTTGAACAGACTGCTTGAAAATAATGATCCAGACTACAAAAAATATGGGGTTTGGTATAGTGTTGGATTGTCACTTGATGTCCAGTGGAAACAGCAAAACCAGTTAAGAACCACTGATTCTATCTATCTTTGTTTTACCCTCTGACTGTAATAAATAAACAAACATACAGTACATAATAATAACAGTATCAGTGCAAAAACTAAAAGCCTCAAAGTTTTTGTTGTATACTAGTAGTAGTTTGTACATATTAAACTACCAAACAGAGCTATACAAAGTACTGACATTTTTTATTTATTTATTTATTTATTTTTATTATTATTATTATTATTATTGTTATTATTATTATTATTATTATTATTATTGACCTTTTCCGG
Organism: Cirrhinus mrigala; assembly: GCA_036247105.1. NCBI lineage: Eukaryota > Metazoa > Chordata > Actinopteri > Cypriniformes > Cyprinidae > Cirrhinus > Cirrhinus mrigala. Next base: position 31,726,628 of record CM070020.1, read on the forward strand.
TACGCAGCATGAAAGGCGCAGCATTTCCTCTTGCCGGTTCTCTAGAGTCCAGCTCAAGGACTAGACCTTGAAGTGCCATGATTTCTTCTTCCACATCCTGGGGTCAGGAAACACATTACTCCGCTCTCCCGCTCATCAGAAGGAAATGAGACCGTGTCACTCACCACCAGGAATTAACAGCACTGCCAAGAACAAGATACAACAAAATGAATGGCTTGCATACATTTGCAAACATTACAACAGTTATGAGCTCTGTGCTGAGACGTAGTGTTTTGCAAAATGAGTCGGATGAACTGCAGCGCTTCGTTTGTGACTAATCAATGAACTTTCTATCAATGCCAAATGCTTTCCTTGCACTTTTCCACTTTTGTGAGACACCATTTGTGGACCAATGAAAATTAAACTTTCAGTAACCCATGATAATGTTGTGAAGTGAAAGGCTGTATTTGAACCTTTAGTAACCTTTAGCCATTAGTATGTTAAATTTCATGTTAAATCTTGCAACGTTTATCTAACTTGCTCTTTTTTATACACTCTGATACGTTCAGCATGTAGATGAAAACGTTAGCACAAACACGTCCAACTTTAGAAATGAAGGCAACGAGGCCTGAAGCGGCAGCCCTGTGTCAAACACGCTGGACAAAGTCAGAAGACTGGAATGTTAATAGGCTGTTTAAATCATGCCTGTTCTGCGTGTTTAAAGGCAACCTGACCCTGTGGAGGAGGGCTGAGCATTGACTCTTATTTCCAACAGCCAAACCACCCCCAAACCCCACTCCCAAGGCGGCAGTAATGTAGTTTGAGGGCACTCGGACTCTTATTCTGTTTGTGTGACCCCTTGCAGGAGGCAGGAGGAAAAAGGATGTTGATGCACTTGCCTGCTCCGACAGATAATGGCAGCCCCATCCTTGCTGTTTTCTGCATCCGGGATGCCACCCCTGGTGCTCTCCCCCACTGGATAGTCAGACTTTATAACTAACTGTGTTTTGTTTACCCTTTCAATTTAAATATGATGTGTAATTGAGCAGATATTGCATTGTGGTGTACACATTTTTATATGCTGTGTAAGTCATTCATCAAAAAATAAAATATCAAAATTACCGTGTCTATATAATAGAACAGGCTACTTGTTTTTGTCCATTCGTGAGGGAGGAAGAGCCAGACATAAATCAAAACGAAACACCTTCATGCCCTGTCACTGAGTCTTGACACAATGATGGACAGAACGAACTAACCCATGCTCACATTTATTGACAGAGAAAACAAACACTGACTACTGATGTATCAGGAATTAGAAGCATGCTCAGTTTTTCAATGAAGAAAGTGAAAACCCACTGAAATGAACAAAGTATTTTAATTAATTTCCAATTAATATCTATAATTACTTTACATATTTATAAACGCAATGATGAAAAGAATATTGTCAAAAAATGTTGTCATTTTTTCAGAATCACTTTTAAAACCTGTACAGTTTTAAATCATACATTTACATTTACTTTGGTATTTGTAATTAACTAATAAAAAAAAAAAAAAAAAAGAAAAAAGGAAACTGTAGCCTCTTTATATTCCGTAAATATAAAATAAAGATTCCATAGAACTTGATTCTACAAAAGATTCTGTAATTAAAATACAACAAAATTTAGCTAAGAGTGACATGTCATTGTCGTTACTGTCATTAATTAATGTCAATTATTATTGTAAAATCAGATCTCTGCGATCAACAGACATCCATTACAAAAATCATTTTTTTGTGTGGTCCTTTTTCTGTTTGACAAAAAAATAAACAAAATAAATCCACCTTATTATGATTGATTAGCATTACGAGAGATGCACGAGATCAGTGACTCATAATAACCCGCAGACTTTTGAACAAAGTTCAAGTTACTAAAGTGTCCACAGGCTTTATTTTACATCTCTGACGGACACTCAAAGGGGAAGTGGAGGATGCGGATGGCTTGGGCTTTCTGACCGCGTTCACTGAGGCACGTGCTAAAAAAGGGGAATGCTTTTCCTCTCGGCCCACTGGAAAAGGAATACAGCAGCGCCATGTTATCTGCATTATAAAAAGAAACTTTCCTTTCCTCACAATCCAGGAATACCCCAATCCTGCTAGGTGAGGTCCTCACAGTCACTGGCGTCCAGGGCTGCGTTCCGGCCGAGTACTGGCTGCCATTGCGCAGCCGTAGGGTCCAGTACCCGTTCTCGGGGCACAGCTTGACTCTGACCTGACGATTCACCGATTCCAGAGCAACACCCAGGTCCCATTTAGGATTGCTACTTACATCCACTTCCCAGTAATGCCTGCCTGACTGAAAGCCTTCTGTTGCAAGAATGTTGACACACTGAAGGAAGCGTTTGGCATTGCACGTGAAATTGATTATTTTGTCACTCTCAATGACTTGGGTCTTGTTCCTGGAAACTTTTAGACTGGGATGAGCTGTGTCTTCATCAAATACCAATGGTGCTGCGCCTGGGAATAAAAGACACACTAGCATAAACTACATTGACTGTAAAACCTTGAGTGTTTGAACTAAAAAGAAAAATGCTTAAATCGACAGGAGGGCTTTTCATTATATTCCAACCGGGTATCTTGATTGCCTACATTCTTCTGCTTGTGCGTGAAAAAAAATGTTTCAGCCGAGTAGTGAAAGCAATTTAGTTGCCCTCGAGTGTTGAACGCAGCACAAAACATACAGCATGATCAGTATCAACTAAAATGTAAAGAATAACTCTTAAGAAGCTATCTTTTCCATGTTTTTGCCCTAACCAGTACAACAGCTCAATGACTGTCTACTTGTGTGCTTTTTACAATATTTAAATTGTTTGAATATTATTTTTGCGTGACTTTAATAGCCATAATGAAAGCAAAAATAGATCATTTACCTCAGATCTTGAAAAAAGAACTATTCAAACCATGAACTTAATGTAACCAAACAAGTGTATTCCATGACAAAGATCAGTATCAAATACAGAGAATGTATTTTGAATAACAGTGCAATTTGCTTATGTACTTGTGAGTGTGAAACAGCCTGCCCACACACTCTTCTGATTGTTTTTTTTGGGGGTTTTTTTGATTGATTGAATTTATCTTGTAGTTGTGTCTTGTCTTGGGTGGACATGCAAACTGCTTGTCACTGGAACCTTATCACATCACAACTGATGAAAACATGGTGTTAGGAGCCCAATCTTTTTAATGAAGCGGTTAAAAGAACTCACAAATCAGTCTTGAACTGATTTATTGTTGGTCTAACCACTCACTCACTGAACAGGCTGTAGAGTCATCGGTTTACATGCCCAACTTGATGAACTCTATCTACTTTAACTGTTTTAAGACATATTCCTTACTGAAATTTGAGCATCATACTATATAAGGACACATTAAAGTGCTTGTGTCTTTTTTTAATAGCCAATAATAGTTTTTGTGATTTGTCTTTAAAGCTAACAGATATTGACTAAAAGCCTCAAATCTAACTTGAGTGGAACTGGTATATAGATTTGTGCTATAAAGATATGTGCTAGAGAGTACGAAACATAACTGTAACAGGGTTTTTATACTATGTGTAAAACGGAAGTAAAATACAATGAAATCAGTAGAACAGTCGACTGCAATTTTTTTTATCATTTCCTGATAAGGGTGTAGCCCTACATTTTCATGTAAACAAAAATTTGTGAAGGCTGCTAAAACTGATATTCGAATCACGGTCTAACATAAATAAGCCCACTGTGCCATTCGACAAATCACTGAATCCTTTGCTGCCCCAAGGTGGGCTATTCATACAGGCAGAGTACTGTCACTATGGCAATAACAACATCTGTTACAGCGGAAAATGAATACCTTGAGCTATTTCTCTGATACAATACCTCCTATATTGGCTTTGCTTTTTAAAAGAAATATTACCATTACAAATATTACAAATCATGTAGGGAACACTATGAACAATATGTGACCTTGGAACACAAAACCAGTCATAAGGTTCAATTTTTTGAAATTGAGATTTATACATCACCTGAAAACTAAATAAATAAGCTTTGCATTGTTATACGGTTTGATAGAATAGGACAATAAAGTTGTCCAAATGGAGTTCTTAGCAATGCATATTACTAATCAAAAATTGAGTTTTGCTATATTTACAGTAGGAAATCTGAGAAATATCTTCATGGAACTTGATTTTTAATTAATATCCTAATGATTTTTGCCATAAAAGAAAAATCAATAATTTTGACCCACACAATGTATTTTTGGCTATTTCTACAAATATATTCACGCTACTTAAGACTGGTTTTGTGGTCCAGGATCACATGTGGTGTGTAGTGGATAAAGTATCGAGGCAAAGTGTAATGAAAAAAACTACCTGGATTCAAATGTTGAAACATTTTTCGCCACATAGTGTATTGAAGAGGAGCAATGTGTTTGCTTCTGAAAGTATTTAGGCTGATATTCATCTCTTGCAAAAGCGGTCTGAAATCATGGGGACATCAAGGTTTTAGTAAAAAAGACATTAAAAGTTTAGTAGAGCTAAGAAAAATGATCATTTTTATCATTAATAACTAACAATCTTACTTTAGCCTTTTTTATTTTCAAATGTTTGAATAAAATAGTTAAATAATTCCAATAGTTTGTAATAAGAAATGTGAATTTTTAATGGTACAGACTACTATAAAAGGGTCGTACTAGGAACATTATTAGATACCTACACAGTAGTAATTAATAATAGTAATAAAACAACTTTTTAATTGCTGCTCACCTGGAATTCAATTCTGGAAGCTGTGGAGGAAGGAAATGGAATAGAGCAAGTTATTTCGCAGACTCAATGACAGAAGCTAGCGAAAACACAGTAAAAGCAAACCATCTGTCTGATAATTAACACACATGCTCAAATCACTGTAGAATTGATTTTTCTGCAGTTCTGCTGTTGTGTGAAATATATATGAGACTCTGGCTGTAGCTACACTGCACTAATAACTCATTCTGACAACCAGCACTCTAGGTTCTTGTGTAAATATGACATATTAATATTACAAATATTAGTTCTCTGACAAATGGATACGCAGCAGCAACATTCCAAATGGAAACAGTCATTATAATCACCTCTACAAGTACAGATTGTTCTGTGCTGCTGGCAGTCTGTCGTAGTATGTTGATGTTCTGCTCCACGTCTCTGATGGCCACCTGTAGGGCCTCCAGATGTCGCTCCAGCCTCTGAAGCATTTCCTCCTGCTCCCTCTTCAGCTCCTCCAACATGGCTTCCTCCTCCACCCGCAGGAAGTGATGGAGAGCCTGGAAGTCGCTGTGCACTCGCCCCTGCAGCTCATCCCCCATTTTCTGAGGGTAGGAAAGGGAGAGTTGTGTGATTCTGTTTTGCAGGAAGTGTCACATTGTGATCTTTCTTTTTTTTTATGAAAGTAGACCCACTTTTATTTTCTCCATCTTGTCTTTGTCTTCACGGATCATAGTGGTGTAGGCCTCCTTCATGGAGAATTGCGATTCTAGATGGTCCTTTAATTGCTTCTGGAAAAGAGCAATTCAGACAAAAAAAAGAAATTCAAAACAGTAGTTTCATGAATGTCTCTCAGCCCTAGTCAGCACAGTCCATAAAAGACTAGTGCTTTCCAAAATCACATTTTAACTGGTTTCATGCAACTTTCAGTATCAACATTGTCAACCAAAAAAATAAACATTAAAAATGCAAAGTGGAGTTGAAAAAACTGCATGTTAGAATACCAAAAAAGAAACGTCCTAGAATTTTTCTTTTATCTGTACAGAACAGTTTATTAAAGTTTAATTAATAAATAAGTGGGTTGTCTAAAAACACACACACAAACGCAAACTCTAAAATAATTTCTCAGTGTGATCAGAGGCACCATAAAGTGCAATGAAGTGAAGCGAACCAATTGAAACTGATTCCATAGATTCACATCCTCATACGATAATGTAGTGTCTGTCCTGTATGTTTGGTGCAACTTCAACTATGATCCAATTATGATAAATTAAGAGGTACTAAATCATATCTTACGTGTATAATATTATGAAGCAATTAGTGATATCAAGACTTGTGAGATAAAGTAGAAGCAAAGCCAAGAGAACAAAACGTGTGCGCGTAATCTATTGTTTGGTTTAGCTTTTTTGTACATTCATGTTTTTTTTTATATTTAATGAGCTGCTTTTAATTTAGTTTTAGTAGACCTGTAATTTTAAGGTTATTTTTAAGCTGCATTTTATGCCAACAGAAAGCCTAAATTCCACAAATCTCATAACTGGCTGTGTTATAAAACATAAAGCCCTCTCAACAAAGAGGTGAACTTATGCTTGACTTAAGTTGAATGTTGACATCGGTTAAGGCAGTATAAAACAATAAGTTTAACATGTCTGAAATGCTTTATTATGAAATGGCATATTATAAATCAACACGATTATAGAAAAACTTTGGAAATAAAACAACAACCAATGTCAGATGACACAAAATCCATTTATGGTATGTTGGAAATTCTTAAGTCACATGACACATGACCAAGGCTTGTGATGAAAGTGAAAGACACATGGTCACGCGACACTTGGTTTAACACAAGATTCAAAGCTACAGATTGGCCTTTTATTGATTGTTAAAAGACAGCTTACCTCCAGATACTTGACAGATGCAGATGTGGAGCTGGCCCTGACCTTTTCCACAAGACCAGCTACTAAGTAGTTGGTCTGAAAGCATTTGTTGGGAAATTCTTGTCTGCACTGAGGACAGCACACAGGACCTCTAACTGTCTTCCAGTATGACACAATGCATTTCCTGCAGAAGTGATGCATGCAGCCCAGCATCACAGGATCTTTGAAGAGCTCAAAGCAGATGGCACATGTCAGATCTTCTCTGAGACTCATCTTATTCTTGTTGGTCGCCATATGGAGCGGATTTACTGTTTGTTTCACTTCTACTTCTGGCAGAGGAATGAAAATGAAGAGTGATCACCTGTTCTCATTTTTACTAATTAGTACTATCATCTTAAATGCCCTGAAGGTAAGACCGGTTTGCATATAAAGATAAAAAACTAAGATGCTGGTGCCTTTTACAAAAATGTGCAATGGAAACCAGTTTGTCAAAATACCGTGGTTAATTTCTTATCTTGCTTATGGCATCTACATCATAGTGATAGGTTTCAGATTCTAAATAGCATGTGAATAGGCCTATACGCCATGGTTCTATCATATTCATGTACGTCATATTGTACTAAGGCACTAAAGCATCGTACCAAGCCAAAAATGTCACACACATCTGATAACACTGTGTTGCCACGAAGCCATGTCTAAAAAATAACCCATGGTTAATGATTGACGACAGTCAGCAGTTTTACTGTAGTAACTGACGTGTTTAGGCAGAAAATATAAGATTATTATTATTGTGATTCTTTGTTGTTGTTGTATTCTGTACTAGTTAATTTGCTTTCGAAACAAAATAACGATTCATTTTAGCCGCATTTTACAACAGCTATTTAAACGCAAACTTTTTTTCATTTCATAATATCAAAATCTATTTTATTAAAGCAAATGCCCAAACACGCCACTATCTTACTGTTAAAGTGTCAGAATTTGTAGCTACGCTGGCAGAAAGCAGCAGCAGTGTAAACATTAGCTTGCTGTGGGTTAGCTAACGTTACACGGCTAAACACAACAACAACGAGTAACACCGAAAATAAAGATGCGTAGATCAAACGTATGTCCTGTTATTTAATAAATAAACAATATAACTCACCCTTTCTGTTTTGGTTTGGTTTTTTTCCGTGGAGTCCCAAACCCAGAGAGACTGGGAAATCTCTTCCTGTCAGTTCACACTACAAGTTCTTCAGTGTGTGAAAAGTGCTTTCGGTTTACTTTTATTATGACTCTGATTCAGCACAATGCGTTCCTTAACACATGATGGAACAGAAACAAGGAATAAACTGAAATAATGATAGCCAAATACAAAGACTGAAAAAGTATATAATTTCTTGGGGGGAAAAAGCTGCTTTCACCTAATAGTAGCTACTAATATGCCTAATAAGCCTAATAGTAATAATTTTATTCTAACATCCCTCATGTCTTGAACAGATTATACCCAAGTGCTAGTACCTTACATGAAATGTAGAGGGTTTTTTGTTTTGTTTTGTTTTTTTTACATTCTGTAAACACATTCAGTGTTGGGTGTAACTAGAATTAGTTACTGAAATTTAAGTACTTTTCCCTTGAAAAAGGTAACATAAGGGATTACTCTTATTTTTTTCTTATATTACTCTTATTATTTGTAATTTAATTACAGTTACTTATTATGTAATTGAACTTAATACTGTGTATAGGCTGTAGAACATTTAAATAGGCTACAGTTTAATACAATAGTGGATTTAACATCAAAATTTAAAGTCAAACCTTAAAATGCATGCTTTTTATGTAACCTTCTCATTTTAAATACTTTGGTGAGTTAATAGGAATACTGGTAACACTTTAGTGTCCAATTCTCACTATTAACTAGTTGGTTATTAGCATGAATATTGCTTGCTAATATTAATGTCTTATTCTGAAGACCTTATTCTAAATCCTTAATCCTACCTAATTCTTAAACTTAATTGTAAATAACTACTTCAAATATAGTTAGTTCACAGTAATAGTTAGTAAAGAGTGGGAATTGGACCCTAATCTAAAGTGTGACCAGGATTTAGAAAGTAATAAGTAATAAGTAATTAAATACTTTTTGAAAAGAAAGTAATTTGTACAGTTATTGTTAAAGGTGTAATTAGTAACTATAATTTTTTAGAGTAATTTACCCAACACTGATCACATTATTTTCTTGTTTTTCCTGCAGGTACTTTTGTCTTCATATATCTATTTTTAAAACCTCAAACTAGAATAATGTTCCTGAATTCTGTCCTTAATCTAAAATTTCTGTATTGCCATATTTTTGTAATAGCTGTTAGATAACCAAAAACACAATAAAAGCACACTGAATATTTTATTTTTTTACTTGTTTTTATTTATTTATTTATTTATTTATTTATTGAGAAGTTGGACTTTGTTTTCAGTATTTTCCATAAATGTCAGGTTGGCCCAAGTTGTCACGCATTTTTGTTCTTTCTTTCTTTTTTTTTTTTCTTCTTCTTCTTTTGTTTTCTTTTTCTTTTCTTTTTTATTTATTTTCTTTTTTTTTTTTTTAGAAAGGTCTATAACTAATAAGTGTATTTAAAAATAAGTGTATTTATCATGCGTTTCTACTAAAGTAAAAAGTGTGACATCTAGACTTTCTCTCATATATGAATGCATTAGAATAAATGGAAGATGTAATTAATGGGAAAAAAAAGATGTACGTTACATGCATTTAAAAAAGCAGATGCCGGTTTGAAAAGAGATAAATGAACATTCTCTTTGTGCTATTGAAACCTCTTGGGCTGCCTATGTCATTTCACATCAGTAAATGCACATCATTGTAACAGCTGCAACACATCTGGGTGCATGTTTTTTAGCAGTATCTCAGGTGTGAATAAGAACTCTGTAAGCAGGTCAGAACCCCTGCAGAAACAAGCACCTGACTCACCCAACCACAAAACTAAGGCCAGTATGAAACAGCGCATTTACACACAATTTTCCCCTTTAGAAGCAGATACGCTTTGGTGATATTCCACATTCTGGAAATCACAGCCATGGCTTCCTGCAATTTATGCTGTCAGTTTGATAATTTCAGTTATGACATAACACTTTGTCTCCCTAAAAGTGCCAGGAGGACATTATAATTAGCTCACTCATTCATTTCTGAAACAGAGCTATGCATGTCATCCCAATTCAACTGTCAAACAATGTACCACAGGTCTCAATGCATATCTCATTTGACACATCACAATCCTATGTCATTTGATTTGATCAGTGTATAGAAGAGCGTCACATTGCATAGACAGATCCGTCCACTAGAGCAGTTCCTCCCACAGCCCGCATGCATTCATGGAGAAGCACTCATGCACCTAAAGTTCACTTGCCTACATCTGATCTAGCTGGTGGTTTGCTTTAAAAAAAAGAAAAGTGCATTTCTTTCCCCCTCCCTATGGATATGCATTTAATACGCTACGCTTCAGCGTTGTTTCCGAGGCTGAAGCTGATCCTGAAAGGACAATAGCGTGAAGCTGTCGCGTGCAGCGGGGATGCGCGAACTTTACAGCGGGGGCTGCGCTATCATCCAGTTTATTGTTGGGGAGATATCTGACATATAAGGTGAGTGGATTGTTCGCTGTTTTTAAGTGTTCTGTAATATTCAATAGAATGGATAAATGTGTATTTTTAATTAAATATGACACGTGGCAGGTGTCTGTATCAAGGCTGGGCACATCAGAAGATTAATTAGAATTTGCTTTTAAGATGCAGTGACATTCAAAGAAATTCATATAACAGCTTCAAGTGTATTTTTAAATAATACATAAAATTTTCTAGGTGAATTACCATCGACGTTTGAAATAATTCAACCAATATTATGATATTAATATCGAGGCATGAAATGCCACCTGCATAAATACTACATACCAAGTTTCTATTTGTTTTATTATGTGTAATGAAGTAACATACATTTTAAGCAACATTTCATTTTCCAGACTTACCGCAAGGTGATCAAAATATAGCCATCAGTAAACAGTATATGCAAATAAATTCACATTTGATGTCAGTATTTATTAAATATTTTACATATTTCATCAAAAACACGTAAAAATATATTTAATTTTAAATATATAATTTTTTTTTTTTCCGATGCAGCATGGCATAATTGTTTTGATGACTGTAAACTGTTTTGACAATACTCAGCTTTAGTAGTTTAGATTAATATAGGATGTCTAATGTATTTCGACATATAGGCATCATTACTCAAAATGCATGAAGTGATTATGTTTTGTCCCAAAGCTTTAATGAAATTTCTGTGTGTGATTGTTGAATTTCTTTGCATTAGCCTACCCTTCAGTAAATTCCTCTTCCTGTCATTCCAATTCAACATCCTGTGGGACCTGGCCAATTCAATTCAAACTCTACCTCATGAACTAAAGGGAGCCAGTTCTTACATCTGAATTATAAGCCTTGGTTCGCAGTTGATTGTTGAGTTATCCATTATATAAAAACCCCAGATTATCATCATAAACTTATCAGAATTTTTATTATTTACCTTCTGTACAATTCCACCAATGTTGTTTTTATAGTTGCAGAGCTACAATCATACAGCATTTGATTACATCAGTTGGACGAGTATCTGGTACACTAAGAGCAGTCCTCATGATGAGTTAGCACGTCATTAATGGGGCTTCCAAGGGCTCTTGATGTGGAGGAGGAGCATCCCCAGCAGAACATCATAATGACAGTAAAGCTGAATCATGCGGGACGTTTGAGGGAGACAATCAACAGACCCTGTAGCCTTTTATTTGTGTTCATTCCTCTTTACACATACACAGATATACAGGTAGAAAAAAGAACAGGGAACAAAAAAAAAATTCTGGCAATTCTGGGCTGAAGTGTTTTTCCGTTGTTTTTTTTATAGTCATTAACGTAACTCTTTGTATAATATGAAACACAGAATGCCTTCTGGAAAAAGTGAATACCAATACAGAGAGATAACAACATTTCCATTTCTAGTCTTGATCTATTCGAAAGAATTGAATGGAATGTCATATTCCACACATAGTCGATGACTTGTCCAAATGAATGAACATTGAAAGGAAAGGGCATGTGTCTTAAGGGATATGACCTTTTGATGAATAGCATCTTGCATGTGTCTCTGAAGGACAAACTCAAAAAAATCTGCAGCTCATGAACAGAAATGCTAAAGCACACCCTACTGTAAATGAATAATGTCCTCTTTTGACACTTAGAGTCAACATCAAAAATGACCTTGTGTTCTTATTACACGTTCACAGCGCATGTTTCATAATATGAATCAATAGCCAAACAACTGTTTGCCTACATTTTAGCATGGATGAAGTCCCACCTTTGTTTTATTTTATTTTGTTTGTTTGTTTGTTTGTTTTTGTAAAATAGGATGTGAATGCCTTTTTAAATTTAAGACTTTAAAGTTTTAAAACCTGGTACCAAATTGGTTACATTATGAAGCCAAGCAGAAGAAGACATTTATGTTTATGGCCAAAACCCTTCTGTTCACACCTTCAAAGCTCTTAGCTGTAGATAGCTCAGTAAAAAATGGAGGCAATACTTTTTGTACAAAACAATAGAAATATACCCATCAGCTAAAACAGTGTTACAACCTAGTTTGCTTTTTTTAATTCAATGCACCCTAAAAGATTGAGTGTCCTGCAAAAACTGTGTCATCTCTGGTGGAGGGAAGACCACATTAGATTTTTGCTCTCAATCTCTAAATGACCTAAGATGCCAAAGTCTTTATTGGCAATTTTCCTTTTCCCTAGAGCAAAAAGCTGTCCATACAGTTTATGTCATATAATCAGCTTAAATGACAATATAGTCACTTCTAAATGTGCTCATGAGCTCAAATCGTTCTTAGAAAAAAAGCTGCGGATTGTCTTGCTGTGAGCAGCCTGTAAATTGGATTTTAATGAAGCTCTATCCATCTCTTATGAGCAGGAAAGGGTCTCGTTAACCTTTTTGTAATTAAATATGGTTCAATATTCTAGTAGCAAAATCACAATGATGGCCAAGCATTAAATGGATATTATTAGTCGTTTTTCGATAATAGCTTTAATTGAACATGATTAAAAGAATGACAAAGATGGCTGTGATTGTGTAAAAGGTGTAAAATGTGTGCATCTCAGCTAAAAATACAAATACAGTTCCATTTTTCAATCTAATGATGTCATTATCTAGCTTTCAGTGATATGCCTTGCAGTGCTGTAATGCTGTATTATGATTTACCTTCCTCAGTAGATGCGTATGCTGCTACATATTTCATTAGGTGTGTGTGTGTCTCATCCTGAGCATATGCATTGCTCACTTCAACTCCAACTGAGCATACAAAAAGAAAAGAAGACATCATTTAGATGTCATCTAAAAAGCTTCCATGCTGAGAATGACATCTCTGCCGTACATTTATAATTGAACATGTGCAATGAAATGTGAACCATTGAACATGTTAAGAAGAACCAGTGGTTTTGTTGTTGTTGTTGTTTTTCCATTACACATGCTCAAATTAAGCTTTCTTTCCTATCAAATGAGTAGAATAGCAGCTGGGATATACATATCAAAATATGCTGATATAAAATATAATGGTACAATAAATATATTTATGTACTGACTAAAAATCACCTTCACACAGGTTGCTTCAGTATGGCTATTACAAAACAGAAACCCAATAGAAACCCATATCGGAACAGGAGCAGTGCTGTGAATATTTGATTTAGCTTTTGACACAACAGGACCAGAGTTTCCAATCCCATTCTTCTCTCTTTTTCTATCATATATAGAAAATATTTGAAATGTGGAAATAGCATGCCTAACATGCCTTAATATATGCATTAAAATTGGATGTGGTGTTAAGTATATACTAAATATGTTGTTATTGCATACTGTTTTAAAATGCACTCGAGGTGCAAATAGTAGCACTAGAAATTACTGCTATTTTCACATGCATTTCCTTGTGGCATTGTAATTTTATTACAACATTAATTCAGGAATCAAAAACATGAAGAGGTACATTCAAATCATTACATGTATGACATGCATATTTTTAAATAAATTATAACTGTCATGCCGCTAGCTACTGTTTGTACTGTAAATAGCAAAAATGTTCTCGTCTGTTTGACAGGTTCATGTTGTATGTCCTTGCTTAATATGGGCCAATCAGATCTAGCCAATGGAACGGAGGACACGGTCCATGATGGAAATCCAGAGACCAGCCTAGGAAACGACAGCATGAACACTTACAAGCCAGCTTTTGTGGATGACATCACCAAGCACCTGAGCGTCCAAATATCTCTCATCTTAGCATACTCACTCATAATCCTGCTTGGACTTGTGGGTAACACCCTGGTCATTTACATGATCATTCTGTACAGAAACATGCGCACTGTCACCAACTACTTCATTGCGAACCTGGCCTTGGCTGACCTGATGGTGGACACGATGTGTTTGCCTTTCACGCTAGTTTACACGTTGTTGGACGAATGGAAATTTGGAGCAGTGATGTGTCATATGGTGCCTTATGCCCAAGCTCTCAGTGTCCACGTGTCCATTCTCACCCTAACGGTCATTGCTCTAGAGCGCTACAGGTGTATCGTCTTCCATCTTGGTCAGCGCCTCAATAGGTGCACCAGCTTCATCATCATCGGCCTGACCTGGGCGTTCGCCGCCATACTGGCTGGGCCACTGGCTATTTTCCGAGAGTATCGCCACGAGGAGATCCCATACATTGACTTGCGGATCGCGGTTTGCTCTGAGAAATGGCCCAACGGCACCAATCGGGATGCCGTGATCTACAGTTTATCGATGCTTCTCCTGCAGTACGTGGTCCCTTTGGCGATCATCAGCTACGCTTATGTGTGCATCTGGATCAAACTGAAGAACCACGTCAGCCCTTCCAACCGCAGCGATGGCATCGTCCGTCGGAGGAAGACCACGAAGATGCTGGCACTGGTGGTCGTGGTCTTCGCTGTTTGCTGGCTTCCCTTCCACATGTTTCAGCTGGCTAGCGATCTCGACTTGATTCTCAAGTTCAAAGAATACAAACTCATTTACACCTTGTTTCACATCGTGGCGATGTGCTCGACTTTTGTCAACCCATTGCTCTACGGCTGGATGAACCAGAATTACAGGAATGGCTTTCTCATGTTCTTCCGCTGTGAACACAAACCAGACACCATCTACCCTGATGGGTCCTTCAGGACTCGATCTTTGAGAGGGATGATTGTGAATGGCTACAATGATGGTCAGCCTGCAACTGCTGTCTAATCATGAAGACAGAGTCTTCCTCTGTCATTAGGAGCCTGCTTAATGCACAGTAGGGTACAACGGGGCTAAAGGTGCCCTGGGGTAAAAGGCACCTTTGATATTATTTTCCCCTAAACCACTACATGGCACTTTCCAAAACATTCGCTATTCAAGATGCACATGCAAATTTGTCTGATCCTTGGCGTGATTGCGGGCAGCAGCGCAAAGTTGATTCTGTGCTTACTTGATCTAATATTTAATGTTTTTTAAAATATTGTAGATTTAAGTAGCAAATGAGAATCGCTAAAATGAATGCATACATTCTGAGACAAATGTCTTGAGATTTGTTTAAGATAATTAAAGCAACAGTTTGTAAATAACAAAAGAATATGTAAAAGTATGGTATTTGGGGTAAAAAGTGTCCCTGCTGTTGGGGTTAAAAGGCACAATAATTAACATGATAATTAGAATGAAACAATCATATTTAAAATGTGATATTAATCATATCATATAATAAAATATCATTTATTGTTACCACTGTAAATCTACAGGGTGGGCCATTTATATGGATACATCACACATCAGACTTATTGGGAATTTCACAAGAAAAACAATGGTGTGCTTGGTTTTAACGTAACTTTATGTTACGTTTAAGTTTCTGACCACTTATAATGTGCCACAAACAGGACGTTAATATCACCAACCATTCCCATTTTATTAAGGTGTATCCATATAAATGGCCCACCCTGTATATTAAAATATTATGCGATCTCCTTCAATGCTTTCAGAATCTTTACTTTTTAAAATGATTTTGCTTCTGTACTTTAAAATATATTTTTATAATAACATATTTTAATTACTATATATTTACTGAACAAAAATAATTATTTGATTTTTCAAAATAAGCAGAAAATAGTAAACTTTGCTAAAGTGGTTGTTTTGAACAAGCATTAACTTAGACATTATTAAAAAACAAACAAAAATTATTTTAGCTAAAGTATATATATTAATACTGTGTGCATTTTGCCCCAAGCTGGTGAGCCTTTTATCCCGTGTGTGAGGTAAAAGGCCCACTTGCCACTTCATACATTTACAAGATTTTAAAACAAAATAAACGACTTGTATGATTTATTGTCACATAAAGTCTGTTGCTCCATAAATGTTCTTTTGCCCTATGTTAATGCAGAAAAAGGTGCATGGTGCATTTGTATGATTTGTAAACAAACCACATATTTATTTTCCCACAAACTGTGTTGGTCCATAAATGTCCAGTCAAAACAGATTTTTTCGGCAATCATATGCTATGGAAGTATTGAATTTTCCTTAAGGTGTGCCTTTAGCCCTGTTGTACCCCACAATGCCTAGTCATTTTGCACTATGCAACAATGAAAATTTCAGACAGAAGTAGGCTACATTATTGTCTCATGACCTCATTTTGTCCAAGTTTAATTCCACAAGTGGTATCCACTTATCGTGATCCACGCTTGTGCAAGACTCTTATTGATAATGTCAGGAGACAACCTGGATGCTGCTGGTAGGCTTTCAGCTGTTGAAAAAACATTTCAGAGCTAATAACCTAAGCTGTAAATGGCATGTGATTGATCATTCCATATTACTTTTAGGATTTGGAGAAGGCTATTCGTCAGCATTCCCATTCATCTTTAAGGCATTTGCTCGGCAGGCGCAGGACCAACTGGAAGTACAAGATTTTAAATCTGCCATCTTTGCTCATGGGGCCAACTTCTGAATCAATCACCTGAGGCATAAATATCATGTGTCTAATCACTCTGGGGCCTTATGAAATGATCTCAGTACTCTGAACTCTGATTGGTGGAGTTCAAGGGTACAATCCCATACCCTTCACTAGCGACTATTTTGAGCTGTTACATTAAGTCTGTTTCATGCTTTAAGAGCCCTTAAAAAGAGAATCTTGCCCTGGTGAAAAATTTGTGATTTATTGGTATAATATATGTTGGTTTTTATGTCGTCAGAGTACACAGCAAATGTTAAATTGCCATTGCTTTGTAGAAATCTGGTGCCAAAGCTAACCAGCCCAACCTTGATCATGGGTACATTTATGTTTATACATTGCATTGTTTGATACAGTATCCACACAGTGTGCTTTGTTGTATTTTGCACATTTTGGCAGATAGTAGTTCTGTGTGTTACTGTACTAGCATACAGGAATTTTTTGCAGACTATGCATATACATACTGTATATTGCATAAATGGCAAGACTAGCATAATAGCATTTCAAACATAACCTACTATGTTTTAGAAAAAACACTTCAACATTAAAATAATGAATATCTTTGTTATTTATTTATATAAACAGTTTGGTTGTTAAAATATTCAAGTAAATTGTATGACTTGGATGAATTTGATTTTGTGATTTGTCAAAGATGAAAATGTCATGCATGTGTTGTTTTGTGTAAATTTGCATATGGCATATGCATCAATACAAGTAAAGAAATTGCTTTATGCTACTGATTGTATTTATACTGTAAAATGTGAAGTACTTTGTATGCAAAAAATCTGTAGAATCATGTTCTTGTATACTTTATTGGCATATTTAATATCTATGCTGTGGTGGTAGTGAGATAAAATAAAAAAATGTAATTGAATATTAAATAAAAAAGCTTATTTTACAGATAGGATGCATGAGGAAACTAAAAAGCATTGGAAGGAGGGAGGCAGACTGGTTGAAAGGAAAATAAAACTATACATCTGCATATTGTTTTTATCTGTTCTGTGCCTTATCAAATTTAAAATCTTTAGTGGAAGAAAAATCCATGGCAACACAACATATAACAAAAAAGATTTGAAACGGTCTGTTTCACACCAACATTTGGCTGAAGTGATTATAAAAACAAAACAATATATCCACTTTGCAGCTGCCGCGTTATTCATCTCTGGTACACAACTCAGTGTTTTTCATGCTGTAATCACTTTTTTATTCTGCGTGTTGCACAAGGAGCAAAAGGGGAAAGAAACCTCAGAGAATATAATGAGCTGTGGCAGAGACCTCTTGTTCATTCAATAAACCATAAGATGAAGATCTGCACGCAGATGAGCAAAACAGACATCAGACAGTGGTTTTTAGTGTGTTCATTTGTCTTGTCTGGAGTTTTTTTTTTTTTTTTTTAACATAATTGGGTGGTTTTTGGAAATATGGCTATTTAAAAAAGCTATTTCTTCAGGAGAGCAAATTGTAAACTAAATGATTACATTTGTTCTAAAAACAATGAACAAGTCCTTTTTACAAATGGAGGTTTGCTAGTGTGCAACTAATCTCTACACATAAAATGTCTCTGGACATAAAGGTGTACAAAGTACAAAGTACTGAAACATAGGTCAAATTGCATAATAATTTTACAAACCAAGCAAACACATAAAGTAAGTTTCTCTCTTTTATGTATTATTTAAAAATAAAAAAAGCAAAACTTTCTAATTAGGAATTTGCAACTTATCATTTTATGCAGAAAATATTGCTTGTCTATGATCTGTACTAAAGTAAATAACGAATGAACTCTTTTTAGGAGAAGTAAATACACCTTTAGGCTAAACAAGAGAATAAACAGCTAATTGAACAAGATAAATAGTAAATAATAATAATAATAATAATAATAATAATAATAATAATAATAATATATATATATATATATATATATATATATTTTTTTTTTTTTTTTTTTTTTTTTTTTTTTTAAAGTATGTTTAAACAAACAGAGAATATGATACACAGGTCATATACCCCTGCCAAAGAAGCATCATCTACACAGATCTATTTCAACTATTATTTTACTGTAACATTTATTGTGTTTTATGGTTTTGCATGGACTGTGGTACCATGTGGCATTCCTCACTTAGAGAGCTTAAAACAAACCAGAGACACTTTAATGAAATGAATGTTTGTTTCAGTAAAAAAAAAAAAAAAGAGCAACGGTGTTTTTCGTTTGTTTGTTTGTTTATTTGTTTTAATAAAGCAATAAAGAAAATCATATGTATATAATACCGAGGTCTAGGGCTGCATTTTCCATAGTTGATTACATGACTATTTTCGGACAAAATTACTTACTTTTAGGTTTTGTAATTTTATATATTTAGACATGATCAAAAACTACTTTGTAGACTGTACTCCAAAAATGTATTTTTGTTTTGCTTGTTCTTTTTTTATGGCGGTAATTTTTGACCATGAAGTCACATCAAGTGACCAAGTTAGGCTATTTAGTCTAATCATATCCAATATTTTTTATTGTGTGTAAAATTCCCTGCAATGTGGGGGCCAAATGTTGTGAGGACAAAATTTCGACCCCCATGAGGACAGAAAGTCCCAACAATATAGCCTATGTTTGTGTGTGTGTGTAGGGGGGTATGTGTGAGGGGTAGGTTTAAGGTTAGGACATAGAAAATAGCAAGGGGGTAGATTTGCCCTGGACATTGGTGGGGACCTATGACCCCAGCCCCCCCCCACCCCAATATTAGTATGTAGCATATCAATTTCTTTCACAAGACTGATTTCTGACAACTAGTCGTCATTAGATTAGGAGAACTGACAGGGATCATATTTATACTTTTACATTTAGCTGTTTAATCTGCTGTTAGTTTTAAGTCCGTATTCACAGACTATAGCCTGCCCTGCTATAATGAATGTGCGTCAAAGCCCACTAGCATTAACGTTAACTGTTGTCGTTACTTTGATGGACTTTGATGGATTCACTAGCGAACTTTAAGTGATTTACACTTTTCTTTGAAAAAAAGCTCCCTATGTCCAGCTTCTTTTTTTTTTTTTTTTTTTTTTTTGCTGCCGCCATCCTCACATGTATGTCACCCAACACACCTTCTTGCACGGGAAAAAAAATCCACTGCATTTGGCGCTGCTTGTATCTGAACGCAGCCATAGCCTCTCACATGATAGCAGGGAAAAGCACAGCCAATCAAAATGTTCATATGTGTTTTGGGGGCGGGAGGACTCAAGGAGAGAACGTGATTTATCCCTTTCTGCGTGTCTATGTTAATGTTGACAGCAAGATTTTTTATTTTTTTTAAGTGGATTAAATTATTGGTGGGGACATTTCAATGGTCGGAGGATATTGGTGGGGACACATCCCCTCCGTCCACCCTAAATCTACGCCCCTGGAAAATAGTGTTTGTACAGTATAAAAAACATTATGGAGATTCCTCATAAAACATTAACCTGTATATGTGTATGTGTGTGTGTGTTCATATAGGTTAATTGCTGCCACAAAAGTCAACAACTTTGATATACCATTCTGACTAAGTAAACATTCAAATAAATTCAAACTTTTTAGTCTAAAATGACTGATGACCGCCAAAAGGAATATAGATTAAATTTAAATTTAAGATTTATGAAATTGAAACTGGGGCCATTAACTTGTGAAAACATAGTTGAAATCTCACTTGTTATTTTCTATTAATTAAAAAGGGGAAATTCATTTATGTTTGTTTATTTATTGCGGGTTCCATATTGGTTTTGTTATGAACAATGACCCAACTGGTTTAAATACAATTTACAAATAATCATTCTAGCGTTATATACAATAATATGACTTTACAAAAATTTTCACTAGCTGAAGATACTATATGTATACAGTAGCCTAATCACAACTTTGAACTTTTCAAATGTTATTTTATGTTTGTGCTTTTGTAAACGGAACTTTACTAAGCCTTATTTGGTTAATTAGGCGTATAATTTTGGATTTTAGGCTTTCTGCAAATTTAATAATTTAAAGTGATTGTTTAGTTGTTTGTTTTTGTACTTTCAACTCACGTGGTATAGTGATGTGTAGAAATTGTTTAATTTTGTAACGGCGGAAGTTTCGAGAAGGTTTAAAATTGTGTGCAAAACTATCCCGCACACTGTTCGGACCCTGTTATATAGCACATACACACAGTATTACTGTAATTAACGCGAACAGTATGTATTACGGTGTTTCTTTTGGTAAGTGCTCCGCTTTAGTCCAGGTTACGTTCTTCACTGCTAACAAGTAACCAGTGTAGGTCGCAGCCCCCTCTGTTGGTAAAAAATAATCACTACACGAATGCTCTGGAAAGCAGAAGCAGGCAATTATGGTCGTTTCTGCCGTGTATTTGCGAACTATTTTGAAGACGCTGTAGAACTGGGACATTTCCGTGGACAGCTCCAATCGGGGACAAGACACCAAAAACCGAAACTGTTCTCGGTAAACGGGAACCCCTGGTCAGACTCTGTTAAAGTTTATTTTGTAATGTATACTCTGTAGACATGTACTATACTCTGTAGTAAATGTATGTAATATTAATTTTAAATGTTAATAATTCGTGTTATTGTGATTAAAGTGGGCTACACGTAAATCAGCTGTACAGTGCAGTAACGTGCGTGGTCTACCGGAAGTGTCGTAAGTGACCATGACCTTCCTCTCTTTAGTCACGTACAGTCATGTAGACGAGACACACGGATGATCGCGAAATGTAGGAGTAGAGAAAAATCACTTCGTAAAGCGCCCCATAATCTGTTTACTTTGGTAAGTCCTCATTCGCCTTTATGTAAATGATTGTTTTCGTACGCGAGGATAGAATCGGCTCATTCATTCAGAAAGAGAGTAAACATGCGTTAGCCGTGAGCTAGCGGCACTTCTGCATGACATTCTTCCACTCCAACGGTTCAGGTTTGGCTGAAGTAAAGGTGAAAGGTATAGTGCAGTTACATTCATTTAATACTTGTGACCACTGCTACTTCTAATATTAATAATAAAATGATCTAATATTTTTTAGATAGAATTACAAGTTTTAAGGCTATGTAATTCTATCTGTCTAGGACCTTTAGGCACCATCTTGTCAAAACCCAGTTTTTGGGCATCAAAATCTAGTCACTGCCTACCATTTTGGGATCATAGTCTCAGCACAGAGTAGGCTTGTTTTCTTGATGGATTATTCGATCGTTATGGTATCAACAGAGTGAAATTCTTATCTGGATTTTCTCAAAACCTACTCAGCTGGTTTCCAAACAGCTTTTGTTAAAATTATAGTCTGAAACCCAAACGACCTGCTTGCATAGACACCATTTTTGACTATCATAGTACCAAAAAAAAAACCTGCAAAAGATTTTGCGCATGACTAGCATATTCCGAGTCAGCTGACATGTGTAGGTATGCAGCTCATGCTTCTTGTCTGTCATTTAATAGCTAAAGTTACTCTATAAGCTACTCTTATTCATCATGACATAATTAAGGCTTTCCTCATATCTGTCTTCAAGATATTATTAAGTTCAGTTAGTATTCTTTAGTTGTCAACTGGTTGCTGTTTTTGCAGTTTTTAGCACAAGCAGGTTGAGAGGGAACAATGGTGAAGTACTTCAGCTGTTCAGGCTTTCTAAAGAGCTCATGGGACCAAGTGTTTTTGGCGTTCTGGCAGAGATACCCCAACCCCTACAGGTACTACAAGTATATATATTTGTCTTCTTTTAAGACACCCTACAATTTTATTGTGTTTTTAGTTTTATAACCACTGTATATTTGATTTCATCTAATTTCTGTGTTTGTATTCCTCAGTAATCATGTTTTAACTGAAGACATCATATTTCGGGAAGTCACTCCAGACAACTGTCTGATTTCCAGACGTCTCTTGACCAAAACAAGCAGAGCTCCTCGCTGGGCGGAGAAGTTTCTGCCTGCTCACATGGCACAGAAGGCTTACATCATTGAGGACTCTGTAGTGGATCCTCAGGGCAGGACCATGACCACTCTCACCTGGAACATCAGCCACGCTCGTGTGATGGTGGGCTGCTATCCTTCTTCCTGTCTCACAAAGCTGACAAGAACATGTCCGACTGATAATTACTGATATTTAAAGGAGAAGTCCACTTCCAGAACAAAAATTTACAGATCATTTTCAGTCGTAAAGAAAGTATGTTTTTTTGAGGAAAACATTTCAGGATTTTTCTCAATATAATGGACTACTGTGGTGCCCTGATTTTGAACTTCCAAGATGCAGTTTAAATGCGGGAAACGATCCCAGCCGCGAAACGTTTGGTTATTTTCATAAAAATAATACAATTTATATACTTTTTAATGTCAAATTCTCATCTCGTCTCGCTCTGCCTTAACTGTTTTTTTCCGGTTCATGACAGTTAGAGTATGTCGAAAAACTCCCATCTCATGTTCTCCCTCAACTTCAAAATCATCCTATATCGCTGTTTTACCTTTTTTGTTAAGGGTGTTTGATCTTCTTTGCATGTTCACTTTGCAAAGACTGGGTCGGTACTTCTGCAGTGATGTAGGATGATTTTGAAATGATTTTTGAAGTTGAGGGAGAAAATACTATTGGAGTTTTTCAACATACCCTAACTGTCTTGAACCAGAATACACAGAGTTTTGGCAGAGAAAGGCAAGATGAGCATTTGAGATGAAAAAGTATTTAAATTGTATTTTTAAAAAAAAAAAAAATAAATAACTGATCGTTTCACTAGATAAGACCCTTCTTCCTCGGCTGGGATCGTTTACAACCGCATTTGGGATCGTTTGAAGCTGCATTTAAACTGCATTTTGAAAGTTTAAACTCAGGGCACTGTATCAATCCATTATATGGAGAAAAATCCTGAAATGTTGTTCTCTAAAAACATAATTTCTTTATAACTGAAAAAAGAAAGACACGAACATCTTGGATGACAAGGGGGTGAGAACATTATCTGTAAGTTTTTGTTCTGGAAGTGGACTTCTCCTGTTTTAATAATATTTCACCTGCTGGTACTTAAGTGAATATAGCATGAAAATAAAATAATGACAAATGTATCTGAAGCAAAAAAAAGCATGCTGAATTGCACTAATTGGAAAAAAATGCATTGAATTCGCAGTGCTTGCATTGCATTTTAGGGGCTGAAATTCAACATGGTTGTATATTTAAGCTGTGATTATTTAAATTTAAAACCAACACATTTTCTTAACATTTTTTTTAGTTAGTGCAATTCAGCATGCATTTGTCATTATTTTACTTCCATAATGTAGTTATTTAGTATGATTTCATAGGCTGGTTATGATTAATTGTCAACTGGACTAGACATGAGCTGTTAGACGATAACTACTTGTTATTTGTCTGTAGAGTATTGAAGAGCGTTGTGTGTACAACGTGAACCCTGATAACAACAACTGGACCGAGATCAAGAGAGAGGCCTGGATTTCTTCCAAGCTGTACGGCCTTTCTAGAGCAATTCAGGTCAGTGGGTGACAGGATGCCTAAACAACATGTGGTTATGTTGATCTCAAAGAAAGTTTTATTACAGTAGTGTACGTGATCCGTTTAAATACATTTGAATAACATTCTGCAGCCTCGTTGCAATGATGCAGACAACTAGCATCATGTGGGGTGTTTATAGCTAACGACTGTTTAGTCTGCAGTTAAATTACCTCACTGGAACGTCTGCAGCGCTTGGCAGCAAGGAGTGTTTTTCAAAGTGCTTTACATCTTTCCATCCCATTTTCAGGAATTTGGTCTTGCCCGGTTTAAGAGCAATGTTACAAAGACCATGAAAGGTTTTGAGTACGTCCTGGCCAAGATGCAAGGTAAGAAGATGCCAGCTAGAGTTCAAGCATGCAGTAGCTGTTTAATTCATTTTATTGTAAACGTGGTCAGCTAAGCTGGATCTCATTGCCGCACAGGTGAAACGCCCACACGAACGCTGGCAGAAACCGCAACTGTGAAGGCACGAGAAACCGCACTCGCTGCCAAAGAGAAGGCTAAAGATTTAGCCTCTCAAGCTCAAAAGAAGCAGTATGTATGATGAGCGCACACACGCCTGGAGGTGACGCGGCGTCCGGACTCTCCCAGCGCTTCTGAAAAGGCCCGTGCCATTCCATCAGGGCACACATGTGGACGTGAGATGCATTTAGGCAAGAGCTGAGATGATCGAATCATGCCTGTCTGGATTGTCAGAATGCATTTAAGTGAAGCCCATGTGCTCTTCGACTGAATTTCTCCAGTAAACTTGAGTTAATACAACAACATCCTCCACCTGCTCCTGATTTTACATGAGATGTTTGCTTTTTTTGATCGCGTAATTTCTTAATTTATCTGATTTTGTTTTACTATTTCAAATGTGGCCTCTCTGAATTGTCATATTCACACTTGCCGAGGTCTGTAATCTGCCTTGTTTAGCGATGTGATTCGTTGCTTCAAATTGAAGTTCTATCTGCATTGATGAGTCCACGGTTCCAGCAGTCATTGCCGGTGTGATATCTAAAGTTCTGCGGAGGAGTCTGATCTTTGGCACATGAGAGCATATGCCAGAAAGGATGGCAGCGGGTGGACAGCGGAAGTGTGAAAGTTGTCAGAACAGGTCAGATGTTGAGTGTCTGAAAGGACAAATGCATTTGTTTAATGAAACAGCAAGCTTACACATAATGTTTTATAGCTCTTAACAATTGTTTGTGATCAATAGGTATTACCAATAAATATTTTCTATCTGACATAATATTGATCTCTTGTTTTTGATGTCATTTGCACAGTGATAACTATTTTTATGAATTAACCATCATTTTTTGATCAAGTAAGTCTTGTGAAGTCTTCACCATACCATTTATATTTTCTAGAGAAATTAAACCAAGCATGGCATTTACATTTACATTTAGCAGACGCTTTTATCCAAAGCGACTTACAAAAGAGGACAATGGAAGCAATCAAAATCAACAAAAGAGCAATAACATGCAAGTGATATGACAAGTCGCAGTTAGCCTAACACAGTACATGTAGCAAGGTTTTTTTTAATAATTAATAAATAAATAGAAAACAGAATATAAAAGAAAAAGCAAGCTAGTGTTAGAGGCTTTTTTTAAATTGTATAATAAATACAAAAACAATAGGTAGAATAAAAGAACAGAGAAGCTAGTTTTTTTTTTTTTTTTTTTTTGTTTTTTAAGAAAACAAGCAGTAAATGAATAGAGTATAAGTCTAAAAAGGGATTTTCTTTCTTCTTTTTTTTTTTTTTAATAAAGAATAGGATTAGAATAGAGAGTGCTAGAGTCAGAGGGTCAAATAAAGATGGAAGATATGTATTTTAGCCGATTCTTGAAGATGGCTAAGGACTCGGATTGATTGGGCAGGTCTTAAATATTTATAAATAAATATTTAAATAGACTTGTTCTGAGTGCGCTTGATATTTTTTACTGCAGTACCAACAAGGCTGTGGTATGGCATGTTATTAAAATGTGTTGCAACCAGGTTCCCTATTTTCAAATGAATAATGTATACAAAATCATAGTGACAAGTCAGATTAAATACATAAAATATTTATTTGTACAAAAGGCTTATGTTGGTAAAAAAGAATAAAATGCTACATATGAGTACAAGGAGAGACATAAATACAAAGGTGTTCCTGGTCCAATGACATACGAATAGTTCATAAGGCATTTGGTGATCAGAACTGTATATACAATGTACATTTTGCTGTGTACATGAACACAATTACTGTACAAACATTTAAAAACAAAGGCATGTTCATAATAGTTTGCATAAATGACTGATGTGAGCAGATACTGAACAGTTTGCAAATACAGCCCATGTATTTTGTCAATACTACCAACATACTGAATTGCAGTTTAAAGGTATGCATTAAAAAAAAAAAATTAAAAACAATTTCACATGAGCAGACTAACACATCTTAGGGGGAAAGGGTTTAAACTGCTGAAATCCACTGTACAAATAAAAAAATAAAAATAAAAACATCTAACTATTTTCTGTTTTTCAGGCTTCTTGCTTGGGGCTCAACATCATAGCTTCTTGTTGGGTGTTTAAATAGCACCAACTTTGATTCTCTGGAGTGAACCAAAGCGCAGAACCAAAACAGTAAAAAGTACAGAAAAATGAAATGTCAAGATGATACAGATAGCAAGAATAATTTCAAACCAAGCTGTACCTTTACCCATAAAGTGTCCTTCCCTATTGCAGAACAACCTTCCAATTAGAAAAAAATGGCAATATTAAAAGTGAAAGAAAAAAAAAATGCATCGACATGATCTGCAATTTCACACATTAGCAAACCTGAAAGGAACAACACACATCTAAAAAGACATCACAAGTGCTCATGCGTATGCTTTGTGCAATGTATCAAAACTCAACGACTTTGAAAACAGAATTAAATAAGCTTGATATTAAAGATTTAAGTGCAAGCCAATGTGTACTGCAGGCTGACCCTAAAGTTAAGCTCATTAGCTGGATAGAAGACGACTAGCACGTACAATGTGATCATAACTAAACCAGAAAAAAATAAAATAAAAAACCTGTGGAAATAAAGCATCACCAAACTTGTTACACTTGAATCTCACGAGTGTATAGCATACTAGAGCACCATAATGCCATTAGTGTAAAGAATACACTATACAAAATAAATTCCAGTCATGCTTAGAAGTTGTTTACGGCTGATGGTTTCAGAACGTCAGCAACATAAGGCTGTTCTGTGGTGACAATGGTAAAGCCCATCAAACATTTTCTCTCTAGTCCCTTCATCCACTTTATACCGCTCGGTGACGTTTGCAGATCTGGGATGGTCATAACCAGGTGTGATCAGAGGTAGAGTAGCTGTGGTCCACCCCAGCATGTGATGAGCCCAGACCATCTGACTCCAGCGTCCACACCATACTCTCCACATCAATCTCAACGTCCTCTGCAATTTTCAACAAATAACCACCCATTAAAATAGGCTCGAGAACAAAAACGCTGTATTAACCCTGTAAAGCCTGACATGAAATAGAATAATCTTTAAAAAAAAAAAGAAAGAAACCTTCAGTAAACCTTTCAGTGTTAATTAAAATTATTTTAGCCAAGTTAGTTACTGATCATAACAGTAATAGAATATAAAAATTTTAAAGCTCACATAAACTCTAACACTAGTTAAGAATATTAACATTTTGGCCATTTGATGATCACCTCTCTCAGAGTCGGATCTCTCAGACGACACAGCTGAGCCAAGGCTGTCGTTACGCATCCTCTCTGAACCGCCCTGCAGTTTCTCCAGCCGTGTGCGCAATTCTCTCTGCTCCCAGCGCAGACGATCCTTCAGGAGCTCAGCACGCTCATCCTGTTCCTGCAGCTTCTGCAAGCGCAAATGAAGACCAACCTTTAAACCTTGTGCATCATATTAAATCTCTCTGCATCACCAGGACCAGAATGACTTGCTTCATATCCGATTAATTGGGCTAGCTCCTTTCTTCCCTGGCAGACTGAAAACCCTTAAAGCATTCATAGTAAATTCTCTGTTCTATGATATAACACTAAAATTTGTGTAATTTAACATTTAAGCCGAAAGTCGGTCTTGTAATAACGAGCCATCAATAAATGGCGGCATCTTGTGGATGCTTCAAAAATTGCAAGCACGTCTGCCTTTATAGCACTGCATATTAGTGGAAACAACAGTATTCATAAATACAGCAACTTGCTTTGAATTAAAAAACAAAAAATGTTTGGGCTCAGTAAATTTGTATTATTATGATTTAAAGAAATTACTATTATTTAGCAAGGATGTGTTGAATTGATAAATGTGATTGCAAAGACTTACATTGATAGAAAAGATTTATATTTCGAATACATGCTGTTCTTTAACGGTTTATTCATTAAAGAATCATGAAAAAAGTATCACAGGTTCCATAAATAAATAAATAAATAAATAAATAAATATTTGGCAGCACAACTGCTGCCAACATATATAATTCTAATAATAAATCAACATATTAGAATGATTTCTGAAGGACACTTAAGACTGGAGTAACAGCTGATGAAAATATATATATATATATATATATATATATATATATATATAAAAAAAAAAAAACTTTATATTGTAATAACATTTCACAATATTACTGTTTTTTCTGTATTTTTGATCAAATAAATGCAGTCTTGATGAGCATAAGAGACTTCTTTAAAAAAACATCCAAGTCTTACTGATCCCAAACCTTTGAACAGTAGTGTATAGTTTAAGGTTGATGTTAAGAAACAGAAACAAACTCACAGTGAGTAACAAGGAACATCAAATCCAACAGAATCCTAAAGATGTAACTCTACTTTACACTGATAAAAGAAAATGCTCAGTTGATACTCAGGGATGTTCTACCAGAATGGCCACTGTACACTGTGTGCAGAATTATTAGGCATGTTGATATTCTGGTCATATTTTTTTTCCAAACACATTTTACCAATTCCAAACCACATCAGTCTTAATAACTACTATTAATTTTGTATTTAATCATTTGTAAGTGATATATAATTGTCCGTGAAGGCTGGAAGTGAAAAACTCCTTATATTCAGGTGTGCAGAATTATTAGGCATGTTTTCGTTTACAGCTAAAATGAGCCAAAAAAGAGATTTAACCCAGACTGAAAAGTCCAAATTATTAAATGCCCATGAGAAGAATGCAATACTAATGCATTACAAGAATTTGCAAAGTTAAGGCTTGACCATTGGACAGTGAATTGCTTGTTGAGTCTGCATGGTCAGAAAAAACAGGTGGAGAAGAAAAGATGCATGTTAACTGCAAAAGAATTAGGAATTAAGGTGAGGAATTAGGTGTGACACCATCAGGAACCGTTTCCAGTTCTCCAGCGCCACCATTTTCCAGAACTGCAACCTACCTGGAGTCTTCAGAAGTGCAATGTGTCAGGTTCTCAGAGACTTTGCTTGGTAAAAAATCCTAAAAAATGCCCCTGACTTAATAAGAATAACAAGCTGACGTCTTGTGAAATACATGAAGACAGTTTTTTTTTTATAGGCGTTATAGACAGATAAGTTGAGAGTGACTCTTGAAGGACAAGCATCACATCCTCTTGTGCCTCTGATTCAAAAATTTATCTTCCAAAATCTGGCAGTAAGTTTTGGGAGTTCATGTTTAGTCTCCTATCCTGAAAAGTCTGACTTGCAGAGATGGACTAAAATGAACTCCCAAAACTTATTGCCAGATTTTAGAAGATAAATTCTTGAATCAGAGGTACAAGAGGATGTGATGCTTGTCCTTCAAGAGTCACTCTCAACTTATCTGTCTCTAAAGCATATAAAAAAAACTGTCTTCATGTATTTCACAAGACGTCAGCTTGTTATTCTTATTAAGTCAGGGGCATTTTTTAGGATTTTTTACCAAGCAAAGTCTCTGAGAACCTGACACATTGCACTTCTGAAGACTCCAGGTAGGTTGCAGTTCTGGAAAATGGTGGCGCTGGAGAACTGGAAACGGTTCCTGATGGTGTCACACCTAATTCTTCACCTTAATTCCTAATTCTTTTGCAGTTAACATGCATCTTTTCTTCTCCACCTGTTTTTTCTGACCATGCAGACTCAACAAGCATTTCACTGTCCAATGGTCAAGCCTTAACTTTGCAAATTCTTGTAATGCATTAGTATTGCATTCTTCTCATGGGCATTTAATAATTTGGACTTTTCAGTCTGGGTTAAATCTCTTTTTTGGCTCATTTTAGCTGTAAACGAAAACATGCCTAATAATTCTGCACACCTGAATATAAGGAGTTTTTCACTTCCAGCCTTCACGGACAATTATATATCACTTACAAATGATTAAATACAAAATTAATAGTAGTTATTAAGACTGATGTGGTTTGGAATTGGTAAAATGTGTTTGGAAAAAAAATATGACCAGAATATCAACATGCCTAATAATTCTGCACACAGTGTATGTCCCTTTAAATGTCCCTAAATTATATAAACCATATTTACCATTTATTTCACTAATAATCATTTCCGTAATTTATTTTGTGGTCTCTTTTTTTTTTTTTTGCTTAAAAGCATAAAAATTCAAAAGGGCAAAATAAACATTATGCAACAACACTAGCAGCGTTGATGAGATGAGCATGGAATTTGCTGCCAGATACTAACTATGAAGCACTAAAAATAGCGCTGTCAGCAGGTGTTTTACAACCTATTCTAGACTGCAACAAAAACATTAAGAATTCTGATAGCATGCCATTCAAATGGGACTCTAATGTCTTTTCACTGTTTTTATACTTTCCAGACCTTTCCATAATGACACTGTTGAAATAGTTGTGTTTATTCTCTAGCCTAATAAGCATCAAATAATTGGTTGATCTCATTAATTTTACTTTTGTATATCATCATTGTTAATATTTTGGTAATATTGTTAAGTTGGCTCACCTTGATGTGCAGCTGTGCTTGTCTGAGCAGATTAAGGGTTGTGTTTCTAGCTGAATCCGAGGACAGAGGAACCTGCTGCTTCAGCTGCTCCAAACAATGTTTTAACTGAGCTCTCCTACATCCACAAACACACAGCAACATAAAATTTACCAACTTGCAAAACCACAAAGACATATTTCATTTCACAAAACTGCAAAATCTGTCTGAAATTAAAGGTACTCAACGGCAACAGTTTACTCCTGGAGTGATGGGACTGAATTACTGAAAAACTGTACTAATATTTAAAATATTAGCATGATCGCTAGGACAGAATGCAAAATAAAACTTACCTGTGTTTCTCCAACTCATTGTGAACAGACCTGAAACAAAGAACAAATAGCTTTATTTAGCCATAACATTTGTTCATATTAAATATTTTATTAGTTTATTTGCATATAATTTGTGTGGATAGTCATTTTGTAGATATAACCTTCTGATTACATTGACCTTCCGTTAAAAATACTTAATATAATCAATTTAGCACTTTATTTGGGGAAACTTAATAGTTCCAATATTATCAACTAGATTGTACAGACACTACTTGATAAGAACTGAACTAAGCTGAATGAATGATGTCACTGTTTTCTCCAGAACTGCTTTAAAGATGAATTGAACCCATTCCATAATTGATGAACTTCACACAGTTATAACTGAACTGAATCAACAAAGAACTGACTTTAACTGGAAATCGACAGTTTACTATTATCCTTATTTTAGAGCTGCTCTACAGCAGAACTGAATTTTGCTTGCATCGTTTAATCATTATTTTCCTGTTTAACACTGTAAAGCTGCTTTGAAATTTCTATCATGATTTAACAATGTGACCATGGACCACAAAACCAGTCATAAGGATCAATATTTTGAAATTGAGCTTTCTACGTCATCTGAATAAATAAGCTTTCCATTGATGTATGGTTTGTTAGGATAAGACAATATTTGGCAGAGATACAATTATTTGAAAATCTGAGGGTGCAAAAAAAATCAAAATATTAAGAAAATCGCCTTTAAAGTTGCCCAAATAAAGTTCTTAGCAATGCATATTACTAATCAAAAATTAAGTTTTGATAAATTTACAGCAGGAAATTCACAAAATATCTTTATGGAACACGATCTTTCCTTAATATCCTAATGATTTTTTGGCATATAAGAAGAGTCAATAATTTTGACCCATGCAATGTATTGTTGGCTATTGCTACAAATACACTCATGCTACTTATGACTGGTTTTGTGGTCCAAGGTCACATATTTGTATCATTCCAAACCTACTTAACAACAATATTTTAGAGAATGTTGGGCTCCAAACAAAACAGGACCAGAATTTCATTATATTTTATAAAATATCTTCTATTGTGTTTCAGATAAGAAATAAAGTTAAACAGGTTTGGAACAATGTGAGGGTCAGTATATGATAATAGTCATTTTTGAGTCGACTAACAGTTAAAAAGCAAAGGATCGCTGTAGAATAAAGTAAAATATTTTCTGAATATCGAGAATCTCGTTAATCAATGTTTTAAAAGATGAACCGAGTTGTACAATAACAAAAGAATGGACAAAAGAAGAGGATATCATGTTTGTCTGTGCACCTTACACTCACCTGCTGTTCCCAGGCGAATGACCCTTTGATTTCTGCTTTTTTCTCTTATCTGTAACTCCTTTACTGTAGAATGGAAGCACGGAGGCATAACCGTGCTCGGCTTCTGAAAATGTATAATACATAACATGAGAGATCATTGGCGCAGCCTACTTCCTTTTATGTAAATTAGTTATTTTGGAAATCTACAGAAACATCAGACGTTTGACTGTTGTTTGACTACAAATCTAAAAGCACAGTCAAATAGTAAGATTCTACTGTATAAGATATGAGGAAAATATCTGCTATATGTCAGCATCTCATCAAATCAGCTGTATGTTGTGAGACGGCTTTCTGGTTTTGGCGCCATCGAACGATTTGACAATTTTGAAATCAATGTTTTCCACTGTAACAATGTATCAAGTAATTACGTGACGTGACGTCTTTGTTAAACCGCTGTAACTATAGCAGAATAACGGGCAGCGCTGCTACATTTTCAAATCTATGACGATTTCGCGCCTTTGGGTACAATACAGAACTGAAATGTAGGTCACCTAGCCAAACACAATAATATCAACCATAAAAGCGATGTTTACCACTCTACAAACCCACAAACAAACCTCTGCAAAGAAGAAAACACACCCAGTGCCCACATGAAAAAAATATTTGTGCAAACATTAAAGAAAGTGTGCAAAACACAAGCAAACAGCAGACTGTCCGAAACGGCTTCGGTTTCAATGCAAACAATGTGAAAGAAACAACGCGTCTAATACCTCTTTCCCTTCGCTCCAAATATTCAGCTGCCTGGAGAAGCACTTGAATGTTGCACGTATTTACCTCCATTTCAGACAAACAATGTTATTTTGAAAGCGCCAAGAGCGACACTCTTCTATTGAAGTGTACAGGAGAGTTCGGCTGAACCAGCTCGCCACGTCATACGCGTCAGACGCATCACGCCCTCCTCCACCGCTCCCTTCATCAGACACAAAAACAACTCAACATATCACACTAGCATTTTGCGCTTACCTATTGATGGGAGCTCCAGTTAAACACGAGGAAAACTTACACTAGAGATGAGTTGCAAATATTTTTTATTCAAGCCCGTAAAGTGAATTCACATTATTGAAACTAATGAGTGGCCCATGACAAAACGCAGGCTTTTATTTTGTGACACTTTTTGATTCTCATGATGAACAATACACCAACAGGCATAAAACGTACATAAATGTAAACATATTTTAAACAAATATATATTTTAAAATATGAATGAAGGTGCAGATGCAAACAAATGAAGTGAATACAAAATATTTAGTTTGACAAGCACAAAAGCTGAAATCCCGAGGGCTTATATTTTGTGACACTTGCATAACAAAAACAAAAACTAATAATTCAACATACACAATTTGCTAAAAAATAATAAATATCATTACTAAACTAATGTAATTAAAGTGCGTAAATTAAAAACATGTACAAGTAAAACATTAAATAAAAGCAGGTACAATGTATAAAAGGTATAAAGCTGTTAATTCGTTGTAAATCTACAAATAAAATGCACAATACCATATATTAAAATTAATTATTTAAAACAGTATCTGAATGATCAGATATTAATAAAACATATAATATTAATATTATCAGTGAATACATCTTACACGAAATAGTTTGCAGAAGGCCTACACGGGCCTTTTTCACTTCACCGGAAGTATCAGTGTGACGTCAGTTTGTTATGCGCACCAGCTGATCATCAGCCAGAGCCTACAGAAACACTACTCACGCGCACAGGAACATCACCGTTCTCCAGAATCGCAAACAAAACATCGGTTTCGTAGTATTTGGAGGAAAACGTGACGGGGCAGTAAATGTTTATAAATGGAGACGGCGTTTCTTTCAGTCGTGTGAGTTGTTGAGCGCAGCACTGAGGGACAAAACACACTGGCCTGCTGAAGGTCTCTTTTCTGAAGGCGTTTGTGTGCTCTTGTTTTGACGCTCTGCCTCCACATAATTATATAATACGATGGAAGCGATTCTTACCTGTGTAGAAAGTAGTTTGTTGGTCGGTTTCGCTGGAGACGTGTAAAAAACAGCAGTGCCTCCTAAGACTGTACTTTCAATGCAAATCAGCTAGATCGCAACGAAAACTCTTCCGTCTGCGAGAAAATGTGGTGGAAACTCTTCTTTTTGCTCCTGTATTTTTTCATGTTATTCATTCTGGCTCGGTTTTTTGAAGCCATCGTCTGGTATGAGACGGGAATTTTCGCCACCCAGCTGGTGGATCCGGTGACTTTGAGTTTCAAGAAACTCAAAACCATTCTGGAGTGTCGTGGACTGGGATACTCCGGCCTGGCAGAAAAGAGGGATGTGAGGGAGCTGGTGGAAAACTCGGGTAATTGTCTCCAGCCGAGCCGTTTATCTTCACTGACACGTATACTCTGATGTAACAATTGAATTTGATCATGATCTTGCAATGTTTGCTTTTAAAGGGGAGCTGATGCAAGGAGAGCTCTACTCAGCTCTCAAGAATGAGAAGGAGCAAGTGGGATCTGACTCCAGCACCACTTTCAATGGAGAAATGCATTTTTATGAATTAGTGGAAGACACTAAAGATGGTATCTGGTTAGTTCAGGTTAGTATCAATCCAATATCCAAACGCGAGAATTTTCGGGGAAAGCTAGCCCAGAAATGAATAAAAAAATGAAATGTATTATTTACTTTAGTATCATTTACAGCCAACATTCTATTCAGTTAAGAAACTGAATTCTGATAGTTCATGCAGCTTTCATGTTGCTATTTGAATGAGATGAGGGCATTACAATAGTTACAGAATTTTCATTTTTAGATTAACTATTGTAAAGAGATACAGACATTGAAACCACAGCCTATCTAACCTAATGAAATGTAACATCTTAACATCTTGTCCTGTTCTCATACACATTAAGATGTTTATCCCAGTTTAATTCAACCTAAATGTGTAAATGAACGTAAAACAGACATAGGTGTTACTTTTGAATACGTGTTTTTGATTACATAATACATCTGTTAAATGCTTTTATATTGTATTTTTCTACTTCTTAGGTAATAGCCCAAGATAGAAATCCACTGCTGAGCACTGCCAACTGGGGCAAAATGGTGCAGAAGGTTTCTCAATTTGGCATTCGAACTGGCACTTTCAACTGCTCAAGTGACTCAAGGTAAGAAAGAATCAACTTGTTTTAACAACTGAAAATAGGTTATTCACATACCTGTAAGCTGACCAACCAAGAATGGCATGTTTGAAATGTACTGTATGGTAAACAGCTGAGTCAAATGTGTGTGTGTGCATGTTTTTTTAACAAACTGTTAAAACTATGTAGGGGCATATTCTTCACATATTTCTAAAAGAGTCAGTGGAAGTTCATGCAAATATTTATTTTCATGTTTATTTTTTTTTAACCAGAAGTTAACATCAACATGTTGTTGTAGTAGTAGTAATAATAATAATAATAATAATATAATGATATTGTAATCATCATTTTTATAAAAGCCTGCATTTGTATTATTTTTAAACATTTTTCAAAATTTTATCATCAACAGCATGACACTACACAATTTGACAACACTTTGAACTTTCCCCTCAACTTTCTACAGTTTAGTTACACCACCCTCACTTTGATGTAATGGACAAAAAATTTTAAAATAGGAATTATAATTCAAATCCAAGTAGCTTCACTAATTAATGTTCAGATAAGTAATTAAGAGGTTTTGCCAAAAGACACTGATTTAATCAGATGTTCTCCCTTCATTCTGACCTTAGGGCATTTTTTTTCTTTTACTTTAAGACACGCAAGAAATATGTAAATAAATTTATGAATTCAAAATATTAATTTTAGGAGAGGTCTGAGGGGAAAAAAAAAAATAATAATGTTGTTTTCATTCCCCCTGTTTAGGTATTGCCATAAACGGGGCTGGATGAAGTCCACCCTCATCATGTCCGTCCCGCAGACAAATGCATCCAAAGGAAAGGTCATGTTGAAGGAGTACAACGGCAGACGCATCGAAACAGAGCACATCTTTAAATGGATGACTGCGCACGTCGCCTCTCGCATCAAAACCATACGTTTCTCCGAGCAGTTAATGGATGACTGGTATCAGATGGAAAAGCAACCAGTAAAGATGTTCTTGTTTGCCAGACTGCTTCAGCCCCCAGCGTTTTTCTCAGCTCTCAGCATCAAATTCACAGGGCGCATCGAGTTCATCTTCGTCGATGTGCGCAACTGGGACAACACCACCTGTCTGGAGGAGATTGGGGTACAGCAAATGCCCTCATACATCCTCAAAACACCAGAAGGCATCTACAGATATGGCAATAGCACCGGGGAATTCATTTCTTTGCATGCCATGGATGCGTTTCTTCGGTCCGTACAGCCAGAAGTCAATGACTTGTTCATTTTGAGCTTGGTCATGGTCAATCTAATGGCTTGGATGGACCTTTTTATTACGCAGGGAGCCACCATAAAACGCTTTGTGGTTTTAATCAGCACACTAGGGACTTATAATTCCTTACTCATCATTTCCTGGCTGCCCATCCTTGGTTTTCTTCAGCTTCCATATCTGGATAACTTTTATGAGTACAGCCTGAAACTGTTGCGTTATGCAGACACCACTACCATTGCCTCATGGGTCCGGGCCGACTGGACCTTCTATTCTTCTCATCCCGCTCTCTTCCTCAGCACTTATCTAGCCCATGGCCTTCTCATCGACTACTTCGAGAAGAAAAGGAGATGTAGCAACGAAGACCAAAATGCAAACAACCTAGAATGGTTGTCAAGTCTCTGGGATTGGTACACCAGCTACTTAGTACATCCCATTGCCTCGTTCCAGAACTTTGAGTCAGACTGGGATGACGATCCCAATTTCCTTTTGGAAAGATTGGCATTCCCAGACCTCTGGCTTCACCCACTTGTTCCAATAGACTACATCAAGAACCTGCCCACGTGGAAGTTCAGACTCGCACAGTCCGAGGGGCCCAACCGAGTGGACCGTGACGACCGACAAAAAGCCATGACAAACCCAAATGGCGGCTCCAGCGGGGACCAGGAAGTGCGTCACTGCAGTTCAGAAGTTCTTCACGGTAACGACAGATGTTCAGCTGCAACGAAGTCAGAAGAGTCGTGGTCCGGTGGAGAGGAACAGGACACTGATTGGTCTCAGTGGCCTTGTGGCATGCTCCACTGCACCGAGTGTGTCGTGTGTCTTGAGAACTTTGAAACAGATTGCCTTGTCATGGGTTTACCGTGTGGCCATGTTTTTCACCAGCAGTGCATCGTGGTCTGGCTAGTTGGTGGGCGGCACTGTTGCCCTGTGTGCCGGTGGCCATCTTACAAGAAAAGACCCACAAGACAACATGCGACTGAACAGCTCGAACCAGAATAGCCCTTGTGTGATTAGTTTACGTCTTGCTTCCTGCACTTATTTAAAAAAAAAATAGAGAAAAAAAACAAACAACTTGATGTGTTCATCTTTAGTCTTTAGATTCATAACATTGGCTCCTGGGTTTTTTGTTGGTGGTTTTAACTTCCACAGTTATTAATTAAGTTCATACTTCCCAATATTTTTCCAATCTTTTTTTAAATGGGAAAAAACTTAATTTGGGTCATATGCCCTGTACTTAGATAAAAAAAAAGCATAGATTTTAAAAGATAAATTATGCAAATGATAAAATATTGAATGGTAAATTCAATGCATACATGGTTGAAGTTTTTCTGTTGTAGCACTCATCATACATCCCAATCAGACAGAAGAGAAATCCATATGTTCCTGTGCTTGAGATTTACATTTTGTGTTCAGTATGTCTCCAAATGTGAATAATCTGTCTAAAATTAAGCTACCCTACTAAGTCATTAGGGAAATGAAGACTTTAAAAGATGTGAGTCTCTATATAAAGGATTAAATGACTAGGCATGTGAATATGATTTTTTTTTTTTTTTTTTTTCCTGAAAAGAAAAAACTTTAAAACTGCCCTGTGCACAATTGAAAATGGCTTAGTCGTTGAAATGCAATTCCTAATTGCTCCATCTGCAATTTAAGTTATTGTCTTGTTGGAGCATGTCAGTTTGGTTATTTTTGAACAGCATTTTGCCATTAACACTAATAAAGAATTTACCCCCTTGACTTTTGCTGTTTGTCAGGGTTTAAAAGTGATTTGGGAACCTAAAGCTGTAATTGCGTTCAATTCAATAAAGTCCAATTTTTTCAAGTGGTACATGTAAATCCCCTCAGTTTTTTCCAGTCATGACCATTTTTAAACTAAAATGGTAAGTAAACTTTTAAATATGAGTTAGTCCACACATAATCTACACAGCTGTAGTTTTTACATGTTAAACACGGTTCCCACACTTCTTGAAAGTACTTGAATATCAGACAAATGGATTCAAGGCCTGGAAAGTACTTGAAAACAAATATAGGTCCTTGAAAGTGCTTGAAATAAATGTTTAGCAGAATAGTGCAAAATTTCAAAAATGTTCCTATATGTGCAGTAAAAGACTAAATGAAACACCGTTAATGTTTGGGGTGGATAGCCCGAGAAAAAAATCTTAGCATGCAAGCTGATGCGCACATTGCCCAGCCCTGCATGAACCTATGGAGAAGCAATGCGTTTGTGACTGAAAACTACTGTGTGCGACTATGAAAAAATATTTAAGAGCATCACTGCAAATCAGACCCTATCAGCATATTTGTGCTTGCGCTGAGGGGAGCTTCAAAGGTTTCTAACGTACTTACAACGTGTTTTTGCAGCGGTGAGTAATGTGTCACAGACATATGTTGATTCCTTGAACACAACTACGTTTACATGCACAAAAATTTAGAAGTTTCTCAAATTTAAATCTTTTGCAAGAATTACAGCAAAAAAAAAAGGTTGATGCAAGAATATACATTTTTATCAATATTTGAGAAATTCAAAATTCCTTTGACCACGACTGCTCAAAATGGTCTAAATGTATGAAACCTACACATTCAGAACCTTGTTACTGAAAATTTACTCTGTAAATGTTAAGTGTAAGTGAAATGTTAAGTACTGACTGCTGGTGTGTGAATTTGATAGGTACTTGATATAAAATAAATGGTGCTTTAAAAAGTCCTTGAAAGTCCATGAATCTGGTGTTCATGAAAGTGTGAGAACCCTGGTTAAAGAGGCTGGAATTCCTTCCTTGCACCTTCACCATACATCTTTTACAATAATTGACCATATCACCCAATAATAGTACATACTACAGGTATCAATGAGGTCTGCTTCAGAAGTGGACATTAAACCGAGACTGCCTTGCTCTTGGTTGTTAAAGCCCTAAGACTGGCAAGAGCAGCTTCCAAAACGTCAATACTTATCCTGCTGAATCTGTCCACTGCTTTTGCGAGGTTAATCACCAGATCCTCCTGTCAACCCTTTTTTCAAAGGGCACGTTAGGAACCGCACTCCAGTAGTTTGAGTCTTACCTCTCAGATAGGTCCTTCAAGGTCTCTTGAATGGGTGAAGTGTCTAAGTTGCAATATCTAGCTACTGGGGTCCCACAGGGCTCAGTTCTTGGACCCCCACTTTTCTCTGTTCACATGGCATCACTAGGTTCTGTCATGGCTTTTCTGTCATGGCTTTTCATATCACAGCTATGCACACTAAACTCTACCTCTCATTCCATCCTGATGATCCAACGATAGCTGCTTACATCTCAGGATGTCTAACAGACATTTCTTGCTGGATGAAGGACCATCACCTTCTGCCAGGACAGAACTGCTTGTGGTTTCAACAAACCCATCACTTCATCACAATTTTACCATCCAGCTAGGCAGATCAACCATAACTCTGTCAGAAACCTGGGATTTGTGATTGATCAGCTGAATTTCTCAGAAACTGCCCAGTCCTGCAGATCTGCTTTATACAACATTAGGAAGATCAGACCCTTTCGGAACATGCTACACAACTTTTGTTTTGTCCAGGCCAGACTATTGCAGTGCTGTCTTGGCAGGTCTTCCACACATCTATTTCATCTTCATTTGACCCTCTATCTCTAGCACTTTCTATTCTAATTCTACTTTATCTATTTGTCTATCACTTGACCCTCTAACAAAGGGGTTCTCAACTCTGGCCCCCAAGGTCCACTTTCCTGCAGAGTTTTGCTCCAACCCTAATCAAACACACCAAGCTCATCAAGGTCTTCAAGATTGCTAGAAAGTTACTGATAGGTGAGTTTGATTAAAGTGGGAGGTAAACTCTGCAGTAAAGTGCACCTTGAGGGCCAGAGGTAAGAACACCTGCTCTAACACTTGCACTCTCTATTTGATTTCTAACTACTTGTTTTCTTTAAAAAAAAAAAAAAAACACTAGCTTTCTATATTCTTTTTTTTATCTACTTGTTTTCTTTTTATTATAAAAATGACCCTCTAACACTAGCATTCTCTGTTCTTGTTCCATACTTTTGACTTGTTTTATTTTTTTATTAAAAATACCCTCTAACACTAGTGTTTCCTATTCTTTTTCTTTTTTACAGTGGCATGCGAATGTTTGGGAGTCCCTTGCAGAACCTGTGAAAATGTGAATAATTTTAACAAAATAAGAGAGATCGTGCAAAATGCATATTGTTTTTCATTTAGTACTGTCGTAAGATATTTTACATAAAAGATGTTTACATATAGTCCACAAGACAAATAGCTGAAATTATTTAAAAAACAAAAAAAAACAACCTTATTTATTACAAAAACACTTACATATTATCACTCTTTTGCTGGTTTTGATTGCTTCTGTTGTAGTTCTATGTGATTCTTCTATTAACATTTGCCTTAAAATTGACTATTATCATCAAAATAAAAATGAACATCACTTACATCGCTTGCTCAGATGTGTTTTACACTAGTAACAGACTGTACCTACTAACTCTGTCTCGACGAATTATCCATGCTGTCTATAATTTGAGTAAAAAAATGTATTAATAGAAGAATAAGGGTCATTGCGTGAAAGTACAAGGAACCAATCAATGAATAAAATAATTTAAAATTGAATATTTCTCTTCTACGAACTTGTGACGTATGTATCACGTTGGGTGTGCCTACCGCGCGTGCGTTGCTCTGTCACTACGTGCACCAGTGCTGGAGCTAATCTACAGTGTGCTGGGGCGAAATTGCTGTCGAGGTTGATTACTTTTAGAATGTTTTGCTGAAACCAGTGGCATATTTGTGATCTTAAATCCAACATCCAGAATCAGAAGAGGCAAGCATGCTGCGCGTCTGTTGGAAAGGGGCACATGCAGCAGCGCGGGTAAGTTTTATTCTGCCAGAGCGGTCATTCAGTGACCCACAGCGAGGCCCGGTGTTTCTTACGCGTATCGTTATATTACGGATTATAATAGGCTCTGTACTGTTTGTGTAATTGACCGGTGATTATGTTAAACTAAACTTCTTAATGAGTTGATAGTTTCATCAGTTGAGATTTGTTATTAGCAGTTTAAGTGGTACACCAGGATAGAATGCTGCTGTACGTGAACGACGTAACGTGGGGTCGAAAGAGGCGTTCACAATGTGATAGGCAGATTCTTCGAACCAATGAGATCTCTCATTTCAGAGAGTGACGCCTCTCTCCACTAATAAGAATCCAGAATGTACACTTGCGTACATATGGGCGGGCTGTGTATGATTCATATTTTCTGTCACCCGGATAACCAAGCTAGCTAGCAGCTGTCTGAAAATCTTTCGTTTTACTTGAATTTACCTTGATTTATATGTAACCATATTTGTAAAAATTTTGTTCACACAGAACATTTTTATCCAAGTGCTACACCCTGTACACACCATGAACTTTTTATTGGTTTTGTCCAATGGAAGGACGTGACCTTGCCAGTGAAAAGTTCAGAAAGTTTCCTCTCACAAACGCTAGTGTTCTTATGTTAATTAGTCTAATAAATTATCGATAGTATGCTAAACGTTAAACCATCTTATTACTGGCAATGAAGAAAAATTAGCCGTTCATTCATTGTTGTTTATTGCGTTTTCCTAGATGCTTGATTCACAATAATTGTATGATTTCATGATAATTTCATGTTTAGAGAATTCACCAATATATATTTTTTTAAAAGGACAAAAAGACCAACAATGGAAACCTGTTTTTACTGAACAGCATTTATATCTGAAATGAATGGCTGTTTGTTATTAATTAATTTACAAATGGATGTGGTCAGCAATAAAGGAAGCTTTTACTTTTAATATTGTATCTTATGATGTAATTTATTTTGCTGTAGTGCACATGTGCTGATGATTTGTTTGTTTGTTTTTCTGCAGCAATGTGTGTGTGGTAAAGTAAAGGCCCATCC
This sequence comes from Cirrhinus mrigala, assembly GCA_036247105.1. Taxonomy (NCBI): domain Eukaryota; kingdom Metazoa; phylum Chordata; class Actinopteri; order Cypriniformes; family Cyprinidae; genus Cirrhinus; species Cirrhinus mrigala. The sequence continues at coordinate 31,769,577 of CM070020.1, forward strand.
ATTGCAGCATTGCCGCAAATATACCACAGCTGGAGACTCTGGGTACGACATTATAAATGTGAATTTAACCTTAAACACACAGGCTTACAATGATATTGCTGACTTATTTATTTTAAAAAGTTGAGTGTTTTTGTATTGTTTTGTGCTAATACATAATACATTAGACATCTTTGAAATGAATGTTAGGTTTATTTTGGTCTGGTGTGTGAGAAAAACATCAGATCACAGTCAACTGGATATTCATTTTGATCCTTTTCTACTGCAGATCTGCTGCTGGGAAAATAGTGGCTGCTAGTCTTTTAACGGTCGGTGGTGGTCTTGGTGGTACAATCCTATATGCAAAATGGGACCCGAAGTTTCGTGCAAATGTAGAGAAGAGCGTTCCATATTCAGATCAACTGTTTGAGATGGCACTTGGGCCGCCCCCTCCTCCACTCGTCCCTTTACAGAAGAAACCAGTAAGAGTTACAATCACTTTTACTTTTACTTTTACTTTGTCTGGCTTTGATTCTCAGACCAGATTCATGTATGCAGCTGTCTGTGCTTCTGTTATACTGTGATTTATGCCTTCAGTAATTTTTCTTTTAATAGGGAAAGATCGAACCCCTGCAAATTTCTTCATTGTCAGAAGCATCTAAGGAGTCCAAGCAGCCCAAAGCTAAAGCCAAGAAGACTGATCCAGCACCTGTGGAAGCTCCACCTGCTGTAGAGGAAGCACCGGCACCAACCCCTCAGACACTCGAGGGTGAGTGAGACTCATAAATCTCTTTACATTCAGACACTAGCAGGTTTCAGATGTGCAACAGCTACACTTTAGAGTTGCAGATACATTAGCGAAATTTCAATTGCAAAAACAAAGATCATTTGTCTGTTGTCAATAGTGTGGTGATGTTTGAAGCACAGCTTACACAGGCCACTTTACACTTTACTTAAAGGCCTGCTCAAACCAGAATAAAATAAAACGCACTCAGGAACTTTATAATGCAAATTTGACCCGCGTTTATGTTCTGATGTTGTCATGTAGTGACGGTGTTATATGGGATTATAATAAATGGTGGCATAATGCCAATAATTGAGGTGAACTATTAGCAATTATAGTTCAGGTGTTGTAATAAAATGTTTCTGTATCTTTATAGTATAAAATATGTTAAACACATTTTCATGTCATTTTCTTATATTGCTTGTTGTTGTTATTATTATTATTATTATTGCTTTATAAGATTATGCTGGATTATGCTAGCTTTCTACCTGTCTGGATAAACATTGTAAAAGTGTTGTTTAGTGGTCTACTGGTACTGGTTTTTCATTTAATAATACCAGTGTGTGCATATTAATATTAATACTACTATCTGTCGGTCATAACTCTTAGTCACTTAAATATTTGCTCTTGGTGTGAATAGGTCTTTGTCCTTATATTACATTCATTGAAACCAAAGAAATACTAAATATAAATGTAAAATACATTTTAAAGAGAAATCAACTAAGTAATAGTTAAAAGATATGTATACGTATGTATTTTGAATGTGTCTAATATGAATGAAATCTGGACTTACATCTGCCATGTTGTCATTGTCATATGACCTGCCAGTATCAGTTGTGTTGACTCACTGCCATTTACGACTTTTCTCCCGTGGCCCGATGGGATGGTAATATTGGATGCATACCTCTATTAACATATCTTACTGTTAATTCGGACATACTGGCTATATAGTAGGGAAATATGAATATTGAGACATAGAATGCGTCATTTCATTGTTGAAGCCAATACACAACCATCAGCTCAATCATACCCTGAACCTACATATGTGACCCTGGACCACAAAACCAGTCATAAGGGTCATTTTTTTTTAAATTGAGATTTATACATTCTGAATAAATAAGCTTTCCATTGATGTATGGTTTGTTAGGATAGGAAAATATTTGGTTGAGATATAACTATTTGAAAATCTGAAATCTGAGGGTGCAAAAAAATAAAAATATTGAGAAAATCGCCAAGTTGTCCAAATAAAGCAATGCATATTACTAATCAAAAATTACTATTGATATATTTACGGTAGGAAGTTTACAAAATATCTTCATGGAACATGATCTTTACTAAATATCTTAATGATTTTGGCATGAAAATCAATGATTTTGACCCATACAGTGTATTGTTGGTTATTGCTACAAATATACCTGTGCTACTGGTTTTGTAGTCCAGGTTCACATATGCAAATAATCAAAGGATCGTAAGGCAATAATCGTTGTTATCCTGGAAATTATGTCACTTTTGATCACTGATGCACCATTGCTGATCTGTGATCTATATTTCTCACGGAGTCCTACTGTTGTTGCAGAAGCCTCAGCAGAGGCAGCTCATATTATTTCGGCTATCAGCGAGGTGCCGTCTGTGCCCGCGCCAGGTACAAGTGACGAAAGCCCACCTGGCCACATGGCGGCAGGTCAGCACTGGATCATTCAAACAGCCTTCTGCTTCTAACAACTGATCTAGAGCCTGTTTGTCCTCATAACACCAGTTGTTGTGCAGATGGCATCAGTGTCTCTTCCTCTCTGCATGTTCTCAAACTTCACACCTTTCCATCCTTCTGCACAGTTCTGTCATGTGACCCACGCTAATATGTTCTTTTTGTGTGTTTGTTGAGTTCCTTACTAACACAGTGCTGCTAATCAGTATTCTTTCCCAATAATTAACAAATGCGTATCCTCATTTGTAATGATCTGTGCCAAATATTCTAGTTTGCTTGCCTGATGAGAGCCAATCATCTGAAAAAGAACAAATATGCCAGGCTATGAATCAGTTTGTCTTGTCACATACTGATTTAGATCACTGACCCCTGAGTTTGGTTTCTTTTTTTTTTTACTGATTCATTAAAAAAAAAAAAAACCTGATCATTTGTTCACAGATGATGTTGTTTATATTGTGCATGCAGCCAACAAAGGCAGTGCACTACAAAAATGTATTTGTTGCTTTTTATTGTCACACGGCAGACTCACAGCTCAAGTAAAATATAACGGTATTTCCCATGGCACTGTAATAGCTCAGTGTGTTTTGTGTTTGTGTGTGTAGGTGAAGAGCGTAAGGATCATCATGAGCCTGTGCTGAAGGAGAGACCAGCGGAGGAAGTGTCGGCTCGACTGGCTCAGCAGGATAAAGCTGAGCAAGATGCTTTAGCAGGTGGGTGACCACACAATCTACACATGAACCACTTATTATAGAGCTACTCTGCCCTTTTTTACAGATTGCCTTATCCTAATTAGGCTCTTGCACTTTTCCCCAATAAGTTCCCATCTCCTTTTTAGTGCCTAAAAGACATGCATTTTTTATACTGTGAGTGTTTGTGTTTGTCTCAGCTCTGACTGCTGGACTGGAGGAAAGCCTGGGCAGCTCCGCTAAGATCACCCTGCAGGCCATCGGAGCCCAGGAGGCTGCGCTGACAGCCATCGCTGCACATACAAACAAACTCAAAGAAGCCATGGACTCAGAGGTGAACACACACACATAATCATTTGAACACCCACTGTGCTGATGAGTTAAATCAGGTGTATCAGATATGAAAGACATACAAAACATGCCGTGGTGGGAGGGCTTCAGGTTCAATGGTCTACACTCAGAACACCTTAGCAACAAGATAGATGTGCCCTGGCAACTACCAAGAATGCTCTAGCATCTGACCATTTTATATATATATATATATAAGTTACCAATCAAATGAAATCATTATCAACACAATTCATTATAAAATTTATCAAATCAGTTTACACTACAATTATAGTTGCATACGTTATTTTTTGAGATGGGTTTAAATATAACATTTTGAGTATAGAATTAAGAAATACTGTAAATACTATTATTTATGAAACTTAAACTGACAGTAGATGGTGGGAAGTCTTAATGTGAATCACAGAATCATTCATTCAACTGATTCATTTATATCAGCTGATTCATTCAAGGACAAAACACCACTCTGTTGCTGAGAAACACAACTGTTCCACTTGTTTGGATCAATTTAGTTGGTGAATTTGAGCAAAAGCAGTCTAAATGTACAATTTTGTGTCTAAAATGGTTAACTGTTAATGTAATTAATTTATTGTTTATTGAACATTGTAAATCCGACATTCGTTTTATGCAGTCGTGCTGATATTCAGGAAAATAGCACTCTTGCTTATGAGATGTTACTTAACTATATTATAGGGATGTAATGATATCAAAATCTCAAGATATGATAATATCGCGATATGAAATCCATGATATGATATTTATTGTGTTTTTAAAAAAGACAAATGAAGAATTGGAAAAAAAGAATTATAAATTTTAAAGTTCAATTATTCTGTCTAATGCACCTTGAGAGTTTAAAGTTAAGAGCTCCAACCCATGTTCTTAACTAAGAAAACTTAAGTCAGGAAAAAGTCAGTGAATTGACTTGTAGGGGACTCAAACCTTTTTTTATTTGTGATATACTGTCTGTCTAAATTACATTCACACTGGTGTTTTAGGAAGCCAAACAAATTAGACAATGAAACAATGACAGTAATACCATATATTGTAAAACAATTCCACTGCAAAATAAATGAAAATTAATATATGTATATTATTTTTGCTTTACACTGCAGTAGGGAAATTACAGTACTTCTTTCCTAATTTCTAAACCTGAAAAAGATATTTTGAATTTGGACTGCAGCAACCTTACCCATTTAAACCGCTGGTTGTCCGAAACTCATAATACACTTTTAAGCTTTTATGTTGACCAAAACGGCAGCATAGCTTTTATTTTGAAGGAAAGGTCTAGCTTCAATGAAAAGAGGCTTACAAAAAAGTGTCTCACTACAAATCTAGTGAAATGCTGTAATCGTCTGCCGTGAAAATAAAGTGTAACTGGTGGCCGTTGCGTTCCCAAACACGCACAACCTAAACTCACAGTACATGCAATAAATGAGTTCACTGCATTCGTTCACTGTGCACGGAGATGTTCTGAGGTGCAGAGAAAACAGGATCACGAGCTGATCACCTGAACAAACTGCAGCAAATACAGACTTGATGAAGAGATTAAGCCATATTGCGCTTTTGGTTTTAGTTAGTTTGACAGATACTTTGTCAAAGCATAATGGCCCAAAACACAAATTTAAAGACCTTTTATGTTAGAATAAGAAGTTTGAATACACTACCATTCAAAAGTTTGGGGTCAGTACATTTTTATTGTTTCTTTTTTTTTTTTTTTTTTTTTTTAAGAAATTAATACTTTTATTCACCAAGGATGTATTAAGTTAATAATTAAAAGTTTATTAAAAGTTAATAATAAATAATTTACATTGTTATAAAATATTTATATTTTGAATAAACACTGTACTTTTTAAACTTGTTATTCATGAAAGAATCCAGAAAAAAAAAATTACAGGTTCCAAAAAATATTTGGCAGCACAACTGTTGATATTATCCAACATTGATCATTCTAATAATAAATCCGCATATTAGAATGATTTCTGAAGGATCATGTGACACTTAAGACTGGAGTAACAGCTGATAAAAAATTCAGATTTTCATCACAGGAATAAATTCTATTTTAAAGTATGTTAAAATAAAAAACATTATTTTATATTGTAAAAACATTTTGCAATATTACTGTTTTTTTCTATATTTTTAATCAAATAAATGCAGCCTTGATGAGCATAAGAGACTACTTTAAAGACTATTACAAGTCTTACTGACCCCAAACTTTTGAACGGTAGTGTATATTTAAAAAATTGCACTTTTTGCCCAGAAGACCTATCGTTTCATATCGTCGTGTGACCACAATAATATTTAGACAGTTTTGCAATATCACAATATTGATAATATCGTTGCATCCCTACTATATAATGTTCTAAACACAAAAAAAGAACTCCGAAAACAGGCAATCTATATCTTGATCGAGGAATTGAGGCACTTTTATTAATTTGGCTGGCATTTCCAACCTTGCACAACGGTATTTCACGTAAAACCCAGGCTAGCTTACTTGTTAAGTTTAATGGAGAGCTATTGCCTAAGTTAGGCAGGCCGTATTAAGATGTTTTAATAATGGTTTAATTTCACAGTATTGACAAACAGTGGCAAAGTTTAGGGCAAACACAACTGTTACTTAGCCATCACCGATGATGACTGGTCAGGGGGGCGTGGATGAAAGAAGTGCAGATGCTAAAGCACCACTTGCAGTCTTTCTGTGCATTATTTAGCAGATGACTGAATTGAGATCACAGCTTTAATTAAGCAGATATTCTGCTGCATGTGTCATTATCATGTGTTTGTGTTCAGACTCCTCCAGATGAGAAGTCCACTCAGTGGAAAGCACTGAATGAGGCTCTGAGTGACAGGACCAGAGCCATGGAAGAGGCTGAAGAGGCCCTGTTCAAAGCCAAGTGAGACCTGCTTCTGACAGATCTTAAATTACAGTTTCAAGGCACATTTTAACCAGTGTCCATAAGACAAGTTTGGGGTCTGTAAGATTGAAAGAAGTCTCTTATGCTCACCAATGCTGCATTGATTTGATCAAAACACAGTCTATATAGTGATATATTGTTACAATTTCAAATAACCGTTTTCTATTTGACTATATTTTAAAATGTAACTTATTCCTGTGATGCAAAGCTGATTTTTCATTATTTTCATCATTACTCCAGTCTTCAGTGTCACGTGATCTTTCAGAAAATGATTTTAATATGCTGAATTGGTGCCTAAGAAACATTTCTTATAATTTTTTTTTTTTTTTTCATGATTACTTGATAAACTGTAGGTTCAAATTCAACGTTCAGGTTCATTTATTTGAGAGAAAAATTTTTGTAACAGATGTTTTTACTGTCTCTTTTGATCCATTTAATGCATGCTTGATGAATAAAAGTATGAGTTTAATTAATAATCTTATTGACCCCTATGTTTTCCAGTCCTCACCTGTCCATTTCCACCACTGAATGGAATGTACTGTTGTGACGCTCAGCCCTATATTGAGAGGTGTTTAATTGTACCGTTTTGTTGACTTTTGTTTTGTGTATATTTAGAGGACAGCTTGAAAAAATGCGTGGAGTGATCAACAGTGCAAAACAATCTAAGATTGACGCAGCGAGACCCCAAATCCTGGCCGCTGAGGAGAATTTACACAACATGATTGTGGATCTGGACAAAGTAGTAACCAAGGTAATTATCTTAATCTGGCTATGTTAATGTGCTTTGGAGGAACCCAGTACATACCAGTGCGAACTGAGCCTGTAATCTATTTAGCTTTGTACTCCCAGAGACTCTGGTGACATATCACCATGTCCCATCTGGAGTCTGTAACTCACACCTGGGTATTGTCTGTCTCTTCTGCAGGTGCAGGCGGCACAGACCGAGGCGAAGATCGTGTCTCAGTACAGTGAGCTGGTGAATGAAGCCAAAGCTCAGTTCCAGCAGGAGCTCGCCAACATCACACCTGAGATCCAGGCCAACTGGAAGGGGCTCTGTAAGATCTCACACACTCATGTCACTCTTCAGACCGCATGTTTGTCAATAATCTCTTGTATTTAGTATTAGTATTAGATTTAACCAGTTTAAATTCTGTTGTATTTTTAGTAGGACTGTCAAAGTTAATGCATATGAATAATTAAATATGTGTAACAGTGTGCATTTTTCTTAACACAGTTATTACATTTGAGCACACAGTGCTGACGGCTTCTCAGTAAATGGAGAAAGATAATTAGTGAAAATGTCTTTAAATTAAACAGTTTCAGGGGGTAACAAAAGTCATTTGCATTTTTCGTATGATGAAAATGAATTCTATTTGGAGTTTATTAATGAAACGGTAAAATTCATACAAATTTTACAGTAATAATCAAACCCCATAAATTGCACAATTTTTTTTTCCTAAAAAAAAAAAGTGTGTTAAAATGTGTTAAATACCAACAAAAAATTTATTGTGATGAAGAATTTTTAGCGACTTGCGTCCCTACAAATGTATTTAAATGTAGCACATTAAAACTATAAGGCCACCAATTCTTCAGACTTCAGATGTTTTTCAACCTTGCTTGCCCTTAGATTAGCATTTCTGCTTGCATTGGTTTAACTGTGTCAAACCATGCGCTTTACTTTATCAAAGCATTTAGTGGCCCTTATTGGTATTTGAGTAAGCCCTTAAGTAACTTTATAAAAAAAAGTCACATTTAATAATGACATATTAAAGCAAGTGAAATTCATCTTAATGAAAGATAGCATACTTCAAGCAAAGATTTCACACAAAAAAGTTTGTTAGATTTAAAAAAAAAAATACCAGAATGTCAAGTTAAAAAAAAAATCATCTCAAGACTCCTGTTCATTCCATTTTGTTACGTTCCATCTCTCTGTTTTTAAATGCAAGAACACCATAGAAGCATTTCTGATCCGAGTCTACAAGCAACCTAATGATATAGTTCTTCCTCAAGACCAAATCATTTAGGCAACCCACCTACTAGACGTTTTTTAAAATCTTAGTTTCCACATATTGAAATAATAAACTGATGGAGTGATTACATGCATCACAGTGATGTCTCTTAACATGACGGGTTCTTCCTGTAACGCTGCTCTGTGGTCTTCTTTCTCAGCGGGAAAGCTGAGCGCGGATGATCTGAACTCTCTGATTGCTCACGCCCACCGGCGCATCGACCAGCTGAACCGTGAGCTGGCAGAGCAGCGGGTGAGGGAGCAGATCCACATTGAGGCAGCTCTGGAGCAGCAGAAGCTGGAGGATCAGAAAGCGCTGGAGAGAGCCGTGGCTTCTGCCTTGGAGCACAGACGAGAGGACTTGAGACTTGAGCAGGAGAAGAAGGTGTGTGATTCAGCACTGCTGTACTGTCACTTGCCCTATTGAATATTATTTTATTTTTTGACCATGAATATGTATTTTTAAGAACTGCAAACTTAAGAATGTCTTTGTGGTAGTATTTCTGTGCAGTTGATAGTCTTATGGGTGTTCTAGGCTGTTGCTGGAACACTGCAGGTAGATAGACAGATTACATGTCTTGGGGTCATTTGAACATTTGGTCAAATGAGCGAATGTTTTTTTTTTTTGTTTTTTAGATACAACAACCAGAGTTTTAAAATTTTAAAACTCAGTATAGTTTAAATAGAATATCAGTATGATGGCTTTCTCAAGCCATAAGTGTATAAGTGTAATTTCCTAAAAATGTAAATCATTTGTGACACTGAGATAAATGAGAATGTTGGCAGGGGAAGTATTTGACCATACACTGAGGTGTTTGGATATTGCGCTGTGATGCTGAGAGCTTTCTCTGTGTGTGTTTGTGTGTCAGGTTCAGGAGGTGCGTGAGGTAATGGAGGCTGAAATGAGGACACAGCTGCGTCGTCAGGCTGCTGCGCACACAGATCACCTGCGGGACGTGCTGAAGGTTCAGGAACAGGAGCTGCGTGAGGAGGCCCAGGAGGTACAAACACTGCCTCTTTATATGGTCTAGCAACTACATAGAAATTGTGATAGAATTTAATAGGGCTGCCCCCTAATAGTTGACTAACCGTTAATCGACGAGAAGAGGTTTGGTCGACTAAAAATTTATTAGTCGCTTAGTCGCAGAAAAGGAATCCACAAGAAGTGGTGAAGTCACGCAGTCTGTGACGGACAGATCGTGAATGGCTGGTCAATGTGGTAATACGGTACATTGGGCAAGACATTCATCTACCTCAAATATGGCTTATCTGAAATATACAAGTAGTAGCAACTTTATATGGCTGCTCAATCTAATGTTAACCCAGAAAAATGTGCGCTATTCAAGTGTCTGTGAGTGTGGAATCTGAACAGTAGCACGCTCACTGCATGACAGATGGAGGCGCCGGTTCAGTCACTTGCTTTAATATACAAATTTTTGGTCATACACATAAGAGTAACACATCTTTTGAATCTGTAAAGACTCTGTTTATTTGTGTGCACTCACAATAACAACAAAACATTGTGCTTTTGTAAAATAATAAAAGCAAAGGATGTGCTTTCTGCTGTCTCAGTCTCCGTGAACTTGAGCATGTCAAAAAAAAAAAAAACTAAACTGAAACTCTGTGTACACTTGCCTTACAGACATAAAAATATCTCAAATGGAAAACAAATGTTCTCAGATTATGTAATCCGTATGAAACGTGCATACAGGTGCATCCACTAAAAGCACTAGTTTAACAATAAATTATTAAAATGTTAATGCAGCCTTTCTGTTTTTCCCTGACACATTGATAATCATTATATCTGCTGGTGTGCTGTGGCAAGTTTTATGCATGTGCTTGAGCGTTTCTTAGGCTGTGTAAGCAATTAAAGGCTCATTATTATAATTTAAATGGTTTGTTAATAAATGCCCGATTAGTTGACTACTACTCAAAAATCAGCAACTTAGTTGACCAGAAAAATGTTTAGTTGATGACAGCCCTAGAATTTAACATTTAAAGGCAGACAGGGTAGTGCTGGGAACTTTTATTTGAAACAGTCTTTATATTTATGTTATATATACAGTTGAGGTCAAAAGTTTACATACATCTTGCAGAATCTGAAAAAAAAAGTACATTATTTTACCAAAATAAGAGGAATCATACAAAATGCTTGGAATTTTTTTTTTTTTATTCAGTGCTGACTTGAATAAGATATTTTACATACAAAACGTTTACATATAGTCCACAAGAAAAAATCATGGTTAAATTTATAAAAATTACAGCGTTCAAAAGTTCACATACACTTGATTCTTAATACTGTGTTGTTACCTGAATGATCCACAGCTGTGTTTTTTGTTTAGTGATAATTGTTCATGAGTTCCTTGTTTGTCCAGAATAGTTAAACTGCCCACTGTTCTTCAGAAAAATCCTTTAGGTCCCACAAATTCTTTGGTTTTTCAGCATTTTTGTGTATTTGAACCCTTTCCAACAATGACTGTATGATTTAGAAATTCATCTTTTCACACTGAGGACAACTGAGGGACTCATATGCAACTATTACAGAAGGTTCAAACGCTCACTGATGCTCCAGAAGGAAAAAAAACGATGCATTAAGAGCTGGGGGGTGAAAACTACTGTACAATGAAGATGTGTACATTTTTCTTATTTTGCCTAAGTATCATCTGAAGCATCAGTGAGCATTTGAACCTTCTGTAATAGTTGCAAATGAGTCCGTGTGAAAAGATGGATCTCAAAATCGTACAGTCGTACAGTTAGTGGAAAGGGTTCAAATACACAAAAATCCTGAAAAACCAAAGAATTTGTGGGACCTGAAGGATTTTTCTGAAGAACAGTGGGCAGTTTGAATTTTAAAGTTTAAACCTAAGCATGTAAACTTTTGCCCTCAACTGTACATGTTCAGTTTGGTGCTGGTAGTGGTACAGAAACGACACACGTCAACTTTAAAAAAAATGTACTGAAGTCTTGGCAAACGCAAATATACAGTAGTCAACATTTGAAGTGGATCAAAACCTTTCATCAAAGTTGCCCTAAATCTGAAACAATACCCGTTCTTGTTTTAGGATTACTTTGATTAACTTTTTTGATCCACTTCAAATGTTTTCAGCCAAAGCCGTTTTGGAGGGCTGAAATCATTGACTGAAACTTGAACATTTAATTAATGCTTCTCTGCATTTGGCTTAATATATTCACTCTTTTACATATATTTTTATTTAACCTGTCGTCTTTATTAATAGTTTATGTATCAAATAAGCAAGTTTTTATTATAGCCACCATTTAAATATTAATTTTTCAACAAAGAATTGGAGTGAAAACAATTTTTATATAATCAGAAGTTGATATAAAGACTGGCTTCTGTGCAGTTCAAGTAAGGGATAATCGACGGTTTGCCATGCATTAAAGGATTTTAAATGCACAACGTGGAGGCTAAGAATGCCCAACGCGCCTAAAATCCTTTAATGCACGGCAAGCCGTTGATTATCCCGCTTATTCCATGGTCATTTGCCAAGTTACAGACAAGTTAAAAGTAGTATTGCTCTTTGCAGCGCAATATTTGACAGAATGGGTAAAAAATACGGTTCTTTTTGTCAGTTATGACATGCGGCTCTAGATGAAATAGTGCGGTAAGATCAGATTTATTTGAATGAATTATAGCATTTATTTCAGTAAATTATCAATCGACCGAGAGAGAGAAAGAGAGAGATGACAGTTGTGTGTGCGTCTGCGTGTCCCTCTCTCCATAAACAACGAATTTATTTAAAAACAGTGGTTTTACCACCTCGATGCTGAGGAATATGTAGCAATCTACTATCTAGGCTATTTTATTAATAAGAATTGCAGGGAAATGCCGACAACAACTGTATGTATGTGCGCAGCGGAATGTGATCTCCGAACTCTCTCTCTCTCTCTTTCATTCTGTATGTGTGCGTTTGTGTGCATCAATTAAAGCAGCGCATTAATATAGAACGTTGGTTAAACTGACTTAAAACTACCTGTGCATTACACGGTTTTACTACAGCCAATCAAAATCCAGTATCCAGACATTCCATGGAATAAAAGTTTATATACAACTCAAGGTTTTTTTTTTGAGTGTATGATTATTCAATAAATTTGATTAATTCATTATGTAAAGAATTAATTTGTAATTTGGTGCATCAGTATAACTCTTTGTTGCCTAACTCTAGTGCTGTCTGTTTCTACTAAAGTAGTCAAGATTGAAAAGATCTAAATGGATGCAATTCTATCTTTGTTTGTAGATTCTGAACAGTAAGATGATGGAGCAAGAAACTCATTATCGCAGACTAACTCAAGAACAGCTGGACACCTTCACTTTGGACATGAACGCAGCTTACGCCCGTCTCAAGGGCATCGAAGAGGCTATAGACAGTAAGTCTCCTAACTACTACTTAAACTCCAGTAGTTCTACCACGTTCGATTTCAGTTTGACCTTTGATTGTTGGATATTAAATACTTGGCTTGTTTCCAAGGTCACGTGACTGCTGAGGAGGAGGCCCGTAAGGCTCACCAGTTGTGGCTTTCCGTAGAGGCTCTGAACTACACGCTCAAGTCCGCAGGTGCCGATTCCCCCACTGAGCCTCTAGAGGTCGCTGTGCGTGCCATTAAAGAGAACTGTGCAGAAAACGAGTTCGCTCAAGCATTGGCCACCGCCATTCCCGAAGAGTCTCTCAGCCGAGGAGTCTACAGCGAAGCCTCCCTTCGCGCACGTTTCTACGACATCCGTCGCCTCGCGCGGCGCGTGGCACTTATCGACGAGACCCGCAACAGCCTTTACCAGTACTTCCTGTCCTACCTGCAGTCCGTCCTTTTGTTTGAAAGTGAGCAAGTAGCGCCTCCTGCTAAACTAGCACCCGAAGATCTCGACACGTTCAAGCTGCTCGCCTACGCGACTTACAGCATCGAGCGCGGCGACCTGGAACTAGCCGCAAAGTTTGTCAACCAACTTCGCGGAGAGTCGCAGCGCGTGGCGCAGGACTGGCTTAAAGAAGCCCGACTCACCTTAGAAACGAAGCAGGTGATCAGCCTGCTGTCGGCATATGCTAATGCCGTGGGGTTGGGCACCACGCAGGCCCCGTAGCCACACCCACTCTGTTGAGATTATGTAAATTACGAGGAGTGTTACTTGCCCGCTGTTAATGGAACCTTCTGCTCCTCTGTTTAATTTATAAATAGGTTGCGTGCTAGCCAAAATTTTGTTTTTCTTATCTGTCCAAAGCACTTTTGCAGGAAGTCTTTGCCCTCAAAACAATTCATAAGTGGCCTACCATTCAGAGCAACCAGTAGTTCCTATGAGGGAAACACCCTGGCAGTGGCACTCCTCAGTGTATATGACGCACGTCTCACTGGTTAGGAATAAATGTGCATTTAGCAGGTTGATCGGCCTCACGGTCTGCAGTGTGATAGCAGCTAAACCTGTTCACTGTTTTGGAATTCACATGTAATGCTTCAGTTATATTTACTGGTTGTTTATTAACCCAAACTGTTGAGAATAATCAGTCCTCTCATTCAGTACTGGAGATCAATAAATCATGGTTGTTGACAATAATGGCATTTCGGTTATTTGCATGTCTGCTTTTTGCATGTCTGCTTTGTTTTGTAAAGGCTCAGATCTGGTTTAGTAGGGGTTCAGATCAATTTTTGTAGGACCCAGATTCAGAGTTTGAGCCGCACATTTTAGCACAGATTGTTTTAACATTTGGTCACAGTGTAATGAAGATGGAGCCACACATGCTGTATTGATTCTCACAGCAAACCTGTAATGCACAGGTGAGCCATTGTTACTCATTTCACATTCACACTTAATACACCATATCCAAGTAAGGGTCAGTCTTATGTGCCATTTACTCCTTTAAGGTGCAGAAAGGCAGCCAATCAAATGGAGAAGGCACTTAGGTAGTCTGTCATATTGTTTGACTGCTGCAACATCGAGCTTTAAAAATAATGCTCAAGTAAATATTCAGTTCATTTAATTTAATCTACTTCACTCAATGCAGTTTCAAAGCATCTTTACAAGAAAAAAAAAGCTTACAATTAACAGCAATCTGTTATCAGAGGTGACTGTCAAAGTAATATCTGTATGGAAGAATTGTACACTTCTAACATAACACAATCTTACCTCGCCTTACCCTATAAAGTATTGCTACTTAATAGGTAGCCAGTGTAGAAATGATAAAATTGGAGTTTATTGAGGATGAAGGACAAACACCTAGTTGTACATTATAATAATCCATTAATAATATCATAATAATGTAATTATGGTAAATAGAGTGTGTTAATCAGTTCAAATTTTAATTTATTCAACTGTAATACTGTTGCTTTGGCAAAACGTTTCAAGTGGAGTAATAAAGCTCCAAACAAATACTGATACTGTTGAGGTCAAAAGTTTACATACACCTTGCAGAATCTGCAAAATGTTTATTATTTTACCAAAACGAGAGAATCACACAAAATGCATGTTATTTTTTTTTAGTACTGACCTGAATAAGATATAATAGTCCACAAGAGAAATTAATAGTTGAATTTATAAAAATGACCCTGTTCAACAGATTACATGCGCTTGATTCTTAATACTGTGTTGTTACCTGAATGATCCACAGCTGTTTTTTTGTTGTTGTTTAGTGACAGCTGAGTCCCTTGTTTTTTTCTGAACAGTTAAACTGCCCACTGTTCTTCAGAAAAACGCTTTCCAACAATGACTGTATGATTTTGAGATCCATCTTTTCACAATGAGGACAACCGAGGGACTCGTATGCAACTATTACAGAAGATTCAAACGCTCACTGATGCTTCAGAAGGAAAATTATGCATTAAGGGTAAATTTAACATTTTGCTTTTGGGAAACATGTAAGTATCTTCTGTAGCTTCTGAAGGGTAGTACTAAATGAAAGAAAATTGAAATTTAGGCAAAATAAGAAAAATGTACACATTTCAATTATGTTCGCAAGTTTTTACCCCTCGGCTCTTAATGCATGGTTTTTCCTTCTGAAGCATCAGTGAGTGTTTGAACCTTCTGTAATATTTGCATACGAGTCCCTCAGTTGTCCTCAATAATACAGTCGTTGTTGGAAAGGATTCAAATGCACAAAAATGCTGAAAAACCAAAGAATTTGTGGGAATTGAAGGATTTTGCTGAAGAACAGCAGGCAGTTTAACTGTTCAGGACAAACAAGGGACTCATGAACAACTATCACTAAACAAACAAAACAAAAAACACAGCTGTGGATCATTCAGGTAACAACACAGTTTTAAGAATCAAGTGTATGTAAACTTTTGAACAGGGTCATTTTTATAAATTCAACTATTTTTTTTTCTTGTGGACTATATGTTAATGTCTTTTATGTAAAATAACTTATTCAGGTCAGTACTAAATTAAAAACATGCATTTTGTGTGATCCTTATTTTGGTCAAATAATTAACATTTTGCAGATTCTGCAAAACCCACCTTTATTATCTACAATTTCTGCAGTAAATAATTTGTAATCGGTATTGAGAAATGTGATGGGCTGTAGGTTATCTGAAATCCCTTTGTCTTTTCCAGGTTTTGGAGTAAAAAAAAAAAAATTATAAAATTCTGTAGTTAAAGCATCTGGCCCAGAAGATTGACCTGTTTTCATTTATTTCTTGCCAAAATCTTGTATTAAGTCAAGGTAACATTTTCTTTTGATAGCTTATTTTGACTATAAGCAACTTTGCAAGTGCATGTCAATTTCTACTAACCCTATTTTAACAATCTACTAATACTCTAATGAGGGCTAGTTGACATGTAGTTGCAAAACCTGTATAGTATAGTTACCTATAGTTAGTAGTCCATCTAAAGTGGGAATAACATAATCCTCTAGAAATCTAAATCTTCACTTCATCAGAAAAAAAAAGTATTCTCAGAGGTATATACTTAATGAAAAATTAAAACACCTCTTTTGTAATACTGTTATAAACGCATCATGATTCATGAATTATTAAACTACCTATAGTATTTCTGTCTTGACTCCTGTGTTTTTTCAAGATTACAAAAGATGAGCTACTGTATTTTCTATTCTTTAAACCTTTATTACTGCTGCTTGCAGCTCTGTTCTTTACTTGAAGCAAAACAAATAGCTGTATGAGCATTCTGAAGACAACAGAAATGGTGAAAACTGTCTTAAAGTACCAGTCCAGAATCCATGTGGAAATGGGAGGTAACATTTTCTTTTCTTAGGCAAATACTATTAGTTTCCATTCGAATGAAGACTGAAATCTGCACATGTGACAAGCATATTTACGTACACAATTATTAATGACATTGTAAATGAACATTTTTCCAGATATTTAGCTGCTATGATCTATCCACACCACAGCATGCCTCTCAGTCCCGAGACTTAATCGCTGTTAAAGGTCTGAATCTCCAGATCAGATAAGATGTTCCTGCAAGATGGAAAAAAAAAAAAAAGATTTTAATTTGAATCTTGAATAGTTTAATTCAACTAAAATCTCTAGGGCTTCCACAAAAGCAACACTTACTTCTGCTGCTCTGAGAGCTCAAACTCCTGCTGGACCCTCTGGATGAGTTTTGGGGTCTCGGGCAAACAGAAACCAGCTGCGATCTGCACCAGCTCCACTGCCTGATTTACATCACCACTCTCCTTTATGCACGTCAAGAACTTGTTCAACAGCTCCTCACTGACAGAACAACACATCAGTGTGAACATTCAGACTATTAACACATTAAATATAATAATTTAATTTATATTATTTGGTACAAAAAAAAGTGAATCATTACATTTAAATCCTAAAATATGGGAATTGCTACAGTTTAGACATGGGAAAATCACTAGTCAATATTTTCAGGACCCATGATCGTACCTTGGAACCCTGTTGTGTGTTTTAAAGAGTTTCAGCATTTCCCTGAAAGAAAAGAAAAAAAAAAAATCTCTGAGGTGATTTAACTCAATTAGATCTGGATCACATCACAGATGTCCATAAAGGATGTTACCAGGCGTCCTGTCTCCTCTGAGCTGCTAGTAAAACAGAGATGAGGTCGCTGAGAGAACTGGCCGTCCAGCTCAGCATAACCTTGCCCCGGTCACCTGCGTCGTACATTTTCTTAATGTCCAGCGCACACTCTGCGAATGACTCCTGCACCTGTCCAGAAAATATACATGTTAAAGACTGACACTGACAAAACAAATGTGTGTTTTATACAAACACTTACTCAAAATTAATTAAACATAAAAAGCAGAAAATGGCTTTATAATCGACTGACAGGCACAGAATTTAAAAGAAACTGGCATAAAGGAGGAAGACTTGTGAAATGCATGAGTATCAACTAGTATAGATGTAGATGTAGATGAGGTGGAGGTAATACCTCCTGACTGTGCTTCTCTCTCGCCATAAGTGTCAGCAGCTCTTCCACCAGCTTCTGTCTGCTGCCATGTCCCAATTTTTTGATATCTGTGGCAAAGGACATTTTCAAAATTGATAATATGATAATACCTTAATCCATTTATCTGTATGCGATGCAGGTTAAAACATAATAAATCTAATCTAAATCTAGTAACAAAGATGATACTTCTTCAAATGTCACAGTGAAGTAATAACACATTTCAGACAATTTTTATTTTTTAAAATTGAAATTTAAATACAGGGTATCTGCATTTTTGAAATCAAATTTAAGGCTATGCAAGACCTCTTTTAAAGGGTTACTCCACCCCAGCATGAAAATGTTGTCATTAATCACTTACTCCCATGTCGTTCCAAACTGGTGGATACACGTGGATACGTTTATTTATGCTTTGATTCGAACGAAAACAGCGTATCCACGTGACACGCTGACACAGCATGGCGTACGCAGCTTGCGCCCAGCGGATAGGCTCCAAAATGGCGCTACGCTGACACGGAGGACGCAAATTGTTAAATAAAGTCGTTATTTTTGTTTTCTTTCCGTACAAAAAAAAAAAAAAAAAAAAAAAAAGTATTCTCGTAGCTTATTAGCTTAGCGTAGCTGAATTCATAAAATTATGGCAGATGGACTATGTTGACGATGTCTTTCACACTTCAATGACAGTCGTATTTACGTATTTACAGTCAATGGGACAGTCACAAACCTCCCGGTTTTCATCCAAAATATCTTAAATTGTGTTCTGAAGACGAATGAAGATTTTAAGTGTTAGGAACGACATGGGCTAAGTGATCAATGACAAAATTTTCATTTTGGGGTGGATTAATCCTTTAAAACACATTAAAACCGTAAAACAATTTACATTTCAGATACAGGTTTTTACAAAAACATGATAAACTTTACATTTTTGCGTTTAAATCATTGAATTATTATTATTATTATTATTATTATTATTATTATTATTATTATTATTATTATAATAATAGAAGGCACATTAGCTTATTGTTGATCCACCCACTCACATTTACAACTCTGGGTGTTTGCTGCATAAAATATGGGTGGATTTTTGCATTGATTTCAAAAACAGCAGACGGCCTTATTGAAAATGCACAGTCATTCTC
Organism: Cirrhinus mrigala; assembly: GCA_036247105.1. Classification (NCBI taxonomy): domain Eukaryota; kingdom Metazoa; phylum Chordata; class Actinopteri; order Cypriniformes; family Cyprinidae; genus Cirrhinus; species Cirrhinus mrigala. Next base: position 31,788,508 of record CM070020.1, read on the forward strand.
TGCCAGTAGCTGGCATGTTTGGAATGGCAGAAATACTTTTATCAGATGAAATGAGAATGCCATTGAAGCTTTCCTAAGGGCAGCCGGTTTCCTTCAGAAATATATTCATATAAAAACACCAGCGCCATGTTTTGACATTAAAACGTGCAGCGTTTAATATTTATTCAATTAAATCGTAGCCTTTTGCAGTTTAATTTTTATATTAATCCATTTTGCAATTCTTGTCCCCAAATTAAGGACCTCTTGAAAGTATAACTGAAACTTTTCTTGTACCATTTAAGGTTTAAGATTTTTTAATTAATTTTTTACTAAATTTAAAAGTAGTTAATTTCCAAAACTAAAATTGTAGTAAAATGTGTAAAATGTACTCATTTACAGATAAATCATCCAACATTTTTTTTGTAAAGGGTTTTTGAACCTTCACTTGTATGTTCACTTTGTATACACTGGGTCGGTACTTCTGCAGCGATATAGGACAATTTTGAAGTTGGAGGGAAAAATCATGAGATGAGAGTTTTTCAACCTAACTGTCATGAACTGAGCATTTGAGGTTAAAAAAAGTATATAAATTGTACTTTTTTTTCTCTCTCTCTGATCGATTCACTAGATAAGACCATTTTTCCTCGGCTGGGATCATTTAGAGCCCTTTGAAGCTGCATTTAAACTGCATTTTGGAAGTTCAAACTTCCAGGCACCATAGAAGTCCATTACATGGAGAGAAATCCCAAAATGTTTTCCTCAAAAAACAATTTCTTTACAACTGAAAGACATGAACATCTTGGATGACAAGGGGGTGAGTACATTATCTGTAAATTTTTGTTCTGGAAGTGAACTAATCCTTTAAGACATTTTAAGGACCCACGGAAACCCTGCATTAAAACATTACAAACAAGCCAATCAATCAATCAAGCACCTTTCCATATTTGCGGGATGAGGTCTAATCTGTTGTCTGTATCAAGCGCTTGAAGCAGATCTCTCATGACGTTAGAACTGGGGTAGTACACCTGCAAATCAGATCACAACAACCCTCAATCAATGCACTTTACCATTCTGTGTGCATTTACATGAAGCAACATATCATTATGTTTTACTCACTGAAGGAACAAAATCTCTGTACCACTTCAGCACCATGTCAATGTTTTCCATCATACAGAGCAGACTGAAGAACCGCGCACTGAAAGATAGACGCAACCTGATTTTTAAGAGCTCAGCAAATTACTTTAATCATTTAGCAGACACTTTTATCCAGAGCGACTTACAAATAAGAACAGTAGAAACAATCAAACCATATATATATATCTCCTTTCTAATGGTTTATTAAGTTGTTAATTAATATTATTCTTCAAAATATGAAATGATTTGAAGGACTTCCCATTTGAGACTTGAACAGTATAGAATTACATGTCTTTTCACTGGAATGTGCTCTCTCCTTGATTTGAGAAAAGCACCCAACATCATAAAACATACTTGAACTCAGGTCATTACGGCCTCTCATGTACATGACCAATTTAAACAAGCTAAAAAAACCCCCAGAACTATGTTTTTACAAGCTGTCGACCCAAAAAAAAAACAAGCACTTAGACACAAAAGTAGACCGCAACGTCATATTACTCTGAGAACTACGCCCACTGGAGGGAAACTTATTCGGTGACAGGAAACATTCATTATTTTTAACCGTGTTAAAGGATTATTTCACCACTCTATGTGAACCTAAGCGGAGGAGATACATTGAGAAACTAAATTTTATTGGTCTATTAGGGCCCTATGAAATCCGTTTTATTTTTTCCCAAATTCCATTTTTTCCAGTTTTTTTCCGTTTTAATTTTTCTCAGCTCCTTTCTACTGGTTAGATAAAATGTTATCAAATCAAAGAGCATGTCTAATTAATATCATAAAACTTTATATAATTTCACATCAATTTAATAAAGGTTTAACAAAAATGACATGCTTAGGACCCTATAAAATGTTTTATTTTTCTCACCATATGTTTTATTGTTATCAAATTCTGCGTTTTAGCATGTCTGATTATTTGAATCCATACTTAATTTATTTATTCAAATTTATTCTGAAAATAGCCTTATGAAAGGTTTTTTTTCCCTCAGAAATTCTGTGCTGTGTGTTAAAAAAAAAGTTAAATGAAGGCATAAAACATTAATTTCATTTATCCTTTAATTACTGAAAATTAAGCAAATGTTTTTTTGGCAAACAAAGGGGAATTTACTATTAAAATTAAAACATGGAAGAAATGATGTGTGATTATACCCTAAAAAATAATGTTTGTTTCATTTCAGTAGTATTATTAACAGTAGTAATATATATCTGGCACAATGTCAAGTTAAACCGGACTTTTATTTTGACGGGTTGTCGTGTCTACCTTTACATTTCTGTGTGTATATGATAAAACACTAGTTTTCCTAAAATGGAACGGTCAAATGCTCATGAAGTGACTTTTAGGATGTATTTATGTCCTCATTTAGTGAGATGACAGACGCTGAAATCATTGTGAGCGTCAGGCGCGCTTCAGTGTGTGTAGTAAATAAAACCGTGCATCTGCTCCATTTATTAAAACAGACACGCAGAACATGCAGGATTCACATCTAAATGGTATTTTCGCGTTATTCAGTAAATTCCGTTTTTATGACTGGATTTCACGATTCCGTCCGCGTTTTCCGCATTGCGGAAATCATAGGGCCCTAGTCTATGTTAGTGCTCCTTTTCCTTACCTTCCTTTTGTTGGAGAAATGATCCAACTGAATGGCCCAATGTGAAATACCCTGACATCTACAACTATTTGTGTCCTTAAACACTAGTTTTTTGGGTTGACAGCTTATAAAACGTAGTTCTGGTTTTTTTTAGCTTGCTTACTGTACACCTTGTCACATAGCAGCTTTTAGACATTTTTTGTTATAAGTCAGAAATGACAAGGAGGCAGCTTCCCGCAATACAAAGTCAATGGAGAGCGTTGGATTGTTTTTCTCCCTGGTGTGGGAGTGGCCTAAATGTGCTCTGTTTCTATCTCTGACGCCATGTCTTTGTTCATCATATCTTGGGTCTTAACTGTAAATTGCCCTACGATGTAAATACTTTTGCAGTATTAATGGTGATTTTACCCTATTATAGGAAATCAACCAACAAATTCTATAATGATGGTTATTTTTTCCCCAATCACATAATTATAATAATCTTTTAAGTACTTTATATTAAGTGCTTCCATGCTGTTGTTTATGGCCCATGCACATATATCCCCCACTGCAGGTTATAATGTGATCTTAGGTATTTTTTCCATAAAAATATGTTTTTCTATCACATTTTTTTAACACCACAATGCATAGACCCAACAAATGTAGATTAGCTGCGACAGCTCTGTTCTGAGAGTCACGTTAAAGGAAGGGTTGATGGGAAAGAGTTGATGGGAAAGGGTCTTGAAAAATGAATATTTTTTACTTACTAGTAGATATTCTGTTGGAAATCATTTCCCAGAAGTCTCCAGTTCTCTCCAACCCCCAGCAGCTCATGGACCCTGTACGCCTGCTCCATGTCCTTAGTATCAAGACACTGTAGATAAAGATGCCAAACAGGGTCATTTGCAATCCTAACATGACAGTAACCGTGAAGTGTTGTTGTTGAAAGAATGTGTTTAAGCGCACTTACAATTCTCATAGCAGTAATGAAGAACTGCGCTGAAAAACAAAAGCAATGCTGATGTGATTCAATGACTCTGTAGATACTTTTACAAAAAGGCATCAATACATGTTAAAGTATAATACTTAGAGCTTGTCCCAGTACCCACAATTACCATCTTGGCCACTTGAGAGCATGTTTAATTGACAAAGTAAGTGCACAAATTTGTCCCAGGTCATGTCCCTAAATCCACACTAAGGATAAATGTGACCCTGGACCACAAAACCAGTCCTAAGTAGCACGGGAATATTTCTAACAATAGCCAAAAATGTATAGTATGGGTCAAAATTATAAATTTTTCTTTTATGCCAAAAATCATTAGGATATTAAGTCAAGATCATGTTCCATGAAGATATTTTGTAAATTTCATACCGTAAATATACAAAAAATTAATTTTTGATTAGTAATATACATTGGTAAGAACTTCATTTGGACAACTTTAAAGGCGATTTTCTAAATATATTGATTCTTTTGCACCCTCAGATTCCAGATTTTTAAATAGTTTTATCTCGACCAAATATTGTCCTATTCTAACAAACCATATATCTACGTATGAAAAGCTTATTTATTCATTATTTTTGACAAATTGACACTTATGACTGGTTTTGTGGTCCAGGGTCACAAACGTGTTTTTTTTTTTTTTCGCTAAGGCGAAGCGAACTCAATACATGTTCAGGAACTCATGTACCCCAAAAATCACACAGCATTGAGTAAAACCTTATTTTAAAGTACACTACACGATTTTTGCTTCGATTTTCCGCCGATTTAGCCTGGAGAAGTCAATGCTAGTTGCTGAAAGTCAGAGCCAGTCTGCAGATTTGAGTTGACTGATTTCATAGAAAATCACGTAGTGTATGATGGTCACAGACACTGATTTTTAGCTTCAGACTTTGATTCCATTTGAGGAGATCAAACTTGTTTGATATTTTCAGCCAATTTTAGAACACATAGTTTTCCTTTATCATGTGTCTCCTAGCAACAAGGCACATGTTTCTGCATGAGTTTGTTGTGATCTGAACGACTTCAAATGATGGCCAGTTTTGCTCTGTCACTATTTACAAAGTATGTAAGTCTATGATGCCTAGTGTTTTAAAAATCTGTTCAGATTTTAAAAGTCGTCTAGTGTATTCCAGCCTTTACGGCAAATATTGGAAATATGTCATGTAAGTAGAGTGTTGAACTGCGGAGAGCACAAGTCTGGGTACCAGGACAGGCCAGACAGGCACACAATGATTTGAACAAAACCTAGATTAGTAAACACCGCTGTAATAATAAGCAGTTACCATCATCAGGGTCCTGTGGAGTGAAGCTCTTTCCTGACACCTCATTCATCACTTCCTGCAGAACGTCTGTTTGGCCCTGAATTGGAGCACCTGCAGAGCAAAGCATGACGGGAAATGCACGATGGTGTGTTTGTGTGTACATTTAACATGGTCATTTAATTCAGAAATGAAAGAATTGTCATTTAAAAGACATAAAATTAGCCTTTCTGACCTGGTTTATAAAATATGCCGAGCAAGTGATTGTAAGAGGCCAGACTGGGCTCTGAAATCAAAGAAAAAGAATTGATCATGCTCTAAAACAGGCATCAAATTATCATTCATCACTTCTTTCCTGTGGTAGCAGGAATAAGTAATGATCACTCAACGCACCAACGGAGAGAGCTTTCATTTCACTGATCACAGGAAAGGCCTGTGATTTGCCCAGTGTGCCACAGCGTCTCAAAGTCTTCAGGACAGTGTTCAATGTCAGGAGGTTCGGTTTGACCTTCTGCTCTGCCATCTGCTTTAAAAGATCCTACAAAACAGACACAGACTGATGCAGAAACTACTTCAGACAGCAGCTTCACAACAAAATCTCTATCACATACCACTATCAGCTCCCATTTTTCATTGTATTTCTCTTTTACTTCTGGGGCGGCTGTGATCAGGGCATTGAAGGTGTGCACATCAGCTAGAGGAACAAAGCATAGCAATTCAGCTGTGGAAGGGCTCATTTAGAAAACATCTCATTTTGATTGATTCCAAAAATTAATGCACATACTCACCTTTCAGTCGGTTGTTCAGCAGGTCAGTGTAGATGCTGAATGCTTTAGAATAAGCGCCATACTGTGAAATCAAGCACACATTCATTCATCCTCTGCTATCAAAATAGAAATGAAATGTATCAGCAGAAATTCCTGCATGCTTTACCTTCACCATGCCTCGTATCAGAGCGCTGTATGAGTGAGTGTTTGGCTCTGACAGCAGCGCAAAGATCCTCTCTGCATTATTATTCTCCCTAAAGGGTAAAACAAGACAAAGCGACCTCTGACAGTGTATTTTCTTAATGTGTTATGCAGATACACTACCAGTCAAACCTTTGGAATAAATAGTAATTTTTATGTGTTTGAAAGAAGTCTCTTAAGCTCACCAAGGCTGCATTTATATGATCAAAAATACAGATTTCATATTGTGAAGTATTATTACAACGTAAAATTATCATTTTATATATATTTTAAAATATTAGCATATTAGAATGATTTTTGAAGCATCATGTGACACCGAAGACAAAGATGCTGAAAATTCAGCTTTGATCACAGGAATAAATTACATTTTAAAATAAATTAAAATAGAAAACAGTTAAATGTTTTGCAAACTTCTTTCAAAAACATTTAAAAAAAAATGAATAACTAATATTTTGAGTGACAGGTTTTACTAGAAAAACTGTTTGCATCCCACACTCACTTCCAGGTGGTTTTCAGTAATTCATTGGCTTTAGGTGTTCTTCCTTTTTTAGTCTGCGGTTCATCCTGGACTTCCTCCTGGGATTTTACCATGGATAAGATGGAGTAAAAAAAAAAAAAGGGTCAATTTAAAATGAAGTATAAAATTGATAATAAAATGAAGCGGTGTTACTGGTTAAACATTTGCATTTATTATCAATTATTTGTATTACCTAAACCCATTTTTAAGCTGAAACTATTTTATGTTAAAAAAAAAAAAAAAAAACACATGCTGCACATTGAAACTTCCATCTTCGATCATTGATCTGACATAATTATTTCTGTCTCACTACACAATGTGTGCAACAATTGTGTCACTAAAGCAACAGAGCATCTTAAAGGGTTAATTAACCCAAAAAATGAAAATTAGTCCATTATTTACTCATCCTCCAGGCATCCTAGGTGTGTATGACTTCCTTCTTTCAGATGAATCCGGTCTGAGTTATATTAAAAATTATCCTGGCACTTCCAGGCTTTAGAATGGCAATGGGCGGGCGTTTCTCTTCATCAGTCCAAAACAAAAGTGCATCCATCCATAGTAAAAGTGCCTCACATGGCTCCAGGAGGTGAATAAAGGCATTTTTGGAAAAAAAAAAAAAAAAATTTAAATATATTTAAAAAATATTTAAAACATAAGAATCACTTTAATCTAGCTTGCGCCAACTAGTCGTACACGCAAGCAGCTCTGGGTGGATGACGTGGGACGTATGCGTTGCGCATGCACCGGTAAGTCTCGCACAAACCACGGTTTGTTTACAGAAGCTAAGGAAGCAAAGTTTCATTACTTTAGCAAAGGAAAACCAGTATTATCTTGGTCAAAATCCTCCAACAATTTTTTTTCCTTGTTTTGAACCAGTGCTGTGTTTACCTATTTTCATGGTGCGTTTGCGGTTGTCACGTCTTAGTGGTGCATGCACAACACCAATGTCCTACGTCATCCGCCCGGAGCTGCTTCCATGTACGACTAGTCAGCACAAGCTAGATTAAAGTGATTTTTACGTTTTGAATATGCATATTTTTCTTACAAAAATGCATCAGTTCGCTACAACAGGCCTTTATTCATCCCCCGGAGTGTCTTGATAATTTTTAATTATATAACTCTGATTGGATTCCTCTGAAAGAAGGAAGTCATATACACCTAGGATGCCTGGAGGGTGAATAAATAATGGGCTAATTTTAATTTTTGGGTCAACTATCCCTTTAAACATTGTTTTATGACATGAATGGCCCTACTGTCTCCTCATTCCTCTGTTCTGGAACATTCTCTTGTGCGGGATCACTATCTCCATAGAAACAAATCAGATCTAACAACTGATTGGTCACATCCAATGACACTGACGTACCTGCAGAGAATACACTGATCAGTCATACAGTTACACAGTTAAACATCATACATTTGTCATTGTGTTACATTCAATGCCTCGTCTGGCTCGATCTTACCAGCCTGCAGCAGTTGGTCGTAGAGATCCACAGCAGCTTTGACTTTTCTCATCTGAATTCTCTCTATGAGAGCAGCTTCAGACACTTCCTCTATCTGAGCCTTAAGAGTTTCTGGCATCAAACACTTCCAACAGAAGTAAATAAGTATTTCACATTCATAAGCACAAGCCCTCAAAAGCAAACCAATCCATGAAAGCACAAATACTGGACACTCACAGGAATATGAGGCTGCGCGTAGTCTTTCTGGAAATATTTCGGGTATGTATTGATGAAATATTTGGCAGCATTTCTGCCTGATTCCTGGGACAAGGAAAATAATTTCTGTGTAGGAGAAAAAGAAGTTACAACTTGCAATATATATATATATATATATACATGCATATTAATGTTTAAATTAATATTTAGCAAACATTCATCTATCTGAGACAGTAGTGTCATTAAATGCAATAGCAAAAATAATCAGCTACCATAACAAATGCCTAACAAATCATAAACCTCTCTAATAGTTTGGAAGGAAAAACATGAAAACCAAACAAAAATAGGGAGACAATTATGATCTACTCACAAATTCTGATGATGTTTTTGGAGTGAGATATGGATCATCCTGGAATCTGTAATCTGAGGCTGTATGATCCTATAACAAACACATGAACACACAGTAAATACGCTTAAATAACATTAGATAACAATATATTTTAATGTGGATGTTTGAGTTGTCTGATAAACATACCCTGTTCACAGTGGATGCCAGTGCCTGTAAGACAGCCTCTTTGCTCCTGATAACAGTTTGTTAATGAATTAATGATTAAAAAAAAATAGCTTTAGAAACATAAATTCATTGATAATGTAAATTAATGAGTTACAACAAAAACCATGTTCAGATCTAACCAGTACATACCATGTTTTCTTCTTTGGAATGACTATTTCTTCTGAAAAACACATAATAAGAAAGATTTACTTTGATTATAAACCATCTTAATTTCTTAAAGCACACGAACTTTCCCTTAAAAAAGACAGAACTGAGTTGTCAAACCTGGCGAAGAAACGGCAGGTTGTTGATCTGCAGCAGAACTTAGAACAAAACTCCTGCAATAAAAACACATAATGAGCGTTTTTATGCGAATGATAAAACTTGAATTGACACATACAGCCCCTTGAAATGACCTAGAGACAACCTGTCATTTCTTTTCTAACATGAAAATGACAGAAAATGACATATAATCAAACAGGGCGAAAAAGTTAATCCTTTTGCATTCATCTTACCTATTAGGCCATGACTTCTGCAGGTGAACGCGCAATATTCTGCTGCTTTTACACACATGATGCCTGAAAGCTTGCGAACAGGGAGACGCCATGACACCAATGTGCATGCTCGAAAATTATTCGGTGGCACTTCACTGGTGCTCTCTAGCGTTTCTTACGAAATAATAGTAATACCCCTGCAGGAGGCGCTTGGTGGCTCAGAAATCGCCGCGGCAACACCACAGCTGTGATTGGTCCATCCTGTGTAGCGTTGAGAAAAGTCACATATGTCATGTGACCAAACCGTCCACATATTATTTCAATCGTATTTACTGGATAAATTTACTAGTCTAGACAATGACACAGAGAAAGTTTAATAACTTTAATTAAAATACACAATGAATTGTTAAAAAGAAAAAAAAAACATTACTTTTACTCGATTTTGAAATAATTTCCATTCTACCTTCTATTTATTTTCTACGGTCGGGATATACCATCTCAACAAACAACATAAACTATTACACGATCCCGTAGAATGTTAATTTTCAGGTGTTATATTATACTAGCATATAATTAATATCTGCTTTTGTTTCTAATTCCGAAGTCTCTACTCTCTACTCTCGCTTTTGTACACTTTCCAAACGGGGCATGTTATTTGGTGTCGTCCGCTCGCTCAGTGCACGGTCCCACGTGTAGCGTTTCACATGACGCACATGAGGAATACAGAAGATTTTCTTCTCTAATTTATGTATTTATTATTAGGAAAATGCTGTTTTCAAAGGAAACACCATGGAGACGATTAGAGGGGATGTCGTTTGGCTTGTTCTCCGCTGATGAAATAAGGTAATAATACACTTGCACAGCTCATAGCGAACATAGCTAAAGAGCTACCCAGAGCTCAGTGGCATGTTACTGTAGAGACACCCATCATTTTAAACTGTTAAAAACATACAGTTTATTTAACACATGGTGAGCGTTGTGACAACATGCCCCATATGTTGTCACACTAAATGCAGTAAGTTGTCGCAGTGTTTGCCTCTTGTCTGTTTTAAAAATCCCGTTACGTTTAAATGAAACCTAAGTAGTAAAAAAGTTCTGTATATATAAACTTTCCCGTGTTATCTGTGTGTCACAGGAAACTGAGTGTGAAAAGTATCACTAATTCCCTGCTGTTGGATAATGTGGGCAATGCCGCTCCAAACGGCCTGTATGACCTGGCGCTGGGTCCTGCGGATAACAAGGAGATCTGCTCCACCTGCATGCAAGACTTCAGCAGCTGTCCTGGCCACTTTGGTCACATAGATCTGCCCCTTCCCGCCTATAACCCAATGTTCTTTGATGTAAGTGTCATTGTGCTGTTGCATGTCCTCCTTATGCCATGTGTATAACCTGGGGTTAAACATGTCAAAAGGTGCCTATAATCTGTCATTCGATTTTCTTTTGCCTTGTTACCTCGTAATAAAATAAAACCTACCTAACCTAACATCACTGTGTTTACAGAAATTATACTTGCTCATCCGGGGTTCATGCCTATCATGCCATATGTTGAAGTGTCCGAGAGCGGCTATTCATTTACTGCTGGGCCAGCTGAAGCTCCTGGACGTTGGTGCGATGAAGGAGGTTTATGAGCTTGAGAACGTTCTCAATCAGGTCAGAAATGATAGGTGATAGAGCTCTTGTCACAGAAGCAACATTCATTGAGCTGAAGTGCTTTACATATTGCGTTTTTGTCATCCCCTCCAAGTTGTTGGAGGTCAATGCTCAACCATCTGGAATAGAAATCCAAGAAGCTCTGGAGGCATCCATTACACCTGTCCTAAAAGCTAATAAAGACCAGCAGCACACTGCACCTGTGAGTCTGAAACTTATTCATCTCATCTGTATGTCTTTTACATCTGTTGGTTTCTTTTACTTTAGTCAAATGATTGTTTCTGTCCACTTCCTAGTTGCATTTTATACTTTTTTTTTTAAAATTCAGATCAAACATATCTGTGAGAAAAAGTCCAGTCTCATTAACAGTTTCTGGAGAATACACATGGGTCCAAGGAAATGTCCGAACTGCAGGTGAGCTCAACTTTTTCCACCGTCCTTCATTGTTGAGTGAATCATGTATTATGTTTTGTCATGACAAAGTATATGTGTGTATTTCAGAGGCGGTAGAGTGACTGTGCGCAGAGAGCACAACTGCAAACTTATTGTCACACATGGATCATCCACAGCAAGTGCAGAACAGGACGGTGAGTTTAGATTGCATTACATTAGATTGCATTTACCATCATTACTGTATTAGTGTATCGGAGGTGTATAGATGCAGGTTATAAAGTGTTTTAGGTATCGCTCTTCTAACCCTAAGGCCATAAAGTCACTTCGAAAACATCAGTGCATGGATGAACTGAATATAATGCAGATAATGTATAAAAATGCTATGTTGTTGAATTCATAGCATAGCATATTTTGCCATTATTTTGAAATTAACATTTTCTAAATTAATGCAATCAGTAATAAATAATTGTAAATGATTGTAAATAGTTCAAATGTATGCGGTCAATGAAAGTAAGAAACCATATTAAATATAATCCTGTATTTTAGCAGTTTAAATGGAAATCTGCAGTGGGTTTATGGTTTGTTAGTTTCTACAGTATTTGTGTTTGCTTTCAGATTATTTAGTGATTACTAAACGTGGATTCTTGACTCCAAGTTTGGCGCAAGAACACATCACCAAACTATGGGAGAATGAAGGTAAGGCTGAATGAGGTTATTTCACATTTTCTTTCTAGGTTTGATAATGCAGACAAAAATTTTGTTGAGTGTATTGTTTTGACTTCTCTAGGTTTCTTCCTGAAGCATCTGTTCTCAGGGTTTGACATGAACAGCTCAGAGAAGAACTTCAATCCTGAAGTTTTCTTTTTGGATTTGCTAGTGGTTCCTCCATCCAGGTAAGTTTATCACTGTATGTACAATGTTTCTCGTTTTTACAGAGAAATTTTTGATTGAATGATTTGTGTGTGTGTGGTGTTTTATAGGTTCAGGCCTATTAATCGTTTGGGAGACCATATGTTCACCAACGGACAGACTGTGAACCTCCAGGCCGTATTAAAGGATAATTTCATCATTCAGAAACTGCTCGCACTGATCGCTGCTGAGAAGACCGGTCCTACTGAAGACACGCAGACAGAGATGGAGCAGGTGGGAAGAATTTATGTTAACAGTAAACTAAATACACTAGTACACTAATTTATTGAATCAGGGTGAATTGGTGTATTTCTTTTAGTGTTGCACGATATAAATATACTTATAAAAATACTTAATATACTTAAAAAAATATCGCAATACCCTGCTTTTAAAAATGGCACGATTACGCATTTTACTAGTACTGCTACTTTAAGAATCCATTTTAATAAGAGCCGTATTTCTGAGTGTCTGTGTTGGTGAATGGCGCAGACGCGCAGTTTTGTTTACTACACACATATGCGTGACGCTTGCAGTGATTATATATTAGACATTAGACGTGCTTTTCACTATTACAATGTAATGAAACGATTAAAACAGAATCCAGAAAATTAATGGAAAACAGAGATTCACAAACAAAACTGAATTCGAGAAAAATAATAAAACGTATTTCATCACATAATTTTTGTTAAACTTTTAATAGATTGCTGTTAAATTCTGCAAGTTTCATGATTTAAATTAATTAGACATGCTTTTGATGTGTGTGTATATATATATATATATAATGTAACCATTAAAATAGTCTAGAAAAATTTTAATGGAATTTATGAAAAAAATAAAACCGATTTCACAGGGCCCTCTTTATTTTATTTCTGTCTTTGTTTTATTGTAGTTGTCCTTTAGTTTATTACTTGCATCTGGGTTCTTATTATTAATAACGAAGATAAAATAACAAAAAAATGACTATGTCATGATATAAATTGTTGTTGTAAAATAAAATGACTGTATCATGAAATAAAATTTGACTTTATCCTTTAAACTAACTTAACAATATAGCAAAGATCTCTACATACCTGTAGGCTCGGTAGTTGTTCACCATAATCCTATGTAGTGGCACTGGCATATGATTATTATTATTATTTTATTTATTTTATTTTTTTAAAAGAGGGATGAAATGCTTTGTTTTAATAGATAAAATAACTACGATCTACATTTGGATCATCTATTATGCAATTACTCTTCCTGTTGTTCTATGTTTTTTCGTTGTATCGGTTCAGTAGTTGTATCGGGATATTTTAGTCAGGTATCGTATCGAAGGTGACATTTTGGTGTCGTGACAACACTAATTCACTAAATTCACTAAACACTAAACTCATTTCATAAGTGTCAGTGAAAGGAGGTGCTTTAGCTTCAAATGCTGTTCATCTGTCTGAGGAGGTCAAACTAAATATTGTACAAGCTATTTTAAATAGGTTGTTGTTGTTGTTTTTATAGGGTGGTTGCACCCTCTTGACATTGATATTAATAAAATGTAGAAATTTCTTAAAGTGCCCCTATTATGGATTATGAAATGTTCATATTTTCGTTTTGGAAGTCCCCAACAACAGCATGCATGCAAGGTCAAAAAACACTTTTGTGTCTTATAACATGCATTTATTTTTACCTTTTTTGCTCAACGACTCCCAAACGGTTCGCTCAACGATTCATTTCCTCCTTTGCGTGATGCTAATCTGTGGTGATTGGTCTACTGCGGAATGGAACGCCCATCACCATTGCATTAAACACCCAAACAGCCATGGGATATTCGTTAGCCCAACGCCTAAACATGTTTATAAAGCATTGCAGTTTATAGTACACCAATGTATTGCTCTATTCCTTATAATAACTCCAAGTAATAACGACACCATTTACTATTCGTCAGCACATTTCTAGACAATTGCAAGCGAACAGATATTGCTCTTAACCAGTTAGCCAGAGACCTACAAGCTGTGCGGAGCGAACACAACACACAAACAACTAAATATATATTTTGCATGCTACAGAGTACATGAGAGCAACATTTTTTTTAAAGGATTAAAAAAAAATTTGATGTTGAAAACTCCCATCTCATTTTGTCCTTCAACTTCAAAATCGTCATACATCGCTGTTTAACCTTATATATACTAACTATATATATATATATATATATATATATAATAACTAAATGTTGGTTAGTAGTTATTGTAAAAATTATATTGAACAATTTCCCATAAATAAATGAAAGAGAATTTTTCTGTCAATAAAATACAGGGTTCGTACAAGGTGCTTAAAGTGCTTGAAGTACTTGAATTTGACTTTGAAATTTAAGGCCTGGAAAAAAACAGTATTCCTGAAGAGGTACTTAAAAAAAAAAAAGTGCTTGAATTATTGAAAGAGAATGTATCTATGAAATAAGTGTTTCATTTTGTCAGTAAGCACATATTTTATGCAAAATTCACATAAAACATCATACCTTTTTTACTTATTTCAGTTAATATCAGAAAACATTCGAGCTAAGCAAGATAGGAACTTCATTGGGGGTTCGCAAATCACTTGTTTAAGATCAGGATTTCGGAGTCATTTTGCGAATCTTTTTTTCAGATTTTTTTTCTTAAACAGTAGAAAACATCAAACCATTAATGCAGTATAGTGGTAAAAAGAAAAAAGTATACACAAATACAAATTCCTTAAGAAAATTAACAGTGGTTGTACTATAGTAAAAGTGTATACGTTGTAATACTTTAGTAGTTATACTTCTGATGTGCTTCGCTTTATTTTTGCAATTTTTTATTAGTATATTTGTATTTGATCTATTTCTCGCTTTTTAGAATTTGAAATGAAAGACAAGTTCGATAAGTGAGTTCTCTAAATGAAGTCCTTGAAAATCAAAAAAGAAGTGTTTGAAAAGTCCTGAAATTTCCTGTTACAGTGTCTCTACAAACCCTGAAAATACAGTCAACACAAAACAATTTATAAAAACTAAGAAAATGTATTTGTGTCTTCCTACAATGTCCTAAGATGTAGACAGGGTCCAAAAGATGTTACACCCTAAAACACACATTTTATTGAATGTTTCTTTGTTCAGCAGAGGAAATATATAAGATCATGTGATTTTTTTTTTTTTTTTTTTTTTTTTTTTTAAAAAAGGAAGTGCATTGTAAATCATTTTAAATCATAAATCATTTTCAGCCAGTTTTGAGGAAATATTAGGTTTACTTGATTTCATTCATGTGTGTGTATTGTTTAATGTTAATCAGTATTGGCCATTGAATATCCCATTATGGAAAACAATCCATTAGTTTGCACCCCATTTATGAGAAGTGCTATGTGTCTTAATAATCTGTCATTTCTTCAGTCCAGTGAATCCACAGAGATCAGTCAGATAGATCAGACCTTCTTAACGGGAGTCCAAGGACTGACTCTCACAGACAAGCTGTACAACATGTGGATCCGCCTGCAGATTCATGTCAACATCGTGTTTGACAGCGAAATGGACAAAGTGATGACTGAGAAGTTCCCAGGTGTCCGTCAGGTCAGTGTGTGACAGATATCAAGAATCCATGAACTAAAATAGGTGGGAAATAATGTTTTGAAGTGTTTGTCTCTTTCAAATGTGTCTCTCAGCTCTTAGAGAAGAAAGAGGGTTTGTTCAGGAAACACATGATGGGAAAGCGTGTGGATTACGCTGCACGCTCTGTCATTTGTCCTGATATGTACATCGGAACTAATGAGATTGGAATACCAATGGTAAGACTTTGGATTTTACCTTTCAATACTGTTTTTGTGTGATATATGTGAGATGATGTACGGTCAGCTTTTCATTGTCACAGAAAATAAACCAACAGTGGGTGTTTGGGCTGACTGTTTGTTGTTCTGCTTATTGAACAACTACTTATCAAATAAAGAAATACAAGGGCATGACATATTCACCATATGGTACATATTAAAGTCCAGCAGTTGTAGTAACTCTGTACTTGCATGAGAGGTTTGAAAGTAGCGCTTGCATAATAGTAGTGCTTAATAGTCATTTGGGGTTTTTGAAAGTCATTTGAAATGGTTCCTCTAGGTTTTTGCCACCAAGTTGACGTACCCACAGCCGGTGACACCCTGGAACGTGAAGGAACTTAGGCAGGCAGTGCTGAATGGACCCAACGTCCACCCTGGAGCCTCCATGGTCATTAATGAAGATGGGTCCCGAACCATCCTCAGCGCCAGCAACCTGACCCAGAGAGAAGCTGTGGCCAAACAGCTCTTGACCCCCAGCACCGGTCAGCACAAGATACCCATGAAGATTGTGAGTTAATTTCTTGTTATTTGGATAGATTCCACAAAATATTGTAACATCTAGTTTCACGAGCCATATTGTAAAAGAGCTGGTCTATGCACAATATAGATTCAGGTTTATCCTATCCACAAGTTTCCTATGCCCCATGAGGCCTTGTGTCAAAAGTGGGAGCGTCTTCCGGTTCAAAGTAAACAAGCGGGACTTGACACTCATTCATTCAACAAATGACAGGAGTGACGGGCAAATGAAGACTCGTAAAGCACAGAAACTTTCCTTTGACTGTTTCAGGAAAAGATTCAAAGCTTCGAGAGTGACGAAAACAGCGCGATCTGGTGGTTAGTAAAAAATAAAGCAGCCAAAACCATATAAGCTCCGTCGGAAGAAGCATTCACCACAATTTCCATAGATTGATTCATATTATATGCACAAATAAAAGCCAAACCGTGTGTGTGTTTGTTTGTTGAATTTCTGACTCTGATAAATTAATTTACCCATTGAACTGTGCCATTAAATGCCAGTACGAATATCAATATGATGTAATAGAAGAATAGTACACATATATTAATTGCATATGGCAAATATTTAATTATCCTGAAATAATTTGTATTCTTCATATTACTTGTATGACTGGGTATTTAAAAATTTAATTATTAAATAGGTCCCAATGAAAATGTACTTGCAATGTACTCGAAAGGGATTTCTACGTTAACGAGCCTCGAATCGAGGCTTCATCTGGCATGCCCTTCAACACGGTTCAAATGTCATCTCTCTAGTTGACAGTCATTCAAGATTTAGCGACCCAAACTTGCTAATGTTGTGGGAACACGAATTCGAAGAGCATATGTTTTCCCTAAGAACGTAATGACATTTCTCATAAAGGTGTGCATCTTTACAAAGTAAGCAGTGGTCCAAAAAACACTTAACCCACGTTCTTTTTTTTACAGTAGCGCCCCCCGGAAACTTGTGGATATTAATAATGGAATGTTGCTTCTAGGGGTGTGTAATATTGATACAAATTTTCTTGATGTTTTATGGGATTTTTTTTTCTTTCTTTTTCATTTTTTGGTGATAATTAAACTTTATTTTGCTTTTCATTTTTGTGCTGACGACATGGCTGGCCTGTCACGATTAGCCGACTCCCAAAGCTTTTGCTATTCTTAATATTCACTGCAGCAGTTAGTTTATAGCAGTGACTTCTTCATTAAAGGATTAGTCCACTTCCAGAGCAAAAATGTACAGATAATTGTCATCCAAGATGTTTATGTCTTTCTTCCTTCAGTCATAAAGAAATTATGTTTTTTGAGGAAAACATTTCAGGAATGTTCTTCATATAGTGGGCTTCTATGGTGCCTGTGAATTTGAACTTCCAAAATGCAGTTTAAGTGCAGCTTCAAATGGCTCTAAATGATCACAGCCAAGAAAGAAGGGTCTTATCTAGCAAAGGGATTGGTTATTTTCCAAAAAAATTACAATTTATAAACTTTTTTTTTTTTTTTTTAAACCTCAAATGCTTATCTTTTCTAGCTCTGCGATGTGGATGCATACTCTGTGCACTCCGGTTTAAGACGGTTAGGGTACGTTGAAAAACTCCCATCTCATTTTCTCCTCCAACTTCAGAATCATCCTACATGGCTGTTTGGCCTTTTTTTGTAAAGGGTGTTTGATCACCTTTGCACGTTCACTTTGTAAACACAGGCTCTGTACTTCTGCAGCGATGTAGGACGATTTTGCATTCGGAGGAGAAAATAAGATGGCAGTTTTTCAACATACCCTAACTGTCTTGAACTGGAGTGCACAGAGTACACATGCACATCGCTGAGCAAGACAAGTTGAGCATTTGAGGTTAAAAAGTGTATAAACTGTTTTTTTTTTTTTTTTTTGGAAAATAACCAATCGTTTCGATAGATAAGTCCCTTCTTCCTCAACTGGGATCATTTAGAGCCCTTTAAAGCTGCATTTAAACTGCATTTGGGAAGTTCAAACTCACAGGCACCATAGAAGTCTACACTCTCTACACACTATATGGAGATGATCCCTGAAAAGTTGTCCTCAAAAAAGATAATTTCTTTACAACTGAAGAAAGACAGGCATGAATGTCTTGGATGACAAGGTGGTGAGTACATTATATGTAAATATTTGTTCTGGATGTGAACTAATCCTTTAAGCACTGATATTTTTCACTTTAAATTAATTTCCTGGGGCATTTTGCGGTTTATAAGATCAGTCTTTTTTTTTTCTAATCATATTAAATGTATGCATCAGGCATCAGTGTCACATTCTTACAATTAATCAATTTTATTAGAATAATCAGACACTATAGTCTTACCAGTCAAATGAAAACAATATCAACAAAATGAATTGTTTCACTGAAGATGTGGTGCAAAGGCTGCATCTAAAACAGCATTTAAAAAGTATTTACACTGCAGTTACAATCAGTCAGTAGAGCTAAAACTGTCAGTAGGTGGCGGTGAGTCATTGAGTTAATTATTCACCTAATTCATTCAAAATGATTCATTCAGGAACAGGGCAATGAATAGCTGAATGATTCATGTGTTCAAAAATGATGATTGATTTCAGGAATGTGTGTTGCTTGGAGATGCACGACAGTTCTGCTGTGGCTTTGTTTGGAACTATTTTTGTTGGCGAAACAGAACAGATGTATTTTTTAAGCTTCTTTTAAATTTCTAATTAAAACAAAAGAATAAGAACAAGTACAATAAGAATAAGTTACCAATCAAATTAAATCAGTATTAACAAAATTCATTTGTACTACAGAGGTGGCACAGAAGAACACAAAAGTGGCTTGTATGTGTATTTTCATATGTTAATGAGGCTCAGAGGTGGCATGAGTGCAGTCAAATTCATAAATTCATGTTGAGATTATTGATTTAAATAGAAAATTATGAATAGGATTATTAAATGATTTAAATAACTGGAAAGATACTTAAAGCTAAAACTGCCAGTAGGTGGTGAAAAGTCACTGATTTAATTACTTCTTAATTAACTTCTTGTTTTTTTTTTAACTCATTATAATCAACAAAGCTCTCTACACTGCACAATCAATCTCTTATTTACACTTTATGAAAGGATTTGAGAGATATGTCTGTGGTTTATATTACTCAGCGCTGCAAAAACACATGGAAACCTTTTAAGCTCCCCTCATAATTATGCTGATTGGGTCACTCGCACATGGTGCTCCTAAATATTTTTTCATAGTCACACACGGTAGTTTTGGTCGCACTGTAGAGCCCTGGCAGTGAAAGCCTCCACTATCAGTTTGTCTTTGTGTTTGTGTGCAAAGTGAGTGACATGATCAACAACATCAGCTTCCACATTGTTACACGTAACAGCAATTAGAATACATAGCCAACATATTGCACACCCCGAATGCTTCACATGCTACTGTTAATATGCTGTGAACATAATAATATAGTAGGTTTGAATCATGCAAAGTCAACATTAACATTTTGTATAATTTGCTGATCCAATCCATTGACAAGCGCTTCTCTTTTGTAGGTAAATCGGCATATTAAAAATGGGGATGTGCTGCTGTTAAACCGTCAGCCCACTCTCCATAGACCATCAATTCAGGCCCACTGTGCTCGGATCCTGCCCGGAGAGAAAGTGCTCAGATTACATTACGCCAACTGTAAGGCCTACAACGCTGACTTTGACGGTGACGAGATGAATGCTCACTTCCCTCAGAGTGAGCTGGGCAGAGCTGAGGCCTACACGCTAGTGAGCACAGACCAGCAGTACTTGGTGCCTAAAGTGAGTCTTCATCTAGAAAAATTAAACCACTTATGCATGTATTGTCTGCTGTTTTTTAAACACCTCCCTGTTCTCTGCACCTTCTTTAGGATGGGAAGCCATTGGCCGGCCTGATTCAGGACCACATGGTGTCTGGCACCAGCATGACCATCAGAGGCTGTTTTTTCACACGGGATCAGTACACTGCGCTAGTCTACAGAGGCCTGACGGACAAGATCGGCAGGGTAAAGCTCCTGCCTCCGGCGCTCTTTAAACCCGTGCCTCTCTGGACAGGAAAGCAGGTAATCTTCATGCGTGTGCGATTTGTGTTGTCATACATTTTAGGCATCAGAGAGGTTTCAGCCTGCAATGTGTCTCGATTGCATTCTTCCAGATGCCTAAAAACAAAGCAGAATCTGATACTTTTGGACTTTTTTTCTGAGAGAGTTTTTTCTGTCTTTTCAAGGTGGTGTCTACCCTTTTGCTGAATGTCATCCCACAAAACAGCATCCCTTTAAACTTGGCGGGAAAAGCAAAGATTCCAAGTAAAGCCTGGGTGAAGGAACCTCCCAGAGCTGTTCCGGGATACAAGCCGGAAACTATGTGTGAATCTCAGGTAATTAGGAAATATACTTTCTAACAGTGCTGTTACAGCGCACCAGTGTTCATTTCTTTAACAAAAACGGTTGTCAAACTTCTTGTCAAACTATGACTATATCAACATGCAGTATCATTAATGGAAGGAGACTAAAATGAAGTTTAAAATAAGAGGAGAAATATAGACATAAATATAGAGAAATATTAAAAAAAAAAATCCAGATGTCAATTTCAGATGTTTAAATGCCCCTTTGAGCGTGTTTCAGCCCAGGGGCCAATTGATCAAAAATTTTAATTTGGAAATCCCATGTTTTACTTTATAGGATCAGGTAATCCATCTTACTTTTTTCAAATCAAAATTGGAGTGGATCACCCTGATCCAGATACACATTTTAAGATTATTAGTGCTCTGTGGAGCCCCTAAAGGGACGACATGATGGGGAAAAAAATGCCAGTGTTTTGCATTCTAGTTTGCATTGCATTTACACAAGTAACTACTTCTGACTGGTATATGATGATTGTGCCAATGTAGTTACAATCAGTGATTTAAAAAAAAAAAAACTGAGTTAAATATAATATTTTTGTTTGATATTGGCAGCTGAAAAAAATTAGATGGGGTACAGTGCCAATGTTTTGCATTCTAGTTTTGCATTGCATTTACACAAATAACTACTACTGACTGATATATGATGAATGTGCCAATGTAGTTTAAAATCAGTGATTTGAGGGGAAAAAAAAAAAAACTGAATAAATATAATGTTTTTGTTTGATATTGACAGCTGTTTTGGGGATTTGTGGATATATTACATGTTAAAATGTCTTTGGACCAGTTTTAGAGTTTTATTACCTTTTTGTTCCTGAAATCCACCCTTCTGCTGGGTCAAGAATAATCCTTTTTTTTTTTTTTGGCTCAGAAGTATCCCAATATTACTAAAATGTTTTGAGCAACACAAACTGAGGATTTAATCCAGATCAAAACCAATATTGTATTTTATAATCTATTCCAAATTCAGAATCCTTTTTTTCTTTTGAACTACCCATTGTCAAGTATTTATCCAATCCGATGGCCAAAATCCGATCAGATTAGGGGATGGTTGTTTAATTGACATGAAAATAGTTTTGACATAGCAGCTCATTTGGTGATAAAAGACAATGTAAATTAAATGTGTAAATTAAAGATGCTTTTCTCATCCAGCAATAAGGCTGTAACATTAAAATGGCTACAGATGGCTACAGGAAAGTTGTGTCCAGTGTTTAAAACTGAGAGAAAATGACTGTGAAAAAGTCTGTGGATAAATATTCAGGATGCTGGGAAAACTGGATTTTGTTGATTTATTGACTCATCACTGTATGACATATAATTCCATCAACTAGTGTACAAATGCGTAGATGACCAAATGATTAGTCAAGTACAGTTTTTTTTTTTTTTTTTTTTTTTTGTTTTTTTCTTAAAGGCTTTTAGTATTTTGTTTAGTGCTTGTAGTAGTTTGTCATGTATTCCTGTGTACTGTGTTTTTCAGGTGGTCATTCGTCAGGGAGAGCTTTTGCTGGGAGTTCTGGATAAAGCTCACTACGGCAGCTCAGCATACGGTTTGGTCCACTGCTGCTACGAGCTCTACGGAGGAGAGACCAGTGGCAAACTGCTCAGCTGTCTGGCACGGCTCTTCACAGCCTACCTGCAGCTTTACCGCGGTTTCACCTTGGGTAACATCACACATCAGTTCAATACCAACTTATCTTGTTTGAACAGATAAGGTAGAATGGTATTTTGTATGAAACAATGTAATTTTTCTGGCAGGTGTGGAAGACATCCTAGTAAAAGATGGAGCCAACAAACAGAGAAGGAAAATTATCCAAAAGTCAGTCAAGTGTGGCTCCAAGGTAAATCACTGAAATATCTAAAAAAGAATATTCTTGTGCTGTCATTTAAGGAAGTGTGTCTTTAAAAGGGTACACCAGACTTTCAGAAATATGCTCTTTAATTGGTGAATTATTGGTGAAATTTATTAATTATATTATAATTGTTTACACTGGCAAGAAAACAACAGGATGGACATAAAGAGTTGAGGTTAAGGATTGGCACTTGGATGTCATGAAATGTATTTGGATCTTAATTTCAATATTTTTCATTTAGGTTTTCTTTAGCTATTGTTAATCCCTACTGATGTCGGTCCTGGATTTTCAGACAAAAACATGTAGGGAAATTACTTAATTTAGTAAAAGTAATATTACACAAGACAATTTTAACCCTCGCAAGTTTTCAAAAAAGGGTCACACATTTAGTGTATATATTAATTTTTGACTGGGAATAGTACGTTTATTTAATGAAATGCTAAAAACTAGTAACAAGTAGTAGTAGTAGTAACAAAACACTTTACACTTCCTTCCGTTATTTTAGGTCTTTAAGCTCACATATTTGTGTAAATTTCTCTATTGCTTATCAAATACAGTTGAGGTGAAAAATTTACATGCACCTTGCAGAATCTGCAGAATGTTAATTATTTTACCAAAATAAGGGGGATCATACAAAATGCATGTTATTTTTTTTATGTAGTATCTGAATAAGTGAAAATTATATTTGAATTTATAAAAATTCTCGGTGTGAAAAGATGGATCTCAAAATCATACGGTCATTGTTGGAAAGGTTTCAAATATACAAAAATGCTTCATGAGTCCCTTGTTTGTCCTGTACAGTTAAACGGCCCACTGTTCTTCAGAAAAATCCTTCAGGTCCCACTAATTATTTGGTTTTTCTGCATTTTTGCGTATTTTAACCCTTTCCAGCAATGACTGTATGATTTTGCAAATGCAACTATTACAGAACATTCAAATGCTCACTGATGCTACAGAAGGAAGAACAATGCATTAAGAGCCTGGTAAATTTAACTTATTTTGTCTTCTGGGAAAAATCTAAATAACTTCTGTAGCTTCTGAAGGGCAGTACTAAATTTAAAAAATATGATATTTAGGGAAAATAAGAAAAAATTACACATCTTTTACATTCTGTTCATAAATTTTCTCTTAATCCATGTTTTTTTTTTTTTTTTCCTTCTGGAGGATCAGTGAGTGTTTGAATCTTCTGTAATAGTTGCATATGAGTCCTTCAGTTGTCCTCAGCATGAAAAGATGGATCTCAAAATCATACAGTCATTGTTGGAAAGGTTTCAGATACACAAAAAATGCTGAAAAGCCAAAGAATTTGTGGGACCTGAATGATTTTTTTGAAGAACAGCAGGTGGTTTAACTGTTCAGGACAGAACTGTCAGAACTATCATAACTATCGTTTTTATAAATTCAACTATTATTTTCTCTTGTGGCTATATGTAAACATATTTTATGTGAAATATCTTGTTCAGGTCAATGCTAAATAAAACATATCATACATTTTGTATGATCCTCCTTATTTTGATTAAAAAAAATGAACATTTTGCAGATTCTGCAAGGTGTATGTAAACTTTTGGCCTCAACTGTGTGCAAACCTTTGAAAATTCACTACAGTAAAAACCTGCTTTGACCTGAAGTGATCTGTGTGTCCACCTGCTGTGCAACAATTTAAGATTCCATGCTTAAAAAATATATACATTTTTGAGTTTTTAGTTAAAAATTATTGAAAGAATATTTGTCAAAGTTTGATTATAGACTTTTTTTATTGTTAATTTTGAAGCATAGTTGCAGTAATCTTACAGTCACATACTCCCACTCTCTCTACCCATGTAAGTGTGTGTGGGTGGCTGTGGCTCTTTTGCACTCTGGATGTTTTATAGTCTCACTGCTTCATTTCTTCGTGTGTTCGTTCAACACTGTGCTTGTCTTCAAGCAAAGGTTCATAGTCTTTTACTTCCTTGCTTTAACACAGGCTCTCCAGGCTGCGTTTAACTTGCCTGCAGCTGCTGGAGACGATGAAGCCAGAGAACGCTGGCAGGATGCACATCTGAACACAGACCAGAGAGATTTCAACATGGTCGACCTGAAGTTTAAAGAGGAGGTCAATCAAGTGAACAACAACATCAACAAGGTGCACATCTAAACGAGACATGCAGAGCTTGTATCTTCATGTCTTTGTTGTTTCTCACTGTGGAATCATAATCGTTCTTTATGTCTCAGTGGGTTTCATTACTCATGATCTGTTGTTATCAGGTGTGCATGCCGCTGGGTCTCCACCGCTCCTTCCCAGAAAACAACCTACAGCTGATGGTGCAGTCAGGAGCCAAGGGTTCGACTGTTAATACTATGCAGGTAATGTTTCCTCTGTTATTTCAATTCCTGTCTCAACACTGCAGCTTTTATTATTACTACTATTACTTTTTTATGACTTTTACAGGGTTCCTGCATGTCTTTTAAAGAGACTTAAAATCAGTTTGATCAAGTTTAAGTCATAAGTTGTACAAGAAAAGTTTTGAGTGGTATGAAATTTAGGGACAGAAAATCATGAAATCACCCTAGCAAAAGATGCATGGTTTATTTTGTGATCTTTATTTTTTTATTTTTATTCCTTTTATTTATTTATTTTTTTTATGGGTTTGTCCTGTATGGAAATACTGAATTATTATTTTTTTATGTAGCTCTTACAAAGTCTTAAATTTGATTTTAAAAACTTTTTTTTTTTAAAAAAAGCAGGATACCCTGTTTGATCCCTGATTGGGATTGTCCAGCAGAGGTCAGGTTAGGGCAGATGTTGGCATGACATGTAATTCAGCTGTGATCTTCCTCTGTGTCATGTTCCTGTGTATGTGTAGATCTCCTGTTTATTGGGTCAGATTGAGTTGGAGGGCCGTCGACCGCCACTGATGCCTTCTGGGAAGTCTCTGCCCTGCTTTCAGCCCTATGAACCTCAGCCGCGATCTGGAGGATTCGTAACTGGCAGATTCTTGACGGGAATCAAACCTAGTGTACGTTCAAACTGGATTGTTCTTGATTGTGAATGCACAGCCTCGTCAGTGGTCACGATTATTCAAAGGGATTTGTTCAAACCCTTAACCCCAAGTAGTAAACCATAGAACTCTTCCTGCATAGTTTGGGCTGTGGACATAAATCGTACCTCAAATCATGTGGCTTGTCAAGGTGAACACACGGTAGCAATCCTACGGTAATGTGTTAAAACCCAGTCAGAACCATTCTAGCTTTATGGTGTCTGGTTTTGTACAGTCAAACGCCACATTATTATTTACAGAAAATCTCCAAATCTTGTTTTCAAGTGTAATATCTATTTCACAGGGTTTGTACAAGGTGCTTAAAGTGCTTTAAGCCCTTTTTTTTTAAATTTAAGGCCTGGAAAACCCTTGAAAATAGCAATATTCTTCAGGATGTACTTGAAAAGTGCTTGAATTATTGAAAGACAATGTATCTATGAAATATCTATGAATATCTATGAAATCTTTTCACGCAATTCAAAAACATTATAATTTTTTGCTTATTTCAGTTAAGCAAAAACTAGCAAGCTAAGCCAGTAGTAGTACTAAGAATGCTGTGTAATCATGGCTGAAGTGGAACAGATGAACCAAATCAGTTGAGTCATTTATGTTAGAACTGCTTCAGTTGATTCAAACTTGTGACTTTGATCATTCATTTCAAGCGATTCACAAACAAAAGCCAGAACAAATGAAAAGAGCCATTCGTTTTCGAATTTTGACATTGCTTGTAATGATTTTAAAAAGCACGTAGTGATGGGTAAAACTGAGCTTTTCTCAACTCCAAATCAGTTAAACCAATGCGTTGCAAAATGATTCACTGTTTTGAAGCCGTCAATCATTTGTTTAGATCGGGAATCGTGTATTACAAATTATTTGATTTAGATTTTGGTTTGCGAATCATTTGACTTATATAAGACTTCAGATCGCAAATCTTTTGATTTAGATTTGAACTTCACGTATCGCGAATCATTTGATTCAGATCGGGACTTCGGAGCACGTATCACAAATTGTTTGATTTAGATCGGAACGGGATCTTGAATCATTTTGCGAATTGAATGATTCAGATAAAATGATTCAAGATGCGCGATTTTGAAGTCCCAATCTGAAATGTTGGTTCACGAATCATTATTCAAATCGTGACTTCGGAGCATGGATCGCAAATCATTTGATTTAGATCAGAACTTTCTAGCAGGTTCTGGAATATTTTGCTTTAGATCGGAACTTCGGAGCCCAGATCGTGAATCATTTGATTCAGATTGGGACTTCAGTACGCGTTCACGAATTATTTGATTCAGTTTGGAACTTTGAATCATTTGTTTTAGATCAGGATTTCAGAGTGGTTTCGGAAATCTTTTTTTCAGATATATATATATTTTTTTTTACTTAAACAGTAAAAAACATCAAGCGATTAAGGTAGTACAGTTGAAGGAAAGTAAACACAAATACAAATCTCTTAAGAAAATTAACTCTGTTTTTACTATAGTAAAAGTGTAGTTTACCTTGTAATACTTTAGTAGAAATACACTGCATGTGCTGCACTTATTTTTGCCATTTTGTTTTATTAGTATGTTTTTATTTATCTATTTATCTTTTTTAGAATTTGACAGAGAAGACACTGTTTGATAAGTGAGATCTCTAATTAAAGTCCTTGAAAATCAAAAAAAAGTAGTGCTTGAAGTCCTTGAAAAGTTCTGGAATTTCATTTTACAGTATCTGTGCGAACCCTGATTTCATGTACAAAAATGAAACTTTGTATTTAACTGGAGGATCTGTCTTATATTTTCAGGAGTTCTTTTTCCATTGCATGGCTGGTCGTGAAGGTCTTGTGGACACTGCTGTCAAAACCAGTCGATCTGGTTATTTGCAGAGGTAGATCTGCTTCCATCTGAAAACAGCATGCAGTCTAAAATCCTCATGAGATTCTTTTCTTCTGTAGTGTCGTGCTGTTCTGTTTAGAAATCTGATGTCACTGGGTGTTTCAGGTGTGTGATCAAGCATCTAGAAGGTCTGGTAGTCCAGTATGATCTGACTGTACGAGACAGTGATGGAAGTGTGGTCCAGTTTCTTTATGGAGAGGACGGTTTGGACATCCCCAAGACCCAGTTCCTACAGCCACAGCAGTTCCCTTTCATCAGAGACAACTATGAGGTAGCTGAACAAGTTTATAAGATCAGTGTTAATTTAGTTGACAAATAATTTTCGTCATAATTTGTCAACAACATTCTTTTGACTCAAAAAAAAAAAGTTTCACTCACTTTTTCATTTTTTTCACTCACTTTTTCAAACAATAACGAAATAAAACTCCAAAAATCTGTTGACATTTTTAACAGTGGAAAAAAAAAAGACAAAAATGTTAGGGAGGGACGATTTGGGAGGAGATTCATTTAGAGCGAATCTGCTGCGTGGTTAGGAGGTCAGATGCGTACATTTGAACTATGTAGATAGACCGGCAGGACATAAGCTGCCATACATTTGATGCACATCTCATAAAAGAGAACTCAGTTTGTTTTCTGAGCGCACACACGCCGAAGCAGTGCCTCTTACACAGTGCACAAGTACTCTTTCGCATCTCGTGAACAGGGAAATGCACATAAAATGATGTTGAATTGTTTGTTGTGATGAGTATTCATGTAAACAAACTCGGTTCCTTCTAAGGTGAATGAAAACTGTTGGGAGAATGTCCAACGTGTATCAGTACATTGCATCCGTGCATTCGGTTTTAAAAGAAGAGCAGCTATTTTCTGTGTCATTAATGTTAATCAAGCAACAAAAGAAAGAGTGAGTGAATTGCTTTAGTAGCCCTAATAAAGATTAATCTAAATTTATTTATATAAATAAATATGTCTGCTTGAAAGAATGAAGAATCTGGTTAAGTTGTTATAAAGAATGCATATTATATAATCGTTGGTATTTAATTGAAAGGAGGACTATGTTCTGGTTTCTTTATGAGAAGTGGTTTTATTTAATTTTAATATAAATGCATGTTGCGCATAGGGCAAAAAAAATCACGATATATTTTTTTTATATCAGTTGATTATCGTGATAATTATCACAATAAATGTCACACATTTATTTCTTTTAAGTTTAAAGGCAGATTTTTGCCACAAAAAAACAGACGGTTAATTGTGGTTGTATTCTTTATGGTCAAAACATGACAAACACTTCACTTTTTAAATTCTTTACCCTTTTTTGAAGTCATTTTCCTTAACAAAATAAATTAAAAAGAATAATAATAATAATAATAATAATAATAAAAAATGCTCTACATGTTCTAATGAGTAATATTGTTTCAAATCAAGAAACAGAACCTCATTTTTATATGGTGAAATGTATTTATTCTGACTGTTTGATTTGTTTTTTTTTTGTTTTTTTTTGTTTTGGTCTTCCATAGTAGCATAAATTTAGATCATGATAATCACAGTTTAAACCACTAATATAGCACCTCAATACCGTGGCAAAAATGTAATATGGTTTCTTTGTATGTGTATGAGAAACAGTAGTCTAAATACATTTAGTATAAATGCGTAAACGCTATAGCTTAATCACAAAAAAGTACTGTAAATATATTCCATTACTCCTCCTTCAGTACATGTAATACATGTCTACATTATTAAAATGATACAATTTGACACGAACACCCACATTTCTGACACAATACCATGGTGCAGTTAGTGCTACTACAGTAAATCTATGGTAAATGATGCCGATTTGTAAATTAAAAAGCCTTCTGACTGTGTTGTTGCAGACAGTGCTGTATCATCTGGCTATAAACTGAGTTATTTGTTCTTCGCTGAATTCAAGCGTTTTACACTGGATCTCACAGCTCTGTTTAGTGGTCGCGTGACCGAGACTCATCAGCGAGTGAACGCATCTACTCCAGTAAACTTGCGCCGTGCCCAGTGTATGAACTTTGAGCTGAGTGGATAAACTGTCCAAATAACTTGCTTCAAATGTCTAGCTCTCTTTCGTTCCGTCTTTGCCGCATAAACATTATATTGAATATTTATCAATCTCTTGTTATCGTTTATGGAGGAAATTTATGTCGCGTGATAACTATCGTTATCAATTAATCGCCCAGTCCTAGTTGCGTGTCACAGCAGTTAAATCTGTATCTATCATTATAAAACCTAAAATCTTATGATATTTAATTGACTAATTCAGATGACTAAAATATGACTTAAACTAAATGGCATTTTAATGGAAAGACTGTGACTAAGACTACATCAAAATTTGCTGTCAAAATTATCACTGTATAAGATATTTAAACTGATAATAATAATTACTTTGCTCAAAAATGATCATTATTATTATTTGAGAAATTTCTGTTTACTTTTCATCAAGATTATTGCACTTTCATATAAACACAAATCAAGAGTGTCAGCTAATAAGCAGGGTTTATTTGATCTCATCTAGCATCCTGATTTGTGTTTATCATGTATATTAACACTCTCTACATTATGAAAATATGTAAAACCTTAAAGGCTAAACATTGTAATTCCTAATAATAATTATAAATTACGTTAATGTTTTTGTTTTCAAACAACAGACAACTGTGTTATAGCACAGCATTTGTGTAAGTGCATTTATACAGCCACCACAATTGCAAACAGTGTAATCAAGAGATTGGTGTTTGGATTTGTCACTGGGAAGGTTTTGCATTCCTACTGTACATAGACGTATCTGTGCACCATTGTGCTGATGGGAGAAGACATTTAACATTTTATATAATACACTTTTTTTCTAGGTTATCAGAAAGTCAAAGTGCTTGGATGAAGTTCTGGCTAAAATGGACCCAGAGGCAGCATTTAATCACTTTAAAGCCATAAAGAGATGGAAAGCCAAACATGAGCATGTTTCACCCAGAGACGGTGCCTTCCTGCTCTACTCGCAGAAGAAACTGAGCAAGCTGAAGTCTCAAGTAGGAAACCAGATAATGAACAATGGGAGAGAGCCAGCCACTCTGCAGGTACAGAAGCAGTTGTAGAGGGGTTTCAGTTTACAAATGTCTTACAATGGCATCCTGTGAAGGACTTTGTTCGAAAGATGATTCAGTTCCCCAAACTTTCTCAAAATAACGCACTTAACCTACATTGTTTTGTGTTTAGCTCCTGGAGAAGTGGAGAGCTCTGGATGAGTCTGACCAAATGAAATATTTAAAAAAGACGTCTCATTGTCCAGACCCGTGTCTGGCTCTTTACCGGCCGGACATCTGCTTTGGTTCAGTGTCTGAGACGTTTGACTCCATAGTTGAGTCCTACCTGGATCAGTGCAGTGTCAAGCAGGAATTCCAGACCTCCTCTGAAATAGTTGACACAGATAGGTAAGACTCTATGCTGACTGTTCGACATTAAACTATACCCGTCAACATTTGGGTACCAAAAAAAGGGAGGTTAAGTGGGTCAAAAGTATTAATTATTGTTAGGGCTATTGTTATGTGTTTTTGCTCAATTTTGCAGGGAACATATTACCTTTGAATCCATAGCAGAATTGTTGTGTGTCTCCGAGCAACACAGCAGTGTTTAGTTTCTGAATGAATCCACGTTTTGAACGATTCGTGTGAACTAATGATTCAGAGAGCCATTTACTTCATTCCTGAATGAATCAGCCATTTGAGCGAATCGAAGACATTTGCCGCCACCTGCTGGCAGATTTAGTTTCTTATTTGGAGTATGGCAGAAGAGTTTCAAAAAGAAATGCAAAAGCGCCTGTTTTAAAAATATTTTGGATTTTGAAAAGCCCGTTGACTTCTGCCTTTTCTCTACGGTGATAGTGGAAGTTTCATATTTATTTGTATACATATATATACATATGTGTGTGTGTGTGTGTGTGTGTGTATATATGTGTATATATATGTATATATGTATTTATAGCTTCCAAGCTTTCTTATTCTTTTTGCTAATAAACGTTCTACATTTCTTATTTATTTGGTTACAGTGTTTACTGATTTTCAGTTTTGTATACTTATTTAAACTTTGTGTAAGTTATTATTTTATATAAGGCATATAACATGGTGTATTTTTATTCGTTTGGCGTTTTACGTTACGTTAAAGGAACACTCCCCTTTTTTTGCTAATAGCTTAGTGTAGATCATTGAATCAGATTAGACCGTTAGCATCTCGCTCGATCTAAAGGTCTAATCTGATTCAATGATCTATGCTAAGCTATTAGCAAAAAAAGTAAAGTGTTCCTTTAATGCCGCTAATTTAAAAGTGAAAGTAAAATGCACCCAACACTTTTACAAGCTACTTAACCTAGAAAAACTTTGAACTATACTTGGAGAACATATTGCTGTATTGTTTTCCCTTTGATTTTTTTTAAATTTATTTTATTTTTTTTTATATTTCTTTTTTAATCTTTAAAAAGTCTTAAATTTACCCTCATAAAACCTGCAGAAACCCCGTTTAAATTATCTTTTGGGAGTAATTTCTCAGCCAAATTTGATTGTTACTATTATATTAATTAACTTATGATTAATTTATAATTATTATCAAACAATTATATTCATTTAGTAAAATAGAAATATCATAGTGTAGGCTGTATCTTTTTATATCTTTTCTATATCTTTTTTTATCTTTTTTATAACTCATTATCTTCTTGTCGATTCACCGGTTTGCATTTACAGCTGCATGTTTTCTGCGTAAAAATAAGGGTCGTTTTTTTGGGTTAGGTCTAAACAGTGCAGAAGGCCTTATTGAAAAATGCAAATTCATTATCTGCCAGCAGATGACTCTTTTCGACAGGAATATAATCGATTCCTCATTAACCTCAGTAAACAAAGCAGCGCAGCATTTGACCTTGAAACTTGCAGCGCTCCTATTTAATCAATTAAACCGTAGCCTTTTGAAGTGGAAACTATGTTTTAAGTTACATGTAGGCCTATATTTAGTTTTTTTTCACCAGAGTACCACCTGAGTCTTCTCCTCCCACTTCTACCAGTGATTCTTCCCGCGGTACCACCTGCGCACATATCATCAGCATCACTGGGTTGTAGGTTGCCAAATTAAGGGGACAAATGGGTTGAAATTTGTATGTGTCGATTGTGTGAGAAGGATGCATTTCATACAAGATCTGGCAACTGGACAACGTTGGAATATGTTGACATGATTATTCATATAATATGGATTGAGCCATACAAATTACAGGAGTTTTAGGCGAATGTAACAAACATATAAAAAACGGCCAGTGGGATTTTTTTTTTTTATAGAAAGGTTAAAAATACGGGAGAAATACAGGAAAATATTTAAACAGGATGATAGCAGGATAGAATGGTAAAATACGGGAGAATCCCGGGAAGAATGGGAGGGTTGACAGGTATGCATTAAACATCGATATGACTGGATTAAAAGGCCATTTCTAGACTTCTAAATTTTGAATTTGGAAAATTGTTGGCAGACTATAGTGGTTCTCCATTGTCCATAATGATATTTCATATAGTTTTCAACTGACATATAATTTCTTATGATATCTAATGTGTGATATGGAAAAAAGCAACAAGGAAAGTCTTTTTGTGACAAAGGTCAGAACTCCTGTTATGATGTGGATTTTTGAGGCGCAATCTTGTCATAAATTAATCTATTACTTTTCCTACATGATTTTTAACATGAAACAGTGGTAAAATATCAATTTAGGAGTTTTAGACCTTTCCAACGATATATAGTCTGTCATAATTAGATTAGGATTTATTTGTAATATGGTGAAGTAAACAGAGGCATCCCTTATACGGGGCGGCGACAGTTAGGGGGTTAAAATAAGTTTTAGAATTCCAAAAATGTTGAGAGTGACTGAATGTTCGTCAGGGATTCCACTCTTTTGAGTGAATGAATTTACATGAATTTTTTCCTGCCGTTCATGATTTACTGGATAAGAATTTTATATATACACTCTTTTTTTTTTTTTTTTTTTTTCTTCAGTAAATTATTTCAGAGCTTGGCATGACTGAAAAAATGTTCTTTATAAAAAATCTCCAAGGTGTTAAGATTTGATTAGTTTACATAAAATTTAGGCTACAGGTCTAGAAATCATTTTTAAAATTAGGGTACATCAGATATCCAGCCATGTATTAAAATAAGAAATATGTTGTTTTTTTAATTTCTTTTAACGTATTTTAATGTTCATTTTGTCTTGTTTTTAATCATTTTAAGTTATCTTAAGTCTCCCTCAGAAGTTTTTCCCCTGGTTGAGAACCACTGGAGTAAAGAAATAAAATATTTATGTAGTTTCATGTATTAGAAGGATTAATTATGTACTTCATCGTTTTGTTCACTGTGTGTGCTGACAGATTGAGGCATCTCCTGCAGCTGAAGTGGCAGCGATCTTTGTGTGACCCCGGAGAGGCCGTGGGCCTGCTAGCAGCTCAGAGCATTGGCGAACCGTCCACCCAGATGACCCTCAACACCTTCCACTTTGCCGGCAGAGGAGAGATGAATGTCACCCTGGGTATTCCAAGGTCGGATTTCATTTGGTCGTCAATACTAGTGCCAGTATACTTTCATGACTCTCCGTACCAATACCAAATGTTAAACTAATATGCTGTTTAGCCCTCTCCTTCATTTAAAAAGTTAATGTTAGCATAAATGTTTCTTTAAGTGGCATGTAGACTTCTAGTATTAATGTTTATGTGTAATTCATCTAAAGAAATCTTTGAATGTGAAAACTTCTTCCATAGATTAAGAGAAATACTCATGGTTGCAAGCTCTAACATCAAAACCCCCATGATGAGCATTCCAGTTCTGATGAACAAGAAAGCCTTGAAACGTGTGAAGACGCTGCGGAAGAAGATAACACGTGTGTGTTTGTCAGAGGTGAGCACAACTTGTTTCAGTGTCAGTGTCTACTTGTGTCAGTCTGCTGTGTTATTCAGTAAAACATTTTTCCTCTCCACTATAGATCTCGCATCAGTGTTAACTCAGCCGTAGAGTTACACTCACAGGACACTGCACTTATTCACAATCACAAAAGTACATTATTTGCTTTAAGTTTGCTTTATGTCTAAAGTGAAAGTAAACAGTTGAGAGAAAAACGGATGTGTGCCTGTTAGATGCATGCAGCTCTTAAAGGGACAGCATACTAATTGTACTAAACATGCTGCCGATTGTCATTAAAGGGATAGTTCACCCTAAAATTATAACTCTGTCATTATTTACTCACTTACATGTTGTCCCAAACCTGTATTAATTTCTTTTTTGTGCTAAATGCAAAATAAGATATTTTGAAGAATGTGGGTAACCAAACAGTAGCTGGTCCCGGTTGAATTTAAAAGTAGAAATGATCAAATAGATAATGTTCAACAGAAAAAGGAAACTCATTCAGGTTTAAAACAACCTGAGAGTAAATTATGGTATAAAAACAAAACACTATGGCAGAATTGAGAGACAGATGACAGAATTTTCATTTTTGGGTGAACTATTCTTGTAATGTTAATAAAACAACAAAACACAAAGAGAAAAATCACTCATTGCTCTTGACTGAAGAACTTTAATACAGTTGCTTTAATAAGAATCAATGTACAATTGATGTATGTAGCATATAAGTATATAGTGTTTCACATTTTATATTAGTTAATTCAATTTCTTAAATGCTACTGCTAAATACACCTTCTGTACCTGAAAATAAAACAATGTTTGTTTTTTTTGTATTATGTTTTTTTTGTAAAGTATATATTTTTTTCTTATTTTTTAATAACAAAGCTAAAATCACCCACCCCTAGTATGTTCTAATATGGCAACTTGAAGGGCTAGTTCACCTAAAAATGAAAATTGCCATTATTTACTCAACCTCATGTTGTTCCAAAAGATTTTTGGAAACACAAATAAGAATATTTTTTTAATGAAACCTGTGAGGTCTTTTGGTCTCTCCAAGTCCCCACAGCCAGAACTTCATAAAGGTCATCATATTAGTAATCCATGGAAATCAAGAAATCAAGCTTTATTAGTTATCACATAGCAAGTAAGCATATGCGAATAAAAGCTAAAATTAAATCCGTTAATCATGTAAAGAAAACCTGTTTTCCTCAGAAGAGTTGGATTTAAGCCGCTTGATTGAAATAGATTCTTTTTGTAGTGTCTTTATTGAACTTTTTTAAGCCTCAAAGCTTTGGTGTAGTGGACTTTCATTGGAGGGACGGAAATCTGTCAGGTCTCATTAATGACTCTGAAGGTGAGCAAATGATGATACGGTTTTCATTTTATTGAGAAAAGCAAAAATAAATGGTGATCAATACCATATCATACCGTCATACTGCTTGTGGTGAATTTTTATATATATATATATATATGTATATATATATTGTGGAGCTTCCCACCCGTTTCCCTTTCATGTTTCTCATATGGAAATAGCTTGGATATACTCCAAAACATTTTTGTTTAACAGAAAAAAGAAAATCCATACATGTTTGTAAAGGAGTGATGAAGGTCAATCAGATGAACTACTGTTATAAATGTTTAAACTTCCATGTGCTGTTGATATTTCTGAGTACAGGTGCTTCACAAAGTGGATGTGATAGAAACTTTGCGTGTGGCGGATAAACGGAGCCAGAAATCAAGAGTTTTCAATCTCACTTTCCATTTCCTGCCTCCTGAGCGATACCAGCAAGACAAGCTACTCACCCCTAATGAGATTCTTGATTTCATGGAGCAGAAGTACGCTTAAAACCGTTCAGCCACTGATCAGTCTTTTCGTAACAGAGGATTTCCCCAGTATAAATAAGCTTGTTTGTACATTACAGATTCTTTCGCATGCTTCTGGAGGCCGTTAAGAAGTTGAGCGCTAAACTGGCAGCTGTCAATGTGCTGGATGCGCGTAAAGCCACGGCGAGTGACGGTGATCATGATGCCGGTGGCGCCGCGGACAAAGAGGTAGACAGTCACAACAGACCACACGTGTGCTGCTGCCATGTCATAAACATGTAACGACAGCAGTATGCTTGACTTCTCCACAGGATGATGGCGAAGAGGATGCAGAAAACAACAGGATTGTGGATGATGAGGCGAATGAAGGTGATGCCGATGCCACAGATTCCAAGAGAAAAGAAAAACAAGAAGAGGAGGTATTAGAATTTACTCATTCTCTATGAGACCCTGGACCACAAAACCAGTCATAAGTAGCACAGGGTATATGTGTAGCAGTATCCAAAAATACATTGTATGGGTCAAAATTTGTTTTTTTTTATTTTTTTTTATGGCAAAAATTATTCGAATATTAAGTAAAGATCATGTTCCATGAAGATATTTTGTAAATTTCCTACCGTAAATATATATAAAAACTTAAGTTTTGATCAGTAATATGCATTGCTAAGAACTTCACCACTGTAAAGGCAGTGGCAGTATTTTTCTCATTATTTTGATTTTGCACCCTCAGATTCCAGATTTCCAAATTGATTCAGATTGTCCTATTGATTCAGCTTTGACCCTTATGAGTGGTTTTGTGGTCCAGGGTCACAGATATATTCATGGTCTTATTGTGCATAATCTGTGTGAGTGGGCATGCGCACTTCTGCATCATAATCGTTACTGGTTCTGAACAAGCTTCATTTCGTTTAATGCTCTGCTTGTTCTGGGTAACAGCATTGTATTTAGGGGCCTTTGTAATTTGTTTTTCCCAAATTCTTTTTTATATTTTTTTCCAAATTCCAGTTACATTTTAATGGTTTAATTGAATTTTAATAAACAAAAGATGATCTGATTGATCAAACTTTTAACAATTATAGTGGCCTATGAAGTGTTTGTTTTTTCAGAAGTTCTGTCTGTTTTGGCAAATGTTTCTGAATTCTGTTTTTTATTATTTAAAACGGTGGTAATCAAATGCATGCATTAAACTTCGACAATTTAATTCATGTTTGTTTTAAAGTGTTTTCAAATAAAATTTAAACACGGGATGTTAATTTTTTGACAGCCGGCGCTTGTTAACAGATTATTAACCGTTAACTGACAAGATTATTTTAAATTAGAATTTAATTATTTTAAAAAGGATAAGTGTCTGTGACCCGTTAAAAATACCAAAAATTACATAATAATAAATGTAATAAAGATAGGCTTATATATATATATATAGAAAGAACTCTGCAATAAGTAGCTAGTATGCAGAGTTTTGGTTGAAAAGACGGCTGAAAGCGGCATCCTATTTTTCTTTATTTTACAAAAGCACAAAGATTTGTTTTTATTGTGAATGTGCACATTTGGATTTGTGTCGTATGAGAGACCCAGTGTTAGTTTCAGTTTCGCTTTAGCCTAAATGAATTCGTTTTGGCTTGTCGTTTATATAGCCTAGCTTTTTATATTTTTTCATTCTTGCTCTTTTCTGAATACTTCTAAATTGAAAGGATTTTTTGTGGAGCAAGAGGGGCTAAAATAGCCTAGCCTATGTTTAGTGTTTGTAAACATTTCGCATTTCAGGTCTATTTCTGAATGTAATGATAAAATGCGATTTAACATTACAGGCCTACGCGATATCATTTTTTTTTTTTCTCGAAAATGCAATTTTATTCTATTTTAACAATCCAGAAAACATTTTAAAATATTTTGATAAATTACTGAAAAAAAATTAAATGAACCTTTAAACCATTTAAGTGATTGTATTAATCAATCAAAATTCCTTCTGTCGGTTAATGGTTAACTGGTTAAAATGAACGTCCCTAATTTAAACACTTTCTCTCAGAAATTGTGATACTCCTTAAAATATGTTTTAATAAACTATTACTATTATTATTTTTGTTAATACTTTGAGAATTTGATTTTACAGTGAAATGTGAAATGCAGTTTAATATTAATAGAAAGTAGTCTATATCATGATTTGATTGTTATACAAGCTTTTGATTTATTCTTTCAAATATTGCCAATATTTATATAGTAAATTCCACTTTCATGACTGTATTCTACAATTCCATCTGTGTTTTCTGCATTATGAAAGTAAAATCCTGTGTCTGTGATATGACCCTTCAGGTAGACTACGAGAGTGAGGAGGGAGAGGAGGTCGTTGAAGAGGAACTGGAGGATTTGGCTGAGGACAAACAGGAAGAGGAAGGTACTCAGGAGAACTCTGAGGAAGGGTCTGGTGAAAGCCAACTGGCGGACAAGCCTCAGATGAGTTCTGATCAGCTAGGTGGAGCTTTACAGGACTCCATGAGGATCAACACTGTGCTTCAGTTAAGCTCCGCCATTGAAGACTACAAATATGACACCGAAAATGGGTTATGGTGTGAGGTGTGTACAAATCAGTTGATCTTAAAGTGGTATCATTATCATCATTTACACATTTTGTGCTCTTGAGGGACATCCTGAAACTATTTGTACACTTAGACAGGGTTCGTAGTGGTTCAAGGTGCTTGAAGTACTTGAATTTGACTCTTTGAAATTTTAAGGCCTGGAAATCCCTTGAATATAGCAATATTCCCGAAGAAGTACTTGATAAGTGTAATTTTTTTTCAATAAGCACATATCTTTTCACACAATTTTAAAATAAAACATACTTTTTTGCCTTTTTTAGTTAATGTCATGAAACTAGTGAGCTAAGCTAGTAGTAGTACTGACAGTGTCATGTAAACATGGCTAAAGACGTGAAAACAGATAAACCGAATCAATTGAGTCATTTATGCTGGAACCACTCCAATTGATTTAAACTTGTGACTTTGATCACGGGAAACCAGATCAAATTAAGAGTCATTTTTTTTAATTTTGACATCACTTGAAATGATTTTTAAAAGTACTTATAGTGATGGGTGAAACTGAGCTTTTTGAAACTGCGAATCAGTTAAATAATTGTGTCGCAAAATGATTCGCTGTTTCAAAGCACTCCATTCGGATCATGAATCATTTGTTTCAAATTGGGAATTCAGAGTGCGTATCACTTTGATTTAGATCAGAACTGATTCGTGAATCATTTTGCAACTTGAATGATTCAAATCGAATGATTTGCAATATGCGATTTTAAGTCCAGATCTAAATCTAATGATTTGCAATACGCTAAGTTCCGATCTGAAATGATGGTTCATGAATCATTGTTCAGATTGGGACTTTGGAGCACGGATTGCAAATTATTTGATTCAGATGGGGACTTAGGTGCGGGTTTGCGAATCATTTGATTTTAGTTTGTGACTTTGGCGCACATATGGCAAATCATTTGATTTAGATTAGAGTGGGTTCTCGAATCATTTTGCGAATCAAATGATTCACAATCTGCACTCCGAGTCCTAATCTGAAATGATGGTTTGCGAATCATTCAGATCGGGACTTCGGAGTGTGGATCACAAATCATTTGATTAGATCGAAACTTTGGAGCAGGTTTGTGAATCTTTTGATTCAGTTTCAGACGTCAGAATGCATATGACGAATCATTTGATTTAAATCAGAATTTCAGAGTGGTTTTGCAAAAAAAAAAAACACAAAACAAAGAAAAAAAGTATACACAAATACAAATCCCTTAAGAAAATAAACCTTGGTTTTTCTGTAGTAAAAGTGTAGTACATTTTATAATACTTTAGTTGCAATACTTTGCATGTACTTCACTTCATATAAGTGTATTTTTATTTATTTATATTTTTTTAGAATTTGAAAGAGAAGACATTGTTTGATAAGTACAAACTCTGACTGAAGTCCTGTAAAAGTAGTGGTTGAAAAGTCCTTGAAAGTCCTGGAATTTCATTTTACAGTATCTGTACGAACCCTGTTTAGATGCTATACTCTAAAAAATGCTTGCCTACCAATTTCTAATTTCAAGTACATACTGTGTTACCATATCAGTTTAGATAAAAAATCATGGTATCAGTTAAAGAGAAACTAATATAATCTAATATAATGTTATATAATCAATTAAACATTGTGAAATAAGTTTGGAGTCAGTAAGATTTTATTTATTTTTTTCCTGTTTAACAAGGGCACATTTAATCAAAGTAAAAAAAAAAAAAAAAGCACCTTCAATCTCCACGAAAAAACTGTTTTCAATATTGATGATGATAAAAAATGTTTGAGCACCAAATCAACATATTAGAATAGTAGAAGGATCATGTGACACTGAAATGGCTGCATATATATTTATATATGTGTAATAGAAATATGTAATAGAAAAACTAATTTTGTTCAAACTAGTGTCCATATGGAACCAACTGAAGTGGTGGGGTGGGTGGGTGGCTGTTTGTGTTTTTTTTTTTTTTATTTATTTATTTTTTTTTAAATAACAAATGGTATAGGTGCATTCATATCCATAATGCAATGCTGCTTCTGTTTGACAGCTATCCCTGGTCCTACCCCTCACTAAAGTGCACTTTGACCTCACGTCAGTGGTGGTGAAGCAGGCTCAGAACGCTGTCATCATGGAGACCAAGGGTATCACACGCTGCTTGTTAAATGAAGTCACCACAAAGGAGGGCAAGAAAGAGATGGTACTTAATACAGAGGGCATCAACATGCATGAGATGTTCAAATATGCTGATGTGAGTCCAAAGTTGTTTTCTGTCTTCGAATTTCGAGTGTATTGTTCATATTATATCAGCTGTTCAAATATGGCAGGTAAAACGATCTGTTTTGTTGTACTAGATCCTGGACCTGAACAGGTTATACTCCAACGAGGTTCATGCTATGGCCAACACGTACGGTATTGAGGTGGCCCTCAGAGTCATTGAGAAGGAGATTAAAGATGTGTTCGCTGTCTATGGTAATGAACCAGAACAGGATTGTTTGACACGCATAGCAGTGTGTGTTTCATCGGAGATCTGACTGGTTCCTCTGTTCCCAGGTATTGAGGTGGACCCACGCCATCTCTCTCTAGTGGCTGACTACATGTGTTTCGAGGGGGTGTACAAGCCTCTAAACCGATTTGGCATTCAATCCAACAGCTCCCCGCTGCAACAGATGACCTTTGAGACCAGTTACAAGTTTTTAAAGCAAGCCACGATGCTGGGTACAGTAGTCTTTCCTAATTTAATAATGATGCATATTGATAATGATTCATAGTATAGTTGTTCGGTAGATTAATTATTCATGCATGTCTCAATTATTGCTTTCTTTTGTTAGGTTCTTATGACAAACTCAGTTCGCCCTCAGCTTGCTTGGTTGTAGGAAAAGTCGTGAAAGGAGGAACTGGACTCTTCGATCTGAAACAGCCGTTATAGAAATGGACTGGAATTGGAGAATTCATTTGCTCACTGCTATGGATGCCAGAATGACAAACAGCAATATTTTTTTTGTCTATAGAACATCAATAAAATCTTTATTCATTTTTTCTTTTGACTTCTTGTAATTTTATGATTGTTGTTGTTGTTGTTACTGTTATTATGCAAAATAATAAGCCAAATTGAGGATAGTGAAGATCCATTTCCAAAAGTAAACAAAAATAAAATAACATTTTAAAAAGTTTCACAGTTGTAATTGCTGTATACAGTATATTCACAGTTAAAAGATTTAATATAATTAGAATATGTTAAAATTGCATGATTTTATACGTTCACGTGTTTTAAATCCAGTTTAACCCACAAACATTGTAAACGTTAATTACTGTATAATCAAAGTATAATGAACCCAGAACAAACCAAGGTTTTTTTTTTTTTTTTTTTTTTTAATTAATAAATAATTGAAATTATTATTATTTTTTTTTTTTGGGCGTTTTGACTGCTAAACTAGTAAATGACTCCAGTTTCTCAATTTCAGAAATATGGGGATGGGCTTAGGAGACAGTGGGGCAAGTTGTAAACTCTACACTTTTACTGTCATGTGATCAAGTATTTTGGAATCACACATAATTTCTGCCAGACTGTGAAAAGAAAAGACACATGGGAGGAGTGAAAGGCACACATTTAGCATAACAGATGTAATGGCTGTTACATCAAAGCCAATTTATTTATCCAGGTCTAAAAATATTTATGATGCATATAGGTGAAACCATGCAAATCATTTAGCTAAATATTAGCCTGAATTGGTAAGCTAGCTAGCTTTTTTTTTCCAAAATGCCAGCTATGGGCCAAAGTGAGCCAAATGCTGTGGGGTGAGTTGAGCCAACACTTTAACTTACCCCACCATAAGGTGCTGAAGTTAAATTAATTCTGAAATATAAACTGGTATTTTATTGTGATAAATAGATATTATTTGTAGTTTATTTGATAGTGACTTTCCACCTATAGTCTCTAATGGCCTGTTCGACAATGCAGAAAAGCTACCATGCCAAGAATCTTTTGACTAAAATGTTTTATTAGTTTCAGTGATATTTATTCCTTAGTTCTAATTCATTTATTTAATTTTACTCAAGTCTGTTGTTTAGTCTGTTTTTGGGAAGGTTAAAAAATTACTGTTCAACATATTTCAGAAATGCAAAAAAAAAAAAAAAAAAAAAATTGAAAGTTAATTTCATTGGTTTTATTTTAAGTTAGCTTTGCGAAAACTATGACCGTTTGAAAAATTAGCCAAATTTGATTATTAAATTCATTTTTAGATTAAGTGAATCGTCTTTAAATTTGGGTTTAAATCGGATTTAAAAACCATGACGAAATGGGCTAATGGCATAAAGTACAAGGGTTTATAAAAAAAGGTTAAAATTTGTAATTTCATTACAGCAGTATGGCATATATGTAAGAAGAAACCCAAAATGCTTATAACCTGAATTTTGCATAATAAAAAACTGCACCTTAAATTCATTCAGTCATATGTTGACTGACTTCTTCTATTTTTAATCAATTCTTAATTTTCTAATGTAAAAAAACTAAATACTCTTTCTTTTTTCCATACTTTTCCAGACCTGGAAAATACTTGAATCAAATTCCATACTTTCCATACCCTGTAGGTACCCTGTCTATGTGGCAGATAAATTAATCTGTGCAAACAACTGGACTGTACTGAATAATATGTGATTCCTCAGTCTGGTGCGGTCAAAAATACCGATCTCTGATTCGTCAGTGAACACTTTTTTAATTAGTTCTTGTCATTTAAATGGCCAAAGAG
The DNA here is from genome assembly GCA_036247105.1 of Cirrhinus mrigala. Taxonomy (NCBI): domain Eukaryota; kingdom Metazoa; phylum Chordata; class Actinopteri; order Cypriniformes; family Cyprinidae; genus Cirrhinus; species Cirrhinus mrigala. The sequence continues at coordinate 31,832,062 of CM070020.1, forward strand.
TTAGCAAAAAACAAGGAACTGAATCAGTCAGCGATCCAGTGTGAATCATTAGGAGTTGGACAGTTCACGCACGCACTGATTCGAATGGGGCGGTGTTTAGACAGCGCACATTGGCAGAGTTTTAAAATTTATTGAAACAAGCCCTGCAAAAAATTTAAGCATTTTAAACCTGTTGAGGACCTTGTACCTGTGCAAGAAACGTCCCTGTTGTTTTCCAATAAAGCAAAATAATAATCAGGCCAATATTTATAGTACGTGAGGCTTCATTATGGTCACGTGGTGCCTGTTACATTTCTCAGCGCTTTGCCAAGATGAGACAATCAAGCCGCTTATGATTTTAAGGAGATAATTACCACTAGAGGCTAGTGTATTTAAAAGATTACACTTTTTAGCGTGCATATGTCTCTGAACGTAATGTCTCGTGCGCTTCCTGGAAGAACACCATCGGTTTCATCTTCCGCTCTGGAGGAGTAAGTATCCCGTCATGCACCGCTGTTTGAGCGGCACGGTACATCAACGTGTTCTGACTCAGGACATGCAGCACCTTCATTGATTTAAAAAAACATCATCAACTCTTGTGTCGATTTTAAGTTTATGAATTGATTTGATTTCAGCTCTGTTTGAAAAGCGGGAGCGCGCCTATTTGAGCGAGATGTCTTTGGTTTGTGCTAGTAAGTGAGTTTGTTTCTGTTAGCATGAGTGATTAGCAGTGTGCAGCGTTAGCCATTGTTGTGCTACGTTAGCAGAAACTTTATCTATGAGAAACTACACTCTAATGGGGATGCTTTCTTTGTTGGCTTTGCTGCATTTCAATAAACTATAAGCGAATGAACGCAAAATGTGGGAAGTATTGCATGCTTGTGTCTGAAGCTTGAGTTATATCTTGTAAACTTTATAGTACCACAACCAAAACATACCAATAATATAAGGGGGGGGAAACGTGAATACAAGACTAACTGTTAAATGTAAATATTAGGCAATATCGTATTATAAGAAACATTTGTTTAACAGTGGTGGACCTATAACGAGGTGTTTTCTGCTGAAGAGGAAAGAGACTTAATATTTGTTGATTTGAATGCTTCTAATTAAATGAAATCTTGTTCTCTCTCCAGTTTCAAACGAGGTGCCAGAGCACCCTTGTGTCTCTCCTGTTTCCAATCAAGTGTTTGAGAGGCGTCTGATCGAGAAATACATAGCGGAGAATGGAGCTGACCCCATCAATGGACAGCCACTGTCTGAGGAGCAGCTCATTGATATCAAGGGTACAGAGGCACAGATGACACTGGTTTAATGGAAAGTTCAGGTGCTCTATGGCCATTTCCTAATGCGTATATTTCTTTACTTTTAGTGTCTCACCCCATTCGACCGAAGGCTCCGTCTGCCACAAGTATTCCTGCAATCCTTAAATCTCTGCAGGATGAGTGGGTGAGTTCTTTGACCTGGCTGTGTGAAGAATAAATGCATTATGTTTTTCTCCATCACTGAGTTTGTCTCTCTTCCAGGATGCCGTAATGCTGCACAGTTTTACTCTAAGGCAACAGCTGCAGACGACTCGACAGGAGCTGTCTCACGCTCTCTACCAGCACGATGCGGCCTGCAGAGTCATTGCTCGTCTTACAAAAGAGGTCACTGCCGCCAGAGAGGGTAAGAGCGGCAAAATTGTGCTTTCTGGATGTGCTGATGGTACTGTTCTGTTACTGACGTGTTCATCATTCTGCTTGCAGCTTTGGCTACACTCAAACCTCAGGCCGGACTGGTGGCTCCACAAGCCACTCCTGCTTCTCAGCCTGCTGCGGTCAGTAATTTCTAGATAATTTATGCATTCACTAGTGTTAGAATAAAAAAAAAATGTTTCACTTGCCAAAAAAAATTCTTTTTTGAATGAATCGTTTGGACAAATGGTTCAGTGCCAATTGACTAGCTGCCACCAGCTAGCTTGTTGTTTTGCATTACTACTGTATGTTACTACTATACTGTTTTTTATTAATTTTTTTAAGACGTGTTTCCTTATCATGAAAACAGCCATAGATGCTGGTATAGCAATAAAACAAACTATTCATTTCTGAAATCTGAATCTCATCTGGCCCCAATAATCAAATCAGATCAAGAGAGTCGAAACAATTCCCATCACTAGCATTTATGGTTCAATCTAGTTGAATTTTTAAATATCTTTAAACTGTTTTGACATCTTAGGGTGCTGGCGGTGAGGCTATGGAGATCAGTGAGCAGGTCGGAATGACTCCGGAGATCATACAGAAGGTGCGCTGAAACACAAGTACCACATGGCTGAATGTTTTGCAATGATTTTACTGCATGTGAGATCACATTTTCAAAGCTAATGAAGCTGATCATCTTTTTTTACAGCTCCAAGACAAGGCCACCGTCTTAACCACCGAGAGAAAGAAGGTAAGGATTTGAATTGCAGTGCTGCTTTGTGCTTTTGTCACTGTCACTGTTTGTAGCATTATGTACCTTAATAATGAACTTTTTTTTAAATATTGCTTTGTTTTTTTGTTTTTTATTTTAGAGAGGAAAGACTGTGCCAGAGGAGCTGGTCAGAGCAGAAGATCTCAGCAAGTACCGCCAAGTGGCATCCCATGCTGTGAGTAGCCAAAAAGATTTTTACATTATTCACTCTAGGAATTCCACTTTACATAAATTCTAGTGATCATTAATTGTTTAAAGTAAAAAGTCAATTAATTTTTAATCTTAACCTCTTTAACCTAAAGTGGGAGGTGCTGCTAAGTTTATCACATTACTGAAACAATTGCTTAACCGACACAAAATAGGTGTCAAAATTTGTTTTCATTTAAAGCTTAGAAACTTGGTTTTACAGTGCATATAGGCAGTATGACCATCCAGTTGATTCACTTAACTATTCTATTGTTACTTTTTTTTTTAATGAAAAAAAAGTGACACTTTTTTTTTTTTTTTTTTTAATTTTAGAATCAGTAATGATGCATATTGAATTGCTTTATTCCTTGCTTTAAAAAAAAAAAACTGACCAAAACAGTGCCGTTTGATTAGTGCTTATTACAAAATTTAAAACAATAAATGTTTTGACAACTTTTTAATGTGGTGTGACAAATTGTTGTCTGCATTAGCTCAGTTGGCAGTGCATAGTGCATGTAAACTGATCATCTCTTTATCTTTATTACTATTTACAACACACAAAAAAAACAAAAATGTTGAAGGATGCAGTACAGCTTATTAGAATGTCACGTCATGTAATCACTCAGTTTCAGCTGCGGAAGAACATCAGTAAAACAACTTGTGAACAGTGTCATGTAATGTCCATAAACTCATTAATCAGTCAGAAGAATAACTCCAGAGAAGAGCATTTTGGGGAAAGTCTCTAAATGCATTAAACAGCACACACATCTGACAGGCCAAGCTTTGTTAATCTTTATAGTTACAAGTTTGTTTAAAGCACATAATATAAAGAATTCTCATGCTTTGGATAACTTGAGTCATCCACTTTTCTCACAGCAGCTAGATTTCAGATGCATTTTGACCATTGAAATGTTTGTGACGAGTAGATGTTTTCAGAGCACGGATGTGATTAATTGATCACTGATCATTTTTTTTTGTTCATTTTCATTATCGATTAGTTGTCACGGCCTTGTTAAATACTGATGAAAGAAATATTAATTAAATGGTTAAATCTTAAATTTTAATATCTCTGTTACATCCCATGTGTGTGCATGCATTTTTATTCTTATTGCGGTATCACGTTAACTTGGTATTTTGAGTCGTGTAGAGAGCAGGCGACTCTTCTCACGTTAAACTATGTATTTATTTATTTTCTTCATCCTTAAATAGGGTCTTCACAGTGCCAGTATACCAGGAATTCTCTCTCTGGATCTCTGCCCAACAGACACCAACAAAGTCCTCACCGGTACAATTACAATTTGATTACACTAATACAATTTGATTCAAGTTACCAAATTTGTGTATTTTGAACATGTCCCCTTTGAACTCTTGTGATCAGATATACATCAACTTATTATCACTAGTGTTACTGTATGTTGATCGCACATGCACTACCACCAAACAAGTTTTTTGACATGCTTTCCCCAGGTGGTGCGGATAAGAATGTGGTGGTGTTTGATCGTCGAGAAGAGCAGATTGTTGCCACCCTCAAAGGGCACACCAAAAAGGTCTCGTCTGTCATCTACCATCCTGCTCAGGTAGGCCATTACTCTTGCTTTTCATACTTAAGCTCATTTCTGGTTAGTCTTCAGTTCTCACATCTTTCTTCACTTGTTGTCTTTCAGTCGGTGGTGTTCTCGGCGTCTCCGGACAGCACTATCCGTGTGTGGTCGGTTACCGGAGGCAACTGTGTGCAGGTGATCAGGGCCCACGAGGCCAGTGTTACCGGCCTCTCTTTGCACGCTACGGGAGACTACTTGCTGAGCTCGTCTGAGGACCAGGTAACACAAACTGATGGTTGAGAAACAGCACACAAGCAATGCATAAACAGGTTTTTTTTTTTTTTAAGCTTTTTTGTGCTTCACAGTTTTACTTCCTTTGTGAAAAGAACTTTTCAAAATCTTTGTTTGAAGCAGTTTTCTGTGTCTGTCAGCGTGTAATGCATTTAAAATGTGTGTGTTGTAGTACTGGGCCTTCTCAGATATCCAAACTGGACGTGTCCTTACTAAAGTCACTGATGAGACCGCTGGATGTGGTATGTATACCTGTATCAGATATTAAGTATATTCATTATGTTGGCAATATAAATATTTCCTGCATTATTTGTAAGCTTCTGAACTGAAAACGTGCTCTTAAAAAATTTTTTGATCATGATGTTTAGTCACATTGGTTGTTCTCAATGTATTCTAAAATATTTCTTCTATTTATGTTAAATTTCTGATACTTCAGTGGTATGTGATAAGTCTTTGTGAGGGCAATAATAACAAAATTGCAGTTCCTCTTTCTTCAAAAGTACAAAATGACAAAATCATCAGTGGAGCTTAAGCAGAGTAACAGAAAGGAAATATAATTTGAAAAAATGTATACAACCCTTAAAAAAAACAATAGAATGGAACAATAATGTAATATAAAAATACAATATACGTACATTTCTTGCTCTGTAATTTACATTACATTTGCATTTAGTCATTTATCCAAAGCGACTTAAAAATAAGGACAAAAGAAGCGATCAAATCCAACAGAAGAGCTTTAAAATGCAAGCACTATGACAAGTCTCAGTTAGCCTAATGCAGTATATGTTGCAAGATTTTTTTTCTATAATAAGTAAAAAGAAAACCAGTAGATGGACTAGAAAAAGAATAGGGAACGCTAGTGTTAGAGGTTTTTTTTTTTTTTTTTTTTTTTTTTTTTTTTTTCAATAAAAATCAAAAGAATACAAAATGCTAGCATTAAAGGCTCTTTTTTTTTATGAAAAAAGAAAATGAATAGATAAAATAGAATTAGAATAGAGGGTGCTAGAGTTAGAGGGTCAAATAAAGATGGAAGAGAAGTGTGTTTAGCCATTTCTTGAAGCTGGCTAAGGACTGTAAAAGTCCATGAAAGTGACTTTGTGGCTTTTTGGGTTGGCACTGTAATGTGCCATTCACTTGCATAATGCAAGCTTTTAGAGGTCACGTAAGTCTGAAGTCCTGAATTTAGGTAAAGGGGAGCAGAGCCAGTGTTTGTTTTGTAGGCAAACATCAATGCCTTGAATTTTATTCAAGCAGCTATTGGTAGCCAGTAATGTTGTGATAACTTTAATGCACTTTCTATATGGATTGCTACCACAGCCCAAAAATACAGATAAACTATTTTTGGTCTGTATCGTCCAGGCATATTTTACATTTTACCATAGGTGTCTTAAATAGTGACTAGTTGCACATGCTCAGTTAATATTTATTTAATGGAAAATGTTTAATTTTTAACTAGATTTTTACTGTAATATAACATAAAAATGGCTTTTGGGTGAAATGGCACTTCTTCCCTAAAAAAAATAATAATTTGAGAAAATGAATATGTACAACATAAATGGAAAACATTGAATATCTTTGAAAGGCTGAAAAATATAAAAGTATGTATTTTGTTAGCTGTATTGCATAGACTTTAAAACGTTTTGTTCATGCTTGCATATAAAAATGCAGCCATTCTTTCTTCCCTTCAGCTCTGACCTGTGCTCAGTTCCATCCTGATGGTCTGATTTTCGGCACTGGCACGGCGGATTCTCAGATTAAGATCTGGGATCTGAAGGAGCGGACCAATGTAGCCAACTTCCCCGGACATTCAGGTCCTGTGACGGCCATCGCCTTCTCTGAGAATGGATACTATCTGGCCACTGGTAGGTCACATGACCCTGACTTGGGAAGGAAAGGGAATGGACTGCACTTCAGTGTGTGGTCTACTGGATTTCTCAAGTCAAATCACATTGATTTATGTAGTAATAATTCATTTTGCAACGTTATTTTTCTATAAAACTACCATTTCAGCTGTAAACAGCTTTACAGATGGCAATGGCATCATTATTCAGCTCAGTTTTAAACTCTGTTTCTGTTTCTACCTGCTTTGTTTGACATGTAGGTGCTCAGGACAGTTCACTGAAGCTGTGGGATTTAAGAAAGCTGAAGAACTTCAAGACAATCACTTTGGACAACAATTATGAGGTCTCCTTGCATAGGCCACAGATATGACTGCCATGTCTGTTCGACACTGTTTTACTATGTTTACTGAAAGCTTGGCTAATATTTCCGCCTTTTTCCTGTAGGTGAAGTCTTTGGTCTTTGACCAGAGTGGAACATATCTAGCTGTTGGTGGATCAGACATAAGAGTTTATATCTGCAAACAGTGGTCTGAGGTCCTTAACTTCTCTGGTGAGTTGAGTAAAAAATGTTCTGTTTTGCCATTTCATGTGTATTTAATGTTGGCTTTCTTATGAAGTAGCTATTAAACTGACTTTTTATTTATTTATTTATTTTAAAAAAAAAAAATTTTCTTCCTTCCTTCTTTTAGATCACTCTGGTCTGGTGACCGGTGTGGCTTTCGGTGAACACGCTCAGTTCCTGGCTTCCACTGGCATGGACAGAAGTCTCAAATTCTACAGTCTGTAATAGAAATGGAGAACCGTCAGGGGATGTGAAACAGGATGATCATTAATATCCCACAGCAAATACGACTGTCAGTAATAAATTGTGCATGTGTATACATTAGATATACATTCACTGTCATATACATTATTGTAGTGATGAATTCCTCGGACACATACAGTATACCTGACTTTGAAATCAGTAACTTCTCTTTTGTCAGTTATTGCTTCAAGACAGATTTTGCCAGATAAGGGTTGATTTGAGCTCTTTTTTTTTTTCCTGTCTACCTTTTAAGCTTTGATTGTAGACTGGTGAACTTTGTTAGTGTCCCGTGACTTCTTTTTTATCCTTTTGTGGACAATAACAACAAATGTGTAATAGATTCCAATAAAGTTTAAATTGTTTTTATTTACAGCTTTCTTTATTCACTGAATGTACATTTGCAACAGCTGCATCTGAGGTTGTTCCCAAGAACCGATCAGGAGTTTGTTTGATCTATTCAGGATGTCTAATTTTACAATCTGAGCGGTTGAAAGGAGCATTACAGAGAACAGTGCCTTAACCCAGGTGAGCTGGACAATAACAGCCATGGCCAGGAAGAGCTTCATGAGATTCATGAGTTAGGATGATTAAATATTGGCAGGAACTAAGACTAAGCAACATTTAGTCTCATTACTGGCATCCTTTAATATCTTCGTACACTTAAAGGGATCATCGGATGCCCATTTTCCACAAGTTAATGATTCTTTAGGGTCTTAATGAAAATTCTCTAGTATACTTTGATTAAAAATTCTCAATGGTTTTGTAAAACAACACCATTTTACCTTGTTAAAATGAGCTTTGCAAAAATGGTCTCATTCTAAGGGGTTGTCCCTTTAAATGCAAATGAGCTCTGCTCGCCCCGCCCCTCTCTTCTCTCTGGAAAGACGGTCTTGTTTACATTAGCCGCATTTAGCGCGTTTAGCCGCTAAAGTAAGGAAAGGCGATCGCAAAGATTCATTAAAAAACGCTTATACTCACTTCTGTTGTAAGTGAAGCTGGATTATGAATGATTCGCGCGAACATAGACGGATATATGTAGATCCAGATGCATTCCATTCACAAACAAACGTAATCTACTGCATCTTCAGCGGCTCAGATGTCGGGAGTAAATGACGACCACTACGTTCATTATTACATCCAGCAACACAACACCTCAATCGCTCAATCGGAGATATTCTTGTCTAACTTACATCCCTGCTCTGGCATCAAAACATGGAAAGTTACTGGACTGTGACAGCTGGTCTAAGGTAAGACGCTCATGTCAATCAACTATTGTGGGAGCGGCCTCTGTTGGTGTGACGGCACAACGACAGGCATCTGAGAACGGCTCGATTTGAAAAAGGGGATATTATTTTTACTGATTAATTAAAAACCACTGCATGGATTTTTATCATTATAGGGTAGATTTGTACATACACTGCCAGCACACATTAATGTTCAAACAACATGAAAAAGTCAACTTAGCATCCGATGACCCCTTTAAATTCTTTCTCTGTATTATGAGTAGATTGATTCGGTGTTGATGACAGAATCAAATACATAGACTACTAGTCTAAAGCCCATTCAGATTTTGAATGCAACTTTAATTAAATTGTTTATAGATAAGATGAGCCATTAATATTTTGATTCACTTTTGCAGGGAAAAAATATTTTTAAACTAACACTTATGATCATGTGTGAAATATATGAAATTATAAGGTTTCTAGATTATCAACATGATTAAAATAATAAAATGAACTATTAAACATGATTAAACCAAAAAACGTGTTGCACACAATCTACAACATGCCATTGGTTGTCTGACTTCAGTAACAAGTAAAAGGTTTCGTATAATTCTAAAAAGCCACCTTTATGTGCCGTATGTGTCTTTGCTGTGAAATATCTTAAAATTTTGTATAGTGTTAATACTTCAAGTAATACTTCTTGTAATGTAATGACTCATGGGTTCCTACAGGGTTTGGAAAAGTATGAAATTTGATTCAAGTATTTACCAGGTTTGGAAAAAAAAAGCAAAGCATGGAAAATTATGTGTGTTTCCAGACTTTTTTTCCAGACCCCTATTTAGTGTTATTTATAATAGAAAAGTATGAATTTAACGAAAATAAATGTATTGTACAAAAAGCAAGGTTTCATGACAGTTGTTTTTGTGATTCTTTAGTGATTGTTAAATACGACTGAATGAATTCAAGATGCACATTTTCATTATGCAAAATTCAAGTTATAAGCATTTTGGGTTTCTTCTCACTATATTCTTAGCACCGTTTTACATAGCCTCAGGGACCTTTGCAAAAAGAAAAAATATACAGACTTTTATGTGCACACAAGAAACCATTAAACTTGGCATATAGGACAATGCACACTGATCCACCTATTGTGCCATCAGCTCATTTCGCAGTGTGGTTTCTTGGCCGCCACAGACTATGCATTAGAGAGACCTAAGACCTTGAAATATGGCATACTGCCCTAATGAAAGACAAATTTGAAGCACTTTTTTACAGTACCAGCCTTTTTTTTTATAGACCCTTGAACTTGGCAAATTTTATGTCATCAGCCCATTTCGTGCCATGGTTTCTGGATCTGTATTGAACATTAGGCCTTGATATCAGAGGTACTACCATAAGAAAAGCCAAATTTTAAGCAAGCAGATCACTGTTAATTCATGTGCATACATGCTCTCATTTTATTCGGTAAGATGGCGGTGACGCACAAAGGAAACCGGTTATATAAAACTAGAAACTGTAATGTGTAAGCATGCAAAAAAAATTTCTCGAGGGCACAAAAAAGTTCCTTGTGTGCATGTAAAAGTGTATTTTGTATTTATTTATTTTTTATTATTTGTTATTTTAGAGGCTCTGTATGTTGTCACTTTGAGAAAATAAAAAAAATATCAAATATTTTATTAAAATATTAAATAAAAAATGGAAATATATATATATATATATATAATATTTAATAAAAAATACAAATATTTATAGATAATATCTACTATATACCAAATATAAAGCTGAAAATGCTCTATGAACTATTTGTTAAATATGGTGTGAAAAACTACAGAGAGGTTTGGAATTTTGAAATGGAAAATGTGTAGGAACTTTTTGGAAAAATTAAGTTAAATTGTATCAGATGATACATTTTGAGGAGCATTTATTTGTCCATGTCTCAATCACAATTGTATTGCATTGCATTGTGTTTTTACCCTATAATAAAAACTACAGAGCTTGAATTGAATTGAATTTGAATACAGAGCTTTGATCGTAAATGTGAGCATTGAAATTAAGATGATTAAAATTATAATAAAAATATATTAAAAACAAAAATTTTAATAAAAAATTATTTTTCTTTCTTTCTCTCTCTCTCTCTCTCTCTTTCTTTCTTTCTTTTTTTAGTTATTTTTTCCATTTTTAATGCACGGGGCTTCAGGGTTAAAATGCATTTTATTGCAACCTACAAAATATAGCCCAATAAATTATTGAAATTTTTATTTAGCTTATTTAGTTTACAAAATGAAAAAGTGATGTCAATTCTGAATACAAAAACAGCACTACACAAATACGAAATGACATTGAAAAAAATATATACATCTTTGTTTGATATCAATAACTTACAGCGTTCAAAAGAAAAAAGAAAAACAAAAGTTACATTCAGAGCATAACTGAATTTTGTCATCAGTGCTTTGCAGTCTTTACCTACGATGACCAAGTCTTGCATATACAGTGTTAGGCTTGTTTCTAAATTATTTCACTATTACATGCCCTCTAACTATACAAAAACTATACAAACATTAGAGACCGGCATAAGAAAATACCCGAAATAGCCAGCAGTGGGCGACCTTGCAGAGACGGATGCAACCGCCAGGATGCAGGTTGTGAATGATTGTGGCAGAGGATTTACTCAGTTTCTTCTCAGAGAAGAGACTTGTTTGGAAGTTTTTTTTTTTGCAGCTACTATAAACAGCTACTTCCTAAAGAGGAGTCAGGCTAATTTCTCCTGATATGCACTCCATGAACTGCACCAGTTCACAGAGCTCAATTATTAACCTTCTTTCAAACGGATATATCAAGAACAAAGAATTTTTTTTTTTTTTTTTTTGTCAATCTTATAATGCACTGCCAAATATGAAGTTTTGCCTTTTATTCAAAAATATAAAAAGTTCTTGTTTTTTGGCCATAGTCTGTTCCAGACAGATCTGGTTGAAAAAATGTTTTGGCCATCGATGTGGGGTTTTAAGGGTTATTCTAGTGTTCCTGAGGCTGGTATGGAACCCAAAATGCACCAGAAATTAAACAATCTTTGCTTTTATGGCATAGGTTTGGCATAGGGAGTTTGCCCTTGTTGACGTGTGTGAGCAGCACCTCCGTTTGCAGGTGTGTCTAAGCCGAGTGAGCGTCTATAAGCTGCTGAAAGTCTGTAGAGCACGTCAGCAGGTGGACACGACTGGGCATCGGCTTTCTGTGTCAACAGCATCTCAAACAGGGAGCTCACTTCCGAAATCAGAGCTCTGCCACCCAGCGGGGCCTTCTCTGGGGTTTTACCAAAAGTAGAGAAAGAAGTGGACTCATCAGGACTGGCCATGGGACAGTGGGTATCAGGGGAGGGTGGCCCCTCTGGGATAAACAGGTTTTCATGGTAGTCAGTTGTCAGAGGAAGAGAAAGACGAGCCATCCACGCTGGATCGGGAATGTCTGAGAACACATCATCTACACAAAAAGAGGAATGAAATGTGTCAGGTACATTTATATCACACACTGAGTACATTTGCAAAAGTAGCAGTAATAATAGAGTATTATATATTTATAAAGATCTGGAAGAAAGGCTACAAAGCCTGTCTGAATTTGTTTACTTGTTTGAGTACTGTAGATAAAAAGAACAGGATGACAGGAAATACCAAGAGGAGGTGTGCATTTATCTTTAATTCAGTAAACAGCCATTTCCTTCACCTGACATTTCACGGACATCTGCTGAGTTGTAACACAGATGAGTGTTGGCCACTATGACAAAGCTTGTCTTAAACTGACACCCTTAGCCAGTTTTTTAGGGCAAAGGAAGTGAACAGTAAACAAGGAAATTACCTTCATTAAGCCAGCCAAATTCCAGAAATAGTTGGTTAAGTGAATAAGGTTAAATTCTGTTATAACTTGACTCGTTTTTACATATTATCTGTGTTTGTGTGTGAAGCAGCCTTTTTGTTCAGCTCTGAAAAATAAAGGCACCTGTGTTTCTGTGAAGAACCTTTAAGATCCATGGAACCTTTCCATTGCAATTTTAAAGAAGAAAACAGTTCTGCAAATGATTAAAATGGTCTTCACACCAAGAAAAAAAGGGGTAACACTTTATTTTGAGGTGTCATAATACAGAGTAATTACCTAATTAAGTACTTAGTAGTAGCCGTTGTACTTACATGAAACAAAATGTACTTACCATGTAACTAAGTTATGGAACACAGTTTACAGTTTGTAAAGATGTAATAGGCAGCTACTGTTACACATATGCGAGTCTGTTACACAGCTACATATGTAACCAAAAGACTGTTGTGTCGCACACTTTATACAACGTAATGTAATACTTTTCTAATTACATTACAATTACATAATATTACACAAACATAAGCTACTTAAAATAAAGTGTTTCAAGATTGTACTTATGTGTACTTCATGTGCAACTATACTGTACGTCTTATCCAGCTCCACCTTAGTTTGATTTAACCCACCAGTACACAGCTTAAATACATGTAATACCTTTCTAATTACATTAAAATTACAGAATATTACACAGGCATAAGCTACTTAATATAAAGTGTATCAAGATTGCACTTAAGTGTACAAGTAGCTGTGTAACAGACTCGGTGTGTTACATATGTGTAACAGTAGCTGCTTATTACATCTACATAATTACAAACTGTAATTACAGGCTGTTCCTTAACTTTCCTTAATCAGCGCAGAATTAGAGCTAGAGTCTTGTCTAATCATCAGCACACACAGTGCAAACATGCACATATTGACAGTGCATGCATAATTACTAGGCAATTTCTCATGGGGACTTATTAATTTTTGACTTTTCAGTCTGAGTTAAATCTCTTTTTTTGGCTCATTTTATCTGTAAAAGAAACTGAAGGATTACAAATTTAAGAATCTGTTTAAAATATGCTGATCTTATGTTCTGACAGCATCACATAAAAATTAAGGTGAAATATATTGTATTTATCATTTAAGGTAAATATGATGTTATCAGACAAATGATTCTCTTAAGCAAAGTTTGTAGCTAGAGGTTCCTGCCAGTTCCTGTTCTCTTATTGTAAGTCAAATGAGCCAGATTTCTGAGATGTTCACCTTTTGTTGCTGCTATACCTGAATACTTCATTTGCATGCTTTGTTTGTGGTTGTCACCCAGGTGCTTTGTCTCCAGATCTAAGCACTGCCCCCTAAATGTATATAAACTACAATGTATCACTGCCTTAGTCAGACGACTTTTTGATGACTGCAGCGCCACGCAGCGAGATTCTGAATAAAGAGAAACTTCTGCTTCAAGATATCCAAAACGTCTCCTGGTCTCTAAGAAAAATTTCCAACAAAATCCTACTTAATAATTATGCACATCTGCATATAAAGTTTTTTTTACTTCCAGGCTTCATGTACAATTTTATATCACTTATAAATGATTAAATACAAAACTAATAGTACTAAATTGATGTGGTTTGGAATTGGTAAAATGTGCTTGAAAAAATAGATATGATCAGATATGATCAGAATATCAACTTGCCTAATAATTATGCACACACTGTGAAAATAGCTTCAAATAGCACATCTTTATATGTTTAGTTGCATTTTATTTTTGTTTTTACATTGTCATGCATTTTTGGTCATAATGCATCACTGCAGGCAACTTCACTCAGCTTCACATAACACAAGCTCAGACTCAGTTTGCTGGAGTGGCTATAGCAAAAACATTTGTTTTTGAATGAGCGAGCAGATGCCACAGTGTGACGGTGGATAGTACAAAACACAGAGAGAACCTGGAGCTCTGAAACAACCACACATGATTCCTTAAACATAGTGAGGCACGCAGACAACCTCCATGAATCTGAGACAGCTTTATAGCTTTTTTGAGTGTTTTTTCTGGTCTGTGGATCAGAGACGCCAGGGTCTTAATTAAAGACGGAGGAGAAACAAAAGGGCTTAGTTTGCACAGGAGCTTTTGGACAGTGTGTGTGAGTAAAGATCTGAAATCCAGCGAGCACTGATCAAATGAACCCACACAACCACATCAGAGAGTTGAGTCAGAACCTCCAAACCTCATTTTCCTGACTTCCTCTCTTCACTTTTAAATCTCTAAATTCACCCCTTCGCATTATTATTCATTAATAATTATATGTCCCATCACACATTCTTGCTGTAGCTTTCTTACTTTTATTCCTTAAATCTCCTTCTTACTGCGTCTCATAATTAATGATGGAGGAAATGGTGGCATCGGTAATTCCTCTAAAGCAGTTAAACCCATTTACCCACAGACATGGTAAAAATGCTATAAAGAATCCAACCACATCCAAACAACCACCGGCAGGCTTAAACACATTACAGTGACATATGTGTAACATTCACTTACATTTAGCCAGTGTTACTCCTGATATGTATGCCACACTTTTTAAAACAAGCAAACAGTCAGTCAGATCGGTTCAGACTCAGAAAACTATACTAACTCATTCATTTGCACTTGTTAAGGTGTTCAGAGAGGCTTATAGCATGTTGCTATGTGGTTGCTTCAGTTTGGTTCAACGATCCTTCAAACCAAGCAGGTCTTTGGTGGTTAACACAGAAATTTTTTCCCCATTTTTGCACTGGGAAAACCTTGGCCCTGACACAAAATTAACTATTACATACATTCAAAATTTGCCAAAAAAGTGGAAAAATGCGACCACACCTTTAGGAACCATGTGATCAGGAATTTTGCATGAAGGCGAAAAATTTCCCTATCCTGTTTTCACAATTTTGGTTTGAAAGTGACTTCAGTCACAAATTTGACTCTTTTTACATATTATCTGTGTTTGTGTGTGAAGCGGTCTTTTTGATCAGATCTTAAAAATAAAGGCACCTGTGTTTCTGTGATGAACCTTTAACATCCATGGAAACTTTCCGTTGCACGAACAGTTTTTTAAAGTAGAAAACAGTTCTGCAAATTATTCAAATGGTCTTCACACCAAGAAAAAAAAGACATCATTGCTTCAGTTTGGTTCAATGATCTTTCAAACCAAGCAGGTTTTTGTTGCTTAACACGGCAAACCTCTTGTGACTTCTGCATTGGGAAAACCTTGGCCCTGACACAAAATTACCCATTACATACATTCAAAATTTGCCAAAAAATGGTAAATGTGACCACACCTTTAGGAATCCATGCATTTTGCATGAGGGCGAAAAATTTCCTTATCCCATTTTCACAATTTTGGTTTGAAAGTGACTTTAGTTTGAGCAGTGCTGCTTCATACATCCCTACTCTGCTGAAAAAAACAGCTAAAACCAGCAAAAGCTGGATGACTGGTTTTAGCTGGTCATCCAGCCTGGTTTTAGCTGTTCAGCAGGCTGGTTTTAGAGGGGATTTGGCTACTTCCTAAGCTGGTTAGGCTGGGAGACCAGCTAGGACAACTAGCTGGTTTTAGCTGTTTTTTTTTGTTTTTTTTTTCAGCAGAGTACTCCATTGACAATAGATGAATCTCTTTTATCTGTGAAATTAAGGTCCAAGATTGATAACTACAACAATGACTATTTTAGCATACACACGAATTCACAATAACACTCTGTTTATTATAAGCATATGCTGTGGTTTTGTCTTCTGCCATTTTAAATACTTAGGCTTGTTAAAGTCATGTGGATTCTGACTGGCTCTCCAAGTTTTTTTTTTATCATTGGTCAGCTGGAATAAATTGCTCGATTATTAAAACTTTATAGTGGTTGTTATCATCATAGTTATCATTTTTGGTGTGAACAGGCCCTAATTCTATGAGATTTTATTGTTTGACAATGTATCACCTTCTTCTAGTTAAGTCTGACCGCTTAGAAAAGTGATATCACACCTTCAAAGCATCATTCGGTGCAAGATGATTTACACACTTAGGATTAATAAACCTAAGCATGAACGCAAGCAATAGTAATGTTGATGCTTGCTTTAACAAGCAGCATTATTTATCAAGCACCTAACAAATGTAAAAAATGTAAACCATTGTTATTCATTTAAGTCACACATAATACAACAAGGTGCATATGTGTCATCTCTGGCCCTTGAAAAACAGTGTGAGAAGAATGCAGGAGAGAAACAGCAGCCTGAGGGCAGTGTGGCCTTCAAAGGAAGAGTGTAGAGACCGAACAATGACTTCTACTTGCACACACACACACGCAAACACACTTCACACACTCTCACCTTCTCTGTCCTTAGGGTATGCATAACATACACATCGTCTGCATTGTACTGAAGTGTTAACAATAAGAGTTATGGCATGACGTGAAGAGCCCAAGGACATGTGAGCAGTTGTGTGCGAGCATGTGTGTGTGACTTAAGGATCACCCTTGAAACTTCTAAAAGAGGTGTGAGGGTGTGAGTAAGTGGTTAAAACGGAGATGACTCAGGAAGAGAGGGAATATGTACCTGCGTGCTTTAGAAATAAAACCCCTGGTAGTAAACACAAAACCTCTGTCTTCAGTAGCATGACTAACACCATAACCAGATGAATTTCGGGGCAATACTGAGTCAACCAAACCACAAAACCATGCATTCTGTTCCAAGACCTAGTGAGCTGCCTTCCTGACTTCTAAGTTTCTAATAGGATTGGGCGCATCTGTACTGCAGTACTGATATAGCAGTATTCACAAGCTACATTTGGTTTAGATTCCTTTAAAAAACTTACTGACATTAAAATTATATCAGTACAAGAGATGGTTTTCAGGACTTTTGCTTAATGTTTATGCCAAAACAACAAAGCAAGTGTGTAGCTAAGCAAGGTCAAACACACACAAAAACACTTCCATATTAAACAGAAAGATGAAAAAAAAAAAAAAAAATCATATTTAGACTAGAGCTGGCAAACGATTAATCGTGATTAATCGCATACAAAATAAAAGTTTGAGTTTGCCTAATGTATGTGTGTGTATTGTGTGTAATTATTATGTATATATTATGTATATGTAAATACAAACACATTCATGTATATATTAAAGGAATATTTACAAGTATATGTATTTATTATAATTTATATAGAATTTACATTATATATAAATAAAATATATTGTACATAAATAACATATTTCTTTTAAATATATACATTAATCTGTGTGTATTTATATATACACAATAATTACATACAGTACACACACATATATTAGGCAAACTAAAACTTTTATTTTGTATGCGATTAATTGCAATTAATCATTTGCCAGCCCTAATTTATACATTTAAGTAATCCAGTGCTGGGTAGATTACTTGCAAATTGTGGTCTGTTAATGATTATGAATTACATGATTAAAATGGTAGTCAGTAATGTAATTTTGATGCAATTGTAACTTTTGGATTACATTTAGATTACTTATGACCTACATTTTTACATTTGAAATATATTGTTTGCCTGCATGCCAATGTGACAATTAGCCAACATCAGAGAACTGTCAAAAAAGAAAATGTTTCAAAAAAATGATTGAAATTCTATCTTTAAATCTTGTGTATCACAAATTAATCTGAATGACATTTACACGGCCATTCTATAATCTGAATATTCAAAGCTAAACAATCTGACACACAGAAGAATTAAAAAATGTAAAAGAGGAAAACAAATAATTTGGGAGAAATATGAATAATTTGCTCCCATTGTGTGAATAATCTGTAATCATGTAATCTATAAAAAGTCTGATTATGAGCATTTTAAAACATAATTACGAGTAAATCTAATTCATACATAGTCCCACATGTAATCAGTTAATTCCCAGCACTGTCAGTAACAGTAAAAAAAAAAAATAAATAAATAATAATAATAATAATAATAAAAATAAAGTTATCCTTTGTAGTTCCAAAGTGTAATGGAACCTTTTAAGTGAAACACTCTACATAGGCACAGCATAGAGATCTACATACAAAGTGCACAGGAGGTTTAACTTAAAATTGATTCTTCTATTTGAAGCAAGAGTGGAGTATCTCAGAGACAGCAGCATGTAAGACGATTCACTGTGTAACTTTGATTTGGAGGAAATCAACACGGACATAAAGATCAAGCTAAAACTGCTCGGACATCAGAGAGATAAAACAGAAAACAAGCTAGACCTTTCATTCAAGAGAACAAAAAAGGTCCCTGTCAATTTACAGCGTGCTAAATCTCAGAACAATAGATGGAAGGAACTGCACACAAACATTTACTCTATACATAGACAAAGGAAACGCAGCAGCGAAAATCTGAATGCATATTAGTACGTCCGGATCAACAGACTGTAAACATTAATGTTTCCAGAGTAAGAATTCAGTATTCAGAAAATTAATTTTCTGTCTTATTTGTTGACTTGCTAGACTATATGTGGAAAAAAGTGGAAAACAGGATAAATGTGAGATATCTGAAAATCACCTACAAAAATAGTAAATCCTGTGCTGTACTCAGAATCAGGAAACCCTTTCACATCACTTCACATCACTTAACCTAGATTACACAGTCTTAACCTAGATTACACACACACAGTTAGTTCTGGTCCTTCAATTGCATTCAGATTCTTCCAATTTTGCAGCATTACAAAGAGGATTGATTTTTAGTCCAGCAGCTGTGAGACTTTGCACTGTTTGTGTCACTCAGCTAGTTGCATACTTGATATTCATTACAACAGAAATTATGCTTGTGTGTGGCACGACTTAAATTGATAGTTCACCAAAAAATAAAATTTGATTCACCCTTATTTAATTTAAATTAGACTTTTATTCATACATAAACACTGATCGATGCACAAATGCAGAGCACATCAAATATGGTAAACAGAAGCTCAGACTTGCTTGCTGGAGATGCCATATTTATATATCAATATTATACATGAATAAAAGTCTACATTTAATTTGTCTGTGATATAAAGTGATAAATAAAGGGAATAAATCACTTTATTTACACAAACGACTTTTGCAATGTCAAAAGTTTTTGATGTGTACGTTTTTCTTGAATAAACTTTCAAAGGACGGACAAAAATTATGAGAGAATTTAAAAAATATCTCCGCTTGTGTTTCAAAGATGAACAAAAGTCATTTGGGTTTGGATTGACATGAGATTGAGTAAATGATGGCAGAACTTTCATGTTTGGGTGCACTATCCCTTTAATTAAACATAAAAGGTAGACTCAAATCAATATAATAAAACAAAAAAATAAGTATGGACATTTACCAGAAGTCAGCAGATTACTGAGGCCTTCTTCATATAAGGGGTCCACAGGTGAGTCCCAGTCCATATCGCCCATTTCACTCTCACCATGACCGCTGTCTTTAGTGCTCAGCCAGTCAGCATCCTGAGCCCCTGACCTACAATACACAATGAAAATAGTTAAGCAGTGAGAACGTTTCAGAGCATGTGCCAATATCACAGAGCTATGAATGATACATAAGTTAAAATTTAAGTAATGCAATATAATGCAACTAAACTGAAGCATATGTGAGATGAGGGAGGATTGACAAATGAATTGTACACTGGCCAAATTTTTTGTTATGCAGGATTAAAAAAGACATTGAACTGTATTAAATAGAACTCATTTAATTAAAATTATTGTTTTTTTAAACGCGTTAATTACCCAGTATCATGCTGTTTTTTAATGGTATAACTATATTATGATTCAGACACAACCATGATGAAATACTGTGGTATTCATTGTACTAGCATTCAAACACATGCATATGGTACCATGCTATACTGAAGTACCAAGGTATTGGCATCATCACTGTACCACAGTGCTGGCACAATGCCTTTTTGTAAGCTAATATCAGAGGAAATACCTATGTGATTATCCTTAATATCAGTTTAACAATGTTCTCAACACTGGGATTTTACTGTGAGCTAAACTGATCTCAACGCTAAAACTAAAACAATACAACACACAACTGAAGGAAGTATGACTGCTCTGTTTTTGGGTTAAACAAGCCGTGTCTTGAACAGATGAGTCACAGTCTATGCTTTTTCTTTTTGATTCTAAATGAACAAAAGGTAAATTTATAGAAACAGTATTGCGCTCTGCCTGATACCAATCTATGTGTAAAATGAATAAGACAGATGATCACAGCTGATCTCAGCTGTGAGACGCCTCCTTTTGTACTTACTGACGTATACTTCCTTTTTTACTAGAAATCTACCTGATAAAATCAGAATAATGATGAGATCAACTTCTAAGATTGTTATTGTGATTATGAGGTTATTGTGGTATTGTTTTGTGTTCTGTATGTTAGTATAGGAATGAGTATACAGGACTAAAAAGTCACAGTCAAAAGGAGGACAAAAAGGTTTACCGGCCGGTTCTGTGGGAATATTTGTTGCCACGAAAATTTGGTCGAGGCTGGAGTTGCCCCTGATGCAACAGAGACAGGAGCTGAGACACCTGCTGTAGAATGAAAATGACACAAAATTAATATTTTTTTATATAGGGAACTTACTGACATAACTTTGAATGCACAATTAATCATGTTGCAAAACAATAGAAATTCTAGGAGGCCGTTTGGTCTTCTAAAATGTCATAATTTCATAATTCATTCTATAATCTGTTACAGAATAAGATGCAGCACAGAAGAGCATTCTGGGATAAGAAAATGGATTGTGGAGTTAGAGCTGTAGAACTAGTGAGGAGAGACAGGAAGCTGCTTCTACACAGGGTCTATTCTTTTAGAGGCTATTTCCTTCCAGGATGCACATAAGAAACCCAGCCTTGGCTGCGAGGACAGGCACCGGTGACATTTCGGCCCCTTTCCTCTGCAGTCGCCATAGGTCTAATTTGCCAACTGGGCCAAGTGAGTAAGGGAGGGTGGACTGGAGAAGAGGAAAGGCGAAGAGGGTGGGGGGTCAGGATCCACGCTCTTCCTGACTGGCCGCAGTATTCACGTGAGGGCTCAAAGCCATGCCAGGACCTTTTGTTCTGCTAGTCGTTTTGGTAGAGGTAAGCATCTGGGTGGACCCAGATCCAGAGGATACACAGTTTGACTAGCGCAGCACTTTTGGCCTTTGAAATACAAGCTGGTGAAAAGCTGTTATTCTCACTTTTATTACTATTTATAGAGAATCAGATCAGTACCAGCAATTTGTTGCTGACTGCCACCAGCCCATACATGTCTAAGAAGTATAATCTTACTGTGCAGAAATATCTGTGTTTGGTTTAAGTACCTTCCCCCTCGAAGCACAACCATGAAATGAATCTGTTTTTTCTTCCCACATTCAGTATGACTCTGTAATGTGATAACACTGAGGATCACCAGCGTTTTCTCCTGAGGCATATTAAAGGTTTAAGTTACTGTGACACTGATGTGTTTCTGAATGCGCTTCACTGTCTTCATCATCTGTCAACTGTCCCCTTAGGCTGCTATAGATATGGGCCAGTCCTGCAGTGCAACTGCAAAGTGGGAAAACTATCATGCACTTGAGCTATATGAACTGGGATACCTTGAAATCGAATATATTTTTATATCTGAAATGTTAAGATTGTAATAAAAACAAAACGTCGCTTACTTGCACCTCAGGTGAGGCAGAGGACAGTTCAATAGAGCCGTTCTCTGCAAAGGCCGCCATAGAGAGTCGAACAAGGTTCCTCAGGATCTGCCTGTGGTCTGACTCGTCCATCTTTCCTCTTCTTTCTGTGGTCTTTGGTCTCCGTAATGTGGTTTGATTACTGGGAGCTGTAGACAGAGTTTCTAAGGGCTCCATGGTAGTTAGCTTGACCTCCTCATTTTTGTTTCGTCTTAGCGTGCTGGTCTGTGAGTTCGCGAAAGATGAGGAGGAAGAATTTCTGGGCTTTTGCAGGGTTCGATACGATGTTCCTGGGTTATAAGGAAGTGTTCCATTCCACTCTATGCTCCCAGGCTTTCTGAGTATCTTGCTTTGAGTTAATGGTAGGTTCCCATCCATTTCCGCTTGAGCTTGATTTTGAGCCATGCGAGCAAGGGTTGGTGTGAGGGTAAATTGGCCCTGCGGAAGTGGTTTTTCCACTAAAGGTGATGTACATGACAATGCCTCAGTTTCGTCTTCTTGTGGCACTTCTTTACGACCCCGAAGCACTGGTACCAATTGGATGTCAGTCTTGCGAATGTGCTTCTGAGGCCGTCGTGGGTGACGGGTGTAGGTTGACTCAGCTTGTCTGCAGTTATAAGCACGGTTGTCCCGTTTGTCAGGATGACAGAATGTCTTGGCCAAAGCAATGGCTAGAAATAATACCAGGCAGGTTGATCCAAGGCAGATGGCCAAGAGCATTGTAAAACTGTACTGGGCCTGGTTGTCATGAGACAAGTTCTTTAGGTGGTCACGAAAGTTGATGAATGTCACTTCCAAAGTGATTCTTGTGGTTAGCATAGGTGTTCCCATGTCGGATACTGCAATGCCCAGTTTAAAAGTTCTGCCGATCAATTCTGTGCCATTGGTTGTGTTAACATAAAGCTGCCCAGTAGTTTTGTCCAGAAAAAATAAGTTGGAAGGCCTGTCGTCTGTTATTCTAAAACTAAGTCTTCCATTGAGACCAGAATCTGCATCACTGGCCCGAATGGTGGTGGCCAGAAAACCTTCAGGATTGTTGAGGGTAGAGTAATTTCTTAGTTTATAGACGTTATCCTCCAGAGCTTTATCTCCAAGTGGTGTCACAATCTCCCCTTTGTCCACATTCACAGGGACACTTAGCAATGCAATTCCCTTCTTGGGTAGTGGCTCATGGATTACGGGGTAATTGTCATTAACATCCTGTATCTCAACCAGCACTGTTGCACTACTGGTCATTGGTGGGTATCCTTGATCTACAGCCTCCACAATAAATGAGTAGGAATTGGATTCCTCATAGTCCAATGATTGTTGGACTGTAACAGCCCCACTGCTGGGGTGGACCGAGAAAAATGCTGTTGGTGTCCCCAGTTCATTTGATTCCCTAATGGAGAATGATACCCTTCCACTGAGGTCCAGGTCAACATCACGTGCCTCCACATTCAAGAATGGAAAACCAGGTGTATTGTTCTCTTTGAGGACACTCCGGTACAGACCTTTGGTAAACATTGGCGCGTTATCATTTTCATCCAAAACATGGACGGTCAGATGCTTGATACAAGATAGAGAAGGCTGACCACTGTCCTGAGCTAGAAGAGTAAGATTATATTCCATTTGTCTTTCACGATCCAGTGTGTCATTGGTTACAATCATGTAATTGTTTCCATGGATCTGTTTAAGTCTGAAGGAACCAGATCCACTCAGAATGTGCACTTGTACCTGCCCATTTGCTCCAGAATCGGCATCAGATACCATCACAAGAGCAAGGAAAGTTTCATTTGGTGCTCCTTCAGAGACTGTTGCAACAGGGGAATCTGGTGGAGTCCATGTTATATGTATGCGGGGTGCATTATCGTTGACATCTCGCAATTTGACCTGCAGCTTGTGGTGAGACGGGATTGCGTTGGGCCCCAGATCTCGAGCTTGGACGTCTACCTCATACACATTCTTTTCTTCAAAGTCTAAAGGGCCTTGTAAAGTCAAAGCACCTGTTTTGGGATGGATGCTAAATAGTCTTTGAACATCCAGTGGGACATGTTTACTAAGGGAGTACTCAACTTCCCCATTAGCACCTTGATCAGGGTCTGTAGCACGGAGGTTAATCACAATCGTCCCACGAATGGTGTCCTCTGCTAGTTCAATGACTGCCGGGGCCTTCTCAAAGACAGGGCTGTTGTCGTTGGAGTCGAGAATTGTGACTATAACTTTTGTGCTGCCTGATTTTGGTGGGTCTCCTTTGTCCCAGGCTGTTAGAATTAGTTCTAAAGTTGGCTGCAACTCCCTGTCCAGTTCTTTAATGACCACTAACTCAGCCTGCTTAGTCCCTCCTGAAGTACGGACATCTAAAGCAAAGTGTTCGTTGGAGGACAGGGAGTAGGTCTGCAGGCCATTTGGTCCCGCATCTGGATCTACAGCACGGTCCAGAGGGATCCGCATTCTCAGTGAGGCCGTCTCAGAGATCTCCACCTCCTGCACTAGGTTGGGGAAGATTGGGCTGTGGTCATTTTTGTCCATCACCTCCACAAGAACTGACAGGAAATGCATAGCACCACCCTTTCTGTAGAGAACACTGAAGGCCAGTTCACAAAACTCTTCTCCCCAGCATAGCTCTTCTCGGTCCAGCCTGCGTAGTGTTGACACGGTACCATCCCTTGAATCAACTGTGACTGGTAGAGCGTGCCCATGTGGCACGACCTGGAAGTTTTCTAGAGATCCTGTTTCCCCACGTTCACGTAGGTCATCCAGGAGGCGACCCACCTTTGTCCCTGAGGGCTGTTCTTCCCAGACATGATACTGAATGATGAGGGGAGCAGAGGCTGCATTGTGGGCCTGACAGGGTGGACACTCAATAAGAGCTGCCAGAAGGAGCAAAACCTGGAGCATGACTGTGTGTGAGGTTTCCTATTTCCTTTTTACGTAGAGTCAGATGTGCTAAGCACCTAGATAGGCATTCTAAACCATCAAAAGACATCTACATTTCACAACAGATACTCCAAACCTATACACATTTACCTGCTCTATGGTTAAAAAAAGAAATACTAAAAAACTGAACTAAAAAAAAACTAAAAGCTGTTTTAGAATCAAAAATTAACTACCATTTACGGTAAATATAAAAGTCACAAAATTTATAAAATGATAACTGTCATCACAAAGTTTCACAGTTAGAACTTTACAGTAGTGTTACCCTGTACTAACACTGAGATTTACTGATATCAACAGACACAATAATACCTTACTACAATAATTAAACAGTAAACAATTATGAAAAATATTGATCACTATTCAGACAACAAAATCCCTGTTTAAGAATATTTCCAGACCCTACTAATTAACATAAGTTAACATCTCCCTTAGCCAAACAAATGTTATTCTACAGCACTACTCACTCACACACAGCTGCTGCTTCCCGGCCCAGGGCTCCAGTCAGCATGAAGTGAGGAACTGAGGAACTTAGGGGGCTGGGATGGCACATTCAAGGGGGAATGGCCTGTGAGCCAATACAGATAGTGAGGGAGGAGTGTACAGTGCTGCTTAACTCCACCCGTCTGTAGCAAGGAGTGAAGAAATAAGGCTGGAATCAACGGTGTGCTTTTAACGAAACATGATCCCACTTCTTTCATTCGCTGCCTCTAGCTCTTCACACATCTGACTTTACTCCTTTTTCAAACTGTCTAAATAAACACAGTAAGAGTCGTGGTCTGTGGAATCTGTCATCAGTGTTGAAGTAAACCTGAGGATGAGACCCTTAGGGGCCCTGAAAACAAAA
The DNA here is from genome assembly GCA_036247105.1 of Cirrhinus mrigala. Lineage (NCBI taxonomy): Eukaryota > Metazoa > Chordata > Actinopteri > Cypriniformes > Cyprinidae > Cirrhinus > Cirrhinus mrigala. The sequence continues at coordinate 31,857,632 of CM070020.1, forward strand.
ACAAGGCCTTGAGCTGAACTCTGAGAGTGCTTATGTAAAAATGCTTCAATTTGAAGCATCTAATGTTTTTCTGAAATGGTTTGGGTGTAGTCAAAAAGCAGTTATGCTCCATTTAACTTGTATTGAAAAAAAAAACGTCATAAAAAGTCATAAAATTAGTTGACTAAATTAACATTAAAGTATTAAATGAACACGAATGAACAATTGAACATTCATCTAAATAAATGTAAAAAAAAAAAAAAAAGTTTTTAATTGTTTGTAGAAACGTGTTAGCATTTACATAAATGCTTATATTTAGTTTCAGTTGGTTTTGGTTGTACATGCACAAGGATAATTTTTGTTATTGAAGGCTTGTGGCCAATGAAAAGAGGATGGTGAAAGGGGGCAAAGTGCAGAACCCACTTCCCCTCTACATGGGGGTCTCCTAACATAAACTATCCCATTACCTGCAAGCCAATAAAAGCTTTTCCCAGAGTGATAACACAGAGCTGCACGATAACAGAGAGAGGTGATGTGAGGTGACGTGTTACTGCACAGAGTCCCTTTTTGCTGTTCAAAGACAGCGGGTGAGAGATCAGAGGCTTTAACTCTTGATTGCACATTCATGTGTGATCTGGTGCTCATGAATTGGGCAGTAGGGTGTTCTACTCCTCTAAGAACTAGTGTGCATGCGTTTCTCAGGGGTCAGAGGTCGCTTCATGTGATCTGTGTCTATCTTTAAAATAAACAGGCTTGGCTTTCACACAATCCTCTCTCCATTTTCTAATTAACTCAGTCTGGAACAAACATTGGCCAAAAGCTTGTCTACTCATGTTCCTTTATTCTTTCCATTTTCTGTTTTTTTTTTTAACTTTCTCCCCTTCATTCTCTTTCTGCAGGTCACAAAGGATATAGATTGAGATTTTTTTTTTTTTTTTTTGCATTTGTGTGTATTTTGTTTACTTTTAGAAGAAACAGAAACAACTAATTAGGGCTGTCAATAACGATTATTTTGGTAATCAAATAATCTATCAATTATTCTGACGATTAATCGAGTAATCGGATAATTGTATAATTTTTTGTAGTAATAAAAACAATAGCCTTTAGAATGACTTAAAGTGCTCCTATTATGCCTTTTCAAATATGACCTTTCATGTAGTGTGTCATGTAGCTGTATGTGAACATAAACTATCTGCAAAGTTGTGAAGCCGACAGTGCACAAGTTGTTGTCTATCAAAAAAAAAGAGTCAGGTCACAATCGCCTGAACGAGTCGTCAGGAATTCAAATCTTATTCTGTTACGGCTACACGTCACGAAGTAACACATTTGCATAATGTCCGCCCACGTTCTACGTCACGAACAACTTGCCTGCCCACAAACACAGTAAAATTTCCATGTGGTTTACGTGATGTCGAGAAGACGCTGTATCCTATGCTGTGAGAGTAAATTTGTTTTATATTCACTTCCAAAAGATGAATCTACAAAGATTGTATTTTGTTGCTATCGTTCAAAATACATAGTTGTGTATGTCATGTTGTGTAACAACCCTGCACATGTCTGGCTAACCGGCTAACTCACACTTCTGTAGTTCTGTTGTTCAGCTGTGGGCCCACTGTAGTCTAAACATTTGTGATTGATGCAGCTTGACTGTCTGTCTGTCTCATTAGTTGGAGTAATGATAAAAGATGGCGCACAAAGCGGCGCTATGAAATCCATTCATTTCAGTAACTTGCGCCACACCAGGATGGCTTGCTTCTGTGTCGACCAAAAGCGCACGCGCACGCTGGGCTCAAAGTTCAAATTAGCTGCGCTCTGAACGGCTGCACTAATCCCAGCGGCCAGCGCAGCGCTTTCCGCGTTCGGTGAGAAAGCTGCTTAACGCATTATACAATGTTGAAGTTTACAACATAGAGGTGTGCCCGGTTTGCTTACATAAGCAAATTGCCAGCACTTTCCATGGTAGTCAGTGCTAATTTGTAGATTAGCCACTTCAACCGTTTCATCATCAGACACCTGCTTGAATTGGTAAGGTAAAATCGATGCCATCTTTTCTATGTATTGACAAGCCTCCAGGGCTGTCATTCAGTTATGGCCAGTGTTGCCAACTTCTTTCAATGGAAAGTAGCTAAACCTCACTTGAAAAGTAGCCAAATGTCGCTAGATGACATCATACAGTAATTAGCATATTCATGACATCAGTGCGTCCTACTGTCTTGCCTCTCTGGGCTCACATACTGCATTTTAATGCAGCCAAATTGTCAATAAAATGGTTTTCATTCATATATTTCATGGATATATTGATCTATTTTACCGTTTCTGTTGTCAGACAAAGGGATAAACATGAAATATTGACTAAAACAAGATTAGGCTAGATATTAGGCTAATTTAAACTAAAATCCTGATTCATAGTCACGACATTCTCTAATGAAATCAAATGCACATACACACTGCGCTGTGATTTCGGCTTTACACTTGCATGTAAAATAGTTAGAAGCAACAGAATATCTTCTTTTTAACTGAAAGCGCTGCTCTTCTGCTGCTCGCTGAACAGAACAGACGCAGCTAAAGAGAGAGAGAGGTGTGTGCGCGCTGGGAAAGCACGAACCCGTGCTCGTGCGGCAGCACTGGAGAGCTTCAGAAACGAAAAGCTTTAGAAACTAGAAGACAGGTTTGTCCTAAAAGTCGCTAGATTTGTCGCTAGGCGCCTTTTTGGAAAAAAGTCGCTAACGGGTTCTGAAAAGTCGCTAAATTTCGGACATGCGCTGTACGCGGTAGACCAATCATAAAGGACTGCGCCCTCTGACCAATCACAGCAGTGAGGGCTCACGGAAAGGAGGGGTTTAGAGAGACTGATTCTTCGAACTGCTTCGCACGAGTCATTTACGAATCATTTAGAAATGAGGTAAAATTAAATCTATTTTTGGAGAAAACTAAAGTGTTTTTTGACCTTGCATACATGTAAACCTGTTTTAGGAGACTCAAAAAACAATATTAGCAACCTTTAAAATGGCATAATAGGAGCACTTTAAAATGCATATATATTAGCAATGAGGCAATAATAATTAGTTGAAAAAAATTATCAAAAGCAAGTAATCACATGGTTTTACTGAACAAAACTGTTAAAATGCATAATGTACATTATGCATTATAAGAAATGACTGCAGAAGGCGCCAACGGTCTGACGATTGTTTTTACACTTTACTGCGCAATCTACTCCTTGTTTAATATTGGCTCAACAACATTTAATTTAAATGTCCACTTAATCTTTAATATTTGGCCATTTCTTTATGAAAGAAAAGCTACAGCCACTGTAAACTCTTGAATATGTGGACATCAAAACGTGTGAACTCATATTGAGAACTACGGTATATTAATGTATTCTCCTGTGTGTTTGCGTATGTTTATAAATGATTTACCTTACAAATATGAAGAAATAGCACACATTGCGTTCCCAGACGAACATTATAATAAACTCAAACTCACAACAACATGCAGGGATGGAGTCTGAGATGCTCCACACATGTAAATAACAGTTTGTGTAGCAGCATTTACTGTGAAGGGAGCCGCTCTGAGATGCACGTATGTAACCTACACGCATATCATGTAAATAATTAAAGTGCATATGTTAAATCTGCATTGCATATTTTATTTCATTTAATCGTAGTGTTTTTGAATTCTCAATAGCATTATGCTTTATTATGATTTTCTTCTGTTTTATTATGAATTTACATGGGTTTAATATGTGGAATGCATCACTTCTGGTATTTTGCAAAATGGATTCGAGGATTTTTTAAAATTGAATACTCCAATAGAATCAAGGAATCGTTGCAGCCCTACAGCTAATGATTTAAGGACGTGTCAATATTATATTTCACCTTAAAAGAAAGAAAGAATGAAAGAAACAATACCTGTTTTTAACCATTGAGTTAAATGATTAAGATTAACACACTGAATCAATGATCCAGGCAAACAATTAACAGCAAAGTCATTCTCACTCATGCGTCACACATGTGTACCAAAATAATGCAATTATATTTGTGAAGCTTTCCAAATGAAAAGCAGAAAAACAAAAGTCCCAGAATATCCTGTATGTGGCTGCCACATTGCTACGCTGAGGTTTTCTTCAACACGGCATATGTGGATTAAATTAGACCACAGTCCCGACACGCTCTGTGTGCGCATTTCATAGGCCTCGTAGCCGCTGACCTCCCCCAGTGCTCGGGTTTTCCCCCTTCCCATTTCCACTACATCCACCTTCCCTTATCACAGTAGGATGAGGGATCTAAACATCATTGTACTGCTTAAACAATAGACGGTGACACAGTAAACCGGCCAGCAGAGATGAACTACTACTTGTTGATGTTTTCGGCAGAAGGAGAGGAAATGGTGAAGACGCACATAAACAGAAGTTTCACTGGCTTGAGGTCAGTTCGTCTCATCTGAGGGCTGGAAGGAATGCCGAACAATCTCACAACACATTCCTGACAGACGACAGCCTCTTATCTCCAGATGGATATTTGAACAAACTCTGTCCACCTGACAAACAAGCTGTCTTTTCAAGCACTTTGTCTCAACAAAAGACAAATAGCAACAATTTTAATTCTGTTGAACTATCACAAAGTCTCATCTCAGAGGGAGATAGTTTAGCAGGACTGAACTGGAGATAAAGAAAAGAAAGGAGCAAGTCTTTTTGAGACTAAGAGGTTGAGGGCGAAAGAGGAGGGAAATGATTAAAAAAAGCATTACATTAGACTGAAATAGAAAGAGACATTTTCAACCATCTGCGTCTGCATGTGTGTGGAAATATGGGCTGCAGGGCACATTAGAGACTCTTTATGCACCCAGTATAACAATATAACAGCCTGTGTCTTTTGATCTCTTTTAAATCTATTCATTTCCCCCCCACCCCCGCACCCCCTAACAGCTATGATAACAGAGCTGTACATTTTGCATTATTCATATAATGTGAATAATGCAAAATGTATAATTAATTCAAAAGCGAAGATCAGTAACTCACTTGTAATGACTCAAGTAGGGCTGTCAAACGATTAATCACGATTAATCGCATACAAAATAAAAGTTTGAGTTTGCCTAATATATGCGTGTGTACTGTGTGTAATTATTATGTATATATATAAATACACACAAATGAATGTATATATTTAAGAGAAATATGTTATCTATGTAAAAAATATTTGTATTTATATATAATATAAATTATAAAAAAATTATAATAAATACATATACTTGTAAATATTTCTTATATATGTACCTGAATGTGTTTGTATTTATATATACATAATAATTGCACACAGTACACACACGTTTATTAGGCAAACTCAAACTTTTATTTTGTATGCAATTAATTGCGATTAATCGTTTGACAGCCCTAGACTCAAGTATGACCAAAGGAAGGAATTATTATTTATTTGGATCAGTATTCTAAAGTGAAGATCATGATAACTCCTTAGAAATGACTAAAGTCGTTGTAAACTTTAGGTTTTTGTAAGGTTCCGGATATTAATACTTCTGGTAACTTTGGTAACACTTGAGTTGTTGCTAGTGGGTCACCATGATCTTCACTTTGGAATACGGATCCAAATAATTAGTAATTAATTTAGAAGGATGTAGTAACACTTGAGTCATTACTATCCAAAACCATACATACACCTCAAAAGTGATTTCAGTCATTAACAGGGAGTTATCATGTTCACTTTAAAATATTGATCCAAATAATTAGTCATTTTTTGAGTCAGTACTAGTGGGTTACCATGATCTTTAATTTAGAATTAATTATACATTTTGCTTCATTCAAATTAATTATGAATCTGTTTATAGTAGTTCTTCGTAGTTCTTTGGGAGATATGAAAAAAGTAGTAGTTACTGATTAGCTAGCAGTGAACTACCACTTTCAACTGAGCTCTATTACTCACTGATTCGTTAATCAGAGTTTCTTGTTATTTGATAGTAGTTACTAAAATGTTAATAGTGCATTAGTAATTTGTTCCTCTGTAGCTATTCATTAATGACGGAACAGTATTCTGAAGTGTTACCGTGTTTTGTATTCACCAGAAGGTCCAGTTTTTCCATTCAAAATAAACATTCCAGGTCAAAATTTTAAAGAGAAAGAAAGAAAGAAAGAAAGATCAATTAATACTATCAGTCGAGTCGAGTTCTGAGTTCAGATCATCTGCCACAAGACAAACCTACTTTACTTTCATTCAAAGATTAAAAAGGAGGTAAAGTCTTGAAATAATAAAGGTAAGTGTGTTATCACTAAGGTTGCCATAAAGAGTTTGTGGCAAATGCCTGCTGACCTTCACGTCCCCTCTGAGGGTGAAGAGAGACTGACACTTAACACATCACCTTTGTGTGTTCAGGAGCCTGTCGAGACAAGAGCACAGCCTCTTAAACACTCCACAGCTGACATGATTCAGACCTGATAAAATGATCCACACCTCATCCTGAGGACAGAGCCTCAAGACAAATCTGCCATGACTGATCCATAAACAGATATTGTGGTGTCAGGGGAGAGTGAGGAGGACTACTATTTATTCTTATAAGTGGAGTGCGTTTCAAGGCTTCAAGGATGTAGCTGAGCTACTGACCTAAATGTACATTTTAAGATGAGGGGCAGGACACAAGACAGGATATGTGATCACCAAAGAGAGACTTAAAGATAATGTTGGTTCAGTAAAGAGAGAAGAAAACACTTGAGGGATCATTTTCAACAACATTTTGACCACACATGCAAAAAATCCTGTTCTGTCATCAGCTGTACAGAATATAGTGTCATAGTGTTGAAATCAATGCACAACGCACATCTTTAATTCGATCATTTTATCTTCACTGTCATCATCTTTCTATGAGAAACGCAAAAAGGCAAATAGCAATGGTCGGTTAATCGAGTCAAACGAGTTAAACAGTGAATAATAATAATAATAATAATAATAATAATAACTGTTATAAAACATCTAATAATAAATGGTATAAAAAAATTGCTAGAAAAATAATAATAAAGGTTTTGTTGTAATAAAATCTAATAAAATAATAAAGGTTTCAAATTTAAAATGATTTCCAAATATTTCACAATCTGCATTGCCCAGCTTTGTTTTGTTATTGTCTTTTGGTATTGTCTATGATGTGTTAAATTCCCCAAAACAATTAATGGGAATGATTAAACACTGTTTTTGGGAAATTAGTGCATGATCATCACTTGGGAAATGCCTAAAATAAAACATTCTGAAACAAACAGGCAGACAGTAACAGTTCAGTGGACCTTGGCCTTGGTTTGGTTTACTTGGTGGGCATCTATGCCACAGTGTGTTTACAAGACTTGTGCAAGCGAATGTCAGGTTGGTCATAAAGGAAGGAGGTGCTTGAATTCTTGCTGATGACAACTGTATCATTGTGCACATTGTAAATGTGCAAGTGGTGAAAAGCCAAAAAAATAAAAAAATAAATAAAAGACAAAGGCAAAAGCTAGCATGAAAAAGAAACAGTATAAAACAGTATAAAAAGTGGTAACCTGTAACTGTTACTGTAAAAGAGCTGTTCATACCTAATTTAACCTATAAAAATGTGTTTTCTTGGTATGAATGAATGTAGGTTGGTTGTGATGTTAAATAATATTTTTGACTTAAATAAAACCAGTAAATTTAGATGTTGACCATTTATTTTTATCTTTTATTTCAGTGTAGAAAACAGGGTGTATAAAGATTATAATTTCACAATCGATCAGAATCAATTCAAAACTCTGTTTTTGGCCAGTGGTTCAGACCCCTGCTACCCACAATGCACTGCATTCATCACTTTCACAAATTCATGCACAATCCCATAAGTTGTTGTGGGGAAAGCGCATGCCGAGAACAAAAATATGGATGTAATGTTCCATAACTTCACTGATAAGTAAATAGACTGATGATGTATTGGTGTTTCAGCAATGGGCATTTCCCTGATTGCAAGTCCAGCGCTAGGTTTGCTGCATGTTTAATGATTACACAGTGACACAGTGTTGCACAATAAGTCAGCTTTACTTCAGATATAAGCTCAGATGGGAGATAAAAGCTGCTGTCAGGCTGGACAGAAGAGAGAAATCTTCATCAGACATCATCAACAAACAGCTGAAAACTCAGAGCCATGCTGCGCTTCATTTTCTTCCTGATGTGCCTTTTGCAGTTAAGGCACACAAGTAAGTGGACTATGATTATAAATACTGATATAATTTATTTTCTGACCACTTTTAATCCTAATTTTAATGTGAACACTCATGGTTAGCTGATTAGCTTCTAAATGTCAAAGCTGTAAATATATCAAAGATTATTATTTACAAGAAAACAGTTTCAGTTCACTTTCTACTTCAAAATTTCTTATTCAGTGTGTTTCTTGTGCTATTTCTTTGTAATTATTTCTAAAATATACTAGCAATTTCTGAGAGACACTTGTTTCAGTGTGTCTCTGTCTTCTTGTCTGCAGCGCTGAGTGTTACGGGAGCTGTCACTCCAAAGCCAATTATTATAAATGGCACCTACATTAACCCAGAATTAGGCAAGTATCATGCTAGGTTGAGGTCCCTTGCTCGCAGCTGCCTGGATATCAAAGAGAAACACGGTGCCACGCAGGGTAAGTACTGTGAAAGAATTATTAGTCAAGGTTTTCTGCTTCTGCTTAAATGCCTAAAGTTAAACTTGGAGACAGGTACAAATACTCTACTAATCAAAGGTTTTTGAAAGAAGTCTCTACAAGGCTGCATTTATTTGATAAAAAAAAAAAACAGTAATTTTGTGATTTTATTTTGAACACATTTTAAAATATATTTGTTATTTGAATATATGTTAAAATGCAATTTATTCCTATGATGCAAAGCTGAATTTTCAGTATCATTACTCTAGTCTTTAGTGTCACATGATTTGCAGATAGAAGAAAGATTTTTTATTATTATCAATGTTTAGAACATTTTTAAACATTTTCAGTGGATGATTTGGAGAGAATATAGTATGAACATTAATGAACAGTAAAAGTACTCTTTCATAGGCAAAGTGGCTTAAATTTTTTGGTCACTACATAATTCCCATACTTTTATTTGATATTTAATGACTTATTTTTTATGTAATGACTTTATTATTATAAAATATGTCCATGTGTAAGGACATTGACAATCTTTCAGTCGAGCGAATACGAGCAATACAGGTCTCTGTTTCTCCTCAGATGGCATGTACATTCTGACAACCGAGAGCGGTACATACTACCAGACTTTCTGTGACATGACCACAGCCGGCGGTGGATGGACTCTGGTAGCCAGTGTCCATGAGAACAACATCAATGGGAAGTGCTCTCTTGGTGATCGCTGGTCAAGCCAGCAGGGAAACGACCAAAACCTGCCTGAAGGAGACGGAACATGGGCAAACACTGTTACGTTTGGCAGGGCAGAGGCCTCTACTAGTGATGACTACAAGGTACACAATGACACGAAACCTCAGCTAACCACTGAGAGGACAATAATGTCAGTCTGACAGCCCAATCTGATGGCCCAATAATGTCATATCCCACAGAATCCTGGGTACTACGACATCTCTGCACAAGACGTGTCAGTGTGGCATGTTCCCAATAATGAGCAGCTGAAAAGCTGGACGTCTTCTGCTATCCTGCGCTACCATACAGAAAGCCAGTTCCTGACAGAGCATGGTGGAAACCTTTACCACTTATTCAAGGTGAAACGCACTATTCTTACATAAATATTCAACATGCACATATGTGCATACTGAAATAAATATACAGATACTTATAGACTTAACACACTGCAATATATATATAAAAAATCACTGATCACAGACAAATTATCTAGTATCTTGAGGGCAACTGGACCAGACAACATAAAGCAAGAAACAGCAAAAATGCAAAGTTTACATGCATTATCATACTACTAGAGTTTAAACTACAAAGTTAGACTTTTTTAATGCATTAATTATGCCTTGTAATGCACTTTATATTGCATTGTATGATCACATGAATAATTGTAGCCACAGTTCTAATACTTAGAACACTTACTCTATTCATTGTTACACCTTTAGAAAGTATAATGCATTAAAAATCATGACAAACAAACCTTCAAATATTCCAATTCATCTGAACTTTGCTTATAATTACTTATGAAAAGATATAATGCTATACATTGCAGTATACATTACACAACTGCAAACACATAACTGTAAACTGAACACTTCAGTTGAAAATGAAATGTTTTGCATTTTTGCATGACTATTTGGAACAGAAATACCCTGTGAAGTTTGGAGCTGGACAGTGTAAGAGTGATATGGGACCCAGCAGTCCAGTGGTGTATGATACTGGAGACAAAGATTCAACTGCAAAATTATATGGACCGTCTGTTGGAAGTATTGAACTCTATATTGCATTAAATACATTCACAATGTAGAGAATATGCATATGTAGAAATACTGAATACAAACTGTGTTTGTCCTGTTTATCTCAGAGGAGACTGAGTCTGGCTTCATCGCCTTCAGAGTGTTTAACGCTGAACAAGCAGCCACGGCCATGTGCGCTGGAGTGAAACCTACTGAATGCAATCCTCAACATGTAAGTCATGCTTTTGTCGGCATCTGTCAGTGTTTTTTGGTCTAAACACACCATAATATTCTGAAGGTATCAGACTGATATAAGTGTGTTTTGCAGTATTGCATTGGAGGAGGAGGATTTTTCCCGGAGCGTCAGCAGTGTGGAGATTTCACCGCTCTGGACCAAGCATCTAAACATCTCACCCAATCAGCTGTGCTGCTCTTCTATCGTTAACAAAAGATCTCATTAACAGATGTCAAACATCAGCACGAGAATCACTCAATGTTGTTTACAGTACATCAAATGCTGAGCTGAACTGTACATGTACAAAATTGTTAAAACATCAGTATTTCCTGTTTGAAGTATAAAATGTTGATATCAATAAACCTCTGTAAAAATATGTTTCCAGAGTTACGTTTTAATACAACAGTTTTAGCACTGAAAAAGTGCAAGAGGATTTTCAAATTTTAAAGTGTATATTTATGAACAATTCATTCAGCTGTTCAAATGTTGGTGAGATCAGTTTAGCTCAACTGCCAACATTTTAATGATCAAATTCATAATTTCCACTTTTTAATGTGCTGTAATTTTGGCATGTCCTATGGGATTCTCCCTTTATGAAAACACTGTTCTTCATTGACGGAAATGAAAAAGTAGCTATGTGCTTTGATGAACAACTTTACAAGCTAAATTTGCCTCAAATCTGAAACTGCAAATATAAAAATAAAATCAAAGTTCAGCAGTAAACACATGGATCAGACCTATATTTAACCTCTAAGAAAAAAAAATAAAAAATCATGCATGGGCAATACTTTAATAACATAATGTTCAGAAGAACATGCAAACACACTGCAAAAATAACTGTTTTATTTATTACTTTACCTTTTTGTTTGCAAGCTCTTTTCAGTTGAATGTTCAGTTGTTGTGGCTTCAAGCTTCTTCCACTGCATATAGTAGGCCTTTACTGACTGATCTTCTTTTAATCTTTTAATCTCTTTACACACAGGGACAAAAGATGAAAATTATGCAGATTGTCATATTTGTTTTGTTTTATTTTTGTCTTGTGTTCTGTTATAATGTTGGTTTGATCTGTTTGCTATTTGGAGTGGTTACTATTTACAGTAACACTTTACAATAAGGTTCCATTAACTAGTGTTAGTTAATGTATTATTAATGAAAATACAGTTATTAACTAATGTTAATAACATTAAGCACAACTTTTGATTTTAACAATGCATTAGTAAATATTGAAATGAACAAACTAAGATTAATGCATGATGTAGAAGTATTGTTCATTCTTAGTTCATGTCAACTAAAGTCGTTAACTAATGTTAACTAATAAACATTGTAAAGTGTTACCTTATTATTTTTTTTTTTTATAGTGTGATTTTTGGTTAATTGCATTAAAAACTGCAAACATCATAATAATTATTCATTATAACATAAAATATATAGAATCTATAGAATATTTTTAAATTCATAGATTTCAATGTACTGAACTGAACTGGTAAATGCCCCTAGTTTACATTTCAAAAATCTGCTCACCTTATTGTAAATGTATTCAAATTTACTGATACTAAAAATGGTTACTTACAACATCTGCCCAACAGCAAGCCTTTTTAACTAACATGTTATAAATGCTTAATATATATTCGTACTTATTTAAATCGAAACTCTTTTTATATGCAGTAAATGCACGATACTGCATATAAATGCTATTTTCTATGCAGTATATGCATGATGCAGTAAAATACTTCATTAAAGTTCAGGGTGTTTGCATTTAGGCATATTACTTTAATGTCTCACTTTACATGATAGTACACCACATTACACAAGTTATTAATATTTATCATATACTCATAAATATATGGCTCACAGGTGTCTACTTTACATTAAAGTGCACATTCACTGGTGATGTTTAAAACTCATGAATTAATAGTTTACTGGTGTCCACCCAAGATTCACAGTAGCTAATATTGGAATTAAATGATTCATTAAAAATGAATTTAAAATAATGCAGTAATTATTAATTATTGTATATTATAATAATTATTATTATAATTATTATAGTATTATAACATCCCTGTAGAGTAACTAATAGCATCAACTTTCTATTCTCCCCTTGTTTTAAAAAGAGAATGTATATTCTCTTTCACTGACTCACACACACACACACAGCCCCCACACACCCCTTCTGCATCCTTGAACGTGTTTCCTGCAACAGGAAGCAGCAAAAATCCCATATGATTTTTTTCCTGTTGGCCAAAAGCACAACTTCCTCTCCAAGCGGCCAGGTCAGTTGAAATCAGTGTGAAGCTGGAGAACGTGCACCTGTATGTTGAAGCAAAAGCGAGAGAAAGAGAGAGACAATGAAGTATGAATGGCTCCTCTGAGGCTGTTGAAATGATCACCCTGTTGGTTCTCACATCGGTGGTGAGTACAATAAAATAAAAAATAAATAACCCAGACATTACACTACACTGTTTAAAATGGTCTTTCTACTTCTATTTCTTTGTAATTAATCGTGAAATTTACTATTGAGAATAGTTTCAAACCCATTTTTCAGTGTCCAGCACTGCAGTATGTTCAGTGTTTTGTATCAGATTAATTACAATTAATTCACAAGGGCATATTATTTCATTAATATAAGAAGATTCAGGTCTTAAAGTGTCACACAGTATCTCTTTTAAGCGTTCACTCACTTGAGTCACGCTGGGCTGGTGAAGCAGACAGCAGCTGAGGACAGCTACAGGAAATGAGGGATTTCAGCGTCATCGAGTGGCGACATGACACCTTCAACAAGCAGCTCTCTGCATCCTGTTGCTGATAAGACCAAGCCAAGAGAAACAATAATTACACTAAAACACATCTCAACACACACTGGCACTGGAGGGTGTGTGTTAGCATCTTCAAGTGTAATTTGTCAAGCTAAACTAATAATTTCAAGTAGGTCAACCACCTAGTAGTCCAGTCTAAATGCAAGGTCATAAATGCAAGAACTATTTTTTTAGCATTAGAAATAACTTGGTCTGTAACTCCACAACTAAGATGGAAGATGGCCTGAAACCTGAATAAAAAATTTTATAGATACAATTTTTTCTGCAAAAAGGAGCATGATTGATAGGTAGGTGGCCAATTCATTATGATTCATTTGTGATTTAATAGCCACCAGCTTGAAGGTTTTTGGGACATGACCTATAGATAAAGTCAGTGCCGGCCTGTAGGTTTGTGGGGCCCTAAGCAAGATAATGAAAATGGCCCCACTAGTGTAAAAACTGTCACAGAAATTTGACTGGTGAAGAGAAAGCACATAAAATGACTATTTCAATATTTAAGCATGAATGTGTATTAACTGTAACATTCAAAAAACACATGTAAAAAATATTTAAGCGAATAAAAAAAAAAAAAAAAATTAAATAAATAGGAGTGCAAGTGAGACTGAGTAATTAGATACACATGAAACACAAATAAAAACATAAAGGAAGTATACACAACAACTAAACAGAATAAACAGGGCATAAACAAAATAAACATAAGCCTTAATATTCATAAATGATAAGAAATGCAAGCTATTCTGCTTGTTTTTAAGGATTGATTGATAATCACATGAAAAAAAAAAAAGAAAAACTTTTCTGCATTACACTGGATCCAATTTGTAATTATTTAACGTAACATGCTAAATGTGGCTCAATTTTTCCTTATATGACAAGTCTGTCTGTGATCATGAGCATCATTGCATGTAAAAAAACAAAACAAACAAACAAGCACTACAGCAATAAATATTATGTATACAGCAGTCAAAACATCATTTTTTTCCAGATTTTGTTTGGATTCCATTTCTACCACAACTTCCCTTTAATCTCTCTGTCATTCTTTCATTTCAAATAATTTTAAAATATCATTAATGTGTAACAAGACTTCATTTCGAGACATTATTCTGAGAGGCAATAATAAGTGAATTCCAAAATCTAAACCGTATCAACAAAATCTGAAATGTAACAAGGTTTTCAGACTTTATTTACCAAAAATTATAAAGAGTTTGTTGTGCCTGTGTGTAGGGCTGCACAATTAGTCCAAAATATTGTTTTTATCAATATGACTAATTATGATTATTGTTTTTCCTAAATAAAAACATTAAACAAAACAATAATTATTGTTAATGATTATCAATATATTTTACAGAAAACTGCAGCATGACATGTTAACATACTGGAGGCCTAACTATAAATGTTTAGAAAGGTATAAGAATTTATTATAAAATTAATTATGATTTAAAATCTTAGACAAAAAAAAAAAAAAAAATATGCATTCACTGAGAAAGGGAGAAAAAAACTCCTCTACACTGGCGAAAAAACTTAGAGAGAAGTATTATTATTCCTATTTTTACTCAAAATAATGTGTTAATAAATGTAATACATGTAATAGAATGTTAAATTCATAAAGGAAATCCCTAATATGGACAAAGGTATACGCTTTCCGCGTAGCTGAATAAAACTCAGATTTATGAAACATGGAGACATATCTGTATGATTGTGACTAAATGGTTTATCTTTGTTCTTTGAGCCAAATCAGGCATTTTTATATGAATATGCAATGCTAATCAACAGCACTGGATAAAGTGTGATTTATAATATTCAGGTTCTCCTGCTATAGAAAGCAACTCTTAAAGGGGTCATCGGATGCAAAACTCACTTTTACATGTTGTTTGAACATAAATGTGTGTTGGCAGTGTGTGTACACAACCACCCTATTAGGATAAAAATCCACCCAGTGGTATTTTTGCAATCTTTGTAAGAAATATCCCCTTTTTCAAATCAAGCCATTCTCAGCTTCTTCTCTGTGACATCGCGGATGCGTTAAAATATTTGAACTTCTGCAGCTAGACCGTATGCGACCGCCCCACCGGATGTGATGTATTCTATTAAAAAATAATGAGCGTATAAAATATTTTGTTCACTTTAACATTATTCTTTAAACACTATTTCTGTAAAATGGTGCTTTAGAATAATTATGGCAGAAATAATTATTTTAGAATTATTAAATCATTATTTACATTGATTAGCCCCATAAAACCTACCATGTTTGTATTTTGGGGGTAATTTGTTCTGTGACGAAACATTCCTACATTGATTATATTAATCAAATCATTAATTTTACCAAGGTGAACATGCCAAGTTGCTGCATGACCAGTTTGAAAGTTCTGTGCGGCTGCCACTAGGGGAAGAAATGCGATTTCGTGCAGTCCGACTCTGACCGCCACTGTGTCTACTCCAGTGCCAGAGGAGACAACAGTGTCTCCGACTGAGCGATTTAGGTGTTCTTGTTGGATGTAATAATGATAATAGCAGTCATCATTTACTCCCGACGTCTGAGGCACTGAAGAAGTAGAGTATTAACCTTACTTTCGTTTTAGAAGGAAATGCACCTGGCGATCTACATAAATGCATCTATGTTCACGTGAATCATTCGTGATGCAGCTTCACCTACAGCAGAAGTGAGTATAAGGGTTTTTATGCATCTTTGCAAATCGCCTTTCTTAATAATGTGCTAGTTAGCAAAAGTAAACAGACCGAAAGGGGCGGGGCGAGCAGAGCTCATTAGCATTTAAAGGAACATGCAATAGAATGGCTTGCTCTTAACAGGGCTGATTTTGAAAAGGTGAAAAGGGTGTTTTACCACTGAGAAATTTTAAGGTATGTTATAGACTTCTTATTAAGACCCTAAAGAATCATATCAGCTTGTGGAAAATGGGCATCCGATGACCCCTTTAACTCGTAGCTTAGTGGCAGTAACTCTTAACTCAATAAAGGTGCATCGCAAATGAGTCACTATGCACTACGCACTTTTGCACTATGTACTCAACCATGCAGTGTATGAGTTATATATAAGGTTTTGTCATTAATTATGTGCATTATTCGGAAAAGGTGAACTTTTTCTTTTTTTTAATTTTCAGTGTGAATACATTACTCACACTGTTTATACACGATAGAATAGTGCATATGTGAACTGGGAAGCACCTTAAGTGAGACAAATCCTTCGTACCACATATGCCATTTAAGATATTTATGCATTTGAGAGGCAACTAAGTTAACCTTAAACCCCAAACGGGGCTATTCTTAGAATATTTGTGCCTATTTTTTAAATATCTTTTCATTTAAAATTTCTCGTACTAAACACGATGATAACAAAAATGTGTTTTCAAAATATGATTATTCACCAAATCAGCTATTAAAAAAAGGCAAAAGGCTTTTTACAGAGCTAAAATATGAGCACAGTGTGGTTTAGATGTAGGCATGAGACTGCAGGTAATCACAGCTGTGCTTCGCATTCACATCAACAGCACAATTGTGTGATGTTGCACAGAAATAACTGTATAACTGAATATTGTCACGACTGACTATATCCACACTCGCAGCTTTCAAGAAGCAGCTAAAGACCCACAAGCACTTAACCTTCTTGATCCTTGAACCAATGCACTTACACACTCGCATTTGATCTAGTACTGGTAATCTAATAAACATGGCTTTGAATGTTTCTAATGTTGTTGGCCTCTCCACGAATTACTGTTTTCCATTTTGTAATTTGCTTTGGATAAAAGCAGCTAAATGGATATATATATATATATATATATATATATATATATATATATATATAATGCTCTATACATATATAATGCTCTATACATATGATGGGTTTGTAGCTTGATGCCACCTGATTTCATTTAGCTGCTTTAGACAGTGGCAAAATCACACAGATGTGCAGTGCACAGCTCTCTTTCATGTCACATGAAAGCCTTTATTTCCTTCAGTTACTCTTAAAAACAGGCACATGTTCACAATTACCTCCATCTCAAGCTTTCTGAACACGTCAACATCCGTCCGGGGTGAAGCCTTTGAATGTAGACCTAATTTTAGCTGACCTTGCCATTGGGTTCCGATGCATTAGAAAATGGAAGTTGCAAACAGAACTGGGAATAATGTGGAAGAATTTGTATTATGCAATTTTAGGGAATGTAAAAATAATTATTTTAGGCACATGACCAAGTATAAATACACATTTATACACCAAATATACATTTATTTGTATGCCTGAAGAATTTCATTTTAAATGTTTTTGTTCTTTGATGTCACTAAGGTGTGAATACTAGATTTCATACACATGTAAATGTTAGTAAACAGTTTATGCTTAAATAATCAAGCAATATTTTGCTTGAATTCATAATTTGTAAAATACTTATTTGATCAATATTGACATAAGATTTAAGTCAGATATTTCACTCCACCACTTTTGGTGGTACGATTTTTGTGATGCTGTAGTGCTGTTATACAAAAGCAATGACTCATCCAAGTTTTTTTTAAGCATAGTTGCATAAAGTATAGTTGGTATACTAGTGATATATATCACCTCAAAATAGTGAAGACTCCAGTGTGTTAATGCTTAATATTACAGCTACTGGTCAGATTAAATGTGCTGGAAAATGAAAATTAGTTTCAGTATTTCATCGGCATATTCGTCAGATAAGAACAACTGAAAATGTATAAGAAAGTGAAATACAAATAATTCACAGTAATCTGGTCTACACTGACACTGATGTACAACGTTCTGGCGCCCCCTAGTGGCTAAAAAAATAAATACAAAACACTACACAGATTGAATGTCGAACAATTCGGTCAAATTGTAGGATTTTTTTTTTTGTTGTTGTTTTTTTTTTATGTGAAGTCTGTCAAACATCATTCTAGTCCTTAAATGTTATACATGTTTATATATTAAAAATGCATGCATTTACACATTCTACTTAAAAAATATAGTATAAAATGCTTATGTAGAAATGAAAAGTTAATGACTATCTATTCATCCCAGGGCTAACAGATTTCAGCTTCTATTTTAAACAGAAGTGTCTGTTGGTTGTGTCATTTCCGCCACACTGATTTTAAGCAATTTTCGAGTGTTAATGTACCTGTTTACTAATGGAGCAACACTGTCAGTGAAAATAAAGGGATTACATATGAGACATGTAGGAGGAAAACATACTAATAATTACTAAATATCACAGTAAATATCACTTGGGGGCAGAAAAAAAGTGAAACAAGACAGAATTCTCCTCTGAGATGCATATTTATATTCAACAGTGGACATCGTCAGTACAAAAATCAATCAAAAGCCTCTAGTTGAAATATAAACGTAATATAATATTAAGTCAACTAATTTTGACTATTTGGAAAAACTAACAGTAATGGATTCTAGACAGTTATTTAACAACATCTTAAGCAAACATTCAAATAACTGATTGTTTTGCATGAGTACACTGCAGATGTTTCCATCTGAAGGACAAAATGAATGTCAAACTCATACACTTTGTGTCTTTCCTGGAGCAATCAATAGTAACCTGTATTAATTGCTATATAGATTGTACCTTCTTTCTTTAGAGGAAGAAAAAAAAATATTTTTGTTGTGTAAAAAAAGTTTCACATCTCGTTTCGTCACTTATTCCATTGCAGGTGCTTAAAGCTTTCCTTATTTTCAGGTTCCTGCAGACCTCCAGCACTTCTGCTTTTATGTGTGTTCGGTCAGGCCCAGAGCATGACTAAAGAAGTGCAGCAGGTCCAGTCCCAGATAGGCCTGCGTCATGGTGCAGACGACCCCCAGCCCGGACAGAGCGATCAGCACCCACTGCATCTTTGCGCTGAAGTATAGCGGCTCCAGTCTGCCAGTATACAGTAACAGGTGAGGAGCACGACTGGGCAGACATGAACATTACTAAAGTATTGGATCACTGACCTGCCCTGAGCCGACTCCGCATAGCCGTGGAAGTACAGATACCGTCCATAAAGGTACAGGACCCCGAACAATACTGCCAATGCTAGAGAACAAGAAATTCATCATGTCATTTTCTGGATGAGGAGTTAATAGTAAAAGTGAAGCTTGACTTATTCCTTTAGATCTGAATGGAGGTGTTTTTGAAGAGCACAGCAGCAATGCAACACAGTGGCTCTGTGTTTTGCATAAAACATTTTCAAAGGATTTTTTGTTTACATGCAAATCTGAGGTGTTAGATGTCAGATGTGAGAGCTGTTTAATTTTCTTTTTTTGTTATTTTTCTAGAAGACTTTTAGTATAGCTAACCGGAGCAACATTTAACAACTTCTCAAAAAGAAAAGTTTCCCTTTGTACACTTCTCTAGTTTAGATGCTCCCTCAAAACAGTTTTGCTGCTCTACCAAGTGCCCAGAACCCCCTCTAAAACCATCAAAACAGACCAGCCTGAAGGAACATCTTGACATTTTTATTCTTTCAAACTCAACATTCTAGATGCTCTCTTTACTGTAAATAAATCTAGACATTTTTAGAGTGTACTATTGTGTTTCTCTGCTTGCACCAGTAGCAGAATGTACCCTGATGTACATTTGCTGCTTGAGCTAGTCTTATTAATACTAACTATTAAAGTTTGTCTGCCTCATTTTAAGAATTTGAGACGTTGATTTTGAGAACCTGATAATTCTTGGTTTTTCAGTTCAGGGAAACTCACCTTGACTGAAGAAAACTCCAGCCAGCCAAAGCGAGAAAATAAATATGGGGAAATACTCTGAACAGTTTGCTCTGGAAAAGCAAGAATATGACAAATGAGATTAATCCTGTGGAGATCACCATTCCTCTCAGTTTAGTCATTAGTAGCTGTATTCATTTGACGGATGGTATATGCGATCCACTCCGCCTGACTTACTGGGCTCGGAAGATCCTCTCAAACTCCGGAGGTCCGGTAGTGGCAGGTGGGGAGACCGAGTGCTTTCTCCGTGCGTAGATCACCTTTAGAGAGAAGTACGCTGACAAGACGGTAAACACATTTACCACATCCCATCAAACGGAGTAAAGATAATAAAATTCCTAACACACATTATAAAATATCTTGTTCTTAATCTGAATGTTTGGTTTTTCTTTAAAAATATAGCTGTCATCTTTAAAAAAAACAACATATATCCAAGACAAGGGGAGTAAAGGATGACATAATTTGCATTTTTGGATAAACTGTCCCTATTTTATTACAGAACCGCTCAAGATGCATTTGTCAAACTAATTTCAAACCATATTATTTTAAATTCGTAAATTTGAGTAGTACATTAGGAATTTTTAATTTTTATTATTTTTTTACCACTGTTTGCAGGCCTTGCCAACATTTATAACTATACTGTACCTCAGCTATCGCATCCACACTAACCGTTACAATTACTGTCCATTCTAACAGAGTACAGCACAACCAACATTTATAACATTAATGTAAGACACAAACGCATTTCATCATACAGTATAATCTGTTTCTCTGTGCATATGACAGTAAAAACCTACAAATGTTGATTTGACTTTACCATCTACACAATCGTGTGGTAATTACCTTGTTCCAGCATCCCCAACACTGTGACGGCTGCTAACAGCACAACCTGATCCAGCATCATTCCTGTGGACAGTGAGGTCAGAAACTATCCTCTATGTTCAAACCACACTGGCAGGGTGTTTTTAATCAGTTACTTATATTTGCATGACTAGAGTGGGCGGGACATGGATTACCTCACTATTAGTAAGATTTTTCAGGACATATTCCTAGAGGGTGGGCCTGTGTGATGCAGGCATTCACAAAGGTAATTTAGGAACTCAGCCCCATTTACCTTTGAAAGAAATGAATGCTAATTGCCTTTACAAAGCTTCATGAAAAACCTGGTCTGACAATAATTTTTCAATTTCCGAACAAAAGATGCCTTTGCCCTAATTAATTGTGAGCCAGTCCACCTTGTATTCCATGGCTTGTCAAGCATTTTTTCACTGATTATTACTTAGAAGCAGTGTTGGGAATGTTACTTTAAAAAAGTAATTAGTTATAGTTACTAGTTACTTCTCACAAATAGTCACTAAGTTAGTAATTGAGTTACATCATTGTAAAAGTAACTAATTACCAGGGAAAGTAACTATTGTGTATTTTTTTTTTAAATGTTCAAATATGTCAAATAACATGAATGTCCCTAATATTAAATATGTTAAATTAGTGAAATTTAGATGAAATGAATTAAAATTTTAGTTTACTCACCATACTAATATTAAATATCTGATATGTATATGAAGCATATTTTACATTTCTGAAAGTAGATTTAGCATCAGTCAGTCAAGCATTATAATATGACATTATGATAATTTAGCATTAAACTTTAGCAATTAGAACTTTATTAATTAGAATAACCATGTACAGTTGTGTTCAAAATAATAGTGTTTTTTTAAAATGCGAGTAAAGCTCAAAATCCTTATAATATTTTTTATTTCCATTCATTGGGAACACTGCACATTATATTTCACATCAAAACATGAAGAAAAACTATCAATATTTTAATTTCTTTACAGAAAATGAAAGGAAAAAATGATATTGGGCTGTTCAAAAAAATTGCAGTGTCTGCATTTTTCATTACAAACTCAAATATTTACTCAAACTGAAAAAACGTTAAGATTTAGCATTCCTGTGAATCACTAAACTAATAATTAGTTGTATAACCACTGTTTTTGAGAACTGCTTCACATCTGTGCTGCATGGAGTCGACCAACTTCTGGCACCTGTAAACAGGTATTCCAACCCAGGATGATTTGACAACCTTCCACAATTCCTCTGCATTTCTTGGTTTTGCCTCAGAAACAAGCTACAGATAGTCCAAAATGCAGCTGCTAGAGTCCTTACCAGGTCAAGAAAATATGATCATATTACCCCAATTTTAAAGTCTCTGCACTGGTTACCTATTAGGTTCTGCATCAGCTATAAAATATTACTTCTTACCTATAAGGCACTTAATGGTTTAGCTCCTGCGTACCTAACTAGTCTTCTACCACGCTACAATCCATCACGCTCCCTAAGGTCGCAAAACTCTGGACTGTTGGTAGTACCTAGGATAGCAAAGTCCACTAAAGGAGGTAGAGCTTTTTCACATTTGGCACCCAAACTCTGGAACAGCCTTCCGGATAACGTTTGGGGTTCAGACACACTCTCTCTGTTTAAATCTAGATTAAAGACTCATCTTTTTAGCCAAGCATTCAAATAATGCATCTCATAAACTTTTCCTGCAGTTATATCCGATCAAATGCTCATTATTAATCTTTTAGCTCTGGTTTAACAAATCTTTCTTTTCTTAGTTTGAACAGCAGCTACGCTAATTATGTTCCTATTTGTTCTCTGTTTCTGCCATGGGATTGACATCCCATGGTAACTAGGAACTCCAGTCTGGATCCAGAACACTTAAGAAGAGGTGATGTCAACCCCTCAGAGGACTTCAGATGATGCCAACCCTGAAACAACATACAGCACTACCGAATTCTGCTGCTAATTTATAGTGTTCTTTGTGTGTTTGATTACGTCATTAATTGATCTTTACCACACATCTCTGCCATATGTACATCAACCTACTACTACATATATTGTAAAAATGTCAATTTGGTGTAAAGCTGCTTTGCAACGATATTTATCGTGAAAAGCTATACAAATAAATTTGAATTGAATTGAGCAACAGCATTTTTGATGTCACCCCACAAGTTTTCTATTGGACTAAGGTCCGGGGATTGGGCTGGCCACTCCATAACCTTAATTTTGTTGGTCTGGAACCAAGATGCTGCTCGCTTACTGGTGTGTTTGGGGTCGCTGTCTTGTTGAAACACCCATTTCAAGGGCATTTCCTCTTCAGCATAAGGCAGCATGACCTCTTCAAGTATTTTGATATAAGCAAATTGATCCATGATCCCTGGTATGCGATAAATAGGCCTGACACCATAGTAAGAGAAACAGCCCCATATCATGCTTACACCACCATGCTTCACGGTCTTCAGAGTGTACTGTGGCTTGAATTCAGTGTTTGGGGGCCGTCTGACAAACTGTCTGCAGCCCTTGGACCCAAAAGAACAATCTTACTTTCATCAGTCCACAAAATGTTTCTCCGTTTCTCTTTAGGCCAGCCGATATGTTCTTTGGCAAATTGTATCCTCTTCAGCACGTCCTTTTTTTAACAGTGGGACTTTGCAGGGGCTTCTTGCCGATAGATTAGCCTCACACAAGCGTCTTCTAATTGTCACAGTACTCACAGGTAACTTCAGACCATCTCTGATCTCCCTGGAGCTGATCATTGGCTGAGTCTTTGCCATTCTGGCTATTGTTCGATCCATTCAAATGGTAGTCTACCTTTTTCTTCCACGTCTCTCTTGTTTGGCTTTCCATTTTAAAGCATTGGAGATCATTTTAGCTGAGCAGCCTATCATTTTCTGCACTACTTTATATGTTTTCCCCTCTCCAATCAACGTTTTAATTAAAGCACGCCGTTCTTCTGAACAATGTCTGGCACAACCCATCTTTCTCAGGTTTTCAGAGAGAATTGCATGTACAACATGTGCTGGCTTCATCCTTAAATAAGGGCCACCTGAATGACACCTGTTTCTTCACATAATGAATGACTTCACTGATTGAACTCCACACTGCTATAATTTTGAACACGCCCCTTTCACTTGATTATTCAATTACACAGACTCAGGAGCATTCATATCATGAATGTTGGGTCTGTTGGTTTCTCTGACTCTACTACACCTACTGGTAAATTATTTGCCATGTAATAATATGATTTATACCAAAAACAGTGATTGATCTGGTTAGTCATGTTGGACTGCTATTATTTTGAACACAACTGTATGCATATTTGTGACCCTGGACCACAAAACCTTAAAACTCTTAAGTAGCATGGACATATTTGCAGCAATAGCCAAAAATACATTATATGGGTCAAAATTATTGATTTTTCTTTTATGCCACAAATTATTAGGATATTAAGTAAAGATCATGTTCCATAAGGATATTTTGTAAAAAAATTACTTTTTGATTAGTAATATGCATTTGCTAGGAACTTCATTTGGACAACTTTAAAGGCAATTTTTTTTGCACCCTCAGATTCCAGATTTTCAAATAATTGTATCTCGGCAGAATATTGTCCTTAATGACTGGTTTTGCGATCCATGTGGTCGCATTTGTCATGTTGACTGAATGTAGTTGAATGTAGTTTCAGATGAACTGAAACAAAATTATAACAATATTATAATAAATTATAGTACCGCCACATTTTATTGTCAGTAACGGTAACGGCGTTGTAACAGGGGAAACAGTAATTCATTTGATTACTCATTACTGAAAAAAAATAATGCCTTTAGTAACGCCGTTATTCCCATCCCTGCTTATAAGATGCTTTCTAAGCAGGCTGTACATTTATCAGAATGTGTAGTGTTCATCTGGACATGCATAAAACACTAATAAACACACCAAACAAGACCATTTCTAGAGAACTATATTTACACAATACTCTTGTTTTACAGAGAACAATAATAAAAAGTATAAAATACTTACAAAATTTTGCAACAATGTACATATAAAAATAAGATCTATCTTCACCTGAACAATAAAAACTGCATACATACAAAAAAAATATATAAATATACATGAAATCCTGTCACAGAATCTCAGATGAAGCGAGAGTTCAGGGGTAATGCAGTTCAGACCAGCACCTGACCTGCCCTCAATGTAACATCGGACACCAGAGGGAGAAAACAAACAGGAATATTAACCCTCTCACCAACACAAAAGCTCTGGGCTTTTCTGAAAACAAAAATAAAAACAAAACACAAACAACACAACTTAGTGTAGTGTAACATGAAAGTGTAAAGACACTATCTACTTTCACTGGAGCACTGTAGAGTTCATCGATTCACCCATCTCACTATTAGTCTCAGCTACACTCCTTCAAGCTGTCACGGCCTGATTAAACAAATCACAAAGCATCTACTTGCTAAATTTAGTCAATGAGAAACTAACCAATGAACATACACCATACCGAACTTAAAGTAACAGTTCACCTAAATTAAAGTCAATTATTCCCTCATGTCATTCCAAACTCACATGACCATCTTGAGTGGAACACAGAAATAAGACAATCTGAAGAATGTTAATACACACCGGGTCAGTTTTCTGGTAAACATCTCCTGCCGTCTTTCGTAAAAGTACTCTGAAGGAAATGCTGACCAGCTTACTACTAAATTAACTGACTTGTTTGCCATTAAACAGTTTAAACCATTAAACAATTTTTTGGAGTTTACATTGAAAACGTTTATAGAAATTTTCTTTCAGACTTTTTTGCATCATGTAAGATTTAAATTCTGCTGGAAGATTGCTCTCCAGGAGCAGGACAGGACATCCCTCATGAAGCAAAGTCATATGGGTTTGGACCGACATGGTTAGTAAAGGATTCAAACATGTTCATTTTTGGGTTAACTCTTGCTTTAGACTCTTTTACTGTGAATCACATATCGTGCATCTTCAAGAGTGCAAATTTAAGGTCTGTGGAAGTGTGTCAAGACACAAGGTCTGACGCTGAACAGACCTTCCGCATGCCTACGGAGAACTCGCAGGCAACGCAACTGTATGAATGGCTCAACTTGTGTTTGAGCGCACACTCATCATATAAGAAAATTCAGTGGTTTTACTGAGCCACAGGTTCAGTAGTAGAGCATTTCCCTCTTTGAAATTTCCAGTCCAGAGAATACTTCAGTGACAGAGGCTCTGTGCTCTACTTGACCTCTATTATATACACCATATACAAACTCAACAGAGAACACAGCAGATCTGACCGTGATATGAGCAGTTTCACCATCTCTGAAAACATCCAAAAGTGGACGATTTGTCCAAAGGCACCAGCATTGGCCATTATTGGCCCATGGCTATCACTCATTGGTGACTGGCTAACAGCTCGTCTAGATCGTCCATCCACTCTTGTGTCGACGGATTTTTCAACAGAGAGTCGACCAGGTCCGTCTCGGCGTGAAACCCGGACAAGCTGCCTCCCGATTGGGTGCTGTAGCTAAACTGGAGCTGCTGATTTGCTGTCCTGTTTAGCTGATAGGCCTGGCTGCACTGAAGTCCTGCGGTACGGTTGGGACCGGCCTGTGGCTGGCTGAAGGGTCCCAAGTCAGGCAGAACCTGCTGAGTTTGAGGCGGCGCTTGCGGCTGCCCCTGCTGGGCCGTCTGCTGACCAGGAGGTGGCAGCTGTTGGGTCATGCCTGGGTTATTGGTCCGTTGCTGGTTCATGTTAGGCATCATTTGTCCAGGATTCATACCTGCCAGGGTTCTACCAGCTGCACTATTTCCCATGCCACCCTGGGGAAACGGGGTGTTGCTGGAAAGTTTGGACAATCTTTGCTGCATGTGGAAGCCAGAGTTGGGGAAGCCTGCTGGCATGCCTCCGTTAGCAGAGCCGGGCTGGAGACCCGGATGCTGCTGGGGCTGTTGCTGCTGCCACGACTGGGCCTGTGCGGGCAAGGCACCCTGGATACTGGTTGGCATGGAGGTGGGCATTGCAGAGCCCATGTTATTAGCCATGGCGTTGGGCATGCTGTTGGGCATACGAGCCAGCTGCTGCTGCTGCTGCTGTTGTTGTTTCAGCATGGCAGCATTGGGCTGGTTTTTCAAGTGTGCTTGTTGCTGGGCTGCTAGAACATTCTGGCGGTAAGCGGCAGACATGGTGGACACCGGCGGTCTCTGCTGGTTGGGGTGGGAGGGATGCATGGGCATGTTGCCGTAGAGGACCTGCTGCACGTCAAGACCGCCTGCGCAGGATGGAAGGTTCATGTCTGCTTGACTGGCGGCCGGAGGGGGACCAGCGGTTGGGCCAGTATTCTGGCCTACCCCCATTCCCATCATGCCTTGAGTCTGAGAGAACATCCGTTGTGCTCCAGGAGTGGGGCCGCTGAGAGAGTTGACATTTCCTATTTGTTGAGATGCACCTAAAACAGAGTACACCACAATCACAATTAGAACATTGCCTTCTCTAGCAAGATTTTTTTTATGATTTCAATGTTGAATGTTAAAGTAAAATGGAAGAAGCCACAGATCTTTTCTTCCCTACTGTAATGTACATCTGAGTGTAACAGATTATTGAAAATGTGCAGGGTGGGACTATGTATCAGCTGTTGATTGGGTATTAAGATGTGGGCAGTGTTAAAATGTGATTACATTTTTAACAAATTTCTTTCACAGTGAGAGCTATAAAATGAATTTGGAAAATGCAGTTGAGGTCAAAAGTTTACATACACCTTTGCAGAATCTGCAAAACGTTAATTATTTTACTGAAAGAAGAGAGGTCATCCAAAAAGTATGTTATTTTTATTTAGTACTGACCTGAATAAGATATTTCACATAAAAGATTTTTACATCTTCCACAAGAGAAAATAACAGTATTGAAAAGTGTATGTAAACTTTTGAATGGGGTCATTTTTATAAATTCAACTGTGTTGTTACCTAAATGATTCACAGCTGTGTTTTTTTGTTTTGTTTAGTGATAGTTGTTCATGACTCCCTTGTTTGTCCTGAACAGTTAAACTCAGGTTCCACAAATTCTTTGGTTTTTCAGCATTTTTGTGTTTTTGAACCCTTTCCATCAATGATGGTTAATGATTTGAGATCCATCTTTTCACATTAAGGACAACTGAGGGACTCATATGCAACTATTACAGAAGGTTCAAACACGCACTGTTGCTTCAGAAGGAAACGATGCATTAAAAAGAATTTGAACTTGAACTTATTTTATCTTCTGGAAAAGATGCAAGTAAATTGAGCACTAAGTGGAAAAAAAAAAAGATATTTAGGCAAAATAAGAAAGATTTACACGTTCATTCCGTTCAAAAGTTTTAACCCCCTGGATTTTAATGAATTGTTTTTCTTTCTGAAGCATCAGTGAGTATTTGAACCTTCTGTAATAGTTGCATACGAGTCCCTCAGTTGTCCTCAGTGTGAAAAGATGGATCTCAAAATCATACAGTCATTGTTGGACAGGGTTCACTGCAGCAAAATGCTGAAAAACCAAAGAATTTGTGGGACCTGAACGATTTTTCTGCAGGACAGTGGGCAGTTTAACTTTTCAGGACAAACAAGGGACTCATGAACAACTTTCACTAAAAAAAAAAAAAAAAAAAACAGCTGTGGATCATTCAGATAACAACACAGCATTGAGAATCAAGTGTATGTAAAGTTTTGAATGGGGTCATTTTTATAAATTCAACTTTTATTTTCTCTTGTGGACTATATGTGAACATCTTCTATGTGAAATATCTTATTCAGGTCAGTACTAAATAAAAAATAACATGTATTTTGTATGATCTCTTTTATTTTGGTAAAATAATTACATTTTGCAGATCTGGCAACACTGAAACAGCGTTCTAAACTCATTCGCCACAATTTTATTTTACCAGCTTCACTTTGCGGGGAAAACAAACTGCTCCTGTCATCATTTAATCACCCTTATTTTGTTCCAAACCCATAAGACTTTTATGAATCTTTGAAACACAAATTAAGATATTTTTAACGAAACCTAAAAGGTTAATGCCCAACCACCGAAAGTCTAAGCAAAATTTGATCCAAAAAGGTCACACTGCCATGAAACAAATCCATATGAATCCAGCAGTCTAGTGAAGAGATATGTTTGCCTATCTCCTGTAAATAATAGATTTAATTTGAGCTTTTATTTACATTTAAACAATGATCAACACAAACATAGAGTGCATAGGTGAGGTTTACGTTTAGGCTTAACCCTAAACACATTTTATGGCATCTTTATTATCTTTTTGCATCTTCCAAGTTTTGATTTGATTAAAACATTAATTTAATTCATCTTCAAAACACAAACTCTTTTAGTTTCAGATTTGGAACAACATGAGGGTTAAGATATGATGACATTTTTTAGGTGAACTAAGCTTTTAAAAGTAGACTGCTGTATGTAACGGCAGCACCACACGCTAAACATACTGTGTGCCTGTCATTCAAATGAGTCTATCAATAAACACACTTGCAAATCAGATGGACTTGTTTGTGGACTACTAACAAAAGGCTACTTGTGTTGACCTACGGAGCCAGGAAGCTCATGTCATACTGAACTTTTCTCGTAATCAGAAAAACAGAGGTCCCGTTTACACCTGCTAAACATCTGACTCAGTGATCTCAAGTCTAGACTGGGTCCCAACTGCTTGATACCTCAAAATTTTATTTGCAAGTGGTCAGGTACAGATGTGACCATATCTATTTTCCTGATTCATTCTGTGACAACAGAGTGCCTACTGATGTAACAAGTAACAAGCAGCAGGTGTGAAAGAGGCAACTGATGATCAAGAAGAGAAAGGTGAATACCGGAGATGGCGTGTTCGCTGAAGCCTGAGGAGTGCTGCTGGGCCAGGCAGGGCGGCACACCAGTGAACTGAGAGACCTGCTGCTGTTGCTGCTGCTGCTGGAATGGGTTCTGCTGAGCCTGCGGGTTCTGTTGGTCCTGGTACTGAGGCGGCGGACGGGTCAAATGCCTCTGCAGCTGCTGTTCCTGTTGCTGCCGATGCTTTTCCTGAGACAAACACACTTCAGTTACTACTTCAAATACTGTGATCAACTGGAGTCTTCCAGACATTAACAGACTGAACAACACAGTTCCAAGGTTTTATTATTTTTGTGAGGCTGCTGCCCCCTTGCGGTGGACATTTAAAACAGGACAACTCAGAGAACTAACTGATGCAATACACTTTTAACAGGAATTTATACACAAATAAATTAGCCACTTTTGAAGTAGTTGTAAAATATAATCACCATCTGCTGACAAAAACTGAATTCTGTATTTGCAACCACAATATTACCCAAATACATTATTTGGTGAAAGAATGGTTGATAATGATGATTATTATTATTAGGGATGCGGTTAACCGTTAACCGACAGGAAGAATTTTGACCGATTAATACAGTCAGTTAAATGGTTTAAAAGGTAATTCAATTTTTTTTTTTTTTCAGTAATTTATCAAAATATTTTAAAACATTTGCTGGATGTTTAAAATGAAATTAAATTGCATTTTTTGAGAAAAAAAAAAAAAAAGATCTGCATTTTATTATTACATTCAGAAACAAACCTGATGTTGACACGAAATGTTTACAAACACTATAAACATAGGCTAGGCTATTTTAGTTCCCCTCACTCCACAAAAAATCCTTTAAATTTAACAGTATTCAGAAAAGAACAAGAATGAAAAATAAACGAGCCAAAACAAATTCATTTAGGCTAAAGCGCTGGGTCTCTCATACGAAAAATACTATTTATTATGTAAACTATGGTTTTGTACTTCACTCGCATTCCAATATCCACATAAAACAAATTGTTTGCCATAAAATCACTGCAGTATGCTGATAACGATTAAGCAGTGGGATTTTTCCATATGTTTGGCTGACTGTATTTTATGACGATAATGGCAAGGCTGCATTGTCAAGTTAGCAATGCTTCTGTGTGCGACGTTGATGCAATCACCTGATTTTTTTCCCAGTGGAAAAAAACAGTGGAAACGATTCCTCCTAGTCATACAGATAATCAAAACTGTAAACAGTTTGCTTTTGTGTACATACACAATAAAAACAAATCTTTGTGCTTTTGTAAAATTAAGGAAAATAGAATGCCAGTTCCACCATCTTCCTTTCGCGCAGCCAGGGGTGGGCACTGCATTACATATATATATATATATATATATATATATATATATATATAGCCTAGCTTTATTATGTTTTTCTCCCTTTGCAGAAGCACTGATGTGATGTGTCTATGTAAATCTATGTAAGTCTATGTAAAATTAAACCCTGGAAAACAAATTTTGTTATTTTTAACCGGTCACAGACACTTATCCTTTCTAGAAGAATTAAATTCAAATTTAAAATAGCTTGTCGGTTAACGGTTAATAATCAGTTAACAAGCGTTGGCTGTCGGTTAGGAAAAATAACCGAAATGAACATCCCTAATTATTATTAACATTAGGTGTAACTCAACATTGCTTTAATCATGTAACTATTTCTTGCATTGTATAGAAGCAAAAAAAAAAAGAAGAAGAATATCAGCAAAGGCACCTGCTCGGCCATCATCTGTCTCTGCATGAGCTGCTTCTGCTGACTCATCAACTGCATCTGCTGCTTCATGTAGGCCGCATTACTATGGTTACCCGGGATGCTGTTGCTGCTCTGCTGTGGTGTCATAGTGCTGCCCAGGCCAGGAACATGAGTGGTGGAGGGGTAGGAGCCTGACTCCTGCAGAGACAGTGTGAGAAAACGATTCTTATTAAACAGTAACAATTACAGAAGACAAACTATTTCTGATTTGAGAGGAGATGCTTCCCCCCCCCCCTCTTATAACCTGTGGAGAATGAGAGGACCATTATGTTTAATTCATTGTTCTTTTTTCCTCCGTAATCAACTGTATAGCAATGAATTACATTTCTACTTTCAGTTACTCTATATGGCTATGCCTTATCATCAATCTGTGCTGTGGGAAGTTATATTCAAACATTACAGAAGGGAAACACTCCCTGCTGCCGATATTATCTTCAAGGTTAGCAGATGAGTTACCACATGACACCTCAAAGGTACTTGTGTTGAAATGCAGGGCCAAGAAGCTTATGTCATACTTAACATCATTTGTTTTGTCTTTTTTAGAGATAAATACAAGCCCAAACTTGGTCCAAACAACTTAAATCACCTAAACTATATTTGGAGGTGACTGCATCACATTTCTAGTGTAAACTAGGTCTTTCCAGGTCCACTTGAAAGTAAAAACCAGCTCTGATATTAGTAGCTTTGGGTCTTAAAGGAACACTCCACTTTTTTCCAAAATAGGTTCATTTTCCTACTTCCCTAGAGTTATACGGATGTATTTTACCGTTTTTGAATCCATTCAGCCAATCGCCAGGTCTGGCGGTAGCACTTTTAGCATAGCTTAGCATAAATCATTGAATCCGATTAGACCATTAGCATCTCACTATAAAATGACTAAAGAGTTTCGATATTTTTCCTATTTAAAACTTGACTCTTCTGTAGTTGCATCGTGTACAAAGACGGACGAAAAAAGAAAAGTTGCGATTTTATAGGCTGATATGGCTAGGAACTATACTCTCATTCCGGTGTAATAATCAAGGAGTTTTGCTGCCATACCATGGGTGCAGCAGGCGCAATGATATTACGCAGCCATCAACTCTGCCGGCTGCAACTCTGCATCTACACAAACTTAGTGCCGGTCACTTTCAGGCGCTGTGTAATATCACTGCGCCTGCTGCACCCATGGCACGGCAGCAAAATTCCTTGATTATTACGGCGAAATGAGAGTATAGTTCCTAGCCATATCGACCTATAAAATCGCAACTTTTCTTTTTTCGCCAGTCTTAGTACATGATGCAACTACAGAAGAGTCAAGTCTTAAATAGGAAAAATATCGAAACTCTTTAGTCATTTTATAGTGAGATGCTAATGGTCTAATCGGATTCAATGATTTATGCTAAGCTATGCTAAAAGTGCTACCGCTAGACCCGGCGATCGGCTGAATGGATTCAAAAATGGTAAAACACATCTGTATAACTCTAGGGGAGTTGGAAAATGAGCCTATTTAAAAAAAAGTGGAGTGATCCTTTAAGACTGGAGTGATGGCTGATGAAAATTCAGCTTTGCATCACAGGAATAAATTACATTTTAAAGTATATTAAAACAGAAACCACTTTTTTTATATTGTAACAACATTTCACAATATTACTGTTTTTTTCTGTATTTTTGATCAAGTAAATGCAGCTTTAATGAGCATAAGAGACTTAAAAAAAACAACATTAAAATCTTACGGATTCCAGACATTTGAATGGCAGTGTGCGTGTGTGTGTGTGTGTGTAAAAATTATCCATTAAAATGATCTATTTTTTTAAAGAAAAACTGTCAATATATTGTTAATATGGCACTGCATTACAGAAAAAGTGAGAATGTGGGTAGCAAATATAAATGGTCTTAACCACCTAAAATTAGGCTTTATTTTCTGAAAGTATAATGTCTTATTTCTTTCCTCTGATTTTGCGGTTAAGTATAAGTAGGACACATTCTTAGCAGGTTTTGTGAGATTCCCCCTCCTACAGTATAATTAATGCAATCTACACCAAGCTGAATGCTTCAAATCTCACTGCTTTGAAACGCCCATTTAAATTCAAGTATCAAAGCAGCTGAACAGCACATCTCCTCTGTGATCTGACCTGATCGAAGCAAAAAGCTTCCTCAGCACCTCTGGACTGCAGACAGAGGTGAAGATAGTTTAAAAATATGTCAGAGATGCCAGCGCTGGCAGGCACCTTTTCACAACAAACACCCGGCACACTCTCGCATGCTCTCGCACACATTCAGCACGGAGGTATTTCGAGGTCAATGACGACACTAAACAGTGTTATCTGAAAAGTCAGAAGCGGACAGAGATTTTATGAACGAGAGTTAACGATAGCAAGTCAATGAAACGTGCAAGTAAAAGTTGAAAAGAAAGTAAAAGCTTAAATGGCTTAAACGGCTATATTTAAACAGAAAGAACGATTAAAGAGGGGGGCTGATCCGAAAATACTCGGCGCAGGACGACGGCCAGGGGCGGGCGGGCAGAACGCATGAAAGACGGCTTTGTTGCCCCCTCCTCTCCCTCCCTCTCTCTCTGGCTCTGTCTGTCCTTTTCTCTGTTGACTCGTCTCTCGCAGCCCATCCCAGCCCCCACCGCAGCGTGTGTGTGTGTGTGTGTGTGTGTGTGAATGGCTGTCTGCTCTCTGCTCCTTAGCAACCAGCTGCCTGACCCAGACAAACTGTTCAACCCCAGGGTGCATGAGGCCCACTGCCAGACACATACACACGGGCCGACAGAAAAAAACCCTTGAGCTGGATAATATACTCAATACGTTTTTATATTACGTATTATATTATTTTGCTGCTGACTGTGAATGCTGCTATGATTTAGTCATGACTGTTAGTCACCATTAAAATGACTACTGTTATTCATGGAATATGGTTTATTATAATCAGTTCATCATTTAAAATTCATGCGCACGCAACTTTTAAATCAAAACCGCCTCCTTCCAACGACATCTCAATAATAATAACAAAAAAAAGAAGAATCCCTCAAATTCAAGAAACCATTTCAGTGTCATATGTAAAAAATAGCATCTCTTATTATACTCATTAGCACAAATGGCATTAGAGTTGTCAAGATCGATATATTTACCAAAACCGTCAATCAAACATCATGACTTAAATGTTCACGGCCGTTTCAGCACATTTTACATGATTTAAGATGTAGGACTTACATTGTGTACATACTCCTTGTTACATAAACTAAAAACACTGCCGTTCAAAAGTTTGGGATCAGTAAGACTCACAGTGTTTTTGAAAAGAAGTCTCTTATGCTCATTAAGATCATTTATTTGACCAAAATACTGAAAAAAACAATAATACTGCAAAATGTTATTACAATATAAAGTAATGGTTTTTATTTTAAAATACTTTAAAGTATAATTTATTCCTGTGATGCAAAGCTGAATTTTCACCAGCTGTTACTCCAGTCTTAAGTGTCACATGATCTTTCAGAAATCATTCTAATATCCTGATTTATTATTAACAGTTGTGTTGCTTAACATTTTTTTTGGAACCTGTGATACTTTTTTATTCTTCGATGAATAAAAAGTTAAAAAGAACAGCATTTCAAATAAAATCTTTTCTAACAATATCCACTACTTTTCAAAAGTTTGGGGTCAGTAAATTTTTATTCTTTCTTTTTTTGAAAGAAATTAATACTTTTATTCACCAAGGATGTGTTAAATTAATAAAGTGATAGCATAGATTTACATTCTTAGAAAAGATTTGTATTTTGAATAAATGCTGTTTTTTTTTTTTTTAACTTATTCAAAGAATCCTGAAAAAAAGAATCACAGGTTCCAAAAAATATTTGGCAGCACAACTGTCTCCAACATTGATAATTCTTAAAGTAAATCAGCATATTAGAATGATATGTGAAGGATCATGTGACACTTAAGACTGGAGTAACAGCTGATGAAAATTCAGCTTTGCATCACAGAAGTAAATTATACTTTAAAATATATTAAAATAAAAACCATTATTTTATATTGTAATAACATCACAATAAATATTATTGTTTTTTTCTGTATTTTTGATCAAATAAATAAATTGAACATATGAGACTTCTCTAAGAAACATTACAAGTCTTACTGATCCCAAGTTTTTGAGCGGTAGTGTACATAAGGATTTGCATCTTTCTACTTTCATCCAAATGCCTTATTGCATAGTTCAGTGCTGAGGGTAGTTACATTCATTTCCTTGAAAACTAGAAAGAAACACTCCCTGCTGCCAATAATATCTTCAAGGTTAGCGGATGAGGAGTAAATTATTCGGTTCCCAGAAGGGGTTTTGTGTTTTTCTTTTTGGAGGTCTCTGACTGTACTTTAAGTGGAAGTTACATCTATTCCCTTATTATAAATGAGTGATGATCACACTCTGGAAACATCACAGATTAAGAGAACTAAAAGCTGTTTGTTAGACTTGTCAAGCACATCACTTTTTTCAGCTTTCACATTTTCACACGGCGCAAATGAAAATGAACATTTTAGTTCCAGAAGCTCTTTCCAGAATTTTTTTTTTTCACCCTGGTGGCAGACTGATAACATCACTGATAATTTCTTCCCGTTGATAATTTCTTCCCCGTAGTCTAATTTGAGCACCTCATTTCCACTGCGATGATGCAGAAAGATCTTGTCATCATTGTTTGAAGATCACACTCGCTTTGATACTTCATATAATGCAATGACATTCAGACATTTTTGTGTCCAAATGCTTTGAGGCCAGAACCTAAAATACCAAAACCAATAACCTCCTAATATTAATACACTTCTCTACCACAGCCACAGTGACATTCTTATGAGTTTGTTTTAGTGAAACAACCACACACACTACATTCGATAGCATGATATGCGCACTAGAACGTTTCATCTTTTAGTGTCTTATGCTGCTTATGCCATTTCCCTCCATAATTTGAGTGATAATGTCTTTGTACTCTTTTGAACTTCCATAGTATGAAAAAACTAAAATAAAAATGAATAACATGGAACTCAACTGGGAACAGAATCTTAGGTTTCCCACTTTATCTAAAATGATCTTCTTTTAAGTAAATTGTGACAGTTTTAATTTTTGAGGTTCTTGAGACAGTGATAAGTTGTTTCTTAAGACAGAAAAGAGTTACAAATACAAAAAAATTGTCATTTACACACCTTTCTGTCATCTGTAAGACTTTGGATAATTTTTGAAACACAAATTAGTGAAACTAAAAGCCAAGTTAATGTTAAGTAGTTAAAAGTCAATTAAAAGTCCAGGTAACCAAAACTAAGACCCATAAAAATCCATTAAAGGCAATGTAAAATGAATGAATCAAGTGGTTAAAAAAAACCCCAAAACAAACAAACAAACAACAACAACGACGACAACATGCAAAGAGCACATCAAATACAATAAACGGAGACTCAAACGTGATGCATGAGCACGAATAAGGTTTGCTGTAGCTTATAACACATGCAAAAGCTACTATGTTATTCATATGTGATGTGCTGTCTGAATATGTTATGTGTGAATAAAAGTCCAAATTACAGTTGACGTCAAAAGTTTACATACACCTTGCAGAACATGCAAATGTTAATTATTTTACCAAGAGGGATCATACAAAATGTATGTTATTTTTTTATTTAGTACTGACCTGATTAAGATATTTCACATGAAAGACGTTTACATACACTCATATGCAACTATTCAAACACTCACTGATTCTTCAGAAGGAAACAATGCATTAAGAGCCAGGGGGTGAAAACTTTTGAACAGGATGAAGATGTGTACATTTTTCTTATTTTTCCTAAATAGCATTTTTTTTCCCATTTAGTACTGCCCTTCAGAAGCTACAGAAGATACTTGCATGTTTCCCAGAAAACAAAATAAGTTCAATTTACCCTGATCTTCAAATTCCAAAAGTTTTCACTTTCTCTTCAGCTTAGTACTAAATTAAAAAAATATCATGCATTTTCTACAATCCTTATTATTTTGGTAAAATAATTAACATTTTTGCAGATACTGCAAGGTGTATGTAAACTTTTGACCTCAACTGTAAATCAGTTCATCATAAACACACATAAAAACCCACACATTAAATTGTTTCAAAGATTAACCAAAGTTTTACAGGTTTGGAAAAACATGAAGGCGAGTAAATTACAATTTTCATTTTTGAGTGAAATAAACGCCTTGTTAGCATCACATGTGATGACAACAGTGAAAAGGTGGTCTTACCGGAGCATGCTGATGGTGTGCTGGTCTGAAGTTCATACTGGTTGGCCTCTGCTTCTGCATCTGTTGATGTCGCATCAGGTTCAGGATGGCCTGGCTCTGTTTGTTCTGGTTCTGTGTGGCCGGAGGGCCTCTGGGTGCACCTGGCGCTCCAGCCTCATAATGGGACAAGGGTTTAGTGTTACTGTAGTCCAACATGGCCGCCTGGGCTCCAGGGTTGGGTGGGTGGCCCAGGGGCCCCGTGGGCGCAGCCGGGTGACTTAACATGCTGCCGTGCCCACCGGGCTGCATGTACCCGGCCGGAGTGCCTGCTTTGGGAGAACCCTTGTTGGGCATGAGCAGGGTCTTGGGGTTGGGGAAGTCTTGCGGGTACAAAGAAGGGCTGGTCGACTTCTCAAGGCCAAAGGTTCCACCCATTTGACTTTGGGTGGGAGCATTTTGGGGCCAAGATGTTGAGTGGTTGGGCTGCTGGTGGAATTTAGCTGCTTGCTGTTGCTGCGGTTTTTGTTGTGGCGGCTTCTGAACCACGTGCTGCTGCTGGCTTTGTAATATCGCCCTCTGCTGTTCGCGTGCCGCCAACTGCTGCAGTTGCTGCGCGGGGGACAGGTCTTTGGGTGGGACGGGCAGCAGGTGATTTGGGAGTTGTCTGGTGGGCTGAATGGGTGGCTGTTGCGGATGCTGCTGCTGTTGCTGCGCGGGCAGGGCCGGCGATGTGGCCGGAGCCGTTGCAGGGGAGTTGGTGTGAAGCGGAGGCCCCGATGAGGTGGGTCTCACCTGAGGTGAACCGTTGCAAGAGTCCTGATCGAAGGCGGAGGGAGCCGTAGCGGGGGAAAATTCAGTCTTCACACTGGACAGATCTGGTGGCATCAAGCTCTGAGCTGCACCGCTGGATAGGAGCTCCGGGTCTTTGCGATCCCCAAAACTATCGCTGAAGAGCTCCTGGATGTCCTCGTAGGGTACGGAGCGGTTGAACTCCTCCATAATCTCACTCCAGTCCTGATCATTGAGGTTGAGGTCAGGAAAGAGGCTATTGTTTCCATTCGCTCCTCCCCCAGGCAGTATGCAGGGCAAGATGTCGTCCACCGGCTCCTGCTTCATTTCTTTCAGGCGGAAATCGGACTCTGAGCCACGTGACGCGCCACTATCGGTTAGACCCGTCCCGTTGTGCTCCGTACCAACCGCTCTGTGGTTCCCATTGGCCATCAGGGCATCGGTAGTCACGTTATGTTTGGAGTCCATAGGTGAGAGTGGAGGCACGGTGCCGTTCGAGACCCCGTTAAGGCCCCCCAATGCATCCTCAACACAGGCTTTTTTATTGGGCGGGTAGCCATCGGTGAAACCATTGACCTGGTCACGGCCTAGGGGTGAACCAGCATTCTCCAACTTCCTCTTGACAGTCTCCTGTAACTGCACATAGAAGATACAACAAATCAACATTTAACAAGCAGTTCGTGTAGGTTTTTACTTCATATTTGTTACACAGTTGCACATGACAAGCAAACTGAGCTGTTTTCTTTATGTATCGGTACTTGATATCATGTCCACAAACTTCAATCAACATCAAGGTTTTTTGTTAAAATGTACATGGATTCATAAGTTATGTTGGTGACTAATTATAAAATCATCTTTTGTCATTTAAAAGGCCCTGCAATGGGACATTTTTTTTTTTCTTCAAGTATATACAATAATTATATGTCAACTACCCTCAAGATAACCTTTTCCTTCCATTTTAAAGAGTAACAACCACATGTAAGATTCATTAGGCTATCTGCAAAGATATTGGTCCCATTTTATTTTACTCAGTGCAAATTTTAAATAAATAATTACACACAAGCAAATGTAGATCAAATTTTAGACAAATATCTGAAAACGAGTACTGAGCAATGATGTTAATATGCTGTGGGCTGGTTTATTTTTTCATGACTCATACGTATGTTCAAAAATCCTGGACTCACTTTTTGAATTACATACCCTATTAAACAAATCAACATCATGTTGTTAAAAGATGTGTAACATTTGTTACTAAAAGGACAAACATCATGTGGACCAAGAATGCAGTTTTTTAATTAATTAATTAAGAACTCGTTTTATAACAATTCACTTTAACAGGCACACTGTTGTGAATCATGGGTAACTGCTCTCCAATTACAAATATTTAGGCATGCATATGTGCTGTATGGTGTTTAAAGGGGTCATATAAGGGGGCATATATAAAATCTGTAAAGTTGCAAAGATTAAAATCTCAAACCCAAAGAGATATTCTTTATAAAAGTTAAGACTCAGCCACACCTTCCTAAATGGCTCATTCAAACACCCCCCACGTCACAGTGTGGGAATATCTGCATATCAATGGCCAAATGTTTACACAAAGAAACAAGGCATAACTATTATTCTCGCTGTCATATTGTTGCAGCCACCACCATGTCGTGGAGATGCTGTGCATTTCGTGGTGAAAAGCGAAAGTACTTTGTTCGGCCTTTAAAATGAGTACACAACTAGAAATCAGTAATATACATTTACAACACTGTTCCAGAACAGTACAACGCAAATATTCGAGTGTGTTTCCTGAACCTGGGAGAGAAGCCTACAATGCCGGCTGTGTGCACTATAAAGTGGGGCAATTCCAACTTTGCAAGGACAGTCTGGAGCTTCTGACTCACAGCCTGTAAGCACATTTTCATGTTTAAAGAATTTGCACAGTTTTGAGCAGTGTAGAGCAGTGCTTGTTTGTTGCTTTTACTATCACAAATGCAGACATGGTGTTATGTTTATGCAGGGCTACACAACACAATGCGTAAAAAGACAGTATGAGTTATTATAATCAGTAGTTACGTCCTTACTGGATGCAACAAATGCCTCATTTATAATGGGTTTTATTGTTTTTGTCTTATTGCACCGGGACACGGCATCACAACATGGTAAGGGGCGTAACATTTCCATCACACGCTTGAGGTACTTGGCCAATCACAATGCACTGAATAGCTGGCTAATCAGAGCACACTGCGCTTTTCAGTACGATGAGCTTTGTAAAGTTCGATGCGTTTCAGAAAGGTGGGGCAGAGAGGAGCAACAATAATGTACAGTATGTGGATAATAATGTGTTTTTTGAAAGACAAACACATTGTATCACACCAAACACACAAAATAATGTTCTTTTTAGCAACATCATATGACCCCTTTAATGCACTGCATGCGGTTGTTTAATACACTTTAAAATAATAAATTTACACATAATTATTTAGTAACTGTAAAATCCTAGAAAAGTTGTAGTAAATGCATCTATTCTGAGTTATGGCTGGCTAAGTTTTTATGGACACCCTTCATCTACTTTAGCACTTCTAAACATGTACCAGCACTGTGTTTGCACACATTCCATCTTTTTCAAATGAAATATACAATGTCAATAAAGGCACTTGTGCAGCAGTTTGCAGTGACACAATGGATTACTGCAATAACAGTAAACTAAATTTAGTAAACTGAAAAAAAATCAAAGAAGAATGAAAAGTAAATACACCTTTATTCTTCCTGCTTTAAATCTGTTACACCTATGCATGCCATTTGCTCTAGACTATAGTCCTCGTAAATGTAACAAAGACATGAAATATCTTTCAAATGTTCTTCCTCATTTTCCATACAGAGCAATAACTCTGGGAAGTTTAAATTCTCAATTGATGAGATTTCTTAAGAATTATTTATCAATACTTATTTGTCTTTTTTTACAATGTTAAGATGCTTTGAAGTTTGTCATAGGGCTATATATATATATATATATATATATATATATATATATATATATATATATATATATATATATATATATATATATATATATATATATATATATATATATATATATATACACAGATAGATAGATATACAGGGCTCAACAATAAGGACTGCCCGATGGCCTGGGGCCAGCGTGAACGATGCTCGGGCCAGCTGACAGAACAGTCCCTTGCCCGATCGGGCCAGTGCACATCATACGAGTGTATGATATACTGTCTACGATAATATTGTAGGCTAACTGTTGTTTTAATGATCTGACATTATTGAGTATGTCCCTCACTTTAGGAAGAGAAAACAAAAACACAGTCACTAACTGCAAGCTCTAAGTGATGAAGCAGTAGATTAAACTTCTGCACGTGCACATTTAGAGTGATGCTTTCACTGCGTGATTTAGTCTATTAAAGTGGTCATCGGATGCAAAGTTCACTTTTACATGTTGTTTGAACATTAATGTGTGTTGGCAGTGTATGTACAAATCTACCCTATAATGATAAAAATCCATGCAGTGTTTTTTAATTAATCTGTAAAAATAATATCCCCTTTTTCAAATCGAGTCATTCTCAGATGCCTGTCGGGCCGCTCCCATGAGTTGATTGACATAAGACCCTCAGACCCGCCCTAAATCAGCTGTGACAGTCTGACCTCCATTGTTTCGATGCCGGAGCAGGGATGTAAGTTAGACAAGAATATCTCCGATTGAGCGATTGAGGTGTTGTGTTGCTGGATGTAATAATGAACGTAGTGGTCGTCATTTACTCCCGACATCTGAGCCACTGAAGATGCAGTGGATTAACGTTACGTTTGTTTGTGAAGGGAATGCGCCTCCTGATCTACATAAATGCGTCTATGTTCGCGCAAATCATTCGTGATCCAGCTTCACCTACAGCAGAATTGAGTATAAGGCTTTTTTTTAATGAATCTCTGCAATCACCTTTCCTAATAACGTGCTAGTTAGCAAGTTTAGCGGCTAAACGTAAACCAGCGTTGCCAACTCTCACGCATTTAGCGTGAGACACGCGCTCTCAGGCTCTGTCTCACGCTCTCACTCTGCCATGTAAATCTCACGCCATACTGGCAACCCTGCTTGCGATTTTTAAAGTCAGCTTTCAAATGTTGCGAGTTTAAAATACTAAATTCAAACGATAAATACCGTTTTGGCGCACCTAATGTGGCGTAAATCATAAATGTAACGCTTCTGTTAACACCAGAGCCATTGTAAAACAGAGCTGCGACAAGCTTTGATCTTGCCGGCGTCGCCGCCACGCGGTCACATGATTCACGGAGCTCCGCAAACAAACCAGCGCTGACAGTGTATTTGAATGTGTTTAAGTAGGATCGAGACGACAGCTTCACTATACAGGTATTTGCAGCCATTTTTGGTAAACATTACAGCATATTATGCATTGATTTTTACGTCGATGACATTTACATTATAATTTTATTCTGAAAAGTGATGGAAAGGCAACCCTTACAAAATTACACATGGTTTTATTACAAATAAAACAAAAAAAAACATGGTTACTATAGTTAAACCATGGTAACCATAAATTAACCATGGTCTTGCTACACTAACCATTGTTTAACCATGGTATTTGTAGTAAAACTATGGTTATACAAATGGTAATCAATGCACCAAATAAACATGGTTACTACACTTTTACTATAATAAAACCATTGTTAATTTTCATAAGGGTTAATATGGTTTTCTTGTATTTAACCCTCAGGAATTGCCTACTTATAATGTGACCATACATGTTCTATATTTTAGTTCAATAATATTTATTTAATATTTTAAGGAGATCATTTAGTACTAAATACTATTTGTCCAATAATTATGGTCCATTAATGACTTAAAATATTTTTTATATTTCTATTACTTATATTACAATTACTGTAGTATTTAAGGTTAAATAGAGAAAAGGGTTTTAAATTTCCATGCAAAGAAGCAAATTGGAGTCATTTTGTGGTCCGAATTTTTTATTTTATTTTATTTTATTGCCAAGGTTAACCCACTAGGTCCCTGTATGGCTCTTTACTAAATATACATGTATCTAGAATATTGCAGGTCATACCTGCTTACTTATTATTTATTTTTTCATTTGAATAAACATTTAGAAATGATTAAACACTATATTTTTAAATGTGAAATTTATAAAGTTAATAACTTGCATCCTTTTTTAATGATACTTGTATAAGTACACACAATGAATGCAAACAAATACTGAATTTAAAGCAATTTTAAAATAGTGCTAAAAAGGCATTCAGCTGCATTTTTATCCCCTTATATGTACAGTATATATATATAAATAGATACGGAATCGTCACCCCTCTCTCCCCAACCCAACCTCCCACTCCAAAACAAACAAAAAAAAAAAAACTCTTACTCTAAGCTGAACTTAAAAGTTGGCAACCCTGCGTAAACAGGCTCGTAACTCCACAGAGAGAAGAGAGGGGCGGGCAAGCAGAGCTCATTTGCATTTAAAGGAACAATTCATCAGAATGGGATGATTTTTGCAGAGCTCATTTTGACAAGGTAAAAAGGGTGTTGTTTTACACAACCATTGAGAAGTTTTAACCAAAGTGTATTATAGACTTTTCATTAAGACCCTAAAGAATTATATCAACTTGTGGAAAATGGGCATTCGATGACCCCTTTAAAACGCATTTAGAATACCCCCAAAATTCAAAAATGCCCCTGTATAGCTTTTATATTTATATATAAATTACATAGTTAACCAATATCACACAAAGAGTAC
Organism: Cirrhinus mrigala; assembly: GCA_036247105.1. Classification (NCBI taxonomy): domain Eukaryota; kingdom Metazoa; phylum Chordata; class Actinopteri; order Cypriniformes; family Cyprinidae; genus Cirrhinus; species Cirrhinus mrigala. Next base: position 31,901,950 of record CM070020.1, read on the forward strand.
CATCACATTTTTTTCATTTTTTTATCCCATTTGTAATTGGTCTTTATTATTGAATAACTTTAATAAGGGTTATACAGTGAACGCTATGTAGTGTAAAAATATTTATTGTCTATTAGTAAAGGTTCCATTTATCAGAAACAATAAAAACAACAACTATTTTTTTATTACCTTTTTTTTTGTGGGTCCAGTGAAAATTTTGGCAGAGCAACTGAAAATTTGAACCACTGGTTTATATATGTAATAATCTTTTTTTTTTTTTTTTAAGTGCCTCACTCATATTTTAATATTTATTTGTCTGTATAAAAAGTGTGTTGTAGGTCTGTGTTTTATTGGTTGTCTCCTCTCTTCTCACCCTGTACACTCCCACTTTTCCCCAGCTTTACACACCCATTTCTTGAGTCTTTCAAATCTTAGGTGTGAACGGCCAGTGCTAAAACAGAGGGGATTCATGACAAATTTAAATGGCATCGTGTAATTACACCACTCAATTTTAAATTATAATATTATCCCTCAACAAATTCACAGCTACTGTGGCCACATAAATGCCACAGGAACAGAGTTTTGGAGGGCTGGTGCAAAATGGGAAGCTAAAATATTTATTTGAAAGTGTGCGTTGTTCAATAGGAACAACAAGAGGCTTAAAAACAAAAGGATGTGCCGTTTTTGACCCATCCGAACAGACATGAGCTGCTGTGTGCCGATCCACGGCCTGTCTGTGAGTGAAGGCATGCGGCCCGTCTGAAGTGAACTCCCCCTCCCAACTGCAGCAGCAGCAGCAGCAGCAGCAGCACACTGCAGAGTTTCTGAACCTGAAAAACTGGTCTCTCCATATCAGCTACAGTCGTATAAGCTACAGATCAGCTACAAACGACCTCACTTGAGCGGCACACCCACGAAAATGTCCTTTCTTTCAAACATGCTAAAACTCTTCCCAAAGCAATTTTTTTTAACTGATGTACGTCTCTTAATCTCTTGCACTCTTACTTTCCCTCCATCTTCGTGCCTCCCCCGCTCGGATGCACCTCCACCGCAGGCTTGAGCCACATGAGTCTAATTACCATGTGTATGAACGTGTATCCCACAACAAAAGAGTCAGCGCACGGACCGTGGAGGGGTGCGGGAGTGTGCCAAATTCCTGCCCATGCACAACTCTAGCTCAGTTCGCCTTTGATGCCCTGCCTGCTACAATGGACAACCCCCGACCGCACGGGCGGGGAGCAGCGGTTTTGGCCCAAGGGCAGAGAGCGCCGTCTGAACGCAGCGATCAATATTAGAGCAAAGACTCGGGTCACTACACTCAGCTTTGTGGTTACAGCTACTTCACAAACGAGGGGCAAAGTCCAACAAGTGTTTAACGTCCTTTAGCGAAGCTAGTAATTAGTCCTTTAATAGTTGAGTGCAGCCAAAAATCTGTACGTGCAATTCAAACCAGCTGTTCATTTATTAGAGCTCTTTGCCAAGACAAAGCAAAACTAACCCCAAGCATTAAACTTTGGCATGTAACTTGTCCTGTGCTACACACATAAATGACACATCAAATTGTGCTGCTTCTGAGATGTCCTGTTACTTCATTAAATGGCTTTGAAAAGCAATATCTACAGACCAGAATATCAGAGACACGGGGGTGAGCTTCTTTTAATTTTAGCTTGTAAGTAACCACCTAGCAATGTCCTAGTAACCATACAGAGTACAACAGAAACTGCAGAGCAATACTCAGTAACCGCCTGGAAACCCTAGCAAAAATGTACTTTTAAATAACATTATGGATGGCACGTTTAATTTACATCTGTATTATATATATATAATTAAATTCTCAATCTGAATTCTCAGTATCAAAAAATAAATAAATAAATGACAATTAAATTCTCAATCTGAATTCTCAATTTTTGTACCTTGATGAGGGCATAAAAAAAAAACAAAAACAGTTTCTTGCCCATGACAACTAAATAAATCAATTAAATTCTCAATCTGTATTCTCAGTATCAAAAAATAAATAAATAAATGACAATTAAATTCTCAATCTGAATTCTCAATTTTTGTACCTTGATGAGGGCATAAAAAACAATGATAACTTAATAAATAAATAAATAAATTTAAAAATTACTCAATTAAATTCTCAATCTGAATTCGCAGTCTGAATTCTCAATATGACTGTTAATTATAAAGTTTAATGAACATCAAATTCAGAGTAGCAGTAAATTACACACAGCATACAACACTTAAAGGTTTGGGGTTGGTAAGATTTGTTTTAAGGTTTTAAGGACTTATGCTCACCAAAGCTGCATTTTTTTGATCAAAACACATATTTTAAAATATAATCTGAATGCTAGAAACCTGATTATGTAATTAAAAAAAACAAACAAAAACAAAACGTACATTCTGGAATTTACAAAGGGGACTGCATTTTTTTTCCCAGCAACTAGGATGTACTACAATTTTGGACGAAGCCTCATGTTTCATGAAGACTCACTTTTTTATGACTTTAGCTAACTAAAACCAACAGCCTGTCTATAGGAAAACACATCATCATCACATTTGTGCTTAACTGGTAGTTGACCAAAAAAAAACAAACAAACAAACAAAAAAATACATAATTTACCCCTTGCACTGTGCAAACCCATATGATTTTCTTTCTTTCAAGGCAATTCGTCCAAATTACATTTTTTTTCTTATTGTATGAAATGTGCCTTGTGTTCTACTGAAGGAAAAAGTCATGTTTAGTCATACGTTTGTAATACACGTGGGTGAGTAAATTTGTTTTTTGGGTGAACTATTCCTTGCAGTCGTAGTGGCCTAAAAAACACTGTAAGAGCAGGCTATAAGACAACATAAAAACACTTTCTGTTTGAGGGTGAGACTTTGCTGTACTGTAGATGCATGTAAGTGTGAAAGCACACAGAGACATTCAGCTGTCCAGGGGCCACCGGGAACAATAGTGAGTCAGTGGTGTGGGCGAGCAGGGGGATGGGTGAATGTGAGCAGACCTGAGTCATCCTAAACGCTGTACATCATTACACCAGCATGACCATCCCAAAACTACAGCAGCACTGTCCTACAGCTCAAACATGCTTTCTTTCAAACTACAGCCTTTATGCCCAACAACCTCCAAATGAGTTTGACTGCTCCAAACGCAAAAGATAACCTACTTGGCCAGATAGAATAAAACACTAGCACATATTTTACTTCACCTAAGCTAACCTAACTGTCCTGCTAGAACAGAAAACATATCAATCCACCAATGCTGAACAAATGCATGAACAAAGTGTTTACAACATTTTTTTTTTTTTTTTTTTACAGTTCACTTAAATAATCCTGCATTGACACAAATGTGTTTTTGAGTACAGACATTCCATAACAATTCATGCATTATCTTAAAAGCTCATATTAATTGATTTTTAAGATAGACTTTAGCATTTTTTGTAAAAGATTCTTGGTAGATATTCACTAGTCCAAGCCAAAAGAGCCCAAACTCAAGTCTCTGTCTAGGTATGTGAATTATTGTGAACCATTTACCCAAGGAATTTTTTTTTTTTACATTTTTTATTTGACCTCAATTTCTTAAACCAACCGGATCTTCCAGTTAAATGTCATATTTCTCTCTGCTGATGTATGCCGGACTTCTCTATTCATTTAGTTCTCTTAAACCCGTCCCTACAAGCTCATGTTCATTCACCTCAATGCCCACAATTCAACATCCAATCAACAACTGATGCGCAGAACCAAGTCCATCCCTACGTTTTTTTTTTTTTTTTTTTAAATCAATCATCAGTTATATTTAGATGTATGCCACAATACAGAAAATCATTTGCTATATCCATTTCATTGCAACTTTTAAAAAAACATTACATTCATGTTGTCACATACTTATGTATATACAGTGCACAGCATAAATGAGTACACCCCCTTTAAAACTTAACAAATTGAGCAATTACTCTTCACTTGAAAGACATATTAGGATTCTTTGGAAATATAATGTTCCAACAAGCCTGCTTGATCAATTACCAAAGAAGAATGTCAAAATTATTTGGCAAATTAAGATTTTCCTATCAAAGTGATAAAATGTTGTGTTGCAAAAATGAGTACACCCTCCTGAAAGTTACTAAATAAAACTAAAAAAAGAAAACAAAAGTGTAGGTTTAAAGCTATTTTTGATCAACAGGTAAGTATACTGAACCAAAACTTTTAAAGACAAGTAATTTCCTGACAGTTAAAGGCATTTTATAGCCTGCTGAATCATACACAGACTTAATGCTGTCAACAATGAAACCACTTGGGAGAGAACTGCTAGGTGACGTATTTCTTAGCATAAACGAGGACAGTGGTACAAGAGGAATACCAAATTATTGTTTTAAGTGTGAAAATATAGCAGAAGTAGCACTGACATTCGAAAAAAAATTGAGACTTGTGACAAGGCTCCTGAAATAATCAGGTCTTCACTTTAAGTTTTCATTTAATGATGAGTGAATTTTTGCTACAAAATGAGGCGGAGAAATACCATGCAAGAGTATCAGAGCCGGCAAAAGCTATGAAAAGAGTGACACTTTATCTCACAGAGTACGAAGCAGCCTGCAGAAGTGACATGCATGGTTATTGTCACCACTAGAATTACCTACTGTAGCCAAAGCACAGTAAACTCATTTGACCTCTTCTAAGGCCCATATTTACAAAATATAGACTTCTGGGAATCCATACTCTGGTGTCAAGAGACCAAGTCAATCATTTTGGATCCAAAAGCATCCAAAATGTTCTGGTGTTGCTACAGGAGGAGTACAGTGAGAAGTGCCTGGTGCCTACAGTGACGTTCAGTGGTAGTAAAGCTCTTCTACAGGGATGTATGAGTGCTGAAGGTGTGAGGGAGTTGTGCTTTATCAGCGCTGTCATGAATTCACACACTACTGTCTGATGTAATACAAAAAACTGAAACTACAGACGCTATCCTCCCCTCATTCCCTGCATTATTGGGCATTTTTTCAGCATGACAATGAGGATATTTATTCCCCCAAGGTGAAAATCCTTCAGTGGACATGTATTTCACTCAATATTAACACTCTTGAGCAGCTGTGGGGGATTCTGTAGAGATGAGCTAAGCAAAACTCCCCATTAAAGACCAGGGCATTTAAGGAGGTCGTCCTCCAGGAGTTAAAAAGGACAGATGTGAAAATTTGTCATGAACTTGTACACTCAGTGCCAAGAAGGGTCAGAGCAGTATACTTAAAGTTCTGGAGGACATATTAAGTACTAGAATATTATACATTTGCTGAATTACATCTAGGGTGTACTCATTTCTGCAATCCTTTATTTAAACAAAATTGTCTAATTTACTTATTTTACAGGAAATATTGGCATATATTTTGTTGTTTTTATTACGTATATGTTTAATACATTTAAATTTTGCCTTCTTTCCATGAATTATATTAGTGATCATTAAGAAAATACATCTTTTATATATATTAAGAGGGGGTGTACTCATTTAAACTGTGCACTGTGTATATCTATATCTCAGAGGCTGCGCTAGACTTTAACATTGTCAAACAGGGTCGTAAAAATTCCGTCATCACCCGTCATTTTAATTTTCAGATTTTAATTAGAATAACATTTAATTGCTTTTATTTTTGTACACATTTTCATTTTTAATAATGAACCTATCCGACGACAGCGCAGTGTTTAAAAACAACAAAATACGCTAGAGCTGGGTTAAAAAAAAATAAAAAACGATTTCTCGATTTTAATAGATTCTCATTTTAATGAACCAACATCGATTCTTAAATCACAATCGATTTTTTGGTTTATGCTGTTTTCAGTTGATGAATGAACAGTACATAGTGTACCTTCCTTCCAATAAATAGCAATAGGCTAAGCTTCGCGTTACTTTTGATATGAAACAAAGTATTAGATTTCAAATTCTGTCCATTTCAATTAGGAAATTCAAGCAATAAATACCGTTTTGGAGCTCTTTAATGTGGCGTGATAGATCGTGGTAGCTTCTGTGTACTCTATATATAAATATTTGTATACATTAAATAATATTTGTATTTAAAAATATATATTTTAGATATTTCTTTTAGATTTCTGTTCCTCTATTATTCTGTTCCTGCTCCCCGCCCCCTTTTCCAGAATAGAGCTGTGCCTTTAGACCTCCGGCCTCAGATACTCTGCCAAAAAGCAGCTGTTTGTTTTGATTGTCATGTCTATCGCGGTCATGCTCATGTTCTTCGTCATCATGAAAGCTTATTATTTGCATGCGTTTGCATTTACAGCCAATATCAGTTTTAACTTCTGATATACGGGCACACATCCGAGGCATGTGCACAGAAAGTGGCTGTCACAAGACATGAGAGTACTAAACTAACTTCTCCAAGTTCTCCACTGTCGAATACACACGGTTATGTCAAAAACACACAAAGCTTTCATAAGCATTTGTTTTAATTACAATCTTCTAAAGAGAAAGCCCACTTTATATAATGAACAGATTTAATTTAGGCTTTTATTCCCATATACATAGAGCGCCTATGGTAAACAGGGGCTTAAACACGCGTGCGTGGTGTGAGAACAAACCTCACTGGCACATAAGCTTCCGTTTACGAAATTTGATGAGCTCTATTTACTTTAAAAAACAACATGAGGATGAAACTGATCAATAAGAATCATGTGTGCTGTCTGATTCCCACATCATATTTGTATCCCCTTAAGAAAACATACAGATAAGAGGAAAACAAGTTCATTCCACTCTCTGAGATCCACATTCACAAAGCAGTTGCTGCAACCAACACTGTGCTCACAGATCTACGAGACTTGGTAAGATGGCCACAGATCACCAAAATGATGAAATCTAAGCTAATATGAGCATGTAGCAACATTCCCTTATTACTCAGCATCCCACAAAGGAAACTACACTGTACCAAATGTGAATGACTGATCAAATCTAGAGTAGCGTTAAGTGTGGGAGTACTCGGTAGTATCTGATGTTTAGGTGAAACGCTGTCACAAGAGTTAGAATGTAAAACTACAATAAAAAGTGCTCATTTTATTGGTTCAGTCTTAGTTTATGATTAACCTGAATCAAATGAATGGTTAATAAAATGCATCTCTGTGACTCTAGTCACCTTATTTCAACAATTCATGGCAACCACACTGCATCTACACTCACCAACAACTAAAATTTCTGCCACGATTTGAAAGCTTTTCTTGTAAGGACCAGAAAATGAATGCAAAACATAATTTAACATGGTATTGCGTTCAGTAAAGCAAGCACACATCACTTAAGAGGTGCCATGACATCAACAACATCAAACGGAAACTGCAATTGTCTTTTCTTTCCTACTGTGATTTCTATCTGTGAAGTTACACAGCAACCAAATAAATAAACACGTAAATAAATAAAGTAGTTATTATATTACAATTATTTAATTATTTTAAATGAATCCTTTTAATAACATTGTATATCTAGCAACATCTTTATACTTTCATTATTTAAAAAAAAATGATGTACATTTACAACATTATACTCTGTGTTTTATTACATTTAATTACAAAAAAGTTTGCCAAAACTAGTTAGCTATGTGCACGAGTATGAGTGTAACTGCGTGAGTTAACTAACTTTTTCCACTTTCCGCTCTGTCTCCGTGTCTACACAGCTGTCAAAGTATACTTAGTTAACCTACCAATAAATAACCATAGCTTCTGCTTTTAAACTTTCAACATTTTATTTAAAAATTTTCTCACAAAATACTTTACAAATAAAAAGAAAAATCCCAACATAAAAAAAGTGCCAAGACTTAAAGGAACACTCCACTTTTTTTGAAAATAGGCTCATTGTCCAACTCCTCTAGAGTTAAACAGTTGAGTTTTACTGTTTTCGAATCCATTCAGCCGATCTCCGGGTCTGGCGGTAGCAATCTTAGCATAGCTTAACATAGATCATTGAATCCGATTAGACCGATAGCATCTCGCTCAAAAATGAAAATATATAATGATGATATTTTTCCAATTTACAACTTGACTCTTCCGTAGTTACATTGTGTAGTAAGACTGACGGAAAATGAAAAGTTTGCACCTGCCGCACCCATGGTACGGGAGCAAAGTTCCTTGATTATTATGTATGTATGTATGTATGCATGCATGCATGTATGTACCAGGAGCATCTTAAAAACCCACAACAAATTCCTCGTGTCTTTGCGCACACTTGGTGAATAAAGCTGATTCTGACATTGTCAATTTTTGTTCTTGAAGTGGACTTCTCCTTTAAAAGGTATCTACAAATAACCATTCACAGTCACTGCATTTGGCTACAGGTGTCTTGAAATGATAGAAGTTGAATACTGTATAAATGAACTGAACACTATAATAGCAGAAAGAGCAGAAAGTCAGGTAACCACAGTGACAGTATCAAAAAAAGGTGATGTTTAAACACCAGGAAGTGGGGATTTGGGCTTAAGCTATGGGAGTGACAGCAAACTTGATGACATCAGACCAATCAAATAAATCGCTCAATATTCTTTCCTCTTTTGGTCATAGAAAATCTACTGTAACAACTGGAACACTAATTGGTAAAAAAAAAATGGGAACAAAGAAATTATATTTGATGTAGTGTTCGCTTACCACTAGAAGTTCACCAAACTATGATGAAAAGGGTCCAATGTCAATTTGATTTAATGGTGACTTTAAAAAAAACTGACCACTGATAAACTTACTGTCATAATGGAGCAACAGTTTTAAGAGATTCTTAATAAAATAAAGCAAAAAATGCTAAATAAAGCTGAATGCTGCACTGTCAACATATCAACAAAACTACACCTGTGACTAAAACTAAAAGAGACTGACTTAGGAAGTCACATAATTCAACCATCATACATCTCTGTAGACTAATATTACTCTCAAAATGTAAAAAAAACAGCTGATGTTAGAAATGCACCAACATGCAACACCCTGAGACCCCAAACTGAAGACTGCCCATCCTCATGCACGGCAGTTCCTGGTGCGTAGGAGGAAAGGTTTCAACATAGATGTGTGTCAGCAGCTGTGTCAGTTCTCAGGTGACTTTACTGCCCGCACCTCTTCAGGACAGAATAAACCTGCTGTCAGATGTTATAAATGCTACAGTGATTCATTCAGAAAGAAAGCTGCCCTTATCAATTCACTTTGCTGGTTTCTAGCAGTGCAGTGTGAGATTAATCAGCTGAGGAATATGTAAATCTCCACTGCATGGTTTGTCATGGCCTAATGTCCACTACTACAACAAGCACCACATGCTATAAGTATCAGGAGCCTGACTGCCTCTAAAACCAGCCATGGTCTCAACATTATACACCACTCTCTGTACCACCGTTTCACAACATCTTTACAAGGAAAACAACATGTAAAGGAAGTCCTGTTTTTTTAAGACCCAAGCAGGGCAAGATAATAATCTAGTTTGAAGTGGAAAATTTCAGAATGTCACTGTTTTACAAAATATCAGAGCAAGCATCATTTGCACTCAGATGCTGCAGATCACTTCACAAAGTTGCACTATACATTTTGGTGGTAACACTTCACAATAAGGTGTCATTTGTTAACATTAGTTAACTTATTAACTAACATGAACGAACAATGAGCAATACATTTCTTACACTATATTAATCTTGCTTACTTGTTAGCTAATAAAAAAAAAATACATTCATTCATTGTTCATGTTAGTTCACAGTGCATTAACTAACGTTAACAAACAACTTGTGATTTTATTAAAGCATTCGTAAATGCTAAAATTAAAGATTAATAGATGCTGTAGAAGTATTGTTCATTCTTAATTCATGTTAAAGGAGAAGTCCACTTCCAGAACAAAAATTTGCAGATAATTTACTCATCCCCTTGTCATCCAAGATGTTCATGACTTTCTTTCTTCAGTCGATAAGAAATTATGTTTCTTGAGGAAGACATTCCCGAATTTTCCTCCATATAGTGGACTTCAATGGTGCCCCCAAGTCTGAATTTCCAAAATGCAGTTTAAAAGCAGCTTCAAATGCCTCTTAAGGAAGGAAGAAGGGTCTTATATAGTGAAATGAAGTTGGGAAAGAAAACGAGATGGGAGTTTTTTGACATACCCTAACTGTATTGACCGTATTGAACCAGAAAAAAACACTGTTCATGCAGACCTAGACAAGACTATCGTTTGAGGTTAAAAAGTATATAAATCGTCAATTTGTTTCGAAAATGACCGATCATTTTGCTAGATAAGACCCATTTAGAGCCATTTGAAGCTGCATTTACACTGCATTTTGGAAGTTTGGAAAACTTGGAGGCACCACTGAAGTCCACTATATGGAGAAAAATTCAGGAATGTTTTCATCAAGAAACAATTTCTTATCGACTGAAGAAAGAAAGACATGAACATCTTGGATGACAAGGGGGTGAGTAAATTATCTGTAAATTTTTGTTCTGGAAGTGGACTTCTCCTTTAAGTAATGAACCTTATTGTAAAGTGCTACCCATTTTTCAAACCTAAGAGAAGTATTTACGCACTCTATTCTTTGGTTTACCATTTTGTTATTAAATGCAAGGACACTCACACAGGACTTGTCTTTCAGGGCTGCATTCCAAGAAAACTATAAGCAGGGACGTTTTGAAAGCTTCAGTCAGTCTTGAGGTTTGGAGAGTGCAGCAAATGCAATGCACGCTCCAAAAACAAACACGGCCATGAGGTGATCATTCATTCATCTTCCCTCTAAAACATCTGTGCCACACAGCGAACAGAACGGAGCTCGTGTGACATGTGCAAGACGCGTGCTCCTGTCACGGTCACATGATCTGAGCGCTGTTGATGCTGATGCAGCCATGCGACTTGAGCTGCTCGAACACACACACCTGCCGAAGCACCTCAAACTTACCGATGCTCGGTAAGATCAGCACGTGCATTCAAGCACTTTAATGAATTTTCAGGTATTTAGACTACTGTCTAGTTCACTATTGTCTTTTAAGAAGTCCGAAGTAACTTGCAACACACTTCTTACTTTTTCAGTCCTGCCGGAGTAAACTCAATAGTAATGGTTTCTAAATGAACACACGTGAGGTTTGAACTTACAATCGTTAAGTCATCAGCTCTACAGAGGCGTCGTGACTCATTTTCCATAGACCTACCGCGATCAGCGTGCTGTTCCTGCTCTGCTCCCCGGGCGTTCCGCTTCCTCCGTCCGCCAGGTCCGCGCTGGTGCCCCCTCCGCCCGTCCCTCTCTGCCCCACCGGGTCCGCGCTCGCCGCCGCCGGCGGCTGCCTGTGCTTGTTCGAGCGCTTGGCCTTGGTCTGCAAGCAGCGCTGATGCAGCGCGAACGTCTGCTGTCTCTCCATCTCCAGCCGCTCCATGGCCGTGCTATCATAGCGGTTCTCACAGCCCGTGTGATGCCGCCGGAAGAGCTCGATCCGCCGCCGCAGCCGCTCCATCACCGCGCTGTGCCGCGGCACCACGAAATCCGCCATCATCCAGAACAACAGCGTGTTTATAAACTCACTCGAGTCTCCGGATACCAGCACAACTCACAGGACTGATCGTGCTGATTCAGAGTGTGTGCGTGCGTGTGTCTTTACAAAACACACTCAACTGCCTCCATTTTTATCACTATCTGCCTCCTTATACAACAAAAGAAATGGCACATAGTTTAGATGTGTGCACTTATACTCAAAAAAAGGAGTCCAAACGCAAAAAAACTCCAATCAAAGTTTCCTTTTAACTAAGCGACACAAACGAACGCACAAAATCACTGAGCAGTCTTTCTTATATAACTATATTCAAGCCGGGAGTCCCGACACAGACCAGAATGAAGTAAAAACTACGATTTTATGAATGAAACCTTTAACTGACACTAATAACTTTTGCATCTTAAAAGTTACATTTGTTTAGACATGTATATAATTTACAGGAAAGTTAAAGATTACAGGAAAGTTCAAAACTTTTACTTAAGGAATCTCTTTTTGAAAACTTAAAAACCTTTTAAATATTTACCTCCCGTTTATATATACGCACACACCACGTCGTTAAATCTTTTTTTTTTTCTTTTTTTGTCGCGACACTTTTAGCAACAAATTAAAAATAAACGTGCATTTTTTCGCCTCACAGTTGAAGTTTGACAAAAGACGTACTTGAGATAAAAACCTATCGACGAAAGGTTAGAAAGTGGTGGATAAAAGCGCATACAGTACATCCATGCAGCCCAAAAACACAAACTCGGAGAGTTACGAGTGAGTTTTACTAGTAAAAGTAACTTTTAAAGTAGCAGTGCGGCTAACAGCTGATCCTCACAGTTACATTACAGCTACGGATGTAGCTTAGCCTGCCTGCTAACTAGCCCTCAAACAAAGCATTATAAACTCACTTTCTTCCAAATCTGCTTCAAAAGTCTTAAAGTACACAAAACCAACTACTGTCCCCCGGTTTGAGTCGACACGAAAAAGAAAAAGCCAACGGTAGAGAAATAAACTCTGCCCTACTGCGCTGTCTCTATTGTTTTCCAGTGTTCAGGCAGTTGTTGGTCGCCATCTTGTAACTATTTTTTTTTCTTTTTTCCTCTGTTTTATCCACGCGATGTGAGTGACAGATCACTGGGGCAATCACAAACTCTCACTGTAAACTCAAAATACCGAAACATTCTTCAGCAGATGTGATGCCTTATTGTTCTCGGGAAACCACGTTAATAGAGCACTTATTATTTATAACTATGAAAAAGAAAGTACTTTTTTTTTAAGCCAGAAGATTTAAAGTGAAAAACTGAGAGAGTAGATAGATAGATAGATAGATAGATAGATAGATTAGCAAATGTTTTTAGCCATCACTATCATTCTACAGTAACAAGAAGTATATTAAAGAAAGTATTTTGTCAGAAAATATGGTCATTGTAATATGATATTTAACCAAGTATCTATTTATTTATGCGCTTCCCTGAGAACTTTTTTTTTTTTTTTTTTTGGAACTGATTATATGATATTCTAGTTATATGTACTTTTCTTCGGCTCTGTCCAGCTTGTAGACTAGTTGACTACATGCATCACAGGTTGTAAAGCAGTTATGACCTGATTATTACCTGAGCTATAAACCGTTTTTCCGGGCAGCAGCTTCTTTTCATGTGATTGTATGCTTTTTGTTTAAACTGGGGTATTCCCCTTTCATCAGTTTGCTTTTTTTTTGGTTAATGAAAAAGTATCTACATGCTAAAAAATTATTTGGGGGGGGGGGGGGGGGGGGGGGGGGATAACAGGAAGCTTTTCAGCTTGCTTTCAGTCTCCACCACAAGTCTATGGGCAGCTCTGATTGTGTAAAACTGAATTATGTAACTCACAGGGCTATCACTCCCCAAAATAGCTCTCCCTTATAATCTCATAACTGCTGAGCTGTACGTTTGCATCTCAAAGAGCTATTTTTAAAGAATTCAGTACCTTTTTGGATATGATTCTCCTGTGTGCAGCAAGGCCTAACAGTGGCCACATATAAGACTCAAGAAAAATAGTGATGGACCTGATTCAGGAGTTTTATATCACCACATTTGGTTTCAGTTATCCTTGACTATACTGAGTGGCCTACAAATCTGAACACTTCAGCCATATTAATGTATTAGACCTTATTGTATTAGATTACAAAATATCTGCTATCTGTTTTTTTTGTTTGTTTTTTTTTTAATCTCAATGCCAACTTCATTTAATTTCTGCATGACTTTTAAAACAACAAGTGATACTGTGACTGAATGTTCATAGGCAGTGTTGGGGTAATTTACTTTTAAAAGTAATACATTAAAATTTGGCGTTACTTCCAAATTACATTACTTAGTTACTTTTTTATGGAAAGTAATGCGTTACGTTACTTTTTAAATCTGGGCATTTTTAGTTGTTTTTAATATCAAAAATTCTATTTTGGCAAACGTAAAAGCCCTTTCACACCAAAAGTGAAATGAATAAGCCTCAGGCTGAAGGAAAAGTAAATCCATGTCTGTACAGTAGAACGCAGAAGAAAGTTCAACACACTTCAGCAATAAAACAAAGAAGCACATTGGTTTATCTTGAGTAATTTTTGCTTATTAGTATGGTTGAATTGGATCATTGAAGGTCGGCAGCATAGGCACTGGTTAATAAAATGGGATTAAATACATAAAGGATATTTGTGTTATTTAACATTTAATTATTGCAGGTTTGCATCATATTCTGAGTTGCATTTCAATGTTTTTATTATTATTATTATTATTTTGCGAGTGAGATGAATTAATTCATGTTCACATTTATTTTAGAACTTCATAACATCTTACTCCTGATTTCTCTCAACATAGGGACAGGAGACTTGTCAATCAATAAATGGGAAAAATGTAAAAAGTAATTCGGATATTTTACTGTAAATTAAAAAGTAATGCATTACTTTACTAGTTACTTGAAAAAGTAACCTGATTACGTAACTCAAGTTACTTGTAATGCGTTTCCCTCAACAATGTTCATAGGTATGTGGGGATTAATTATGCTTGCTTATTTGTGTTTTTTTTTTCCTCCACTTTCTTAGTTCTGTAACAATTTGATATTTGTATTGTGCCTTGAGATGCGTGTGCATTTCTTTAAAAATATAAAGTAATAAAAATTAATAAATAAAAAAATCAAATGATTTTTAGTGAATGCATTATGTGAGTTCCCCTCAAGTTCACATAACATAGGTGTCAAAGCAGAGAAAGAGTAGGTGTAGCCAATCACCTTTATTTTGTCTTGATTTTGAAAAGTTTAGCATTTTATTTCACACCAAACAAACTTCTTTGTAGTTATTTAAGTGTCCATATCTTTGAAGGCCACTTAACTTCTAGGTCCACTTTTAAAGTATAGTAAATATGCAAACATTTATACAAGTCTGACATTACATGTGAGTTATTTCACAACACCTTTGGTCTTAATTCATGCATGTCTGATTGGGGAAGCACATCTGTCAAGACTTTTGGGACTTTTGATGAGCAGGTGCAGTGGAGCAATGAAAAAAAAAAAAAAAAGTTATTATTAGAACACTTTTTTTTCCCCACACCACATTTTTATATATTTCTTTTTATTCATCACAGCATGTCATTATCAAAATCAAAAGACAATTTTAGATCCATTTTTCATATATACAGATGAAGTTCTCTAAACGAGGCTGACACTCAGACACTGAATCATTGTCCAGCGTCCTCAATACACATGCAGATAGGCCTAAACACTGATGCCAGTGGCCTTAAAAAAAAAAAAAAGACTGACAAAACTAACTCATAAAAGGTTAAATTTCACAAAAAACAACAACAACAACAACCACAACAACAAAAAAAAATCAAAATAAAATATCACATTAGGCATAAAGAGAAAGAAATTTATTTTTAGGACCATTAATATTAATTGCATTGAAACTTAATGACATCTAAGCACATTCCTCTCTGTTACTTTATATTTGTAATTCACATTTTCTGAAAATTAAACAAAACCAGAGAAGTAACTAAGTACAAATACTTCGTTAAAAAATGCTATTTTACATATAAGAGATCGTTTCATAATACATTTAGAGGGACCAAGAGCAGATAACAACACAACCCTTACGAAAATTAAAACCAAAAATCATGGTTACTATAGTTAAACCATGGTAACCACATGTGAACCATGGTTTTGCTACACCAACCATAGTCTAACCATGCAATTTGTAGTAAAAATATGGTTGTGGATTAAAACAGATTGTAATCAGTGTGCCAAAAAACATGGTTAATTTTATTAAGAGAAAAACATGACAAACATGATAAAGCAATAACATGTTCAGAATAAGAATTTTTCTGTAAAGATATTGTCATAATGTAATTACTATTGTACTATTTTTGACATATAGGCAATTTAGAAAATATAGTTTTACTAAATCTATAGTATTTAAGTAATTTTATAATAAAACAACACATGGTCATAATGTGATACTTTGAACTCAAAAAGTTATGTTATTGCAAACTGAATAAAATGAGGTGGTTGTTTTGCAAGAAGGTGGAGACAGTTCTGTTCATAACAGTAGATGGTTGATGGGAAAAGGGACAGGTACTAGAAAATTGGTGAAAAAAAAAAAAAAAAAAAAGTAAACACACTAAGTGAGATATCATGGAAAATACAGAGACTCAAAAGGAAAATGGAAATGAAGGTGCAGTTCAAAAGAGAATCTTTCATTATTTTGTTTAATTATTAGGTTTTAAACCTTTTTTTTTTTTTGAAATGTGATGGCCATACAAAAAATAGGGGGTTTCAGAATTTGTTGTGGGTGAATGGGACAACCTGGATGAGTGTAAGATTTCACCGGCCTGAAATTTTTCTTCATGGTGGTTGTTCAGCCTTGATACATTGATTAGCTAACAAAATTTTAAATGTAAATTATTTTGTATTAATGTTTCAATATGATGTGAGGTCCAGTTACCAGCATGACACTAAAACAGACAGTAGTAATGGGCACTTTTTACTTAGTACATGTCAGAGCTCATACTTCTTTACTTTAACTTGATTAAAAAAAGTGTAGTCAGTACTTCTACTTTTACCAGAGTATTTTTAAACATGAGTATCTGTACTTCTACTCGAGTGAAGGATGTGTGTACTTTTGCCATTTCTGAACAAAACAACAACTATATTTTAATTTATTTATTAATTTGCATTACTGCAATATAAAATTTGGAGGGAAATGTAATATAATCATTTGTCATTAAAAAAAATATCATAACGCAAAACTCTTAATGATGATGAAAGAAGCATTATTTCTTTTGAGTGTGGGAAAATACAACCCAGAAACGTTCTTGAACCAGATTCATCGGAAAATGCCTCAGAATAAAGAAAGCCTGTTAAAAATCCCTAATTCCACTTGTGGCCACAATCACAAAACATCAAATTCAAGCAACACACATCTCTCGTTCATCAAATCATTATTTTATTTTAGTTTGTGAGTAACATGATGGATTTTTCCCAAACCATCCCAGCAAGACCAGAATCATCACCCAGACTCATGATCTCAATTTCACAACTTCAATGATGCCAGTAAATCACTCAATCCGTTGCTTTTCCATCCCTCTATCCAATCACACTATTAATTACCTACATTTGTGAAATAATGTTAATCCAAAAGACAAAGAAAAGAAAAGAAAGAAGACAAAAACAGCCCAAAACGCAGGTGTACAGACAGGACATTTACAGTTGGAGATCGTGCCCATCAGAGGCAGCAAAATGAGATATTAAGAGCAGAGCAGCAGATATTGTTCTATATGTGGGATTTGATTTTCTCAGTTACCTTTGAAAGTGCCAACTCTTCATTAGTCTTGGGGTAGAGCTCACGTTATGGCATCTCACCAAACTGCTTCGATGGATTAGGAACAGATGAGGCCGCTTTGCCATATTGAGAGTATAAAGAAGTAACTTCAAGAATACTAGCAGAATTACATACACTAGTTTACCTTAGATCAGGGTAAGCCCCTAATAGTGCCTTTTTCATATCTTTGGGGTCAAGTATTTAGGGGCGGAGTCAGCATAAAATGGTTGAGGAAATGACTTCAGCTTGCTTTACACCCAGGACATTGTTTTTTTTCCCATGTTTTCTCTTTGAGTGACACTTACTAGAAAACAGAGTTTTCAAAAGGTAAATCTCATTAAATGTCCATGTCGCATTTCACACCAAAAACGCAAAAGATAACCGTATATTTCACATTAAAAAAAAAATGAAGCCTATTTAAGCACATTCTTGTTAGAAAAAAAAAAAAAAAATCTAATTATAAAGTATTTATACTTTATTATATGATGGTATTTGTTGTACTGCCATTACATAAAAACTATGAAATTTATTACAGCAATGCAACATCTGGTTCTTTGTTCACTGTCCCAAAATAGGGGAAAAAAAAACGGACAATTTTTTTTTTTTGCTTTTGCCTTCAGGTTGAAATGTGACGCGAGATTCACCCTCAAACATTTGAATTGGAAATACCTTACATTAAACTGTCACTTAGTCCTCGTTCTAATGTGGTGTGAACATAATTGGTTCAATGAAATGGGAAGCTGCTACTGCTGCTAATATTGGCTGTACAGGATATGACATCACAGCGAGAAAAGATTCGACAGTTACGATCAGACGAATAAATGAGGGCAAGAAAGTAAAAGTTTCCAAGTAAAGACGGTCAATCGTCCTGTTATTGGGCTGAACAGGTTAGAATCTACATCAGTTCAAGACCAGAAAACACATTTATACAGCAATCCATGATTTAGTAAAAAGTCCATTTGAATAGCAAAAACAAATGAAGAAGAAGAAAAAAAAAAAAAAACATTAGACGAAACTCACAGTACATTCACAGAAAAAAATATTAGCAAATCTTGTGTCCTACAAGTAAGGCAGTACACTAGAACCTACGAATCTAACTGGCATTCTCCCTGGATACCTTACTGAGCACACGCACCACATCTGGCTGCATTAAGGTCATGGTTTGGCCTTTTACTGGACGCCCAGTCTACGCCATGACAAAGTGATGAACCTCACAGATTAGAAAATAATGAAAACATCTCATTTATACGTTAAAACCTAGCTGTATATCCAAGCGATCAAGTGGCAAATTGTATAGTTTATAATGAATATATCCAATCAATCTCCTATTGCCTATGGCTTCTTGAGTAATTCTATAACGAAGGAATAAAGCTGTTGGCCTGTAAACCTTACAATACCAAGTGTGCCATAGTGTGGTCATGTGTTAGGGTTCAGGAACACTGTCTGGAAGTGTGTGTGTGTGTGTGTGTGTGTGAGACAGCTGAGAGTAGGAACGGGATCTTTACGCAATCGTCAGATGCACAGTTCAGGAATGGTAACAAAGATTGCGTTTCCTTTTTTAGTTACAGAGAAAGTTTCTATGCTATTTGAGAGCCATCATCACCGTGGTAACCATCAACATCCTCAAGGCCACTTGAGGAGGTGCTCGTTCGGCTGCTGGTCGAGTGGCGGACCGCACCGTTTCGCTCTGACCGTCATCACGGCGGCAAGGATGGAGAAGAAGAACGGGAAAGGAGGGAACGTGGGAGTGAGGGGAGGAAAGATGGAGCAGGAGGAGAGGGATGTTGGGATATGCATGAGGAGAGGAACTTTTGCACTTTCAGCAGGTTTAGGAAGTCCATTAGTCCTTTCTCGGTTTCCTGTTTCTGGGAGACCTTCTCAGAATGTCGTCCTCTGATTTCTACACAAGACACAATAGGAGAAAATGTCAGTCGAACAAATGTTTTCTGGTTGAAATGATTTGCAATGCATTTCTCAACCAATCAACTCTAAGCCCTACTTGGACCATAACTGTTTTTCATAGGGTAAGTCTGTAAAAATAAATTTGCATGGCACCTCAGTGCTAAAATTTGTGCTGCTGATGATTTAAGATCCTTTTAAAATGCAGAAATGCACTTCTTACGTGGTCAGGCACATGTTTAACATTTATAAAATATCCTATTTAGTAATAGGAAATTTGATGCACAATAGTTTAAATGACATTTTACACTTCCATGCATGTCATTTTAATATGTGGAAATCAGCAGAAATAAGTTACAGCCGTAATTACATAAGGCAAACATCTGATCAGACTACCTGGTCGACTAGTCATGCAAACTCTTAATTTGTATAAATGTATGCAATATACATTTAAAAATTTTACAGTTTTACTTATTTCAAACGTTTACGCAATTTTGTTCAGTTTTTGTTGGAGCAGTTTATTCTTGTAATCAGGTTCTGTTATTTTACTAATAAAAGTGCTGTTTAAAATGTGAAGTGCAACAGATACTGTACAGTTCTTGGCACTGCACTGTAAAAAGTGAACCTGTGCAGTTGTTGCTTTAAGGAAGTTTTTCTATCTGATACTACCTATAATTCTAATTTTGTTGTTATAAGCTAGTTCAATCAAGATTATGTAACGTAAAATGAGAGAAATGTTATTTCAACTTAAATCCATTACATTGAGCCAACATACAACTTCCAATAATGCTCAGAACAAACACATCCAAAACATGCACACCTGCTCCATGCTGATTGAACATTGGTTCAATGAGAAATTATGATTTGAAATGATTATATATTTTAAGTTGCAGCAAAGTGAAAAATCACAATGGACAACGCTAGTCTAAAAAAAACAAAACAAAACACCAACGTATCTCTCTCTCACACTTATTACAATCCAGTCTGACTTTATTTCTTTCATACTAAACTTCTTATTGAGAATTGAGGTTAAGATGTTGATGTTTTATTGAAAATAATCAAGTTTGAAGTCACCGTTGTGGAGATAAGCGTTTGATTTTACTGGGCTCTTGATTCTTGAATACTTAACATCAGTTTTTCTCTGAATGTTGCAATTACGTATTTCTAAGGAACATTTGTTATTGCAACAGTTGTGAGAGAAACTCTCTGATCAGATCTTGATTATTTATTGACCTAGTCATCATGTAATAGTCAGACTCACAGGTCATATCAGTCTGATGTCTGAGAATGTTAACTGTTAGTCTCATGATGTCATCAGATATTGCGATTTTTCTCTTTTATTATACAGGAAGTGTTTTGAACTGTGTCTTTTTGACTCACACAAAGATCAAGAATCAGCGCATGAATCTCAACAATGGTGACAATTTTACCTAAATGGAGAAATCAGGTTACATCTACTGACTGTTATGCTTCAGTAAAACTTGTTTTTTTCAGGTTGGTTGAATTCAGTTATAATCGGTAATCTTAAATCATTCATTTCATTTCAACAAAACCAGTTATTGTAGATGTTACCACATGAAGTACAATTTCTAAGTTGAACCAACAAAATATTTTTTTCAGTGTGGTCAAAAAGAGTAGATTTACAAACTACTCTTAGACTGATCCTATATTGTCAACTCATAAATGTGGATTTGGACAGCAATCAAATCACCACACAACCTCTGTGTACCAAAAAACATCTTATTCAGAACAAACAAATCAGTATCTCTATGCAGACATCATCAATCTGGGAAATATTAAATTACATTAAAGGGGTGATGACATGAGAAATCAAATTTGCCTGGATCTTTTGGCATATAAAAGATCTTTGTACCATTAAAACATCCTGCAAGTTTCATATCTTAAAGGAGAAGTCCACTTCCAGAACAACAATTTACAGATAATGTTCTCACACCCTTGTCATCCAAGATGTTCATGTCTTTCTTTCTTCAGTCGTAAAGAAATTATGCTTTTTGAGGAAAACATTTCAGGATTTTTCTCCATATAATGGACTGATATGGAGCCCCGAGTTTGAACTTCCAAAATGCAGTTTAAATGCGGCTTCAAACGATCCCAAATACGGTTGTAAACGATTCCAGTCGAGGAAGAAGGGTCTTATCTAGTGTAACGATCGGTTATTTTCATAAAAATAATACAATTTATATACTTTTTAATCTCAAATGCTCGTCTTGTCTTGCTCTGCCAGAACTGTGTGTATTCTGACTCAAGACAGTTAGGGTATGTTGAAAAATTTGAAATCGCATTTTCTCCCTCAACAAAAATCATCCTACATCACTGCAGAAGTACCGACCCAGTCTTTGCAAAGTGAACATGCAAAGAAGATCAAACACCCTTAAACAAAACAAAAAAAAAAAAAAAAAAAAAAAAAAAAAAAAAGGGTAAAACAGCGATACAGGATGATTCTGAAGTTGGGGGAGAACATGAGATGAAAGTTTTTTTCGGAATACCCTAACTGTCATGAACCAGAAAAAAAAACAGTCCAGGGTAACTGAGTAAGACAAGATGAGCGTTTGACATTAAAAAGTATATAAATTGTATTTTTATAATGAAAATAACCGATTGTTTTGTTTGATAGGACATCGGCTGGGATCGTTTACAACCGCATTTGGGATCGTTTGAAGCCGCATTTAACCTGCATTTTGGAAGTTCAAACTCGCGGGCACCACAGAAGTCCACTATATGGAGAACAATGCTGAAATGTTTTCCTTAAAAAACAATTTCTTTACAACTGAAGAAAAAAAAGACATGAACATCTTGGATGACAAGGGGGTGAGTACATTATCTGTAAATCTTTGTTCTCGAAGTGGACATCTCCTTTGAGACGTCCTCCTCATTATAAAGCATTTATAAGCATTTATTTAATCTGTCTCCAAGAATGGCTCGTTTTGGATCCAATGGGGCAAGTGACGTCACCAGTCGTTTGCATAAACACCGCCTCCAGAGCAAGGCATTACCATAGGCCCCGCCCACCAGCGTTCAGTCGCTAAAGGCTGACACTTGATCACACTGAATGCGAGTGTCGCGTTGCATCAAAAGCAAATAGAACTTACAATCACTGCCCCTATTTCCCAGCGTCAGGAACAAGTGGATAGTTTATTTTAAATGGCATCCCGGATCGTGTCAGAAGATTGATCGAAGCATTTTGATTAGTAAATGGGGAACGTGTGTCATGGAGAGTGGAGAGTTCACAAAGAGTTCATGTTGAGAGATGAAGCAGAACTAGATCTGACTGCAGCTGGATCAAACCGTGAGTAAATGATTTTGTATTGCTTTGTCTGGAAATGACCATTTTATTTTGATTATATTGTCAAAACACTCATAACATGCAATAGCGAGGGGGCGTTGATACCGTTTACTTTGCACTTACGTCAGCCAATCATAACATTGGCCGATTACGGACTGAAATCCTAAAGGACCCGTCCCTTAAAAACAGCCTGTTTCTAGGAGCGGTGCAGAATGAGGGTTGAAAATAATAATTTTTTCCACATATTTGTATTTTTTTTTGTGCAAAAAACTAATTAACATTAACATTAAAGGAGTAGTTTACTTCCAGAACTAAAATTTACAAGTAATGTACTCGCTCATTGTCATTTTCTGAAAAAATAAAAATGTATACACTTTTTAACCTCAAATTCTCGTCTTGTCTAGCTCTGCCATGTGTATGCGTACTCTGTGCAGTCCCGTTTAAGAGAGTTAGGGTAGGTCGAAAAACTTCCATCTCATTTTCTCCTCCAACTTCAAAATTGTTGTTTTACCTTTTATTTTTTTTTATAAAGGGCCTTTGATCTTCTTTGCATGTTCACTTTGTAAACTCTGGGTCGGTGCTTCTGCAGCGATGTAGGACGATTCTGAAGTTGGAGGAAAAAACTGAGATGGAAGTTTTGAGACATACCCTAACTGTATTAAACCGGAGTGCACAGAGTACGCGCAGACCTACACAAGACGAGCATTTGAGGTTAAAAAGTTTATATATATTTTTAGAAAATGACCGATCATTTTGCTAGATAAGACCCTTATTCCTCGGCTGGGATCATTTAGAGCCCTTTGAAGCTGCATTTAAACTGCATTTTGGAAGTTCAAACTTCCAGGCACCATAGAAGTTCACTATATGGAGAACATTCCTGAAATGTTTTCCTCAAAAAACAATTTTTTTTTCGACTGAAGAAAGAAAGACATTTAGGATGACAACGGGCGAGTACATCATCTGTAAATTTTTGTCGTCATGACCCCTTTAAACACACCTAAAAAAAAAAAAATCACCTTAATTTACACGAACATGTAAAATGCTGCTGAAGACTTATGTGATGACGACAAATTAATTTGCTAAAATAAACCAGATCTTCCAAATCCACATCATGTTTTTTAGAACCTTTTTTGGAACTTTTTAAAACCCTGTTGCTATGGAATCTAAGCAACAACATTTGGTTATGAAGTCTCAAAATGTAACATTTCGAATGGGTTTCTAGTAGCTTAAGATGCTCTACCTCATTAGATGAATTGTCATCTTTGTTGTCGCTCCCTGCGGCCTCCTCTGCTTCTCCTGTGGAGTCCTCTTCTTCACTCTTCTTTGCTTCTGAAGGAACAACAACACTGAATTAACAACAACTCAGCCTTCACAAGGTCAAAAACCAAGAACTAAAGAAAGAAAGAAGGAAAGAAAAAGCTGTATGTGTTGTGTGACATGTTTTTCTATCAGACCTGATTCTTCTTCCTTATCTTCCTTATCTTCCTTATCTTCCTCATCCTCAGCTTCCTCCTTCACATCTGGCTGTGGTTCATCCGTCTTCTTGTACTCAGCAGCGGATGTGGGAGCTGAGCTCTTCTGTAAGGCACAGGACGACATTTATTCTACAGATTCACAGATCCATACATTAAGGTCAGGCTACTTTAAATGACACACATTTACCTTTCCGGTGCAGCAGAAGACAATGATGAGCACCAGAGGCAGAGCCACAGTCAGGACGTAGACGATCCAGAGCCAGGGTCTCTCTTCAGCAGCTGTTATCATCTGATTCACCAGACCGGGCTGTGAACACATACAAATGCACTTATTTTACTAACACACATGTACAAGGGTCTCATACAACCAATCTACAAGAACAACTTTATTTTCTCTGCCATTTTCACCTCTATTAATCAGGATTTGCATGACCCAAAGAAAGAAAGAAAGAACAAAAAAAAAAGATTGAGGTCATATAGTAAAACAATAAACAAAAAAATTAAATCAAATGAATGAATGAAGTGAACACGAACAGTGTGCTCACCAAGTCTGTGGACACTGGGAATCATAGTTTCTGAAATAATTACTACTACTAATAACTATTTTGTATTTAAATACCTTAAAAGAAAAAAAAAAAAAATCTAATGCATTTTGCATTTAAATACATTTAATCTTAGTATTTTTGTCTTTTCAAATACATAAGGTACTTTGCCAATCATCCTCCTTATTAAGACTGCTGATTTCCTGCAGGCATGGGCAGTATTTCAAATACATGTATTTGAAATACTATTTTGTATTTTAATATCTTTGGAAAAAGTTAAAAGTTTTTTGTATTTAAATACATTTTATCTTTTGTTTTACATTTTATTTTTGTATTTAGTATTTTGTATACTTGTTGATACAGGAAATCAGCATAATACAGAGGTTGATTGGCAAGAAGTATTTTATGCATTTTTAAAATACAAAAATACTAAGATTAAATGCATTTAAATACAAAATAGTATTTTGTATTTCAAATACATGCATTTTTGAAATACTGCCCATCCCTGGATATAGCTTGGCATAGCTTGAAATTAACAATTCAAAGCTGACTTTCATTCATCTTCAAAACACAAATAAAGGAATTATATAGGAATAAAGGCCAGATTAAATCTTTTGTTTTGAATATGAACCAAAGTCTTATGGGTTTGGAATGAGATGAGGGTGAGTAAATGATGACTAGCATTGGGTGAACTATCCCTTTAAGTTAACCGTTGTAAACCCTCCAAACCAAGTGTGCATCGTTTGGACATGTGGTAAAGAGTTCAGCTGTAGTCACACTGAGGCACAGGCTTCTGTCCTGACTTTCATGTTGCTTTGACAAAGTCATCATGGCTGATTACACCGACCACAATCAAAGCATTAAGCCACTCAGACAAAAACCCACAGGCTTCTGTTAGGTCCTTTAGCCAGGGACAGAGCTGGCCCTTGAGTTTAACATGCAAGGCATGCCTGGAATCCACCTTTTGGGCAAAAGGCATTTGCACAGTAGGAATTCTCATGAAAGCCGGCCAAAAAACAGCTAATCCCAGAGTACACGGCGCTCAGCGGTGCCTCCCAGCACACCGACACAGCCAGAGACATTCCCTTGGGATCCACAATCTGCCTCAGAGAGAGACCCCACACTGGAATTTACTTCTGAAAAAGACCTGCGCTGCCCTCTGATTGGTCGCCACGCCCTGCTCATGGCTTTGCTGAAGACGGAAGAAAAAGATTTGGCTAGACAGCCTAAAAAAAAGTTCCCTGTTCTGAAACGGGGTTTGCCGTAAGTGTCAAGCGTTCAAACCAAACCGCACCATGTTTTCAATTCACACATGATCTTTTTGAAGGTGTCTAACTGAGAGCCCTGCTATATATAACACTACCAGTAAAAAGTTTTTGGACAGTAAGATTTTTCATGTTTTTTTTAAAGAAAAAGTTTCTTCTGCTCACCAAGCCTGCATTTGTTTGATCCAAAATACAGCAAAAGCAGTAATATTGTGAAATATTTTTACCATTTAAAATAACTGCTTTCTACTTGAATACATTTTAAAATGTAATTTACTCCTGTGATCAAAGTAAAATTTTCAGCATCATTACTCCAGTCTTCAGTGTCGCACAGAACCGGGCAATTTTTTTAACGAATAAACCAAAAGTAGGGTTGTATAACTACTTTGTAACTTCTTTGTAATTTGTTGTAAAACTTGAATGAACAATAAACCTCATTAGATAACATTTTAAGAGATTAAATGGCTAATGTTTTATGACTTCATAAGAGTAGCAATTTTTTTTTAAAATAAATAACACATACAACAAACAATAAAAAAATAAATAAAAAAAAAAAAAAAGAAGAAGAAGAAAAAAAAAGAAAAGAAATCATACTACTGAAATTTAACTAAATTATTAAAGGGGTAAAAAAAAATAAATAAATAAATAAATTTCATTCAAATCATTCAAAATTCACCATCAAAAGTATGGTTCTGGATAAGGCCCTATGAAATCCATTTTATTTTTTCCCAAATTCCGTTTTTCATTTTCATTTTTCTGGACTCCTTTTTAAATGGTTAAATAAAATTGTATTAATCAAAAAGCATGTCTAATTAAAATCATGAAACTTATACAATTTAACAATTTAACATCAGTCTATTAAAAGTTTAACAAAAAGTGCATGTTTAGAGCTCAATGAAACTTTTATTTTTGCTCACCTTATGTTTTATTGTTCTGCGTTTTAGCATGTCTAATTATTTGAATGCATAAAAATGTATTGATTTTTTTTTAATAGCAAAATACAATTTTACAATTTTTGACCCTCAGAAATTTGACCACTCAGTTGTGCATTTAATTTTTTCCGGTTATCAAAAGAAGGCATAAAACATTGATATAATTTATCTTAATGAATAAAAATTAAACATTTAATTTTTTGGAAAATAAATAGGATTTACTATTAAAATTTAAACATGGAAGAAATATTGTAATTATTTCTTAAAAAATTAAGTGTTATTTTTCTTCAACAGTAGTAGTAGTAGTAGTAGCATCATCATGTACATTCTACTAAATAATAGTAATATATGCCTATTTCTGGCACAATGCCTACAAGTTAAACCGTACTTTTATTTTGATGGGTTGTCGTGAATTCCTTTAGATTTCTGTGTTTGTATAATACAATGCTAGTTTTACTCAAATGAAACGGCAAAATGTTCATGAAGTGACTCTCAGAGCAGTTCTGGAGATGTTGTTCATGTATTTATGTCCTCACTTAATGAGAAGGCAGATGCTGAAATCACCACGAGCGTCAAGAGCGCTTCAGAACAAGTAGTAAACAAGTAAGGTAAGGTTAGGTTTAGGTAGGTGAACACGTTAAAGCCTCACACCACATTAATATCATGCTGGAAGCAAAATCTGATAGGTAGCATTTTTTGCTGTCGAAAGTTATGCTACCATCTGTTTTAATGGGAGGTAGCAAAAACTGACAGGGTAGCACAAATCATCAGAACAGCAGTCATTCATTCATTCAGACTGGGAGATACACAGAACATGCTGGATTCATATTTAATTAGCGTTTTTGCGGCTTAATATTTACAAATACTAGTCCATATCGCGATTTAAGTGTAATGACTTATTTTTGATTAATTAGTCCAAACTTTGATAAATTCCGTGACATCCCGCATTAAACTGTAAATTCTGTTTTTATGACTGGATTCCGTGATTCTGTCCGCGTTTTCCACACTGCTATTAAATGTTTGTTAAACATTTAATAGAATTGTGAGAAGAGAATGTTTCACACTTTTAACTAATTAGACACGCTTTTAGATTAACCATAAAACATAACCCAGAAAATTAAGGTGCATGTCAGTGAAAAGGTCACTTAAAGCTCCAGACAACCAGAAATTCATAATGCATGAACCCAGGGATTAGGTCACAGTAGTTTGAGTCCTAGGCAGATATTTACTGCATGCTACTTCCTCTAGTGTAGAGATTCAGAGGTCAAATGTGGGGTGAGTGAACGGCTCAGAGGTACAAGGAGCTGCAGTCTCGCCGTGTGCGTTTTTAAGAGAGATGCGTACTGAAAGGACGGATCCGTGCATTCGTGTGAATGTGTGTGGGTTGTTGAGGAGACAGTACGGCTCCACGCCCTGTGAAAGAACGTAGCTGGTTGAACTGCCTGGGCTGTGTCATGTGAGAAAGTCTCAAGAGTAAGTGGAAACAGATTTCCAGAGCACTGCTCAACTAACACACATGGCATCATTTCCAACACGAGTCAAGAAAACAATAAACATGGAGAATGGAAAAAATGAGGAAGAAAAAATATTTCTGCAATTATGACTTCTTACTACTGTCATATAGAGGTCAACAACAAATAAGAGCGAAAAGGACAAACATGTTAAAAATCTAGGTTAAAATTTGTGCCAGGTTCTAAAATTTTTTTTACTTTTTGTATTCTTGTTGATTTCATGAGGTTCTGAAAAACTATCATTTTCTAGTGAAGTTAATGACTTCAAAAGGTTTTAATCGTTATTAATCAAAAATTCTTAATCAGGTCTTATCCCCCCCCCCCCCAACATTTTTTTTTTTTTTTTTGAAAGAAACAGTAAAACTCATTACATTTTAAGAGATTACATGGCTAATGTTTTATGACTTCATAAGATTAGCACTTCTTTTTAAATAAATAACACACAACAAACAATTTCTGAAAAGAAAAAAAAAAAAAAAATCATACTACCGTAATTTAACTCACTTTAAAATCATGAAACTTATACAATTTAGTTTATTAAAAGTTTAACAAAAATTACATGTTTAGAGCTCAATCAAATGTTTTATTTTTTCTCACCTTATGTTTTATTGTTACCAAATTCTGTGTTTTAGCATGTCTAATTATTTGAATGCATAAAAACAACTTCTATTGATTTTTACAATAGCAAAATACAATTGTACAATTTTTTTTACCTTCAGCAATTCTCTGTTGTGTCTTTAAATTTTTCTGGTTATCAAATGAAGGCATAAAACATTGATATAATTTATCTTATATTTTATTTTTTTGGCAAATCAACGGGATATACTATTAAAATTTTGGAATCAGAATTCTAACACCATATGGCTTCTTACCAAATTGTAATAAAAAGGTCAAATTATTTTATACTTTAGGTGACTCGCTGACCTTAACACACAGTCATGAGGGTCTTCAGGGATGCTGCACAGAATTTTAATCCAGAATTTTAAAAACATGCTTCTCGTAGAAGAATTCCAAGTCACTGTGTGTTTTAAGTGCACTTTAACAAAACACGTCATTAAAAAAAAAAAAAAAAAAAAAAAACTACATAAATACCTTGTGCCATAAACCTCACAAACCTTGGCAAATCCAGTGACTAATTCTTCCTCATAAGTGTTTAATGTGTCAGCCCAGAAACTTTGCTTCCTGGTGTAATTCTAAAAACCTGTGCACACTGTCTCCAGGAAACAAAGCAAGCCAATCACATTGTAGCCTTTGATTTTGATAAACGTATTGCTGATTTTATACATGCAAAGTGCACTGGATGAGGCTGTGCCTTTGTTACTTAACTGTCTGCTCTCATTTCACTGATGAGCACCTGACTGGAGGAAAGGTAGAGAAGAGCGAGATAAATATAGATGTATCATACCTCAGCGGCTCCCTCAGCTGCTTTCTTCAGACCCCAGCCATCAGCCGCCCATCGCTCGGCCACATTACGATCAGAGGTGATGAAGAAGTTGTCAAAGAAGATATCAGAGGACATGGACCAGAGCTCCAGACCGACGGCGCTGAATGGAGTCATACGGAATGGGTGCAGGTCCTCAAAGAAGTCTGGGTTGGGGATCTTCCTGGGCTTCCACACTCCCTGACAAATAAACAAATGATTAGACTTTTCCATTTTCAGAAGAAAAGAGCAGGAGGAGTCTTAAGTTCAACACTCCGAATTTGTTTAATTCACTCCTCCTAAACCTCTCAGACTCAGAAAACATCTCTAGTGACAGGGCTGCATGATTTGGGGGAAAAAACTAATATGTGACCCAGGACCAGTCATAAGGGTCATTTTGAGATTCCTATAAATAAGCTCTACATTGATGTATGGTTTGTTAAGATTGGACAATATTTGGTCAAGATACAACTATTCGAAAATCTGGAATCAGAGGGTACAAAAAAAAAAAAAAAAAAAAAAATTAAGTTTTGAAATATTTACAATAGAAAATTTATAACAGAACATGATCTTTACTTGATATCCTAATGATTTTTGGCATAAAAGAAAAATCGATAATTTTGACCCATACAATGTATTGATGGCTATTCCTACAAATATAACTGTGCTACTCGAGACTGGTTATGTGGTCCCGGGTCACGTCTTCCTGAGAAATCTTGAGGTTTGCTGTGCTTGCAATTTGGAAAATGATTGTGATTATATAGCAAAATGACTCACATTAAATAAATAAATAAATAAATAAATAAATAAATAATAAATAAATAAATAAATAAATAAATAACATTTATTTATTTATTTATTTATTATTATTGCTTAATAAATACAATTAACAATAAATATTACTAATATAACATTTCACTGGGAAATGTTATTTAAGAAAAATAAAGTGATTAATTTTACATTACATTAACATGATTAAGTTTACATTTTATTATATAATGTTGATAAACAGCATTTACTACGAACCAAGCTAGTGTTGGGCGATATGCTCAATTTTCATATCGTCCTATCGTCAGCCGGTGAGATCGCCGATACACGATACTATCATGCTAATTTATTTAATTATTTACTTCGTTTCTTTGCCGGCAAATAGAGCAAGAGCAACCTAATGTTTTCAATATGACTTAATTTGTGTTCAACATGATAACAATTTAATAGAAACATTGTAAGTTACTAATTCTTACATTTCCTTAGTTATTAAAAAAGCTACAGAAAACGAGCAAAGAACATTTACTTTATCAAAGAACATCACTGACTAGCCTAGCGCGAGTTTATGCACTTTAATAGTACCATAAGTGAATACAATAGTTACATCACTGTATGATGAATACATTTCTTACCCCTTATTTACACTGCACACGTCTGCGGTGCTAAGGAGGGCCGTTTCCCCCAAAACGAATTACTGTGCCCCCCTTTTCTATCCTCTCCCTTCCTTGCTGAACGGGATCGATTTCAAAAGTGAAAGTAAAACCGGAAAAACTGCGCGCTTTCGCGGGTGTCAGCAACTGCACGCAAAAACAGATTGCATGTTTTCCCACCCGAAACACCCCCTCCCGCTCAACGTGCCTTTGTGTTTATACCAGCCACCTCGCGACAAGTTTCTGAAGCATCCCAGAAGCGGCTCTCTGCACTGCATCGCTAAAGTTAGACGCCTAGTCTATTTTTGACGGATAATAATAATAATCGTCTTGCTATCGTCAAAGGCATCAGCAACAGGCGATATCTCTGACTATCGTCGATACACGATACTATCGTCTATCGGCACAACCCTAAACCAAGCTGCTCTAAAAGAAGGTTGACAATGAGCTGCTCACATGTAAAGGCCCATTCACACAAGAATAATACATATAACACAGGGTTTTCACACCTTGGTTAACTTAAAATTCAAATACCTTTCAAGGACTTTCCAGGTCCAATACCCTCAAATCCAAGGACTTAAAGGAGAAGTCCACTTCCAGAACAACAATTTATAGATAATGTATGCACCCCCTTGTCATCCAAAATGTTCTTCTCTTTCTTTCTTCAGTTGTAAAGAAATTATGTTTTTTGAGGAAAACATTTTTCTTCATATAATGGACTGATATGGTGCCCTGATTTTGAACTTCCAAAATGCAGTTTAAATGCGGTTGTAAACGATCCCAGCCGAGGAAGAAGGGTCTTATCTAGCGAAACGATCGGTTATTTTTTATCTAAAATACAATTTATCTACTTTTTAATGTAAAACGCTCATCTTGTTTTGCTCTTCCCGACCTCTTTTTTTTTTCCTGGCTCATGACAGTTAGGGTATGTCGAAAAACTCCCATCTCATGTTCTCCCTCAACTTCAAAATCGTCCTATAACGCTGTTTTACCTTTTTTGTTAAGGGTGTTTGATCTTCTTTGCATGTTCACTTTTCAAAGACTGGGTTGGTACTTCTGCAGTGATGTAGGACGATTTTGAAACTATTTTTGAAGGTGAGGGAGAAAATACGATCAGAGTTTTTCGACATGCTCTAACTGTCTTGAGCCAGAATACACAGAGTTCAGTAAGACAAGACGAGCGTTCGAGATTAAAAAGTATTTAAATTGTATTTTTCCAACCGCATTTGGGATCGTTTGAAGCTGCATTTAAACTGCATTTTGGAAGTTCAAACTCGGGGCACCTTAGCAGTCCATTATATGGAGAAAAATGCTGAAATATTTTCCTCAAAAAAACAATTTCTTTACAACTGAAAAAAGAAAGACATGAACATCTTAGATGACAAGTGGGTGAGTACATTATCTGTAAATTGTTGTTCTGGAAGTGGACTTCTAATTTAATGTGGGGACACATTTTACCCTTTAAATGTTCAAGCTTTTTAAGCATTTGCAATCGATTGCACTTTTGATTTTCAAAAAAACAAAACAACTGAAAACATTAACCCAAACAGAGCTGTACACAATGCTAATTACCTGATAATTAGGGTTGTCAATCATTGGTGGCTTCCACTTGCCCTTGTAGTTGGGATTGTCGATCATTGGTCTCTCCCATGGACCGCAGCCGGGGGCCGTTTCACAGGCGGGATTGGGGATCTGGGGTGCTTCCCACTCGCCATCCATATCCTCATCCCTAAAAGTGACAAACACAGATGTAGTGCAGGCAGAGGGCGGTAAAGACAGGAAAAAAAAAAAAAAAAATTCACACACACAACGTGCTCCTCATATTTCTATTTCAGCTGCTCTCTTGGTTAAGGCTATAATTACGAAAATTAAATCTAGATCATCACCCCAGGAGTCCTAATTTCTTCATTAAAATCAGCTCACTTCACCACTGTTCAACTCATAAGTGTGACTCAGACTTTCACATGATACAGAGTGATTCTGTGTTCATTACAATGCAGCTCATTTGTATTTATGTCCTTGAAGAAGAATGCTACTTTCACATGAATGTTTGAAATTAAACGGAAAGATTTCTATCAAACTCAAGTCCAATTTATTTGCCTAGTGCTTTAATAGACTAGTTTCAAAGCAGATTTATAGAAAATCATGCTGTTAATGTTTATATCTTCATGAGCTGGGAGATATGATATATAGCATATGCTACAGAGTATATATATATATATACACACTTTTGCTATATAGTATATATCGGTTTACGTAAGTATGCAGGTAAAGTAGGACCTACTGCCTATATCCATGTCTTTTAGTATTATTAATTTACATTTTTAGAGAGATACATAGATATAACTTTATTGTCAAACTTTGTCTTATGTCTGAAATTTTTCTTGCATAACAGTATGTTTACACTCCACACACTCTTTACAAACACAATTCACAAACATAAACACAATAAATACAATATAATACAAAAAATATATATAAAATCCTGGTGTTTTCATTTTATATGAACCTTGTTCAGCTCTAGGACAGCCTGATGAACAAAGAAATGTTTTAATTTCACTCGATTAAATCTTGGGACTTTAAATCGACGATTAGATGGTAAAAGCACAAATTCATGATACATGACTAGGATTAGAAACAATATTCTTAGCCGGCCTTAAGAGGTTCTTACGATAAGAAAGTTCATACTATCTTTGAACAGATTTTAATATGGTTCCTCAACTTTGTCTTTAGCCTCACAGACAAGCTCATGTACCAAACAGAATTGCAATACTGCAAGACACTCATAATTACAGACAAAGAATAGTGCAAGAATCTGTTCTGATGCTCCGAAAGACCTACGACGACGCAGAAAATAAATTTTTTTATTACACAAACTATTTTATATACATTGTTATTTAAGTTTCTCCAGAGGTGGAGATATTCTAATAAAAAATATGTTGCGTTTTTCCGAATTTTCAGTAATTGTGCTTAGTAAATGTATGTTTAAATGTAATGGAGAAAGCATTACCAGTCCTCTGGCTTGAGGGCATCGGGGTCACTGATGTACTCTGGCTCATCGTCCAACCAGCCGTCGGGTTTCACAGCATCTTCATCAGGAATCTTAGCGGGGGCATCTTCATCCCTGAGTTACAAACACATCAAATCATAAAGATGTGGACAAAAGGTGACGATTCTGAACCCCAGTGTAAGACACAAAGGACGCTCTCTGCCTCACCAGTCCTCGGGTTTGACGGCATCTGGGTCCTGGATCTTGGGTCTCTCATCCCAGTCCTCTGGTTTGTGATCATCTGGATCCTCGATCTCGGCTGGGGGGTTGACGGGGGGAGTCATGTCGTTCAAGAGATTCCCACTGTTCACCACTGTCTGGTCGATCAGGATCTCAAAGCTGTTATCAGGGTTCAACACTGCAGGAGAACACATTGACACACATAAGACGACCACAAAAATTCTATCCACTTCTCATTTTTGTCTGCTCAGATTGATGGGCTAAATTCACTCTCTGACTGTAGGTGGTGCTTGTGGAAGCAGGATGCGATGTGTGTGTTTTTACCCAGTGTGTAGAGGTGAGTCTTCTTGTCGGTGTAGTATGTGCGGAGGTCGGCGTCAGGCTTCTTAGCATGTTTCTCCTCGAACTCGCCGGTTTTGGGGTTCTTGTGTCTAAAGATGAAGTGGAGTTTGTAATCCTCACCACATTTATCAGGCCCAAACATGATGGTGTACGCAGTCTTATCCACAAACTCCTCCTGTGAAGACACATAATTATATATAAATTTTAGTGTAGCAGTGTACCGTTACTA
This sequence comes from Cirrhinus mrigala, assembly GCA_036247105.1. Classification (NCBI taxonomy): domain Eukaryota; kingdom Metazoa; phylum Chordata; class Actinopteri; order Cypriniformes; family Cyprinidae; genus Cirrhinus; species Cirrhinus mrigala. The sequence continues at coordinate 31,936,785 of CM070020.1, forward strand.
TTGTTCAGTAGAATGTATGTAATACTACTACTAAAACTATTAAAACCTTATTTTTAAAGAATTATCAAATAATATTTCTTCAATGTTTTAATTGTAATGGCAAATACCCCTTTATTTGCAAAAAATAAAAATTGTTTAATTTTCATTAATTAAAAGATAAATGAAATTAATGCTTTATGCCATCAGTTGAAAACCAGAAAAAAGTAAATACACATCACAGAATTTATGTTTCTACCTACAAGTCTATTGTAGGAATAAATGAAACTTGGTTTTATGCATTCAAATAATTATACATGCTAAAACATAGAATTTGGTAACAATGAAAAATAAGGTGGGCAAAAATAAAACATTTCTTAGGGCCCTAAACATGTCATTTCTGTTAAAGTTTTAATAAACTATGTTAAATTAAGTTTCACAATTTTGATTAAGTACACATGATGATGATTTTTGATTGATTAAATTTAATTTAACCATTAAAAAGGAGTCCAGAAAAATTAAAACAGAAAAAACAGAATTTGGAAAAAAATTAAATGGAATTCGGCGGAAAAATAAAACAAATTTCATAGGGCCCTACTAATGTTAATGTTAGTTCACAAAAATACAGTTGTTAATTCTGAGAATTATGTTAATTCTCAGTGTATTAACTAGTTGTTAACAAATACAACTTTTGATTTCAAATATTTATAATTAATTGTTCATTAAAATTAACAAAATTAACATTAAGATCAGTAAATACTGAAGCATTGTTTATTCTAGTTAACAAATGAAATGTTAATAAATGTTAACAAATAAAACTTAATTGTAAAGTGTTACTGAGTAATTTTTATATTGTTAGTAGTATTTCAAGATAAACACTTACTGAAGCAACTTAGGTTTACTTGATCATCCATACAACATTTTCAGAAACATGTTAAAATGTGAGTATAAAATATGATACAAGAGGCTTTTGAGAAACATTTATTTATACATCTCCGAATCTCTTTTCTGGCCATAGAAATTTTTTTCTCAGTTTAGGCCTCTGAAAAAAAAAAAAAAAAAAAAAAAAAAAAAAAAAAAAAAAAGAGGTGTTTTTTTTTTTTTTTTTCAACCTCTAGTGTGAGCTCCATATTCTCACTCTATTATTCTATAATACCTATAAAAGCCTGATATATCAATCATACTCGACAAAAAAACAGAAACTTTTTTTGTTGACTAATACTAATAAAACTAACAAACTAATAAAATATTTTAACAAAAAAATAACTAATAAAACTAATAAAAAAACTAAAACTAAAATAAAATTATAAAAATAAAATAAGATTTTTTTTCCCGACAGCTACCTCAGGCTTTAACAGGGTTAATACAAGGTGCTAACATAAATACATCCCCTAACCACTTCGTATCGGATCACCAAAAGCACATCTAATAATTCAAAGAAACAGGGTCTGAGAGTTTACACTCTGACATCACATCTTTACATTTCAGTAAATTGAGGGTCTAGCTTAGTTTTCTTACAAAGTTCAAAAATTTTCAGGGCAGGTGTAGAAGGAAGGAAGTACTGTAATTTATATTAATCACCAGCACAATGAACATAAAGACCATCTTACCAACTCAAGATCAGGGGTTTGAGACAGCAGTTTGACATAGGCGCCGCCACAGTCAATGCCAGTCTGGAAGTTCACCTCATACCTAAGGAAACATGGATCATTAATATTATTTTTACCTTTTGAGGCTTTGACATTGCTGGTTTTGATTATTTGAGTATATGTGATGCGATCTGGGAAAACCCGTCGGATGTCGCGCTGGGACGTTTTCAGGAAATGCGAAAAATAGGTTGAATGTCAATTTGTCGTCAAAATTAGGATTTCATGAAATTATTATATTATAAGATCTTGTCTATCATCTCGGAAAATATCTTGGTGAAATTTACTTGTTTAGTGCAGAAAAATAGCGATTGCAGCAAGCAGAAATGACCATGTCTTTCTCTTACGTTAAGAATGCTCTGCTGGGCTGCTTTCTCTAAACACCACAAAAACAGTGAACCTATCAAAATAAACCAACTAACATATTTAACAGGGCTCGAAATATGCTCCCGGAATTTAATCTGTCCAACCTCAAAACATATTTGGGAGCATTTGTGCGAGTAATTATTGTGATGCGACTTGTTTTCATTTCTTTACAAAACTTTCGCTAAGTACTGCACAGTATATGACTGCTGTGAGCTGATACAGTGAGCCGTTCTATCCAACATTAGCTTACATACCCAATTAAACTTCATCTTTACATTCTTATCTGTAATGCAGATTTTATATATTAGCCGTCAATCACTCACATTGCGCTCCGTTGGAACTCAGAACCGGACGTTTTTTTTGCTCCAAACGTTTTCTTTCAACCAATCTCTGTTCCAGATTTGCACTGCATTGCAACTAGGGGTGTGTGATATGAACATTTTTGATTGTTGACGATTAAAATATCCCTACGATCTGCTATTATTGAAGAACTGAAGTAGGCCTATCTCGTGCTATAGCGCACATTCTATCAGTTGCAGTTCTGGCGCCTTCGTCTCACGCGACATACATTCACACCAAATGTTTACTCAGCAGCAGATTTCCACTCACTAAACACTGCACTTATTTGCAATCACACAAGTACAATATTTGCATGTGCTTTAAACCTGGCCGCTTAAACATTTCATTCACGTGCTGTTCTGACATGCGCTTACATTTGAAGTGTGTGCACTAAAAAAATAATTAAATAAATAAATAAAAAGCCTGTCAAACAGTGCCTGATTACTGGAGTAAGTTATCTTTCATGTGTGGTTTGGCCCAGGTGTTTTATGTAGCATAATTTCACAAAGCTAAAGTCTGAAGCACTGTAGCTGCTCACTTAAAACAATTTTACTCGTCTCAATTTGCTCAATCTTGGTGATTGTCAGTGCCCTAACCGATGTTATAATGGACTATTTCACATCCAGAGATGAAGGATCGGCTGATGAAGTTACTAAAGAGGAGCAGTCCGATAACAGTGCGCAAACAGTTGCGCTGCGCTCGCTTTTCTAAATGTAAACCACAATGTAGGCTGCATTATTCGTGCTATCTAAACATACAAGGGGTGATCAAAAGTTCGGAGACTATGGCCATGATAAACAACGGAAAATAGACGTTAGTCTGTTTGTGTAGTGATAGCACTCCTCACTTGACAGACAGCTCTCGTTTAACCCGTGAATTTAAAGTGAAAGCCGTCTCATATTAAACCAGTTTTCCTCAAAATTCCATTCCTGAAAATCATAGCTATCAGCCAACTTCAGATAACTTAACTTTTATTACATTCAAGCTATGGACAAAAAAAAAAAAAAGGGCTTGAACCAGCTTTAATACGGTAGCAAAACCTAAAAATGTAAAATTTCACCATGTGTTGGGTTTTCCTAGATCACATCACATATGGTTTCACTTTGGTCTTAAGTTGAGCTTAATATTAAACATGTCATTTTCAGGCAATGCCAATGTACTATAATACTTGCCACATGAAAACACAAAACAAATATGTCAAAGTATTTTAACATGAGATTGCTAGCAATTTCCAACATTTCATAAAATTTAACTACAATATTCTCTTTATACTCCTTTCATATAGACAGGCCAAGATCAGACACGAATACTCACTGGATGATGAGTGGTTTAGTGTCAAAGGTGAAAGGTCGCAGAAGGAGAGCAGAGATGGCGTGATGCTTGGCTTTAGATTTCAGCACCAGACCTTTATCGCCTGGGAGCTTAGTGTCCTTCATCTCCTCAACCTCCCATTTACCTACAAAATAACACACCCAAACCTCATGATCATCTCACACATCTTCAGTTCATGTTGACTGCAAACCTCTTTATATTAAATGTGCTCATGTTTTTCGGGGTAATTTATACAAGGATCAATCTACCAAACTAATTTTTATTTTTTTCCCCCCCGAAATAAAATAACGTAGTCTGGAACATTGTTCTGTGGTTTTTATTTTATATTCGTAGGTTAGGTCGTCTTAATTGTTTGTATACTAAACAAATCATTCAAGTATCCACACTTTTTCTGAGTATTTTTTTTCTGAGTGCACTTTTTTAGATGTATTAGACTTTAGATGAACAGAGAATGAAATGGCGTACGTACCATCATACTTTGCAATGTCCTCATCAATGCCATCTTTCTTGGCCTGGGATAAAACCCATCTAGAGAGGAAAAAAATTAAAAATAAATAATAACATTCAACAACCTAAAAAAAAAAAAAATACTTGACAAACAAAGGCTATAAATATTTTCAAATGATATACACTACTGTGCAAAAGTTTGATGTTGGTAAGATTTTTTTTTTTTGAAGACATTAAAACTTTGAAGACATTTGCATTTCAAATTAATGCTGCTCTTATGAACTTCCTATTCAAAGAATCTTGAAAAAAATGTATCAAAATGTAAAAATTACTGTTTTTAACACTGATAATAATAATAAAAATGTTTCTTGAGCAGCAAATCAGCATATTAGAAAGGATCATGAAGAATGGATCATCTGAAGGATCATGTGACACTGAAGACTGGAGTAATGATGCTGAAAATTCAGCTTTGATCACAGCGATAAATTAATTAAAAAATACATTCAAACAGAAAACTATGGAAGCCCGTGTCCACCACTGAATAATTAAAAAAAAAAATTATTGTGACTTCCCACAACTTTTTTTCTCAGAACTGTGACATATAAACACACAATTGCGAGTTATAAAGTCAAAATTGTGAGATACAAAGTTGCAATTGTGAGAAAAAGTCAGAATTGCGAGTTTATATCTCGCAAATCTGACTTTATAACTCGCAATTGTGCGTTTATATGTCACAGTTCTGAGAAAAAAAGTCTGACTTGCAAGTTGTAAACTTGAAATTGCGAGAAAAATAGTGAGAATTGTGAGATAAAAAGTCGCAATTATCTTTTTTATTTTTTATTCGGAAATGGGCTTCCATAGAAAACAGCTATTACAAATTGTAATAATATTTCACAATGTTACCGTTTTCACTGTATTTTTTTTTTTTAGAGTATCTTCCTTAAACAAAACATTTTTAAAAATCTTACTGACCCCAAACTTATGACAAAACATTTTATGACAAAACATTTTATGACAAAACATTTTATGACAAAACATTTTATGACAAAACATTTTCAATATATGCTCTCTGTGTTGTGAGGACAACAAATATCTTACCCATGAAGTGTTCCTTTATCAAATGACTCAGCGAAGTAGTGCTCTCCCATCGGCTCTGGAGCTTTATATGTCACCTTCAATAAAGACGTTCGGGGAAGATGTTAACCTAGTTGCACCAGCATAATACTGTTTTATATTTAACAACATTTAAGCTTATGTTACAGGGAAGAAATGAAGTCATATGGGTTTGGTACGACATGAGGGAGAGTAAATCTGGACCGAATTTAATTTTTATGTGAGCTGGCCGTTTAAGTGACATGATTAGTTACTGGCAGATCGAATACCTCAAACAAAAACAGACCGCCACTGCTCTGGCTAAATCTCAATTATAATTTCCCATCAAGCATCAAGTCTCATTACTCTCAAGAAATTTAAGTGGCTGCTATTTTGAGCTGAATGCACAGCACTAAGGTGGCATTTAGGACGGTCAGCAGGTTACTGAACGCCACCAACCTCTGCCCCAGGATCAAGTACACGGGTGAAAGTTAAACAGAATGAACAGAGATCTACATGTTTGACCATTTAAGCATGAAGATCCTGGTCAGTTGTCTAGGTATAGCAGTCTGAGCAGGTAACGCTCTTACCGTGGGCGTTGGTGGGGATGTGGGGGCTTTTTGTTCCTCTTCCTCAACATCTTCTTCCTGCATGTCATCAATGGCATCTTCTACATCCATCTCCATGTCATCGGCCTCCTCCTGCGCCCTCACATGACCCATGAGGGCCAGACAGAGGCTCAGAGAGAGCAGCGCCACGCATAACCGCATCTTCAGCTCCATAGTCTACAGGCACAAGAGGGAATGAATTAGACATGGGTCAAGACAGTCAGCTAGTTGTCTAGCAACTCTGATTAGTTGGTTTATGATGATGGTTGCAAGCTTTATTAAAGGGATAGTTCACCTAAAAATGAAAATTTGGTCACACTTTAGTCTGGGGACCAATTCTTACTTTTAACTAACTATTAACTATGACTATTAACTAAAATATCATATCACGATTTTTTTCAGAAATATCATGATTTTATCACGATTCTTTGTCGTGTTGGTTTTACTATTTTGCAAGCTGACTGAGCAGTACAGCCAAACTAATTTCCACTTTTTTTAAAAACAAAGCCTTTCAAGGTAACAAAGTATAAAATAAAAAAAGAATAGCAGATATTTAGGCCAAAGTGAGTGAAGATAAAATTTCTTTGTCATTATTTTATCTTTGTTATTAAAAATAAAAACAAAGAATACAAACAGTGCTTTATTTTTCAGGTACAGTAGATGTATTTAGCAGTAGCATTCAAGATATTGAATTAACCAATATAAAAAGTGAAACACTATATACTTATACACTATATACATCAACTGTACACTGATTCTTATTAAAGCAACTGTATTAAAGTTCTTCAGTCAAGAGCAGTGAGTGATTTTTCTCTTTGTGTTTTGTTTTAATAAGAATAGTTCACCCAAAAATAAAAATTCTGTCATCTATCTGTCAATTCTCTCATAGCGTTTTATTTTAATACCATCATTTACTCACTCTCAGGTTGTTTTAAACCTGAATGAGTTTTCTGATGAACATTATCTATTTGATAATTTCTATTATTAAATTCAATGGGAAGTAAATGGGAAACATCACCTGCTCAGTTATCCACAAATTTTTTAAAAATATCTTCTTTTATGTTCAGCAGAAGAAAGAAATTCATGTTGGAAAATTTTTATTTTTGGGTGAACTATCCCTTTAAATTACACAGGGCTTTTTTAAGACTGATAGTCTTTGAGACACTCATTAACTAGATGATTTCTGATGTTTTGCACATCCTCAAGCAATCAATCAATCAATTTTCTGGAAAACCACCCAACATTTTGCCTTAAAGTGATCAGCTCTTCCCGTGTAAAATCGCAGTGATCATGCTGGTGACATCTAGACACTGTGTCACAATAACAGATTGAACAAATTAAAGCATTTAACACTTATCGTGTTCATCTCTGTGTAAAGGGTCAATGACTGGAAGTTCGTCCTTAAAGCTCAAACATACCAAACCGACATCAAAGAACTAGAAGCAGCGAAAGGAAATGTATTGTCGTCTCACACTGCCTTTGTCTGGGCCACAAAGTTGAGCCTGAACACAATACAAAGACCAACTGTGCCTGTATGAGAGGAAGTAGCACTCCATACTAGGGCTGCATGATAAATCGCATGCGATTGTCAGGCGCGTTTAGTCAGTAAAGCCGGTACTTTAATTAGTAGTAAATCTCCATCACGTGCGTTCAGCTAGAGCCGCAATTAATACACAGAGCCGTAAATCACCGACAAGCTACGCAAAATCGTGCTCATAATCACAGACGAATCGCATTCGAATATGAGCGCGATTTTGCATAGCATGTTTTGCTGAACGCACATGATTACTACTAATCGCAGTACCGGCTTCACTGACTAAACGCGCCTGACAATCGCATGCGGTTTATCGTGCAGCCCTACTCCATACCAGAAGGTGGCTAAGCTGACTCGCTAAGCTAAACAGCCAATCAGAGTGATTTGTCTAGGGGGCTTCGCCAACAACTCAATATGCTCGATTGCGTGAGTGGAAACTTAATTACACAATTAAAAAGGTCAGTTACACTTATTTTACAGTATGTGTACTTACAGTGTTGCCCAAGAAAAAAAAAAAATGTTGGTACACGGTAACTACAACAGCTACAATAACTATAATAGGTACACTGTTGTGTTTGAGATCAGCAATATTTAATAGTAATATATCAGTAATGTTTTTTCAAAGATATCTCTTATGCTTATCAAGGCTGCATTTAATATGTAATATTGTGAAATATTATTACAATTTAAAATAATGTTTTTCTATTTTACTTTATAATTTAATTTATTCCTGTGATGCAAAGCTGAATTTTCTGCTTCATTACTCAGCGCAGACTTTACTAATCAACGATTGGCTCTTTTATTAAGAAGGCCGCGGGGCTTCGCGGCCATAATGAGCGTTGCATCTTTCCCCATTCAAAGCTATACGAGTGACAAGTCTTGGGTATTCTATAGTTTGACTGAAAAGTAAGACTGGTTAACCCTTGGCTAACTGGCAGCTGGTCAAACTAGTTTTTTAAGACACAGTCTTAAAAAAGTGGCTATATTTAAATCAACTGCAGGACTTGATCACCAGCATATCTGAAGTTCTGCTCACTAACAGCAGCACGGATGCATCCACTGTAGTATAATGGTACAGCAGAATTTCCTCCACAGACACTTTTCTACAGTTACATGGTACATATGTCAGTGCCCAGCCCTCACAGACAGGTGTATGTAAGCGCTGATGTAAACAGTGGCCTGTAGTTGCAGACTGTGCTGTATGCAGCAGACATGTTGCCATCTCAGGGTCCCCAGAGTGATGACAGAAAGGCGGAGTTTTGCAGCATCAGCCCCTTTTCTTTAATAAGATTTACCCCAATGAGATTACACACACACATATCAACATGTGCAAACACACAATCCTCTAAAAAATAACCAGCATTTTACCATGAAATGTGTTTTGTGGTCTCTATATTCACTATAAGCATCATTTCAACTGAAGTATCATTTGGAGTGAGCCAGCAGAGGCAAATACAAGTACACTAATGACAACATAAATTTCATTCCATTACAAGACCCATAAACCCTTACTTTCTCTCTTTAGCGTGAGAGTGTGATTACTGTCATTCGCTTCAAGAGCAGAGCTTTACAGTGCTTTCAGTTCATTCCTCAGAGGTATCAATATACACTGCAAAAAAAACTTAAATGGGCAACACATCGTGTTTAAACACACACTGACGGTGTACCCCACAGACTGTTGTGCTAATGAGCTTAACACACTCAGGATTAGTGCGACTGAAGCAGTGGTGCCAACAGCGTCTGATAACAACACATCACCATGGCAGCCAAAACAAAACAAAACGATATGACTTCCAGCAAACGACTTTCACTGTTCACTATGAAACACATACTGGATTTGTTTCACAAATATTTACATATAACAATATACACAATATTTGTTAAAAATCTAAATTAATTAATGTGTCCAAAAAAAAAATCCCACATTAACAATGAGTCACACTTGGCTTAACAAGTGACATTAAAATAATTAAACAAACAAACCTGTTCATGTGAAAATATGAAATGAATTTCACAAATATTGATGCTCGGACAAATATAATCAAAACAAAATTAATTCCAGCATAAATGATCAATAAAGGTGTTTACATGTGATTTACTGGTCAAGAAAAATTAGAGGTGGGGAGGACATCTCATCCCCGGGGCATCTTATCCCATCTAATAGTGTTATATCAGACATCTGTCACCCTACTCTTGAGATATCTGCCATAAATCACACAGATCCACCGCTACTGAGCAGTTCCAAACTATAAACACAAAATCAACTTAGTGCCGCAGTGAGATCACACCAACTCAAGCTAAGATTTAGATTTAAGAAAAATCCAAAAGCATGTGCTATCAAATCTCACTGAACTGAAGAGAGAAATTCACTTGAGGCTGATCTTTAGGAGCAGGACACTAGAGTTGAGGATCTCTGGGGCTACACAGGCCTGAATGCATGCATGTGTGAGTGTGTGTGTGTGTTTGTATTGTAATGGAGTTGGGGGTCACAGGATACACTCCTGACCCATCTGTTGCTCAGTGAACTAATGGTCATGCGTGGGGGTAGAGCGATTACAGACAACACACAACACCAGCAGTCCATCATCAGCACTATTGAAGCTAATCAGCGGTTAACATTACCATCTGAGCTAAACCAATGAAAGACAGCACCAAAATTAAACATGCTGAGAATTAAACATGCTGAAACCCACTGACTCATGCAAAAGCATCTAAACATCACCATCATTCAACATCATTAACATTCCCAAAAAAAAAAAAAAAAAAAAAAACAATTAGCAGAACACAAGCAATATTTGTGCCTGAAATAGAGTTTTGGAAATGAAAACAGGCTAATCAATACAAATAGTAAACTCACTGCTGCTTCTTCTAGAAAGTTATCAACAGCGTGCTTCCAGACCAATATTTTATTCAAATTAATCAATGTCAAATGCTACAACAGTTTTCTTTAATATAATTAGTGTAATAGGAAAAACAAAAACAAAACTATATTCTTTAAAAAAAAAAACAAAAAAAAAAAAACAACAACAACAACACATTATTCATTTCATGTTATTCATTTTTTTTTATATATATATATATATATATATATAATTTTTTGAAGGTGGTCCCAGACTTTTGGACTGAGAAAAGCCCTTAGAAATTTCTCACACTAATTAAATTAACACTAACTTCACACAGTATTTACTCAAAATTCACATTGGTTCAAAGAAGAATCTGGACAAACAAGTCCAAGCAGATTCTGATGCATTACAAAAAAAAAACAAAAAAAAACGCCACAAATAGGAACTAACACTTCTGTTAATTGCACCAAGCAGCCCATTAATTACACTGAAATACCATCCATCATTACAGAACAGACTCATTATTTCTATGAAGGATCATTAGAGGGGGACTAGTGGTTCCTGTACGCACACAGCAGATTCATTAGTTCTGGACTGACTCCATCCTGCCCCCTTTAAAACAAACAATTGGGAATGAAAGAGGAAGACATTCAACACTGCAGTGCTAACTGACAGTGAGCTGCTTCAAATCCAGTTTGAGCAGAGATCTGCTCCGCTGATTAAACACGACTGATCCATTAGACCCGGCACAGCACACGCTGATGAAACCCACTGGCTCCGACTGATCCACCCATATCAACCGCTCTGATCAGCCAGTCTTCTCCGGTCACTGCAACGTCCTGTGGTCAGACAGGTTTGCATAACGACTGACAGACTGTATAAAACACTTTACTACAGAGCTGTGCTAGTCTCTTTCTTTTCATATGACAAAATCATTTAAACTCAATTTCATGTCCATTTATTTGGTTATTTGGCATGTTATAATGGGCAATAAACGGATGCACAATCTATAACGAAATATGATTTTGCTGCCAATATAATGTTAAAGCAAAACTGTGAATATCACAATGATTTTAATGGTTTTATACAGCCATTAAGTTTCATAAAGATCATGTAATTAGGCTAGTTTTTTTTAACCTTACTTTTTCCATTACTTGCAAGAATAAAATGTTAACAGCATCTAAAATGGTAATTTCTGCAGTTAAAATGTTTATAGAATTGGCAGGCATAATTAGCTTCTTTTAATGAGTTCAAACTGTTTAAGGGAATCACTTCAAATCAATATAGCAGCTGAATTTTTTGTGTGCGTTTTAAAATATTTTCATTTTGGCATGAAACTTTTCTAAAATGTATGTTCTAGAAGTTCTTATGAACAATTAATTTGTGCATTGATTTTTAATCAAAATGTCATTAGTGGATCTTCCAGTGAAAGGAAAGATTTCTCTTTGGTGTTGTTAAAAAAAAAAAAAAAGAAAGAAATGCAGATAAACAACAACAAAAAATACTCTATTGCAAAATTTCTAAATAATTACCATCACAATTATAGCCATGCACAATCAGCCAATTGTTTTTGCATTATAAACACCTTCAGGCTGATACAGGACTTGATAATCATATTGCAGTTTATTCTGCGATAACAACCGGTACATTATATTTGTTGTTTACACAACCCAAAGTGCTGGTTAAATGATTGTCCAGAGCAGGTGCTCGTTATGTCAATCTTATATGTGATTAAGCCACATGTGGAGGTCCCAGCATGGCCTAACTGGGGGTTTGTTCAATTCAGCACTCAATAGTGAATGCATACACTTGCAGAACACATGGTTAAGCCTCTTTACACTCAAGTGCCACAGATCTGGGCTTGAAACGTTGGGGGAAGGTACCACAAAACCTTCCCAGAGTGCACCAGTGATATGTGACTCGATGCCTCTGAGCAAGATACAGGCCATAAAAGTGAATATATACAACCGCGTAGATAATCCAAATGACCTATTTCACCAACATCAACAATGAGGAACTTGGATTACCGTTAGGAAAGCGTTAAACTTCGAACCAAGAGTTACCACCAGGAAAGGAATCTTTTGGTTAAACATAAAGGTCAAAGTTGAGCTCAACATTCAAAGTGCCAGAATCCAAAAACATGTGGTTACATGTTAACAAACCACAAGAAGGGTCATGACAATTATTTTCTTGTAGTCTTGCTGGGATGAACTGCATGGTTAATATAAGGAAATAAGAAGTCTTATCCCAAGTGCTCTTCTGTTATAATCTGACCAAACCTCATTTAAGTTTCTAGCCCATGCAAATGTCAGGAGTATCTCCGGCGTGACCTCTACCTTTCCTCTTAAAGGGCGAAAACGACGGTTCAACTGACATGTGCTGCTCTAGTTCAGCCGGTTTGGCTTTTCCGCATTAAATCCCCCACGCTGCCATTCATTCCACAATCCTCCATTTATGAACTCAAACTGAAAGCAAAAATTAGGTTGAGTGATATTTGATCATTTGATGAGATAAACATCATGCTATGCGCACTGCCTATATATTTCACATCAGAAACCCTTCACAAACTATACATCATACTTTACATATGAATGTATGTTTTTAAACACAAGCAAATAATGTTCAAGCAAAAATAAATTAAACTTTACATATGTCTAAATAATCATTTTAATGTGCAGAGATCTGCCCAACTTAAAGTAACGTTAAATCAGTCACCGCTTGTTTGACAAACTTCATTCAATTCGCCAATCTCTCTCAGCAGAAGCAGCAGCTGCCCACCCCCAACATTAGATAAGACCACACGAACCGTACTACAGCTTTCATTTTGCTCCGCTGATAACGGAATCACACGATCAATAACGTAAAGCAGGTTCCTGTGATAAGTTCTCATTATATGGCTGATTTTATTGAAGTGACACCTGTATCAGTTAGCTTAGCTCAAGCAGCTAGCTGACCAACTAGCCTTTAGGTCTGCGCACATATTCTCAGTTTTACTCTCTAGCTGAAGCATATAATCGCGCTTTCTTACAATAACACCCCGGCAAACCGTATTGCACATAAACTAAATGGCTCACAGGTCTAGTAAAGCTCATATTCGCAGGTTTAGTGTACTCACCCGTGCTCACTGATGCAGCACTCCGCCTGCGACTCCAGCGCGTCACGTGTGGTTATGGACGATGAATCCAGAAACAGAGGCTCCGCCTTCTACGCGAATCCGATTGGCTACTGTACTCAGCGTGGACACACCTCTTAGACGTTGCTAGATGATGATTGTCCAGAATTTACGTCTGTCATTGACTGTAATCTCCGCCTCCGACCTGCACCTCGTGGACACCCCTGATTGGCCGACGAGGACAGGGAAATAGACGCTTATTGGACACTTGACAGTAGAAGTGATAATTGACGGGTACATGGATACTTGGGAGTGTAAAATACCTACTTTTTATTTAGCAACAATTTGTTCACATGCCAAAGCGGTATAAATTAAATGCAGTAGGATTTTAGCACTAAAACGTTTGCTGTCATGAAGGCTTCTGTCTAAAGGTTTGAAAATTATAATATTAGATATATTGGTGGTCTAATACCAAGCTACCATTAAAAATACCATTATAAATTTTGCTATTTTGACCAATTCTGGTCAATGTGTACATTTTTATAAATTGTGACACAATGTAATGTTATCATATTACATTGTTAAATCATAAAAGACATAACTCAAGCATTAAACTCACAAGCAAATGCAATACGTTCTTTGTTGTTAAATCCAACAAAGGAATTTATGTTCCTCCAGACATGAAAATTCTGAAGAATACTGGTAATCAAACAATTTTGGTGTCATACAGTAGAAAAAGTAAATGCAAAAAGTAATGTAATGTAAAAAGTCATGCAGTAAATGATGTAGATAAATGATGTCATTCCTTTAAGGGTCCTTGTGTGGAAGCGCACATTCTATGTATTTCCATCTGTTCACCTTCAAGCTGATTGGCCCATGTAAGTTAAATGCAAGTTTCACAGTCTTCCATGTGTGAATTTGTGAACTCTTTGTTGCTGGTTATTGTCATGCGAGTGAAACTGAATTCCAGTATTTAGTGTTTAGGGCACACCCTAAAAGTCTCTGATCTTGTTTGTGTTTCAGGTGGGCATCATCTCATTTACATCCGCTGACCGGCTTCAGGGCAGTGAGACAGGTAGAGCAGCTGTCAGGGGCTGGTTAATTTGTTATCCTTCTTACTATAAAACTCACTTATAAAGACGCTCCAAAATGGGTCTTCATAAATAATGTTGGGAATCCTAAAGATGTATTATTCACTGGATAGAATCAGATATTATTCAAAACAATAAACATGTGGCAAAAATTGTCTTCAGAAATCAGGAGGGTAGAATCAAAGGCACCTGTTATAAATTAATTTGGCAATAATGACAGATATTCAAGGCTACATGTGATTTGACTTCCATAAATAGCTGCCATAAGAAAAGATCATAACAGCAGTTGTTATATTTGTTTCGTTAGATTTATAATCATGGTCAAAACTATGCTGATAGTATAAGAACAATAAATTGCAACCTTGTCTGCACAGCAATAAACACTGAGGTCAAGTTCGGACTTTGTCTTTATTCAAAGAGTTTGACAGGAGCATTACATTTTCATTGGAGTTCATGGATCAAATTGGCTAATCAAGAGAAAACAATGAAGGGATAGTGAAAGCTGTCGGTGGTGTATTTCTCCTCAACCTGTGCGGGGAAGTGACTCTCCTCTAAAACAACACCAGCGCTGTTGTAGGTCAGATGGTGTTATCTTACTGCACAAACTTTCTCTTTTTCTTTCTTTGAAGGTACCTTAGCTCTAGCTCAAGATCTTGTCAAACGTGCTGATTGTTCAGTTTACCCATTGCCATCAGTGTTTTATTACGATACAAGAAATGGTGAATCATTTTAAGGCATGAAAAAATACCAGGACCCTTGACAAATTTATGTAGCATTATCAGAGCGTCTAAATACCAGTGCACCGATTCACACTGAGCTATACAGATTTAAACTCGCACATGTTTCTGGTAGGATTTTGGTCTGTTTGTCTCTCTATCTATATAACCCATAGAGATCTGATTGTGTTTACCCTACCAGCTCTATCGGAAAAAAATAAAAATAATAATAATTGGCCACATCAGCACGCTGCTGCGTCACATTAAGGCAGGAAGGGGAAAACAACATATTGCAAGAAATGTGTCTGGATAGAAAGTAAAAAGTGGTGACAATAATAAAAAAAATGTAAAACAAAATGTTCAGAAGGCTTCCCTCTGGTTTGTTGTGATTGATTTCACTTTAATTCTATCAAGAAAAGTCCAGCGATTTCAGGTTTTAGAAGAAACAGTTTTGCAGCATACTCTAGTTACAATAAACGTTACTCTTTCATTATAAGGAATCTTTTGGACTGACTTTGGAAACACACGCTAGGCCTGTGCACGAACAAACACATATCTAGCACGGCCATATGCCTGTGTGTACTCTTAATGTATCATATTAAATACAATAAATACACACCATTTGGAGTAGCCTAAACAGAATCGTTTGTCAGCTAATTAACAACACAAATTGAACTTTGAAAATCGAATCTCGAGTAGGAAATTAAGAAGAGTCTTCCGTTCCAAAAGCAGCATTTGCAAAATGTCAAAGTTAATCGTGAAACGGGCGAGACCGTTCAGGAAGCCCTTGACAACAGACCAGTGTAATTACATAAACTCAATCATGGGCATATATACATATAAATACAGTTTACAAAATACAGCGTCATCAGTCGTCTGCCAGCTACCGCGGCGCGTCTGACAGCACGGGCCGTTTGTCTTTGAGTGACCGCTCGCAATCAGTCATCGCCTGGCATTCTCTACCCTGCTATAACAGCTTGTCGCCAGCAGTTGGCGCTATTGGACCAAGCTAAAGAAACTCGTGTGAAGAGCTCATGTGGAGGTGCTGAGCAGACTCCATCCTGCACCAGAGACCCGGTGAAGTCATGAGGTATTGTTGAACATCAGTCACTCTGCTTTCTTGATAAAAATCTGTCAGGAGAGAAGGTTGAAAGAAAAGTTTCTTAAGCAGCAAATCAGCATATTAGAATGATTTATGAAGAAGACCGGAGTAATGGGTCTTTTTGGGTCTTTTGAATATACTCAGAAAACAGTTATTTTGAATCGTAATAATAATAATAATAATAATAATAATAATAATAATAATAATAATAATAATAATAATAATAATAATTCACATCATTACGTTTTTTATGGTATCAATTAAATAAATGCAGCTTTTGAGGAGCACGAGACATTTTTCGAAAATTGAAAAATTTTACCAACCCCAAACTTTTCAACACTAGTGTATATTACATAAAAATTATAAATTAGTAGTAATTAAAAATTACATTAATATTTATTACAAATTAAAGCCTGTGTCAAGTCAACTGAGAATTGTTTCCAAACACATTATAAATGTTAGAAATACATCACTGAAACCTGCTACAAAGACTTTGAACTATGTAGTACTTAATTGGGAAGATAGATCCTTAAACAGTTTTTTACCATTTTCACGTTCAGGATTTTCTGGGTGGGTTTAAAATCTTGACTCGATTAAATAAATTAAAATATAGTGTCTTATCTTTTTTTATATAAACAATTTTTTATCTTTTTAACATAAACGTATCTGGTAAAAATAAGTAACAATAATGTTAAAATATCTATTAAATTGATAAATAATCAATTTTAAATATCTAAAAGTTGTGTGTGTGTGTGTATGTATATATATATAAATAAAAGTAAAGATCATGTTCCATGAAGATATTTTGTAAATTTGCTACTGTAAATATATTAAAACTTAATTTTTGATTAGTAATATGCATTACTAAAATCTTCATTTGGACAGCGATTTTCTCAATACTTTCAATACTCTCAATACTTAATACGTTTTTTTGCACCCTCAGATTTTCAAATAGTTGTATCTTGGCCAAATATTGTCCTAACTAAAAAAAACAAAACAAAACAAAAAAAAAACATACATCAACGTTATTCAGCTTTTAGAAAATGTATAAATCTCAATTTCAAAAAACTGACCCCTATGGTTTTGTGGTCCAGGGTCACAAATATAAATTCATATCAAATATAAATTCATGTCCCAGTCACATTTTCTTGGTTAAATAAACATTACTTACACTGTCAGAAAAAGAAAATATATATTTAATTTTACATTAACAATGTAATCAGTATTCTATTTATAAAAACCACTTGTGAATCTCAATTTGTGTTTTTAGGCATTTTACATTTATTCCAGAATAATAACTCAAGGCAGTAACAATTTAAAGAATATATTTTATTTGTGAACTTATGTTAAGCTGTTCTTTTTAATAGTTAACTTTTAACTATTTTTGATTTTTTTTCGGACCATCAGTCATCAAAGCTTGGTAAACAGACCAAGCTGATTACTCACTAAAAACTCCCACAGATCATGTTTTTATGCCATTATTAACTGTTCCCTCCCGGTGGAATGATCTGCCCAACTCAAACCGAGCAGCTGAGTCCAAGAAATGTTCAAGAAATGACTAAAAACACATCTCTTCCATCTTTTTTTGAACCTCTAACTCTAGCACTCTCTACACTCTCGGAAATAAAGATACAAAAGCTGTCACTGGGGCAGTACCTTTTCAAAAGTTACACTTTTGTACATATGAGGATCTAATATGTACACTTTAAGTACTAATATGTACGTTTAAGGTACCAAAACAGACCCTTTGGGTACTAACAACCTTTTAAAAGGTACAGCCCCAGTGACAACTTTTGTACCTTTATTTCTGAGAGTGCATTCTAATTCTTTTTTATCTATGTTGTCTTTTTTTATTTCACTCTATTTGTTTTTGAACTGCTTGTTTTCTTAAAAAAAAATAAATAAAAATAAATAAATAAATAAATAAAAACCCTTGTCATAGCACTTGCATATTATTGCTCTTTTGTTGATTTAATTGCTTTTTTTGTCCTCATTTGTAAGTCACTTTGGATAAAAGCATCTGCTAAATGACTAAATGTAAATGTAAATTTTAAGTCTTATTTTGACGTAACAAAGTGATTATATTGACTTGTGTGAGTTGTTTGCTTACTTTTTTAAATTAGTCTTCCGATTAACACCATTATACTGTTCATTGAGACTTACTCACGAACACAAGAGGCAGGATTTATCGCAAGAACTAATCACAGTTGTTTTAGCGTTGTTTTAGTTTTGTGCTACAAATTTTTTTTCTCATCCAATATTTTAAGACAGTGCCTCCCATGCTTCCTCAGAGGAAATGACCCTGATATATATATATACACACACACACAGTTTATTACAGTATAGTACGTTGTGGGTTGGATAGTAGGTGGTTTACTAGGTGTAAGTCCATGTGAGTGAGGAACAGATGGTGAACAGTAGTGTTGTACTGTACCTCGCTGAGAATGACCCACACAGGAGAGTCAGTCAGTACTGAGAGCCGCAGAGCCTCCAGCGGGCCGAAGGAAGCGTCCACCTCCCCCTCCGCGATCCCGTTGTCAAACTTTCCTGAGGGACGGCATCAACACACACTGTGAGAGGCTGGACACTACATCTCTAGTTCTGTGCACAAGCTCTTCATAAACATTTGCATAAGTCTTTTGAGATGTGGGGAATAGAAGGCTGAGGCAGATCATGCCAAATCTTGTTTAATTAATTCAGTAGAAAAACAAACCATTTATAGGTTATTGCTCTCATCGTAAGCAAGTGCTGTTTTTTTATGTTTGTTTATGTTTTAATTTATGTTTTTGTGTGAAATGTCTCATCAAACTATACAAACCACATTAAATAAGCCAACATTCAGGAGAGCAGGAGAAAATGTCATTTGACATTTTTGGATGTTCCTTCAGTGCTCAAAACCATCTGTCTGGATTATATTCAGTATATTAATGACTGAGGGGATATCTAACGCTCTGTCATGAGCGACAGGCTTCAATAAACCCTGAGGCACAGTAATCACACAGACATCCATACATAATAATGAGAAAAGCCTCTATATGAGAGAGTGACAGAGAAAACAGACACGGTACTGCACCCGCAAAAAGACCAGACATTTCAAAATAAAGCTTTTGTAGGATTTCCCCATTGGACTTGGAGTGTGAGCTCAATAAAGTAAGAGAGGACCAAAGAAAGCAGTGAATGATTCGCACAAATATCTTTTCCATGGGTTGAATTGTCCCTGTGTATTTTCTCATGTAACAGCTTCAGAAGTGGGTGGCACTGGCGCTCTCTCAAGAGAATGTCACTGTGGAGGCCGTTTTAATAGGGCCATATGATATTGCATCAATTCTACATCGTTTATATCAGAAAATGGGTTGAAGATGGTGAAACAAGACAGGTGTTTAACTACACCATCAGAAAAAAACAGCTGATAACAGTGATTCATAACCAGTGAATCTGGGCATCAATTATTGCTTCTTTCAGAGAACAAAAAAAGACTTTATTTTATTAGGCCAGCGCATGCTCTATACAAGCATGAACGTTGTTTATGGGCTGAATCATGCTGCTATATTTAGTACGTACTTCACAGCAGGTGCAGTGTACGATTCGGCTCACCTATTCTGATAAAGCCGTCTTCTGTGCGCTGGTACTTTGGCGTCTTCTCTCTCCCCTCCTTCAGCGCTTCTTTCTCCGACTGAATATTCTGATGAAGAGGGACAAAAATGTTGGAGTGTTTCTGCACAATAACCCTCTCCACTTCAGTAACTCATTACATCTGTTCTTCAGCCAGAAAAATACACATGCTCCCTGTTTTACAAGCGAACTTCTGCCTGTAAATCTTTGCTGGAGTACATAATGCAAGACCTTGATAACCACAGTCCAAAAATAGCAGAACTTTATCAATTTATCAGCTGATTAGCCCAAAATCTAATTTTACTGTAAAGACCTATAAATCATTAGACATAAAGTGTTTTTTTATATGCTACCTGTATTTCCAAGCTCCAATCTTTTCTTAATGTCGTCTTATGAAGCTCGCACAAACTCATAGCTTCTTTTATTGAGGTGGAAACTTTATATAGGTAAAAAGTGAGGTGCTGCCCTGTGAATTTATACACTGTAAAACCCGTCAAGTTAGGTTAACTCAAACCGTTTGAGGAAACCGATTGCCTTAAACCATGGTGGTTTTAGTTAATCTAACTTGTCTGGTTTTACAGTGCGTGTCAGTTTTAAAACTAATAGTTATGAGCACTCTGAACTTATTTCAGTTGAGTTCACTAAAAGAAGATATACATTGCAGTTAAAAATCATGTTTTCAGAAAATATTTTTTTTATTACATGTACTTTTGATTATAGTTTAAGAATTACAACTGACCTCAGCCACAGCCTTACATAAAATCATCTGAAATAAAAGACACTGAATCTCTCAAGATCTGATTAAACGATTCTACAAACAACATTACCAGCTCCACTTAATTAATAACCAGATTGACTTTATTTCTGTCAGATCTTACTGTGAATGAACTGAGGTTTAGATGTTGATGATTTAGTTTGTTTTGAAGTAATGTTAGAGATCAGTGTTTGCTTTAGTTGGGCTGTTGACCCTTTACTTTTGACTCTTGACCCTTGAGTTTTTTTTTTTCTCCAGCTGTTGTGACCGTGTGTTCATGAAACCCAGAGAAAATATAATCAGGTAGTCATGGTTACAATTTGATGATGACAATCATCAGATAGTGAACTGATCTGATTCAGAATCTAATCTTAAACGGATGTTGCATTACTAGTTTTATTGACTATAGTAAAACTGATTCTAAAAGCCAGCAGTTTTTGTCCTGATCTATGGTGTCAATCAGACTCACACATACATCAAGAATCAGCAAATGAATCTCAACAATGGTGACCATTAAAAAAAATGAAAAACGATTCATGCTCCAATACATGCTGGGTACTAGCATAGTACAAAACTCATCCATGGCTCCCAGCATGCATTGTTGCATGAATAATAACACAGGTGAATTGTCTATTTTCTTTTATTCTTACTATTTGCTTTTATGTTTGCTTGTTTTGTGATGTTCAGAGGTTTATCTGAACCTCACAATGGTTGAGGTTCGTATGCTGATTATTACTGATGTCTGTGTGAGTCAGCATGATACCACAGAGCTTTTTAAAATCGAATTGTTACAATAATGGCTCGTACACTGTAGAATCTCCCTTCTGCTGTAATGAATAATACAAAATTAATAAAACATCACCTTTTTAACCGGAGATTAGGCTTTGGAAAAGATCAGTGAATCAAACAACTGAACAATGATTTTTACTATCAATACATAACCATTGATACCTGCTAATTTTTTTCTTTTGGCTTTAGTGCCATAACAAATGTGTTTTATATTTTAAAAATGACCTCAAGTGTCAAGAGCCCAACTAAAGCTAACACTGATCACTATCATAGTTACTTCAAATGGAACAATAGATCATCAACATCTAAACCTCTGTTAATTCTCAATAAGATCTTCTGTAGACTTTCTGACAGAAACAAAGTCTGCCTGTTTTAGGAGTTGTTTAATCAGATCTTGAGTGATTTAATGTCTTTTATTTCAGTTCATTTCATGTAAGGCTGTGGCTGTCAGCTGTAGTTCTTGTGTTTCTTTTTCATTCAGTGATTCTGTTTGGTAACAGCAGATGTTCATCACTAACGCTCAATCACTTAATTACTTAACTGCAACGTATCTTCTTTTAGTGAACTCAACTGAAATAAGTTCAGAGTACTTATAACTATTAGTTTTAAAACTTAAACGGTTTAAGGAAGAAAATTCTGTTCAATAAAAGTCATTACTCAACTTATTTGAGTTAGTTGTACTCAGTGTGTTTGAGGCAATTAGTTGCCACAAAGTTTTTAAGTTGAGTCACATGATTTTGAGTACTGTATTATTAAAGTGTTTGAGTTAAGTAATACTAAAACTTTGAGTTTACAGAACCTAATTTTTTTACGTTTAAAATTTTGTAAGAACTTATTACAATGACACAAACTATTAAAAACTGAGATAAAGTAGACTCTTAAACTAATCATAAAGTACATGTAACGGTAATAGAAATATTTAACTTTTGAACACATGAATTTTAGGTTTGTTAAAAAAAAATTATGGCAATCATTTGCCTTAATTTTTTTTTGAGTTCTGTTAACTTATCTGGGTATATAGTGCAAATTAAACTGTTTAGCTACTAAAAGCTACATTATATCTTTCAGCAACGAGATGACAACACACACACAGAATATTTTTCTCGAATTCAGTCAAATGAATGTTACATTGTTAAATCTTATATTGTGTCACTTCAGAACTGGAGCTTTAATGACCGTAAATGAAATAACTACCATTATTTTACCAATTAGGTCACATTTTTTGCACTGCAAACATCAGTGACAGCGTTAACTTGTCCATGCCAACAAGTGATCATTGTATAAGCGGGATAATAACATCACAGGTACATTTATTTTTAAAGAACCACTGACGTGCATTACATAAAACATTTTTTATATATGGCTATTCAAAACCTGATGGGTAATTCACCAGTGGAATCATTCTAGTTTGGGCAGAGATTAATGTAAACACAGATATCAGATATGAGCTGTGTCTTGAGTCAGTGTAAATAGGCAGGACAAGACAAATCAGATAAGGTTGAAAATTTGGATCTGTGCATTAAACTATGCAGCGTATGGTCTGAGCACTGACAAGTGGACCTTCTACTTCTGCAACCTCTAAAGCAATGCTGGCTGCACTCATGCATCTGTTTTTTGAAGCCAGGTTCTGCACCTGACACACAGAACGAGCACTCGACTTCGTTGATCGACCCTTCCGAGGCCTGACCCTGACCACAGTACTGTAACTCAGTTTTAGGTTGTTACTGAACCTCTTATAGCCTAGGCCATCTTTGTGGAGAGCAACAATTCTAATTCTCAAATCTTCAGAGATTTATTTGCCATGAGGTGCCTTGTTGATCATCCAGTGGTCAGTATGAGAGAATTGTACTCAAAGCACCAAATTTTAACTGCTCTAATACAAGATACACAACTTTGTATGGTCCTGTCAAACAGACAAAAATATGAACATGATTATTAGGACATGTGCCTTTGCATGGTTAAATGACAGTGCTGTTATCACTTAGGGTGTACTCACTTTTGTTGCCAGCTGTTTTAATAATAATGGCTGTATGTTGAGTTATTTTCAGGGGACAGTAAATATACACTGCTATACAAGCTGCACATTGACTACTCAAAAATATATCCGAGTTTCATTTCTATAGTATTGTTCCTTAAGAAGATATACTAAAAACATTGCTGAAATGTGAGGGGTGTACTCACTTTTGTGAGATACTGTAGACACACGTCCTCTTCTAGGCAGATTTGTAACATCTTTAGTTGATTGGAACTTCTTAATTATTGCCCTGATGGTGGAAATGTTTTAGCTCTTTTCTTACAGCTACTTTCTATTTTGTAAAGGTCAGAAATCTGGTTCTGCACATCAAAACTATGTTCTTTGGTTTTACTTTTTGGGATGGATAATTAATGGAATTTAAATATTTAAAATCCTGTGCAACGGCTGGACAGTTTCATGCTCCTAGCTTCACCCTGGTGTGCTAAAAAAAAAAAAAAAGGAAATATAAATGGGAATATATTTCAGAGACATTTGACTCATAAGAATTTTCTAGGGGTGCCAATAATTGTGACCAACGTGAACTAGAGAAAAACATTTATTTCATAATGAGATTTTCCCCCCAATTTCCATCGTTTACTTCAATAAAAGGTTAGAATTTTTTAAATGAAAGGATTAAAAGGATAAACAAAGCAGATTTATTTCCACAGCTGCCTTTGCTCATATTTACCAAGGGTGCCAAAATTTGTGGAGGGCACTGTATTTAAGGAGGGGCCGCAACCATATCCAGAAACTAGTTTACAACAGAGGTGAAACCACCTAGCAACCACCCAGAACATCCGAGCAATGCTCTGTCAACCACCTACAGATAAATTTGGGGGTTTTGCATGGACAACCGCAACTCTTTTTTTTTCATCAAATGTACAAATCTAGTTCGGGCATCATTCAGCTGTCCTGTATGACAATATGTGCCTTTTATTCAGTTGCATGCAATATCTCTATATGAATGAACAGTTTATAAAAGCGAGAGGAACTGTAGTGTTTTGCGAGATCTGAGGCGATATTCCTTTATTAAAAATTTAAGTTTTGGCAGAGAATCTTCTGAAAGAGATATACTGAACTGATCTGAGTTTCTTCCTTTTTGTCGAGATAAAATAAAAATGACAGCAAAAATAATTAAAGTGTGAAAGAAGCATTAAAGAGAACTGACGAAGGGAGTCTGCATAGCCACAAGCTGACATTTACAGGGTTTGTACAGCTTTGTAAAGCCATTCACAGCAGTCATGTCAGAGCACAGTAACAGTTGTTCCCGTGTAAGCAAGAAAACGCTAGATACTGGGTGTACATATTGTGTCTGCATCTCTGGCAACAATAACTTCTGAAACTGGTCTTACGAGGCTTCTTCTTGGACTGAAACTCAGTGATATGACCCAAGAGAAGACAAATATGTTCAAAACCCCAGCAGAGCATCGCTCTAATTTCCCCAAACTGCATTAACAGCATAAAATAGACCACAAATACTCTTTTCTCCAGGGCATTCCCTGCTAATTTCCTATATATGGCAGAATTCCATAAATGTCCCAAAAGGGAGTATTACAGAGAAGGAAATGAGGAGAAAAGAGAGATACAACAACCCGGCAGGGAGGAGAAGCAAAAACCGGCGAGAGGACGAGAGATATTACAGGGCGACAGGCTCTCGCTCTTAGAAAATCCCGCTATTAATCTTGCGGTGAGCGTCCGTTTCCGGCTGTAATCTTAAATCACAGTGCCGCCCCTCGTCTGCTCTCCCTCGGGAGAAAATATTTCCTCCACACCGACCGCACACACAGCAGGTCGGGTTTTATTACCGTGTGTCAGTACAGTTCCATTAGCTCATAAAACAGAAGTATATCTTTATCTCCACTGCTTCGCTTTCCTCCTACTTTCTTTCCTCGAACTCTCAGTGTCTGGTGCTGTCGCGTTTGGCCGCGTACAGCAGCAGTGATGGAGCGATACAGTGAACTGCACCGAGAGAGAATGAAGCCAGTCAGTTCCTATGATTCCCTTCTCCTGCCAAAACAGTTTTTAAAAAGTTATATTTTAAGTGGAAAACATATAACTAGGCCCATATATGAATTTCTTGAATGTTGTGAAAATAAGATTTTAAAAATTAAAAAATCTGAATTAAATTAAAATATTTCTCTTTTTGTTCAATTCTAATCTTGGTCCACTTTACATTCACACCCACAGCAAACCTGAATTTACCTTTCATTTATTCATTTAGCACATGTTTTTATATAATATAATATAATATAATATAATATAATATAATATAAAATAATATAATATAATATAATATAATATAATATAATATAATATAATATAATATAATATAATATAAAATAATATAATATAATATAATATAATATAATATAATATAATATAATATAATATAATAATTAGTGCTGCCAAAATTAGCACATTAACACAAGCGATTAATTATTTAACAAATGTAACGCAGTTTCCTAGAGACAATTTCCTAGATACATATTGGTATCAGTGATACTTCAGTCATAAAAAAATATTTAACAAATATTAAAAATATATTCTCTTCAGCTGTTTCTACATTAATTAGAAGATTAAATGTGAAATATTGCAATATAAAAGTACAACAGCATTTGATGGCTTTTTCTTTACACCCTCATATTTTCCTTGTGGTTAACTCAAATAATTTTGATTAGATCAAATAACCGTGCTCGTTCAATTGCAACAGGCCTACTTGTGTTCATATCATTTTGTGAATTCAAGGTCAGCATTAACACACATTATATTGTTCTACAGAAGTCCATGACTGACCAGGTATTCCAGAGAGCTGTTTAATACTGCTATCTGTTTTTGCACAAATCTAGTCCTTACAATCAAACAGAGGCCTACGAATCATGCATAATAACAGAAAAATTGATTTCAAGTCTGACAGAAATTGTCTTGAAATGTGCTGCTGTAGGCGGCAACTAGTCATAGTTTGGATGTCTAGATGTCTATCCACCATCCTGACTCATTTCTAGGTAAAACTGCTCAACTTTACATCTAGGTGTCTTTCATATAATTAGCTCTGTTCCGAAACCTTGCTGTCTAGTGTCTACACAGACAGCTGCCTTCTAAAGGTGCAGTCACATATATTGCCACTCAGCAAAATTTCATGGCTGAAATCCACTCATATTAATAAGAATCCGTGCCATCAGGAGTTTCACATGAGGATGAAAAAACTACCCACGCAGATTTCGCTTATGTTCAAGTTGATCATGTAAATTCATCACGTCGACTAACATAAAGCTGACAGTTTGAAAGTGGCTAATGTCACTGCCCTGCTTTTAAATGGTCTACTAGGGGCTGAACCACTTTAGATTTTTTGAAGTCGACTTTTATGTGATTAAAGTCGAGTCGACGCCGACTAGTCGCTAGAGCCCTGCACAGGCCTGAAATTTAGGCCCTGGCCAGAGACGCTCAGGTCCTTGCCTGGCCCGTGTCTGACAGCTTATCAGAATAACCGGCCTGACCTCCATCCAAACTGTGATGACCGTAACCCGCATCTGCCCCGTGAATCGCTCTTGCAGTAGCCTACTTTGAAGTCAGACGCTTACTGATCTGCTCAAATAGAGCACAATTTTATGCACGCTGCAGACGGTGCACCCATGCTCCTCCAACTAATTATCCATTAACGGTTTAAATAAATACATTCGTTAAGAAAACTGAGGGGGCACAAATTCTTTCTGAGGAGGCAACCCCTAGCGGGATCGGCAACTTCATCCTCGCGACACCGACTCAGAAAACACTACTTTATTTATAAATAATTCTAATATCTCCTTACTATTTCCCCCTGACACATTCATGCAAGAATGTGTTTAATGTGTGGCGTGAAGTTTTCTGGAAAGTTTGCTTAGGCAAGTCATTTTAAACTACTGAAACTCCAAACTAACTTTGGCCAAATGTACACTGACCAAAATTATAAATGCAACACTTTTCTTTTTGCCCCCATTTTTCATGAGCTGAACTCAAAGATCTAAGACTTTTTCTATGTACACAAAAGGC